>CM021729.1:29026664-29100122 GCA_011074415.1 Stictonetta naevosa
AGAATAGAATAGAATAGAATAGAATAGAATAGAATAGAATAGAATAGAACAGAACAGAACAGGTTTGGTTGGAAGGGACCTACAAAGACCATCAAGTCCAACAGCCTGACCACTTCAGGGCTAACCAAAAGTTAAAGCATAGTTTTGAGTGCACTGTCCAAATGCCTCTTGAACACTGAGAGGCATGGGGCATCAACTAACTCTGGAAAACTTGTCAAGTGTTCGGTATATCAATCATATTCTTGGTTATGAATAAATCACTAGCAAAACCTGCAGAAGTATTAATAATGAATTGGGAAACTGAATCTGATAATGCTGTCCACATATTAACAGGAAAAAAAAAAAAAAACTATGTAGAAATGTATAAATATATGTATTTTCCTACATACTTTTTGGTAGAAAGGTATGGTTAAAAGATGCACATTTTTTAACTCATTTAGCATGTTAATACATTTTTAAAGTTTAAAAGTGGATTCAGTTTTGATTAAAAATTTGCATTAATATCAGTTATTCCTACAGATCAGGAAAATAATTAAATTCTGCAAGTTTTTATTTGTTTTGGTTGGAAGCCAAGTACCAAGATGACCAACATGAGAGACAGTCTTCAAATTAAAAGACTGCCTCAAAAAAGGAAAAGAATAAGCCATTCCCCTGATCCATGACAGGGAAGACAAGAAGTAGGTTTCAGTTGTGCCAAGAGTTATTTGGGGTAGAGACCAGGAAAAAAAATCCCAGTAGAAATAATAAAGGACTGGGAAACACTGCTTGTGTAAGTTAAAAAATCCCTCTCAATGGAAGATTTTGTTTTGGTTTGGTTGTTGGTTGTTTTAGTCTGTTTGCTTTTTGGTTATGTACCTGTGAGGAATAACATAAGGCTTGATTCTGCCTTAGGGCAGTAAACAGAATAGATGACCTTGTAATGTCCCTAGTAGTCCTGCTTCTCTGTGACTGAGACGTGTCCCCTGTGACCTCTTATTTCAAGTGAAACAGAGTTCCAGAGATTTTACACCTGTAGCCCTGCTTAACATTACCTTAAAAGGTACAATAAAAATATTGCACTTTGGACAAATTCATTTTGTTCCCAAAATGAAATTAAGTCAAAGATGATGATTTTTTCCTCTGGAACACAACTTTCAGAATATGGTATGCCAAATATGGGTGAAGGTTATCCGCTGCCATTGCATTGTTGTTCCAGAGGCAAAAAGGTCTCAAGTCTACTGCAGAAAATCAAACCTTCACAAAAGGCTAAAATTATCACAAGTTCCACTGCATAGCCAGCATCTGTTTTCATATAAAAAATAAAGTGTTTGAATTAAACTTTATTGCACCATCAACTGTTTTTTAAATATCCCCCATCAAGTCAAATATTAAATTATTTTTATCAAACAAAATATAAGGTATTATTTTAAAGTATCAAGTAGATATAGTATATGAGCCATACAGAAAAAGAACAGTCAAAAGGAATGACATACATCAAATCAGAGATGATGGAAAATAATCATTATTGTTTCTTTTCAAAGATTTAAAAAAGATTGCAAAAACATTGTGTAGACTATTGTATGCATTGTGTGCATGAAAAGCATCCCTCCTCGTTCAAGGTGTTGAAGCAGGCGACACTTTCAAGCTGTCAAGTGCTGCATGAATCCTGAAGTGCAACCTGGACTCCATGGAGTATTCTTTGTAGTTGTTTCTGCAAACAATAAAGTTACTTTATCAGCTAGAAAGCTCTAAGAAAAACATTTTTGACCTGGATTATTCCTATTTCATACATTCACTGGAGTACCAGAGTTAACAGTCTTTACTCATTCCACAGGAAAGAGAAGTTGATGCAGAGATGAATTAAAGTCTTCTTATGGCATTTAAAGTCTTCTCCGTAAGCAGAGCAGAGATCTATGCCAGTAATAACAATTACATATCCTGCTAAACTACAGACATGTTTTAATGTCTCTTTCACTTACTTTGATCCTTCAACAATCCTCTCAATTACACAAGTTTGCTGTGAAAAGACAAACTAAAAAACTACTGAAAATAATGTTAGCTGCAAATACAATCTCAACTTCAGAACAGAACTCAGCCAGTGTAATAAAACAACAAAGAAACCAAAGCATGTGAGACAAACAAACAAAAAAAGCAAAAAGCTATTATGTTTCTAAAAAGCATTTTAGGAGGCTGTTCTTTCTAATCTACATTTAGAACACTGCTGCATGATTGGTATTTATCTACACATACAAGGGTCAAATTACATCTACTACAATGTACATGCTGCACTACAGTAAAATTTGCTCTCTTCCACTCTTCTGCAACAGAATGTAAAACGAAAAAGGAAGGTGGTCAGAACTGCACTAGCTTTTAACCTATTCTCATCAACACTTTTATTGCAGCATATACAAGCCCCACAGCTGCTCTCTGACACACAGGTGCTATTGATCCCTTCTCCTGATCCTCCAGCTCCATCCCACACCTGCAGAGGAGCCCAGCCCCTTCCTGTCATATAAAAAGCCTCAGCATCTCCAAACACTAATTTAAAACAAAATATTTTCCTTTCATAGTCTCCATTGTTTGATGTTATCTATTCCACCATGCCTGAAGTAGTACCACAGACTGTAACTGTAAAACTGAACTTTTTTTTTTAACTCAAGAACACAGATTTATAATTAGTTCTATTTTGGCAAGAGGCTGGCAGGGAAAAAAAAAGTCCTCATTGCCAAATTAACACAGTTATTCTTAATCTGCAAGTTGAAATAACAATAACAGCAACAACAAAAAACCACTTACTTTGCAGTTTCTATGTATCTTACTGCTTTTTCTCTCTCATCCTGTTGCTTGTACAGAAGACCCAGTTCATACATGGTGAATGGCACCAAATAGCTATCATATTTTATTTGCTTCTCACTAGGAAATCATAAAAATAAAGAATGGTTAATTACAACATTTTCTCAAGTGATCATTTAACTTTTAAATGCAATCACTACCTGTAGAAGCACATGATCATACAAAACACTCTGGAACTTCTTTACCAGCTGACACTGTACATATCAATTAAACTTGTAAGCATTAGCATAAAACACTACCAATGTGATGTTATACAAGCAAAGATTTATTCATTCCTAGTTATTATTTGTACTGTGTTGTGTTACCCAAGCTACCATGAACATACTCTCAGTACAGGAACTCTATTACGAAACTCACAATTCAAAAAAAAGGAACAAAAAGATGACACAAGATTAAAAACATTGTTAAGTCTTGCAGTGTGATACAAATGCTTTGTTCCTGCAAACAAAATTGAGATCTTCATTCCTAAGCTTGCCTGAACAAATCAGAAAAGAAATATGGAAATTCAGTTTTTCTTCAGTATAAGAAATCCTTAGAATCATGATGACTGGAAGGCACCTCTGGAAATCATCTAGTCCAATACTGCCCTCAAAGCAGGGTCAACAATAGAAACCTGCTTAGGACTGTGTCTGATTACGTTCTGAGTATCTCCACTGTCTGAGCAAGTTGGGTCAGTGATTGACCAACTTCACAATAAAAGAAGTCTCTTCTTATGTTTAAACAGTATTTCCTGTATTTCAGTTCACACCTATTAACTCTCTTCCTGCCACTGTGTACCACGGAGAAGAGTTTGGTTCCTTTTTTTTTTAATAAATAAAATAATTAAAAAAGACACATTCCCTTCAGGTATTGATAATTTATTTATGGTCTAGAGGGCAAGATGTATGAGGAGCAGCTGAGGCCCCTTGGTTTGTTCAGCCCAGAGCAGAGCAGGCTGAGGGGAGGCCTCATGGCGGCCTGCAGCTCCCTCACGAGGGGAGCGGAGGGGCAGGCGCTGAGCTCTGCTCTCTGGGGACAGTGACAGGACCCGAGGGAACGGCATGGAGCTGGGACAGGGGAGGGTCAGGCTGGGCGTTAGGGAAAGGTTCTGCACCCAGAGGTGGTCGGGCACTGGGACAGGCTCCCCAGGGCAGTGGTCACAGCACTGAGCCTGCTGGAGTTCAAGAAGTGTTTTGACATTGCTCTCAGACATGTGGTCGGATTTTTGGGTGGTCCTGTGTGGAGCCAGGAGTTGGACTCAGTGATCCTCACGGGTCCTTTCCAATTCAGGATATTCTATCATTATGTGATTTATACAGATGACCCTTCCAAACCCCCTGCTCCCCACCTTCTCTTCTCCAGGTTGAACCGTCTCAGCTCTCTCAGCCTCTTCTCATATGACAGATGCTCCCGTCCCTTAAATGTGTTTGTAGTCCTTTGTTGGACTTGCTCTGGTATGATCATGTCTCTCTTGTATTGGCAAGCCCTGACCTGGACTCAGTAATCTAGATGTGGCCTCACCAGTACTAAGCAGGGAGGAAGGATCACCTGCTGATGACACTTCCTAATTCAACCCATTGATAAGGTACATTGCTAGCTCACTGTCAACTTGGGGTTGACCATGATGTGCAGGATCCCCAGGGCTTTTTCTGACAAGCTGCCTTCCAGTCATGCTGACCCCAGCCTGAGCTGTGTCATAGAGTTATTCCTCACCAGGGGCAGAGCTTGTCACTTCCCTTTGCTGAACTTCATGAGGATGCTGTCAGCCCATTTCTCTAGCCTGTGATAGTGTTTCCACACTGGAAGACAGCCAAGCTGGCTACATCACTCTCTCACTCCACCTCCACAAAAGAACAGGGGAAGAAAATATGATGAAAAAGGCTCACGGGTTGAGATAAGGATCAGTTTAATGGAAATGGAAAAAAAAAGCCAAGGGAGAAAACAGTTATTTTCTAATTTCCATCAGCTAGCAATGTTCTGCCATCCCTTGGGAAACAGTAAATGTAGTGGTTGCTCAGCAGCACAAATGCTTTCACAACAAGAGCTCCATCTTCTCCATTCCCTGCTTTTATTGCAGATGCCATACCCTATGGAATATCCCTTTGGTCATTTTAGGTCAGCTGCCCTGGTGATGTCCTCCTAACACCTCCAGCCTAATGGCTGTTGGTGGGGCCAGCAATGGAGAGCCAGTCTTGATGTTGTGGAGCACTGCTAAGTAACAACAAATACATTGGTACGGCATCAACACCATTCTAGCTGTAAGCACAAAGCACAGCACCACATGGGCTGCTGTGGGAACAGGAAACTCCATCCCAGACGGACCCAGTACACCTGTCCAGGATGCTCAGAATGTATGGCAGCACACCCTCCTCCCACTTTTTTATCATCTACATATTTGCAGAGGGTGCACTCTGTCCCATCATCTAAGTCCTTAAAGAATATGTCAAACACTGCTGGCCCCAGTGTTGAACCCTGCAATATTCTACTGGTGACTAGCCTTCAGCTGACTTCATGCTGCTATTTGTAGCCTTCAGAATGCAAAAGTTCAGACAGCTCTCAATCCACCGTGCTGCCCTCTTATCTAGTCCAGACTTCCAACAGCTTCTCTACAATGCTATTATGGGAGACTGTGTCAAAAGCCTTTCTAAACTGGAGATAACGATGCACTGCTTTCCCCTCCTCTACTGAGCCAGTAATCTCATTGTAGAAGACTATAAAGATGGTTAAGTATGATTCATAAACCTATGCTGACTACTCCTGATCACCTTCCTGCATTTTGAAATGCTTTCCAGAATTATTTTCTCTAACTTTCCAGGGCCTGATGTGAAACTGACTGTAGTTACCCCAAGCTTCCTCCTTCCCCTTCTTGAATATAGGGGTGACCTTTGCTTTCTTATGGTCCTCAGAATCCTCTCCCAGTTGCCACAACTTTTCAGAGATAAGTAACATTTATCTTTGAATAACATTTACCCTGCTTGAGTGGAGGGGTTGAACTAGATGATGTCTGGAGGTCCCTTCTAACCTCAACCATTCTGTGATTCTTTGAACATCGGGCAGTTCCCTCATCACTCATCAATATATACCAATAGGTCCCATTGGGTATGTTCAGTTGAGATGGTCACGTGCATGTCCGGCTTGTTTAATGTTTCCTAACCTGACCTTCCTGCACCAAGAGAAAGTTCTTATTGTAGCCTTTCCCACAGATTTCAGGGATGTGGAATTCCTGAAGACTCATCTTGTGAGTACAGAATGAGGTGTATAAGGCACTGAGTACCTTGGCCTTTCCTATGTCCCTTACAATCAACTCTTCAATTCTTATCTAGATAAAATAATACCATTTTTTCAGAACAAAAAAGTTTGCAATGAACAAGTGTCGACACTTTGAGAACAACACTTCTCAAGGTATTTCGTCCACCAGGGCAAGCTTTGACGCATAGAAAGCATGTCTTTAAAGCAGGGAGACTGCTTACATGACAGTCGTAATGTACTGTAGTAGCCCAACAAATGTAGAGACTGAAGCTAACCAAAACTCAGATCTTTATTTACCAGAAAACTCCTCCTCCCCATCAAAAACATCTTCTTTTCAAAGAATTGTTGTCTGACAGTTTTTGAGGTGTCTCAACCCTAGAAGTCTCCACAGTGTCAACTGCCTTTGGAGAGAGACTTTCAGAAAACCTGTAACCATCAAAAGCCACTACAATGTAACTTGCGATGTATTTGACCAAACAGTGCTGGGATCTTAGAAATGGTAAGAGAAGGCCTGGTGGCAAGAAGGCTGCAACACGTACTAGAATCATAGGTAACATACTCCTTTGAAAGAAAGTAATTTTTTCTAGATTATTATTGATTAGAAAAATTGTGTGAACATTGTAAAATAACACTTTTTCAGCCTAACTACTTTAAAAATTCCAAAAAGTTCACAATCAATATATGACTCAATGTTACAGAAAGAAAAAATATTATAGTAGAAATTGATCTGACACCTAAAATTTTTAATAAATCCGTAACACAAAAAACTAAAATTTTCAACTGAAAATAGCAACAACTTCAGTAATTTGTCATCTGAAGGTAGTGTTAACTCATGAAGAACTGAATACTGAAACAACCAATAAATCCACACAAATTACCTTCACTTATATTGATAGTTCTGCAAATATAAAAATACTACTTACAAATGTATATATATAAATGCATTACCTGTCAGTCTGATTTATGTGGTCTAAAACACATCCTATTTATAGAAAAGCTATATAATGTTAAATTGCTATAGAAAAATAATGGTAAAGTTTTGTGGTCCTCCAAGTACTTTCAGAACTATTTTAATCCAGCTCCTTAGCAGGACATTAAAGTTTAATTGTTTAAAATTCTAATGTGAAGGCTTCTGCAAGAATATCAAAAATTTTATCCAAACCTACAAAATAGAAGTGAAAAGTCTATTTCTATTATTTTTACCTTTGAATTACTTGACTGAAACACAGTTCAGCTTGCATGAGTCTTCCCAAGTGTTTAAGGCAGAGACCCTTCAGTAGCTGCAACATACACATGTCATCCATATAGTATTCACTGTGGTCTAAAAGTAAAAGCAAAATACATCGAACAACTTGAAGACATCATCACGAAAAGGTAAAGTTTTTCAGTCGTGAATATATACTCAGAGGTTTGCTTCTCAGAGTTCTGTATCTCGACACATACTCCACAGGCACAATTTTAAACATTGCTTACTAGAGAGGATATGTTCATAGCATTTGCATCTTTCTCTTTAAGGATAGAGACTAAAAATAGGAAAGAAGAAATCTAAACATCCAGTTGTTCCCCAGTCTTCTAAATCAGGAAGTCAGTACAAAGTGGGCGTAATCTGGCACAATTTAAAGACTTCTATACATTTAACATCTAAAACAGAAAAGAAAACCTGCATTGAGACTGAAGCCTTCTTTACACTGTATTGTCTTAAAACCTTCCACTGTTGCAAAGTACTGGCAGAACTCCAGCAGCACCGGTAATGTGTAAAGTCCAAGAATACGCTACAATTCATTCCCACATATCTCTTAGGAAACTTAATACTACAGCAGAAATTCAAGAAACCATCTTTGTCAGTATTTGCATCACCTCTAACAATTACAAATGTTCACTTGGAAAATTCATGAAAGTTTTATGTTCAATAGGACTAAAAATATGAGATGAAAGGGCTTCTATTAAGTAATTAAGAAATGTAGCCTTAATGAGTGTGGTCCTTTTTTGTAGCATCGGTTTATATGCTTTGCTAGGTTTAGGGAAGAAAAAGAAAGGAAAGAAAACACATATGGATAGACAGATGGTTGCACATACATTAACAATTCAGGAAGCAAAACAACCTCCCTTCAGATCGTGTTGTTTACTAATTACCAGATCTCTAAGGTCACTTTTTTTTTTTAATAGTCTGCCAAAAAATCCTGCATAAACAGTTCTGAAAGATGCAAGACTAGAGCATCTTAGGACACCATGAAGTGCTTTCGCACTACATTCAGGCATATTCCTGTCTGTGTTTAAACCCAGAAAGTCTCTACAGGTAACAACTAACAGACTGTGCTTTTAGTGACAGGTAGAACCAGGAGGGATGAGTATTTTGCATTCCTCTAGCCCATTTTACTAGATAAGGTACTAGATTTATGTCGTTATCTCCTAAAGGTCTCATTCCCCCAAATTACTGGGGATAAGCACTGATGTCAGTAAAAGTTTGCCAGTCTTTACCATTTTTTTCAACTCGAATCTCCCTGGCATGTCCCAGAGGAAGAAAAGACAGCAAGCTAAATTACTGTAACAATGACAGTAAATGAACAGGCCAATTTAAAACAGAGATCCTTGGTAATAAATGTGTAAGACACATATTCCTGCTGTACCCTGTACCAGAGGAAATATTATTATTATGAAACACACAAGATAACCATAGCAATATTTTTTTCTTAACATTAAAAACCCTTTTTATATTTTGGAAATGACCCAACTGTGCAAAAATACAATACACAGAAATCCTGAGGAAAAGGTAGTTTCTGAAGTGTTTCATCCTGCTCCTTCTGTCATCATTATTTTCAGTATTCTCTACAACCATTTTCAGTCCCTTGCTGTGCCTGTTTACATGAACCAAATGTACTATCAACATCTCTCTCTGAGAAGTCTCAATCCCTACATGACCTCCGTGTATAATTAACCTACTTTTTTTTTTTTTTTTTTTTTTGTAACAGCACCTTAGTAGTCCTTTAAAGCTATTTAGCACTGACAATTGTCTTTTAAAATAATACTGTATCCTTCCCTCATTTTGCCTCTGGGTCTCAATTCAGCAGCACTTCTGGTAATCAGTGCCTTTATTTTGTTTGACTCCATATCTTTAAAAGTTCATCAGGCTCACAGATGGAAAGTACAGAGCAAAACTGTATTTCATTGTAATTATTACAACAAAAGCATAAAAAACAACTTTGTTTCAGAATTACATTGTATCTGTAATCTGCATGTTTCCATGAGAAAACCATAATGTTTTTAAAAAGGAATACTATTTTGAAGCACTAGTAAGTTATTTATTCTAGCTGCTGTTAACTACAGATTTCCAAGTGCTGATTAAATATTTTATACCACAATCTAAGGCCAAAATACTATCATTTAGTCCGAGGAGAATGAAATTCAGATTTTCATAATATTTGTAATACAGACACTCATTTTCATCTATATAAAAACATATGCTTTTTACAAGAAATTAAACCACCATCTAAATACTATAGAGACATACCTCAGCTTTATTTTTAATGCATCAGCAACTCAGAAAAGCAACTCTGGATACACAATCTGATTCCTTTGGACTTCTTGGTTTGCTGTCTAGATAGTGTAACTAAGCTCATTTTGCCATGCAGGAATGTATCTCACTGACAAAAAGCAACCTCATCCTGAATGACCTATTCATTTGAGGTATATTCATAAAAAGGATTCTCACCCATGATCCTCTACCATCCAGTTGTTTAAAAAGAAGTCACACCAGTGATTTCAAGAATTTAAAAGTAACAAAGAGACCACAACTGAACAGACCGTTCAGTTTCTCCTCTGCCTTTGTGGATGTGTAGATCTTAAATATTTTTCAGCTGCTTTCTCTTTTGAAAGGAATTTATCAGTTTCTTTAGCGATAAATACCTTCTACACCTTCTCCAATCATCTACCTATTTCTATTTCAGTGCTATTGCAATTGTTTTATTCTACTCCTTTTATGTTGATATCTTGAGCGT
This sequence comes from Stictonetta naevosa, assembly GCA_011074415.1. Taxonomy (NCBI): domain Eukaryota; kingdom Metazoa; phylum Chordata; class Aves; order Anseriformes; family Anatidae; genus Stictonetta; species Stictonetta naevosa. The sequence goes on from CM021729.1 coordinate 29,036,720, forward strand.
CTCTGCCTAGGAATTTGACAGTAAATTTACTTCACTGTTCTAAATGATTAGATAGTCATAACACAAACCTCTGGATAAAAGATCTCCAGATTCCCTACAGCTTCTGCCAGCATTCTTTGCACAGAATTCATGGCAGCATAATTTATTTGCAGGTGTCTTGCATTTTGCTACATCTTGGTTTTAATGCAGCAACAAAAAAAGAAAAAACAGAGCACCTCTCCTCCCACTGCAATCCAGTTGTCACGTTTGCTTTACCTGAAAACTACATAGGTATGAGACAATGGCAGCATATTTCACACCATTTTGTCATTTACTTAAAAGATGCTTCTCTTTTCTTGTATATCTTTGGAATAAAATAAAGCTGTAACATTTAAGATTACTATTATTATCAGTTTTGTTGTGTGCTTACTTCTCATTTTCTTTACTAGCAAGCACATTTCATTGCTTCTATTTCCTGGCTTGCACAAAACACCTCACACTGTACTGGCCTGCAGCACAGAGCGCAGGGAATGTTTATAATTCTGGAGTTCGAAATTCAATTTCCAACTGCTTTGGCTTTACTGGAATACTATGCTTTGGGGAAAGCTATATTTTGGCAAAAATGTTTCATGGGCATTTTTATTGCTAATAACAAACTGAATGGGTTTTGATACTCAGTCGTGAATATTGCTGTTATCGATGTAAACAGGATAAATTAATACTACATTTAGTGTTTCTAAAACTCATTACATGTTTTAATAACGTGGGTAAACTAACTTTCTAAATTATTGGTAAGTATGACTAAAATCTCAGTTCAATAAAAACTGCTCTTGTGGATTACCATTACTAAAAAGCTAGTAATTATTCATTTTAGAATAATTCAAAGAATAATTCAAAGGAGAAATATGCTGAGAAGCTCACATAATAGATAACAGGAGCAACCTGATAAAGCCTGATTTAAGGAACAGTAAATAATGTCATGTACTTCTGCAGCACAGCTTTTTTATTCCTCAAGGAAATTAAGTTCCAGTATGAACTTATGGACTGATACACTCCTTATTACCGTGAATATCTATGCTTCTTATTCTTCAAGATCTAAATCTATGGTCAAAGCTTATTAATTGAAAATACATTTTATTTTACCACAGACATTAGACTTTGGCAGACTTTAAAAAAAAAACAGAATCATGCATAATACTTTGTCTTCTCTTTCACACTTAGTCATATTCTGCTCAGTATGTGTCCTCTGTATGAAGTATGGTATAAACTGGTTCAGCAAAAGTATTTTTCAGACATTTAAAAAAATAGGGGGTTATGGTCTAAGGACGTTCTCTAAGACTGTAATGTCTTAGTAAGATTCAGTTAAGTTATGTAAGTAATAGCCTAAAATTCTTGAGTTTTGTATATTCTCCCCTAACATTAATCAAGCTAGATAAAGGGCATACCGAGGAACCAGCACTGAAGTTTAAGCAGCTCCAAAATTTTCATACCAGATTTAATAGTACATTGCCTAAGTCAGCAACTGAACATTTCTAAGACAGAAGCAAAGAAAAATGTCAACATTTCTTCCTAGTTTGTTATTTCCATCTTAATCAACTACTTACTAGTTTCATTTTGTAGAGCAGTTTCTTCTTTTTCAATTGTTACCAATAAATTTTCAGTGAGGTCTGCTCTTTTGCCCACAATTGCAAAGCCATTCCAGACATACATCATTTCCTGACAAAAAAGCAAAGACACCCATAGAATTGCATAAATATTTAACTGAAGAGTATCCCTTTGAAGGCTGTTATGCAATAGTTTGAGTAAATAATAATACTGCCTACAACAACTTGTTTTAAACAATATGAAATGTTTCAAAGTTTACCACTCACTGTTAAGAAGCCCAAGAATAAAAGTAACCATGTTACTTCAAATAACCACCACACAATGTGTACTGGACACTTGGTCTGTTACATGTGTGTCTACAAAGACAATCACATTTGTCTTTAAAGTCACTTAATACCAGTTGCAGTAGAGTATCTGTGCACAGGAGAGGCAAATTAACATCAGTCATGTATGGTGTTTTTAGTTTTTTTTTTTAGTTTCACTGTTCTAGTCTGTTTAGCAATAGGTGATAAATTACATTAATCTTCCTTATGCTGAGTCTATTTTGCCCATGATGGTAATTGGTGAGCAACCTCCCTGTCCTTATATCAACCCACATGCTTTACTTTTTTCATCATATTTTCTCTCCCTAACTTTCTGAGGAGGGGAAGTGAGAGTGGTGTGGTTCAGTTTGGCTGCCCATCTATGTGAAACCACCACAGTCCTTTCTGGCACCTAATGTGGGGCTCAAGGAATTGGAGATACGGACTGGACGCTGATAGAGAGAGTAATAATTGCAGTGAATCTGTGTTTTGTAGTGTGGTGAAGTAGTAGGGGGTGAAGGTGTGTAAATTGTCCATCTTTGTCAGTGATGTGATGATGTTGAGTTTGGTGTGGGGAATTCTTTTTGTTGACATAAGCAAAGTTTGTGAAGATTATGTGATGAATGTTGAGTAATGTGTGTTTTAATGACCATTCTGAAAAAGGTTTTTCACAAAGGATGGAATATATATTACAGATGTATATATGTGTGTGCACGCACGCACACATACATGTGCTTACATATAGAGATGTTATAATTCATAGGCTTCTAAATTCCAGGTGGAACAGCAGTAAAGTAGATAAAACTTCCCAGATAAAAATGTTTCCAGTACTTACATCCAACAACTGCTTCTAATATATTCCTACAAATCTTATTTAAAAAAAATAATCAGGATAAATCCTAGAAAAAGCTTCCCAGATGCTTTAGTGCAACAGTACGCAAAACAGTTGTTTAATGTATTACTTAATGTACTATGTGATAAAATTTAAAGAGAATGAGAGAATACTTATGCAGATTTAATTCCAACCAAGAAAAATCTTTGCTAATATCTCCACTCAATCATCACAAACACTATAGTATAACCTTGTTTATCACTTTGCATTGTAATTGCACCTGTGAAGTATGAAGCTTGATGTCAATCTGAAACAAATACCTCACTGAAATATTTCTGCTGTAGCTATGTGTTTTTTTCAGAGGGAGAAAAAAATGGTTCTACTGAAGTCTAAAAGAAAGTGTTACGGACACTACCAACTAACTACATTATGCTAGACTCATTTCAATTCTTTAGTCCTGTCTAATTTGCATTTATTATAGTAATACACTATGTTTTCTTTTACTTAACCTATGGTGGAAAAACTCTTATATTTAAAGATACTAGATTTGACAGCAAGACCAAAAATACATATACACACCTGAATAGCACTGTGCTGTAGAAGCCCAGGTCAACTTTATTACTCAGGTCTTTAAACATAATTGAGTAAACAAAATCAAATACATGAACCACGAAATTTTAAACTGTTGGATGAACTTTCTTTGGACTTCTCCTCCTATATTAATGAGCTTTAACATAAGAAAATCCTTCTCAAATGATTTTTTCCACTTCTAGTAGTTGCTATATTACCCATATACCAAAATCTCAGCATAAATATATATGAAGTATCATTACAGTGTACATACGAACAGTTTGTGCACCACTAATGCCTTCTGAAGTTAAAAGCATGTGAAATTAGAACAGAATTTGTACAGTATCAATTTCTGTAACTTTTACTCAGATTCAACACCAAAAAAAAATTTCATTTTCACCAGAAGAACAGATGATACAGAAAGAACTGAAGTCGTTGTCAGTTTCCTAATGAGACTGTGGGATACCAACTGAGAACCTGTCACAGTAATTAACATGTGTTTACACATGATAGAAACCATTGTAGATCTGAAGGTGACTTTCAGCCCCATGTAGTAGTAACAACAAGTTAAGCTCTATGTGTTTGAATTTTCACATGGAAAATTTGGCCTTGGTTTTGGACTGCTAGCTGATAGCATTACTCAGCCCCTACTACATTTTACAAAAATCCCAAGGCCATTCCATTTGCACAAATGCCAATAATTCTTTAAAAATAAAAAATAAATAAAAATGGAACTATCAGACACATAGTACCCAATGAAAATATCCTTTCCCTATGTAAGAAATCATACTCATTTTTTCCCCATTCAAAAAGGACAAAAAGAAAACAAGTATAAGTACCAAGGCAGGTAATATCAGCTTCACTGGTTGAGAACATGCATAACGCCGAGCTTTCCTTACTGCAAACTTCTCAGTTGGGATAGATTTTCCCGCAATTCTCTGTTTTAGACCTTCCACTTGTCTAAAAGGAGACAAAAATGGATATGACAGTTCACTTTATGTAGTTTTTCCTCTTATTTCATTTAGTAAAATAGTAAGTATTTCTGAAATACTTAATGATTGCCTAAATCCATAATTTCCTTAATATTAGTAAAATATGAAATATCTGCTCTTATTTCAGTTAGCAAAATATTATGTTCTCCACACCACACAGCCTGCATATGCAGGATGTGTGTTTCTAATAAAAGCAGCATTTTAAACAATGTGATGCTAAAAAATAATGAGAAAAGCAGAAAAGGTGCTTTCCTGTAGTAAGTAGGGAGCAAATGATACAAGACAAAGATATTTAAGTCAAAAACATTCACAGGGCAGGAATGGGGATGGGACATGACAACTGAACTTCTAGTTATTTTATAAATGTTTACCTGAACAAAGACACAATGTCCTCACCAGTCCTTTTCAAATCTTCCTCTGGAAGCATACATAAAATTGCTGCTTTCTGGAACACATATATGGCCTGTTTCAAAAAGAAAAATCCACTTATTACTGCATCTAATTTGCTGTGTTCAATCAATACAGTAAGGACTGAAATCTCTCACCCCAATTGTCACAGTGAAGTGTGTCCAATAATTCTCATGCAGGTGGAACTACTGAAGTTTTGCCACACATCTCTTTTTTCATATAATTTATTATTTTATTTTCAGCATATTTGCTAATATTCTTAATAAGTTAGTCAATATTAAAGGTCTTTTCTGCAAAGAACATGACAATATACTATCTAAATAACTGATAAAAAAATTAGGTTAATGACAGATAAAAGTATTCTGAAGTCCAGGAATGTCATCTGATCTGTTATGTGTAGAGATAAGCTAAAAAAACAAACAAAACAAACAAAATATATATATATATATCTGAGAATTGAATAAAGGGAAGTTCAGTAACTGGACTTTTCAGAGAAGAAAAGAAACATCCATAACTCTGTTCAAGACATTTACACTTCACACTGAATATGCTATTCTCTTCCTCTTTTTTCAAAAACTGGCCATATCCCCTTTTCCACTAAGCATAAAAGAACAACCTAGAAAAGAACAGACAAAGGATGTACATTTGTATGTTGTGCTGGGGTCATACTATGAGAACAGTTTTTACAAGGAAAAGGTAGATTGCCCTGCATGAGACCTTGTCTCCAGCAGCCTGTTATTTCATGCCACAAAGCATCTGCTGATTATGCCTTCTTTTGTCTTTTTATAATTAACAAACACACACAGTTTCTTCTGCCAAGTTTTATTAGAAAATATTAGAAATTACAATTGCAATTTAACAGCTTTCCTCTCCCTCTTCTTTCTCTTAATTCTGATAACCACCCCAAGACTGAAGCACTTCTAGTAATGGTACCATAACAAAAATTCCCCCTTATCCACACAACTTAACATACCATTTGGTTCCACTGTCCCTTTGCTTTCAAGTTCATAAAAAAGGAAAAATTACACTGATTCTGCACACTGAAATGCATATTTAACTGTGGAGCAGCTACTGGTATAACATATCTGCCTGCTCATTTACCTTAGACCACCTGTTCTCTTTGCTGAGCAGGTCTGCATACCGATATGCTTGAAGCCAGTTCTGCTGGAATGTGTAGCACCACATCAGTTCCCAGTAACAGAGATGATGAATCTGCTTCCATTCTTGCTGGGCTGCTATGCATTCCTGGAACGTTAACTGTGCCTAGGATTTAGATAGGTAAGAATAATGAAAATTGGTTCAATTACAGGTTCAATCTCCACGACAGAGCTATATTTAATTACAGAGCAAATTCCTTTGTAGCACCCAAGCAGAAAACACTCTTGACTAGAAAAATGAAATAATCTTCTCTCTCAGCCTATCTTAGAATAAGAGCTGGAGTCAATATTAGCACTAAACACGAACAAGAAAATGAGCATAATCATCAGTCCAACTAAAATAGTTACTGAAATGAATCATACATATTTTTTCACCCCAAGCTGAACACTGTACAAATAAAAATCTTAAAAATAAAACAATTGGTTTACCTTTTCAAAATTTCCTTTCAGTATATCTATTCTGGCAGCATAAAATAGAATAATGGAACCCTTGAAAGGAAGGAGAAAAATGCTTAGTTACTACTTTAAGCTGAAGGAAATACATTACTATTACAAAATTTATTGAGAATACACACATTTGGAAACTTCTGGAGGTAGGGTTCGAGGAGACTGTCTGCTTCCTCAAGGTTGGTGTCCCCTGTACCTAGAAACCACAACAAACCAACCTTAGGTTCTTTTAAAAAAAAAAAAGAAGTATAACAGATTATTAAGATTGTGGTTTCAAAATCCTATTTATGGCTTGAATAAATTAAAGAATGACCACCTCTACTCAAAAGCAGAAATATTATTTGATCATATTATGTTTCTATAAAAATCAGTTCTTGTCCTGAAAGTAATAGCTTTTAAGATAACAAATGCCTGTAAGTAGAAAAAGGTTAAAATATATGAATATCCTTTAAACCATTCCATTACAAATTCCTTTTCCATTTTCAAGTCCCTGTAATTGCTCTAGCAAGTTATGAAAACATTCTTCAGCTGCCCCCTTTACTAATTTTGAGTTCAGTTACAAAGTACAGGTGAACCTGAAAGAAATGAAGTTATCCCTAATTTCCTGATGAGCCTAAGGGACAAGGACTGAAATACTTTGAAACTAAAGAACATAAACATGTATGTCAAAGATGCATACAGAATTAATAGTAACTTTCATGTGGCAAAAGCAATTGTTTCCTCATGTTTGAGCCTCCAAGTAGATTATTCAGGAGTACAGACCTCTTTGTGGAGATAGCCTTCTCTGTATCTGATGTAAATTTATATGGACTTGTCTGAACTGAGAAGTGTTTTCTGATATTCTGCTGTTGCATGTTAGAACAGCCCTTCAAATGGAGTAAGTTATCAATGTAACAATATCTACCTTGCTGTTTTTGCAATTATAGCTTTGTTAGAGGCGTGACTTCCAGATCGTAACTAAGTACACAGCAAACTCCTCTTACAAAACTAATAGCCACAGTTTCTAAATTAAGTTCAAAAAGCAGAATATCTATCATAATGTGTAGCATGACTGAACACAGTGGGACTCACCAAGGATTAAGGAGACGTAAGTATGATAAACCAGCAGGGTGAAAGTACACAGAATGGCCCTCAAACTGCTGCCAGATGCACCTTCCTGTAGTTGATGGAGGCCTAACTCCTAAGAAAAAATACGAACACATGAAGAATTAGTTATCAGTATAGTTCTATAGTACTCTTAATCATTTCTAGCTGAATTGTTTATCCTTTTAAAAATACAAGTATTTCATATTTCATATTTCATTATCTCAGATCCAACACAATATTCTACCAAAACAGTTCTGACACAGCTGACAGCACTCAGCAAGGAGTAAACTAAGTCAATGCTGAATAAAATTACCCATGCATTTAATTGCTGTGGTGAAGTATCAATGTCATAGGCCATGCAGCCACAGAGGCCTAAATCTTTTCTCCACTATTTGATATGAGCCTTTTAGAATAATGTCTTTATGTTTGGTAGGAAACTCTCTCAGCTTCTTCAGTTCTACTTCTGGGCAAGAGTCTTCCTTTGGAGAAATCCCTGGTTATCCTTAATTTTCTCCTTTCAAGTCAGCCACTATTTTGAGGTTCTGGTCATAATATTAGCTCTACTAACACACCAACTTCTATACAGTGTTTTCATAAATTACAATTCAATTTCTGAGTATTGAAAATGATTCATGGAGATTCATTCAGTTCTTACATATGAAACATTTTCCTATCCATTCCAGTTTATTCCCATTAAATGACAGCTTGACTGTTTGGGGATTGTCAAGACAAGCTCAGAGGTTCCCTTCTTAAGAGCAGTTGCTCTTCAGAAACAGATTGTAACAGTTTTGATTTAAAAAAAAAAAAAAAAAAAGTTTTGATTAAAAAAAAAAGTGTTACTGTACAGCAACTTGTTGAGTTATAGGAGAATTCAAGCACCATACAAAAAATGTGGTGTTACTACAAAATTGTTCAGCTTTCCTTTTAGCTTTTATCACCTTTTCAGCCAGGGCACTAGTGTGTATTGTCGAAGGGCTTCATCATGAAGCTCAGTGAACTAGAATTTTTACAGGAATAAACAGAATGAAAAGATCTCTACTGAAGTCTAATTTTATATAAACAAAAGTACTTGTGGACAAGCTAAGAGCAGTAAGACCGTAAGATGACTCTTTCACAAATAACTTGAAATTTAGTTGTGTATAATTCTGTGTTTTGCTTTTTTTTTCATTTTTTTTGGAGGTGGCAAAAGGAGTTGTAAAGGGCTGCAAAACATAGACAAATGGGAAATGGAACGGGTGAAGGGAGAAGGGGAGGGGAGAAAATGGGAAGAGGGAAACAGGAAGGGAACCATCTCTGAAGCAAACTGGCCATCTCCCCTGCTTGCTCAAGAGTCATATATCACCATATGCGCTTTCTTGCCTGCATAATCTAGCCTACTTATCTATTTAATAACACTAAAATACTAATCAGGTATGTAGATCATTATATATCTAGTGTGAAATGTATAATAATAAACACACCCAATCGTTACCTGAGAAAAGTCTAATTTGAAAAAGCAAATAAAACACCAAATCCCATACCCTATTGCCAGAAAATCCAATAAATTCTAAAAGTCGGAGGATCCTTCCTGGTAAAAGTGACAGCATCTGTAATTCATTTCAAACAAAAATAAGTTATATAAAAAATATATGCATTCAAAAGAAAGTGTAAAACCACTATAAGCTTCAACCAAAAATGCTAGCTACTATATCAAAAGCCATCACACATCAGTGAAAAAGTAAAACACAAAAGAACTCAAAAATAGACATGCATGATCAACAATATGTAATCAGTTTGCAGCTTAAGGAAAACTCAGACTCTTTATGATCAGCCAGCACAGAAAGAGCAAGACAGAGTCCACCTGTGTTTTTTTCAGATAATGATCCTTCTGTCTTCAGCTGATCAGAACTGTTCAAAAAATTTGAGCCATATGGAATCAGAAGAAAGTATTATCTATTTTGGTTGCACTTAGAACCTACAATTGTTATTTTCCTTGACTCCCAATTGAATGATACAATGGTATACAAAATTCTACTTGTTCCTACTTAGAAGCATGGAATTAGCAGACCAGAAAGCTATTCTTTTAGAAGTATTAGCTATTGTTACCCTCCTTTACGTGCACTTTTTGCTCCTCTTGTAGCTGCAATCTCCACATTCAACACAACAGAAAACTTTTAAATATCACTACCATCTTTTCAGAAAACCTTACTGGAAAGTCTATTTGAAGGTTAGTTTTTGTAAACTTCAGTCACTCTAGTCACTGCCCAGAACAGATTTTTTCTGTTAAGCTTCCTGCTGGGGAGACTTCATGAAAAATAGGAGAGGTCTGAGCACTTGTGTACAGAGACATCTACCAGTTGCTTGGGTATTAAAGACTGACAGGTGCAGATAAACCTGAGATCTTCTGACCTTACACAGAACTGGCCAGCTCCAGTCTGGAATGATACAGAAATTAAAATACCAGCAAAAATCAACTCTCACTACTGTCATGACGTATGCAAGAAGACTTTGTAGTAAACTGTAAATAAAAACACTAGCAGATGTATCCAGTTGTCTCTTGTACAAATCCAGTAACTTACTGCTTGTTCTCCCAAATTTGCTCATGATCTACATTAGTTCACAGTGCCAATGTACAGTATGCCACTGAAGCCACAGAACAGTACACTTGAGAGAGTTACCATAAAAACATTCATTCAAAGATCCTGTAACCAACTGTAGAAGCATCTTAAAAAGTCATGCTACACATAGATAGACATAGCTGCTCTTTCTCTAAAGAAATACATAAATAAATTAGTGAAATAAAATTAACCACTATTTAAAATAAATTAGTAGAAAGACCCTAGAAGGCATGCATGCAAAAAGCCACTACACTTTTCATGTTGCATAAAAGCTACAAAACATGTATCTCTGTTTTTAAAAATTGTTATAAACATTTTAAAAATAGGATTACAGTACCTTATGTGCAAAGAATCCTACAGAATTACTACAATGGACTTTATACAGTCTGAAAGAGTCATACCAAATTGAATGCTCCGATTCCAAGTTTTACTCCTCCTTCAAATTGGTGATAAGTTTCATTTTTGCTTTTGTTCCCCTGAGTCATCTGTAGCACCTGATGACATTCTCTTTTGATACAGGAAAAAAGGGGGGAAATGGGAAACATGACTTAGAAATTATATGAAGTATAATCATTATAATTGCTATACATACATATATATATACATATAAAAAAATTTGGAGGCATTAATGCACCTCCTTATACCAACATTGAACCTCAGTGTTTTTTAAGGACTTACTTGTATATTTGATAACTTGTCCTAATTTTGAGGCCGCCTTTGATAAAGTTGATCATATTTTCATCCTGAAACAAAAAATATTAATTATACAAAATATGTTTTTAGTTATTACATATACACAGACATAATCTTCAAGCTACATTTTAATTGATTTAGAACTTAAAAGACATTGGAAATTTTAAAAACGCATTTCAGTTATTAGAATAATCTCTAAGACTAAAGTTAGCAAATGCACTAAGTTGTTAGGGAAACATTTTTCTGTTGTATGTGACAAGTTTTACAACCTAAAAAGAAGCAGAGTGGTCAGAGCTACTATTACTATTAACTAAATTTCTAATGCATCTAAGTGAAAAAAAAAAAAAAGAAAACTCTCCACCAGATGGTGCTGTAGGAATCTTTACAAAAATTTTGGAAAGCCTTTTCTGACACACACAAGCAAGCCCGAGACCTGGCAGAAGATAAACCAAAAAATCCCCTAAACAAATGAATTCCCCTTGCTAATAACAGTAACTACATGTAGTACCCAACAAGTGTTTATTCACCTCTAGAAAATCAATAGCCATCAAAAATAAGTTCCTGAATAGCAAGGTGGTTAACAATTAAGCAGGAGAGAGCAGGAATTCTCCTAGAATTAACACGTGTGTGCAGGCATTTAAAAAATCCCATTTAAACACCCAAGTACAGCATGCATGACATGAAAAATAAAAAGGAAAAGAAGTATTAGAAGAGCATCAGAATCAGGAATTGAAGGAAATGTTGGCTTCCATAAATGGATCATCATTTTGAAAAACCACAACTGTCTGTAAGACTAGAAGACCAAATGCAGATGTTTTAGTACAAGCATTCCTGCTACCTCTTTCTGACTGACTACATTTTCATTATCATCATCATCCTGAGATGAATCAAGGTCAGTCAAGGATTAAAAATATGGGGTATGGCAGCAATCAGCAGAGTAGGATATTACAGCAAATTGCAATGGAACTGAGATGATGGACAGGCAGATGCTGCTTTAGAGAAAGGATACACTTCCATTAAAGGTATTTCATTTCATACAGTCCCAAAGTTGAAGACACATATTTAAAAATTCTTTTATGCTTAAAAACAAAATCAAGAAGCAAACAACCAAAAAGTGGTTTGCTCTTGTTCTTTCCTTGCTCTTAGGAAAAAAGAAAGGCAGTTATAAGACTGGCATTCCACTACTAACATTTCCTGACACTTCTGGCCTAAGTATTGTATTAAGTGGTTTATAAAGCTGAGCCAAATTAACCTTTTAGGCCCATCTGATCTTAATATGTCTCTGTGCTTCACTGCTTCCTCATAATTTATATCTGAAGGAATTATCTAAAATATGTTAATTAAACATTTGTTGAACATCCACACAAGCAATCAAAGTATGAGGAAACAACTCCTGTTTTCTAGCTAATTTTAAGATCACTAACATTAAGTCTCTGAAACACAAGCTAAACAAGAAGCGTAAAACAGCAGCAAATGGCAGATCCTTCTGTGAACCATAGGATTACCTCAGCAATGCTAAGACATTGCCCATTTTATAATAATTCATTACTATATTGTTCCTGACAATATTTCAAAGGGGCAGAGAGAGTGATACTGAATTAAAGACAAGCACACATCAGGTGTAATATTATAAGTTGGAAACATTCCATATTTTTTGTGAAGAAAAAAAAAAAAAAAAAAAGCACTTTAAAACGAGATTTCCTCATACTTGAATGTCTTTTTGAAGAAGTCCTAGACTACTGTAAAAGTGATGGCATTATAATTTAAATCTACCATCCATATGATACCTTCAGTTTTTCATTCCTGGGTAACAATAACATCTTTGGTTATTCACAGAAACAAAACAAAAAGCAAGAGTTTTGCTGGATAGCAAATAATTTCCTGTACTTTCAGTCACTGTCATTAAGTAACATTCATTCCAATAGGAAGAAGTTTGTTTTTTTAAATAACATATCTATTGTGGGCATGATGTTCTACAAGCACGAACATCCTTCCATTAAACTGTTACACAGAGATACAAAATGAACAGTTGATTTACCTGTACAAAGGTGAGAGCTGCTTTCTGCAGTAAACATTCAGCATAGCAGATTTCAGCATGCATTTCCTCTATAGAGGAAAAGAAAGAAAAGTTATTTACTGTCAACATAGCTGTTGTCAATATTCTCATCTCGAGGTCAATGGAACAAATAAAATCCTGCCAAGAAAAAAGTAGGATTCTGCTGTTGCTCTTTTGGTAACTGCTGGATAGCAGCTGTAACAAACAGATCCCATCAGAACTGGTAATTGAGAAGCTACCTAAAAATAGTTTTCTCTTTCACCTCTCCTCAGACAAAAACCTTGATCTTGCCAGAGCTGTCTTCATCCTTCAGCAAAAGCTACTTACCATTCTGGTGGATGATCTCCTGCACTTTGCATTGATACTACATTTAAAAATCAGCCTAAACCAACTAGTTCCTCAAACACTCCTTCCATGTCTTAGAAAACTTCTGCAGACCTACAGTAACATTCACAATAGCTCAGCTGTTTCCTAAGTCCAGTAGGATGTTACAAACAGGTTTTTACTGAGTCATGCTAAGCAATCTGAAAGCCCCAGGCATACTTTCTGTCCTCATGCAGCACTAAAGAGCATTTGACTTAACAAACGTGACACAAGGTACTCTGCAGTGAGAGTAACTGCATGCTGCAAGACCAGCCACATGCATAAGGCTGCTGTATGTACAATGCACACATGGTGAGTTTGATGTGTCCAGTATTAAAGAGGGTTCTTTTGTGCCAGGTTAGAAAAAAATGCATACTTGATTCTGCCTGAATCGGAAATAGTAGATCAGCATTTTCAGAGCCATGAACAATGTACTGATACCATTTCCCAAAACACCTTAAGGCAAAACAGACAAGCACAAAACTTGTTAATATATTCAGATTCAAATACAACTAAGGATAAGGACTTATTCCACAGCAGCAATGATTCTTAAACCTTTTGGCAATTGTCTTAAAAATAAATAAATAAATAACCTCTCCTCAGTCCTGTAACTGGTTGTCAAAAGCATTGCTCTCTTACTTTATCATGCATGCTCAGTCTAACAAGTAAGCCTGTATACACCATTTTATGAAACTATGCATTGAAAAGGACACATAAGTGATTGGTCTGCACTAAGCAGCACTGCTCCCATAGGACTCTGCGATATTTGAAGATGGAACATGCAGGGTTTTGAGGGGAGGAAGGGGTTGTTGCTTGTTTTTTTAGCTGTAAGACACTAAAGTCAAATTAAAGAGTTAAGCATATTAGTGTGTGTTGGCTGGGTGTTCTCCAGCTTTTTTCATTTTGTTATTTTAATTGTATTATAAACCACTTACCTTCACTCAACTGATCCACTGACTGTTTAGAAACTAGATTGGACAAGGACTCTACCACTGTGTTTCTTTTCCTGAATCTGAATCAGTCATACATGGAAGAAAAGAAACCCATGTAGCATAAGTGACATTTCAACAAGAACTTGAACTTATTTATAATTCTTAACTATTTCCAACCACAAATTGTTGACATTCTTAGGAAGGTCAATAGCTACAATTTCTTTTAGTCTAATCATGGCCACTGACAGGCCCTGAAGCCTATGCAACCTTAAATTACCTTTCAAGTATGCATTTAATCTATGCTAAGTATACAAGAGCATACCATTCCCCGGTTCCAACCATGGGGTTCCCGCCTAACTCAGCTTAAATGCAAGAACACTCCTGGGGAATGAATCACATGTATCACGTGCTAAACAGTTTCTCACTGGACCTCTAGCTTTTAAAACAAGACTTTTGAGAAAAAGTCACACAAGGTAATTAACAAAACTGCTGCAGAGTTATTTAGGATGCTGGGCAAGCCACTTAAAAAATTCATAAAAATTTGAAGTCAAGTTATTCTTCCATTTGTTCTCAAACCTGGTCTCAGAATTACAATGAAAATTAAGGAGCTACCTTTTCAACAAAAATGAGAACATAAAAGGTCATAAAATACTGATGTATTTATGTCAGATACAGAATTTTACACTGGACATCCCGTATCAGTCATACATCTGAGTTTTAACAGATCTCAATTATTCATATTATAAGGTTATGGTTTATCTTAAGGAATGTCATTACAAAAACACATTCACTATTTACAAACACCTCAGCCTTATGCAGAAGCCAAAGACACAACTCTACATTCAGAAAAGGAATGCATTTTAGAAGCCAGAAAGTAGTTAAGTAGTTCATTACAAATATTAAGCATTTGCGTATCATCTGTTTACACTCTTCTGCATACTGAAAAGGACAGGGCCCCATCAATGAAATTATGACATAACAATTTAACATAATGCATACCAAAAAAAAACAATTCTCAAATGAGGAACCTCAAACAAAAGTACCTCATAAATGTAAATTTCTCAAGTTTACCTTTGGCAGGTTTGCAAAGCTTCTTTCATTGTAGAAATTCCCATTTGTATGTCCTGTTGTTCAAACGTCATAGCAGCTTGCATAACTAAAATAGTGCTGTATCCAAGGGCATGGTACATACTATCTTTAGACCTATGGCAAACATACAAGTATTGTGCATTTTACCCAAAATTTAAATTACAAGACAAAATTAAATGTTGTCTGAGACACCTACATGAGTTCGTGTAAAGACAGAAGAATAAAGCAAGAAAATAGAGTTAGGGACACAACCTAGTAAATACAATCTTCCCCACAGTGCTACTTGTCTACCTCCACAAGGGACTTGCACTAAGTCCCAGAAAATTGTGTACCCATCATCCAAACTGGGTTACACAAACATTTGCACTTAACTATTCTCCCATTTAGAGTCCACTGACATATCTGTTTAATTTAGCTAATTAAGCCTTGACATAAATACTCTTTCAGCTCTGCTTTCACTTAATGTAAGAGGTAGGGACATCCTTATAAAACTACTAGCTGATACAGAGACACAACAATCTGCATCTGTGAAAGGCCACTACTGTGAAAGGCCACTACCCAGGTGCTCAGTCCTGCATAAAAGGCTACTTTGAATCAGCCTGGCTTTCACAACATCAAAAAAAAATTGATCACACAATCAAAGCAATTGTTGGAAAGGGGAAACTGAAGTGAAACTTCGCAGCTGGGTTTTGAAAGCTTCAGGAAAACAAAGTGTGCCCACTCCTCTGGTGCTGTACTAGTCATTCGACATACTTTTTCCTAATGACCAGTTTGAACCTCCTAAGCTTCAACTTATGGCAACTGCCTCTTGTTTTACCATCTGCCACTATGGATAAGACTGTCTCTATCTTTGCAGTATCTTCCCCTCAATAGCTACAAACCACTATTAGATTAATCCCCTAAGTCTTTTTTGCTGAACTGAAACAAGCTCAGCTTGAAATCTCAGGAATCATATGTTTTAGTTTTCCAGCTATCCTGCTAGCCCTTTGCTAGATCTTCTCCAGTTTCTTCAACATGTTTTTTCAATCAATGAGCCACACCACAAGCAGAGTCTTGAAGACAGAAAACTTCAGCAGATGAAAGGAAGACAGATCCTTGGGATGTTTATTTTTTAAAGATGTCAACTTTTTCCCTTATTTTTATTTAGGTATTTCAAAGACTCAAGTCTAACTTTCATTAAAAACCTATTTTTCTGTAAAACAATTGGGCTTTTACTTTTTGAAAGGTGGCTTTTTGTTTCTTTGCTGGGCTAAGTCCTTCTTTGTAGATTAGCTGAATATGCTGTATAAGAGGCTCAGAGTCTATTAGCTGCCAGGGACTCAAAGTACTGAAACCATGGAGTTTATAATACTATTTTTCTTCATAGCATACATCAACTAAAGCAAACACTTCATTATATGTAAAAAACTGCAGTATAAAATGGGGTATGAATTACAGGGCTTTTTTATTTTATAAGGCAAAATAATAGATATAAGGAAAAATATCTTAAGATTTTGGAAATATATGTATATGCATTTATTAATACACACATGCACAAACCTTGCATGTGGTACTAAGTATTTTGCAATAATACCCCAAAATAAAGTTTTAGCATACAGAAGTTCAGCTGGGAGTTCTCTAAATGTTGCTCTACTACATGTAATTTTGTAGTCTACCTTCTTAAAATCACCAACACATCATTTTTACCCCATCTTACTATTACCAAGCAACACAGCATGAACTTTATGCCACTCTACCTACATGTGCTACAGAACCCCTCACTGAAATACCCACAACATGCATCTTCAGGAGGCAGACAGGAAAAGGATCATGAATTTGAGTCTGATCCCAGCTGCATGGATTGCTTTTCCCAACAGTCACAGGTCAGCTACCCTCACCCAACCAACCTTTCAGTATCCCCTAGCTACCTACACCTGTAATGGAAGTGGATATGGAAAGAGACCCAGCAGAGGATTTGGTGTGACTATTAGCAACACCTTCCAGAACAAATCAGATTGTACTGTTTGTTTGGCTTCAGCACTACTCCTAAGGGATCTGCCCCCTCTGTATTTTATCTCAGTGAAGTGGTAAGAGAGTGCTTTCAAAAACTTTAAAGTCAGAACAACTAACAAAGCAAGCAGATAAACCACTGATACTGTTTATTTCCAAGTTTATCAGCACTGTTCTTATTACAGTGATAGCATGAAAGCAAAAGCACACACACTCTAGAACATGCCACATAACTGTGTCCATCAGTTTATGAAGACTTCATTATACTGAGCAAATGCAACAGGGCAGAAGATAGACAGACATTAAATTGAAAGGTTTGATTTAAAAGTAAACACTACTGTCACACAGATGTAATTTTAAAAGCATTAGAAAGAGAATTCAGAGTTTACCTAATTAGCTTTACTAATCTGCTCAAAAAGCAGCTCTGTTGCACAAATTCTCTGATCAAAGATACATTGGATAAGGTCTTGTTCTTCCATTTTTTCATTATGCACTAGAAAAGACAACTTGAATGGTAAACTGTAACGAACCAATTAAGTGCTTCATTAACAGGTCTGTGATGAACTTAAGGAGAAATATGTGCACTGCTAAAGGCCCAGAATACTGAGAAATGATTTTGGACAAGAGGGAATAAATGGAAGTTATTATCTTTATAATCTTCAGCTACCACTTACCACATTTCACACTATCTGTTTACAGTAATGTAAGCAAATAACATGTTCTCACCATGGACGAAGTAATTCGAGGGCTTCAGAGAACTTATTGTTTAAAAATAAATTCAGTGCCATTGCACATTCTTCCAGAGCAGTCTTGAGATCCATTTTGGATGCCCTAAAAAAAAGAATCTTAGTTTAGTCAAACTGTAAATGTATTTTATATACTTATATATATATTTCTTATATAACCCCACAGGTCTTACACAGCAATTTCGTTGTTCATTTTTAAAATCTGACTTCACAAAAACAAGTCAGATTCTTATCACTTTACCCATGCTACGTAGGAATACTCTCTTTTCTTACTACAGTGATGTTTATGGCTTTATCATCCTCTGTTTACCAGTCCATATGCAATGGAGTCGTTTTTACTACTAATTTTATAACAAATATAAAAGTTATTTTGCCCAAGCGCTCATATATCAGTATTAACACAAATTTAATGTCAGATTTTGTATTCAGATCTAAGTCTGGAGAGAGATGACAAAGTCATACTCTTGTTCGAGACAGCTAGTAAACAGACATTCACTCTGTAAACAGCTATGCCCAAAACTAGTCCTGTCAGAAGCTTGCAGTCATGCAAAAAACTTTTGTTCTTCCTGATTCACTTCAAGCAAAGTCACTTGCGCTTGCTTAAGAGCAAGGCATCTAACAACAGTGTTACCACAGCCAGTTTTGTCTGACACTGGGAGCGCTCACAAACTGCTCCATGAGTGGAACAGGTAACACACTGGGCATTCTTGGCAGTAAAGAACAGCTAGCAGCTACATAGCCCTTAATCAGCACAGCTGGATCTGGGAAAGATAATCTGTCTACAGCTTTAAAACAACAGGTTTAGGCTCTATAATGGGCTTTATTCAAGAAAGGTTAAGCAGTGGTAAGCAACAGATCATGTCAATAAGATGAATATTTAAGTGCTGACCAGAAGAGAAGAATCCTGAAGGAGGAATTTATGAAAGACAAACAACAGTGAATGCATCTCTTCTAAAGCCGAACATAAAATGCACACATGAAAAAAAAAAGGGGGGGGGGGAGGGGTGGAGAGGGGATATTAGAATATGATTGGACAGGTTTGCACACAGAATCATCAATTTCCCCTTCCCTCTAGCACTCTCCATCACCAAAAAAGCTTTAAATTATTAGTTATGCCTTTTGTATTCCTTCTGGGGCAGAGAATTAGGATAAGACTAAATGACCTCCAAAAACACTTTTTCAGCTTTCTTCTCTTTTTCTAGAGCAGTACTTGAAAAATTCATCCTTCTGTAGAGATACAAAATCTGTAACTGAGTACTTTGAAACTACTAAATATCTATTACTGAGCCTACCAAGAGGCAAATTTTGCACTTCATAACTGTGAATTGCAAAGTTGTGAATTGCCCAACAGAACACTTCCTTCCCAATCTGTCTTCAAGATACTCTTCCAAAATAAACAAACAAAAACAAAAAAAAAGTGCCACACATCCTTGGCCTTGAGCCATGGTATAGTTTGGCCAAAAGAGTAGTAATCTACATACTAGATATTATTTAGGGACAGATTTGTTGTTGTTCTTATTTGATGGTGCTCTGCTGATTATAATATTGAAGCAATTCCTAAGGAAATAATATAGAAGGTTTTGGCCAACTGACAATACAGATCGCATATACATGATCACGTACTACTATGATTTTACAGTAGCTTTTGTCAACACAGGAAAAGTAACCCTTCTTCAAACATTTTAATAATTTTACAGTTTTACTTTTTGTCTTTTATAAATCTCTTAAACTAACAAAATATTACAGAACAGTCAAAGCAAGTAACAAGGCCTTGATGAACTAATACCACTTTAGCCATTTGTCTAAGAATATATGCTTTCATGACCCTCAAAGGCCTTTTTTTTATTTAAGTGATGAGATAAAGGTACAGGTCCTCTTTACATCCTGGCTCTAACTCACTTCCTAACGCAATTATTTCAAGAACTTAAGGCCCAGTAGAAAGCTCATCAAAGGCAAAGTTTCTATTTCCTTGAAAGTCTTTGCTTATGCATGACCTCTTGGTTGTTGGGGATACCTATGGTCGTGATATGTTACCAGTCCTTGCACTCTTATTGCTGGTCATCTAGAGGCTTCTCCTCAAATGAAAATTTACAATATTTATTAGACATCTCACTGATTCTGATATTCCTTTTATCTTCTGACAACACTACCACTTTCCAGCATGTCTGCTTTATGAAAGAAGGTATAATGCAGTTAAGCTACACGAGTCCTTGTACTGGGTCTGGCTGGGATGTTGACTTTCCCTGCAGCAGCCCATACAGTGCTGCGCTCTGCACTTGTAGCTAGAACAGCAGTGGTATCGCACCGGGGTTGTGTCTGCTGCTGAGCAGTGCTGGCACAGCATCAGGACTCTCTCTAACCCTCCTAGGGGGTGGGCAAAAAAGTGAGAAAGAAACATCACCAGGGCAGCTGACCTAAACCAACCAAAGGGATATTCCATACCATGTGGTGTCACACTCAGCAATAAAAGGTGGAAAAAGGAAAAAGAGGGGAGGGGTGGGCTCTCGTTGTGGAAAAGTCTGTCCTCCTCCCGAACACCGGCTACGTGCGTTGAGGCCCTGCTTCAGGGACGTGGTCAAACATCGCTCATTTGTGGGAAGTAGAGAGTGATTTCTTTCCTCTGCACTTCCACATCGCCTTTACTTGTTTTTTTTTTCCCCTTTCCCCCTTTCCCTTTTTCCCTTTAGTTAAATTATTTAATTAATAATAATCTTTCCTTAATAATTATTTTTTTCCCTTTAATTGAATTATCCTTATCTGAACTCATGACTTGTTCTTTCCTTTACTTCTTCCCCTCCTCTTCTAAGGAGGGGGAGTGAGAGGGCGGTTGTGGTGTTCACCGTGCCAGGCAGTTGAAACTACCACAGTCCTGACAAAAGCGCACAAAATATAATACTGATTCTCGAGGTGTATTTTGTAACTCTTACTTGGCTACTTGTACCAGACAGCAAAGTTTAGACCTCAACAAACTCCTCATGATCCAGTCTTTTCACTACTGAGCTTTACTGAACTTCCTGTACAGACATTCTCCTTGGGGCACACTGGCGATCCAGGCAAACAGAGTAAGAATCTTCTCAGCACAGCAGCTTTCTCCTTCCCCATGTGCTTAAGATTCACGGCCAGAGGATCGCACTCCCAGATTTCACCCAGTATCTTGTCCTCAGTGAGTGCCTGGGGAACTAGGACTGTAATGTGGATCACGACTGCCCTGCTGTATAGGTACTGAAGTCTTTATTAGCCAGTACTAATTAATAACATATGGACAGCAAATCTGCTACATTTGTGTTCTTTTGATCTCTAGCCTACACAACCCAGTGTCCCATTGCCTGTATTCATTTATGTTCTCTCACTTAGCTATCTTTAAGCTAGACATCTAACTTGCCTTCTACTTTAAAAAAAAAAAAAAAAACCTCAGGAAAGTTGTTGCATGGAAACTTTATTCAGGTCTACATAAAGATACGTAAGTAATAAAATGCAGATGAAAAGGAGTCAGCATTTTGTTGTTGTTTGCATGCTGCTCTTCACACAGAATATAAGATACGATATAAATACACAATATAAGGGTACAATTCACAATTAATACTAGGCTGGCTAATTGTACCCAATCTGTTACCTAGACATTTGTTTTTTACGTTAGTTACTTTAATTACAGGAATATACTATGATATTCAGGAAGTTTACAGTGTGCATTTAAATGTAAATTCTTTGGTTTTATTATAAGCCATAGCTTTGGGACTACTTCAAGTGAAGTGTTGCAAATGAACTGTAAAAGAAAAAAGCGATGGTTGCTTTGCCTTCTTTCTTCTTCATTTTCCAAGTCCTACATCTTTCAGTATACAAGTTTGTATGAATTATCTTCACTGGACTGTTGATAATAAAGGCTACGCAGCGACAGCAGTGCATTTGAGTACATATCCATACATTTATTTTTCAGTTTCCCCCCTGCTACATATATCATGGCAAATCTCTGAATCTCACCTCTCAATGAAAAATGGTAGGAGGGAAAAAAGCCTACATAGTAGCATTATTCCGAGATGGCTACAAAACTAGACAACACTTTCTTTATGACTTCAACAGGATCATGTACAATTTCTGTTTTGCCCTTTTAATAAGGTTTGCTTAATCTCTTTGATTTCGGACTCTCTCCTCTAAGTCTTTAACACCCTGATTAATCCTTCCTACCAGCTCCTCTTGAAGAGGGGAAATGGAAAGTGGTATATTAATCATTCAGGTTTGTTTGTTTGTTTTTAATCAGAAAACAGCAATTTGCTATTGGTCACACAGGGCTTAAGAACTTTCTTCTTCAAGTTTCAGTGCACACACACTTCTTTATCTTTGTGAGGCTACTTGCACTGGTATTAACAGGAGGGTTTGACTTTTTAGATCTAAATTTGACAAAAAAAAATATCTGTGAAAACATAGAACACCAAGTACAAAATCTTAAATGTGAATCCCTTTGCCTTACAATTCTTATACTGAAGACACTTTCCACCATTCATTTCTGAAGGAAAAAAAAACAGAACCACACACCAAGAAACCCTTGTGGGGTACATACAGAGTATTTCTCTCTTCACATCACACATTCACACTTTCTGTATCTTTAGTTTAAGGGAATAGAAGTATCAAAGCCAACCACAAACTTGTTTTATATTTTTGCATATTGTAGCTTCTAAATCCAGAAAAAATAACCCTTCTGAGTATTTAGTTTGGACACCTGCCAAGGCCTGAGATCTTAACAACTGTTCGTACTCCCAAAGTAAAATTATTTCCAGAGTCTGGATGGAGAAAACCACTGAATCTAGACTATGAAGCACCCTGCCTATTTGGCAAAACAGTGGACTTTAAACTTCATTTTAATCTGTTCAACTGGTTGTTTCCCATTAACAAAAATCATCAGAAATAAGTATGCGTGTGATCTTATCCTTGTTACTCAATATTGTCTTGATAAACATTTTAATTTACTAAATATAAGCAAAGAAAATGTATTTTAATGTATTTAGACTGTGTATGAATATATGAATACATTTGTCTAAATTAAAGTATTTGTATGAGTAATAAGTGTACGTGTGTTTACATGTCTTCTTTAAAAGCCTTAAACATCATGCTCTCAAAAGAATAGCAGCAATAAATATGAGTAATTCATAATGAAAGTTTTGCAGAATACTCAATTTTATTAGCTAATTACAGAAATAGCATCTGTAAATAGATCGCTGTCAAAAATTCACTTTTACTTGCCTACATTAACAGGCTCGGTTTTGTTTCTGATATATGAGGAAGGAAAAGACTTAGTCCCTCAGTAACAAACCATTGCTACCACGTTGTACCAATGACTCTATGTTCATGCTTCACACTTGTTTTTTTCTAGGAAACTAATTTCATTCAGTACGTGCCTGGTTAGATTATACATTCTATTTGCTCTATCTTTCCAGCAAGTGAAAATACCTAGATAATTTAAAAGATTTCAAAGAAATTACTTTTCAAAAATAAAATAAAATACTACATTTGCACTGATTGCCATCATTCCTGCCTCAGAATATGATTTCGTAATAGTAAATTGCAGATGAGCCTCTTGAATCTGTTCAATTGTTCCATTTTCTTGGCTAGCAAGTTCATGGTCTTTTAGAACACTGCTTTACTTTAAATGTATTCATCCTCTGTAATGTCCAACATGAGTGGTGATTCTGACACCTTTAGCTGATAGGATCCCTCTTCCCCTCCCTCCTGTGCAGGATTACCGTGCAGAGCTTCCTCCATGAGGTACAGACTTCTGTGCTGGTGTGCATTACCATACACACTTAATAAAGTACACTCAAGCCTTCCAGTCTCAGGGCATTGGAATCCGCTGTCCCCCTGGAAGACCTTCTCCCAGACAAGATCAAAAGCTGTACTCACACTACAACATCAAATGTCACAGTACATAGAGAGATGATAAAATCATAATTTCACGTTCACATCTCACATGCGTTCCCCAAGGCTCAATTCTTGTTCCTCAGGTCTCACATCTATGGCCAGTTTTGTTTAGCATTTTTATCAATGATCTGAATGTAGGGTTGGAGTATGTCCATAGCAAGTTTGCTGATGATATTTAACTGGGAGCTGCTGTTGACTTACAGCAAGGACAAGAATCCTTGCAGAGGCATCAAGATATGTATTGGAGCATTGAACAATCATCGAAGGCATGAAATTCAACAAGGGTAAATGCCAGGTACTGCACCTGGTATGGAGTAGCGCTATTCACAGGCACAGTTTTGGAGACCAGAGGATGGAGAGCAGCCCTGCAGAAAGGGACCTGGGGATGCTGGTCAACAGCAGGTTCAACATGAGCCAGCTGGGGGCCCTGGCAGCCAGGAGGGCAAACTGCATCGGGGTGCAGTAACACATCACAGCATATAGAGGTGATTTAGCATTGGTGTGGCCTCGCCTTGACTATTGTGTGCAGGTCTGTGCAGGGAGGTGCCGGTCTCTGCTCCTGGCCACCGATGGCAGGGCGCGCGGGCACGGCACGGAGCTGCGCCAGGGGAGGGCCAGGCTGGGCGTTAGGAAACATTTCTGTGCTGTGAGGGTGGTCAGGCACTGGGACAGGCTTCCTAGCCGGGTGGTTGGTGCCCTGTGCCTCTCCGTGTTCATGAGACGTTTGGACATGGCCCTCAGTAACATGCCTTGCCTTTTGGTTAGCCCTGAGGTCAGGCAGTTGGACTCCATGGTCTTCGTAAGTTCCTCTCAACTGAACTTCTCTGTTTTATGTATTAACACTCCAGAACGTTCCTGACAGTCTCTCTGCTGGTCTTACTATTTAGCAAGGATCCAAAACACTTAAAAACTGCCACCTCACCCATCACTTATTTAACTCAAATGACCCTGGTACTTTGTTTACTGCAGCAGGAAGGCTTTCTGTCCCTGGCATCCTCTTTGATACGTTTTTAATTCTGAGCTATGCCTCAGATCAACACTGAATTACAGGACTGCATTTGGCCTTGATTTCATGGATGCAGCTAGCAACTGTGAAGATTTCCAATCTCCTGTGGTAATTGCTTTCACATTAACAGTAACATATATCCATGTGTGTTCATTGTACCTGAAGAAGCATTCCAATAACTCAGTTATTGGTTTTGTGATCTGAAGATCTTCCTTCAATTATTTTCCTTCACATTTTGAAAACACAGTTGACCTCACCATTAAGAGAGCCAGTGAGAAGGAAAATCTGTTTCACCTTATCCCTCATTCATCACTCATATATGAGCCTATACGAATACTCTGCTCTTCTGGTTAGAGGTGTGCCAAAATCTAGTTTGGGTGATTTCCTAATAGAAAATGTTATTTGCTGACACCAATCTCTCACATGAAGGCTATCATAAAATAATCTTACTGCCTACAAAAGAGCTTGGGCATTTACCTTGTCTTCTTTAAAAAAATTACTGTGTTAGGTCTACATTTTATGTCACAGATTGTTCTGTTAAGTGTAGTTGAAAGTTTGCAGTCTCCTTGCTAAGTACAGCTTAGATTCACATACTGTGAACATTAGAAAATGTTCATAAAAGCAAAGACTAGCTTTCTTGTAAGGAAAGCAAAAGCAAAGCTTACTAGTCATGTTGGATTTTTTTTTTCCTTATTCCAAGAGAGTACTCCTAAAACACTCATAAGTGTGGAATTGGTTTTGTTTTGCTTTTTTTTAAAAAAAAAACAAACACATATACTTCATATACTTTACTTCAAAGAATATTTTGTGTAACACGCTTGAGCATATTAAGAGCATGCAACTCCCCCACTGAGAACTAGTTATTCCTCCATAAGAAACCACACACACCCCTCACCACCCCAAACTTTGCTAGTGCTGGTAAACCTCTTCCAGCATCTGAAAAATCAAGGTTTATCAGGCAAACCTCCATATGGCTGGATTCTCTATTTCTACGTATGCTAAGCATTATTCACATCTGGAAAACAATGCAAAAACGCGGAATCAAATTGTGTAAGCTTTCTCACATTTAGATGTTTATTGCAACTAACAAATGAAAGTAGCTTAAATCATTTACATTGTAAGAGATCTGAACATTAAGTTGTCAATCACTTCCAATTCACAAACAAAAAGGAGTCTCAACCCAATGTGTTAATGTAAAAAAATCAGCAAGGAAGGATGTAACACCATATGAAGAACAGTTCTTTCTGCAGTAAACAAAACGCTTCTTGAAAACTGTTTTAAAATTTCCTCTAAAATCCAAACTGCATGCCACACACCAAAAAAAGGCTAGATATTTGAAATGATTTCCAATTAACATAATTCACTTCCTATCCTAGGCTATTATCACTACTAATATAAAAATTCTGCAAACTGCAACTGTGACCAGTACAGCAAGGACACAAACTTCTTTTCTAGCCCATAAAATAAATCCACTAGTGAGTTTATCTCCACAGAAAATTCTACATTCATTCTGCACACATCCTTTTTATGAGGAGCATGAATTTTGCATACATAAAATGTGTGCAGTTTACATATTCAATGGAAATGTTATCAGCTTATGGGAAACATTCACAAACATTTCATTCTGATGCAAGACAGACTTGATAAAGTAATTTCTTTGAAGGCGTAGTGTATTCACTGTTTCAGAACTTCACGAACGCATGCTTGTAGTTTGTACGCAAAACATTCATTTAAGGAAACCCCACTGGCAGCAAAACTACCCAGTGCTGTTCTAGCCAACAAACAGAAAAATTACTCTGAATGCTTACTATACAATGATCTATTATACAACGCGTAGTTTTTGGAAACAAACACAAAGAAAACAAACAAACAAACAAAAAAATGCACATACAACAAACATACTAACCCCAGATGTCTGCTGGGAATACTGCACAGCCTGCTGTAAGCAAGCCAGGAGATTCCTAGAGTATGTTGAGGATAACTTCCAGGTCCATGTATTAGATAAACCAATGAGAAGAAACATTACTGGACCTGGTGCACACCAACACAGAAGAGCTCATTAAAGAGGTGAAGACTGAAGGCAGTCTGGGCTGCAGGGACCCTGCCCTGGTTGAGTTTGTGATCTCGAGGAATATTAGCCTGGCAAAGAGCGAAGTCAGGACCCTGCACTTCTGAAGAGCAAACTTGAAGCTATTTAAAGACGTAGTGGACAAGATCCCCTGGAACACTGTCCTTAGCGACAACGGAGCTAAGAAGAGCTGGCAGCTCTTTAATGATGTTTTCCTTAGAGCACAGGAACTCTCCATCCCCTGGTGTAAAAAAGTGGGCAGGAAGGTCAGACAACCAGGATGGCTGAGCAAGGACCTGCTGGTTGTGCTGAGGCACATGAAGGAAATTTGCAGGCAGTAGAAGCAGGGACACGTGGCCTGGGAAGAGTACAGGGATGCAGTCCAGATGTGCAGAGATGGGATCAGGAAAGCCAAGGCACGGATGGAACTGAGCTTGGCAAGGGATGCAAAGAACAGGAAGGGATTCTATAGATACATTACTCAGAAAAGAAAGTCCAAGGAGAGTGTACCCCCTCTGATGGATGCGAAGGATGAACTGGTCACGACAGACATGGAGAAGGCTGAGATACTCAACAACTTCTTCACCTCAGTCTTCACTGCCAGTCAGGCTTCCCAAGTCTTTTGTTTCCCTGTGCCCATAGATGGAGACTGGAGGAGCAAAGTCCCACCCACTGTAAGAGAAGAGCAGGTTTGAGACCACCTGATGAAACTAAATACATACAAGTCCATGGGGCCTGATGACATACATCCCAGGGGGCTGAGGGAACTGGATGATGTATTTGCCTCTCTCCATCATATCTGAAAAGTCCTGGCAGTCAGGGGAAGTCCCTGGTGATCGGAAAAAGGAAACATCACTCCCATTTTTGAAGAGTAGAAAGGAGGACCTGGGGAACTACAGACTGGTGACTCTCAGTTCTGTGACTGGCAAGATCATGGAACAGATCGATCCTCCTGGAAGCAATTTCAGGGCACATGCAAGACAAAGAGGTGATCCAAGAAAGCCAGCATGGCTTCACCAAGGGCAAATTGCGCCTGACCAATCTGGTGGCCTTCTGTGATGGACTGATTGCATTAGTTGACAAAGGAAGACCAACCAATGTCATCTACTTGGACCTCTGTAAGGCCTTTGACACAGTCCCCTTGGCACTGGTAAGACCAGACCTCAAATACTGGTCTCAGTTTTGAGACCCTTACCGCAAGAAGGGTACAGAGTTGCTGGAACACATTCAGAGAAACTGGTGAAGGGTCTAGGAAACAAATGAGTTCAAATGAGTTCTCTCAAACATCCCTCTCCTGAAGTGTTGAAAACTCATCAGTTTCAATAAAGTTCAGTAGAGTTCAACTTTTTGTGAAAATGGGACTTAGGGAGAGGAAAGGGATCCAGAAGAGTATTCTTGCAAGCAAAGCTGCAGTTTCACTGAATTGTTTTATTTAGACACTGGAGAATTTGTACAAATGAGACCATTAGCTATGTAAAAAAATTACAAAAAGTTTTCATTAAACTTCACACCTTATCAGATACATATGATCAAACAATGAGATAGACTGAAGCCAGAAAAGGCTTTATTCCTCACACACCTGAAGTTAGGGGCAGCATTTTAAGAGAGTGTTCACCCTCTATTTCTTTTTAAAACAGGCAGTTTTATGAAGTTCTGGAAAGCTAAAATTAGATACATCCTACAGGAGAAAACTACCTTATTTTAGGAATTACTACGGTTCACATTGGTTGAAATATTTTTAATATTGTCTCATGAACGAAGTATATTCAAACATTCAAATAAAACAAAAAAAAAAGTCAAAAATTCTTTCTCAAAATTCTCATCTTACACATCAGATTCTAGGTGTCAGACCACCTTTCAGGAGACCATTAATTTCTTCAACTGGGTCTTATTTGTCAGATTTGAAAAAGTAGATGCTGCTGTTGTGACTTTTCCAAATTGTAAGCAATTCTACTAAAATTTTTCAACAGGATATTAAAGCTATCTTGAAGATCTAATACTTAAGAATTGTCCCCTGCTTTATATGTACATCATATCTTAAGTGATCCCCACCTCCACCCCCCTAGAATCTCAAGTAACATTTAGACCTCGCTGCTATTTAACCTTCTCAATAGTAATACATGAATAGATTAAAATTAGTATTTAATCAATAAAAAATTGCTGCTCTTTGAAGAGAGGCAAGGAGAAGGACAGTGAGCATTAGGCCGTCTGGCAGCCAGGTTTGGGTAAGTGCGTTTGCTGAAAACAATTAAGGAATTGTCATTTTCTTACAGCAAAAATATGGAAAACATGCAAAGTGTAGGTGTGATGTTTACTATTTGCATTGAAACAATGCAAATATTTGGGGATATGACTAGAACTGTGTTTGTTCTAGTTAAAAAAACTCAGTGCCTACAGCACTACTTCATGATAACCTGGTAACGGCATGCAATAAAGCTGTCAAAAGATTTTGCATTCAAATATTTGCTCTATTTTACCTCCACAACTTGAAGGGGTGGGGGAGGCAGATAAAAAGTTATCTGATGGTGTTTCATACCAGAAACACTGCATTAATAATAAATATCTAGACAGATACTGTATCTGTACAGCACAAGAAAGTACCAATTGCTCTGTCCTCACGCATGCTCTACAAATGCAACAAAACAACTGGGTAGGTACAAAGGAACCTAAGGTAAAATTCTTCATCCCCCTAAGTCTCAAATAGCAGAGAAAATAAAACGGCCAACACTAAACTGATCTTATTGGCTGATCAGCATCCACCACTGCCAATGTCACCAGTCCACCCTTCTGGAAAAAAAAAATAAAAAAAAAGGCTACTGTTGTAGTCATAGTCAGTTTTTTTTTTTTTTTGTTTTTTTTTTTTAAGAAAATGAGAAGGTCATATTTAGATTCACCATTAACCAAATTTGGTATCCCAATAACCAATTTACTTTCAGGTGTTTTTACAGTTTAAAAAGCAAATGAACATCAGCAGCTCTATCTGACACCAAGTTCTTAACTTGTTTAAGTTCAGCTGCAAATGGTACTGCACATGCACAGTAAGCAAGATTCATTATGGAAAATTTGCATCAGCCATATTGAGAGAACAAGACACACTGCAACTACCTGAGCTTCTACCTATCTGAATATGCACATATAATTTATCAAGAGAATGACTGTGAAATAATCCTAGTCGAGCAAATCAAGCTCCTACAGCATGACTTTGACACAACCTTGAAAAACATGTAATCCTAAATGTCATGAGCAAAACAGTTAGATCATATGTATTTAAAAGTGGCCACAGTTTGACTGAAGGAAAAGAAGAAAAAAGCACCATGACGGTCTGCAGGTTAAAAAAAAAAAAACTGCTTTACGCTGTTCTGTTGGACACTATGGGAAATATATACCACTACAAAAGGTTAATTGTTATCAAATTTATTAACATAATTCAGTGATTGAACAGTATTTTCAGATGTATATTTAATATGCAATCTTTGCAGGTAAACTGAGAATTTCCTGAGAATTGAAAACCCCATATCAGACCAACAGTTTTTATGAATTACTCCTTCTGAGGTCAATATAGGCTATACTGAATATAAAAATGAGCATCTGAATGTGCCAGAGAACAATACAGTCGAAACTTAATGTACTACATGCATGTAGAAATAAAAATATTTTTGTTTGTATTCCAAATTTCTGATTGTTTAACATTTCTCATAAGGTGTAGGGCACAGGACACACTGACAAGGAATTACATTGAAAGAGATCCTCCTGAACTGAGCTAGAATATATAAGTAATAACAGCTTACTGGCAGTTTTACACAGAATGAATAAAAATTCCATTTATCTTGCTATGGAAAGGACAAGAAATAAATCATTCAGCAAGTAGGACACCAGATCAGGCCAGATGTTTATGGGACTTGCACTGCGTCACACAAATATTGGCTCTGATCCAAAACAGAAAATTAGGACAGAGTAGTTCTACTAATAAGAGTGCTCTACCTAACTTCATAATAATTTATTGGAATTTATCACGCAGTGAACTTATACTTAAAGTTGGAGACCTTAAATTGCTAAAAACCTCTGAAAACACACTGCATTATACTTTGCATTTTGTACTTAAAAAGCACAGAACTGCATTATATTAAATAAAGTCAGAAAATCATATAACCTCAAATGGTTAATTAGAGTGTATCTTCTCTTGGTAGGTGTATTATAAATGCAGGAAATTATTACAAGTCAGATGCTATCCTTAAACTACCACATTTTAAAAATCAGCATCCAAAACACACACCTTGCGGTGTTCTACAACCTACAGCATCCTAGCTGATTAAGCACTGACATCAGCAGAGAAGCTGCTGCTTGCTAGAAGCATTGTTCACCACTGCAAAGTGCAGAGGAGAAACAATCATTTCTTAAAGCCATTCCAAATACAATTTTTTTCCCTCCTCTCCAAAGAACTTCATCTAAACTACTAAATCTTTTTTATTAAATGTTCAGCATACCTGCCAAAGTACATTTTCACAGATAAAACTCCATAAATTTGACTAACACAATCACAGTTTCAGTGACTAATAGGCAGAGACAATATACTCACTGGGTTAATTTGATTAACTTCAGGTAAGTCAATATATTCCTTACACAAAAAAATTTGCTTCTTCCTTCACTCTTCTTTTTCCACCGCACAACAAAAAGACAGAAGAAAAGCATACAGAGAAAACAGACTATTTCACTTCTCAGCATCCGTGAGGTTTCATTAATGAGTTATCAAGCGAAAAGAATAAGAGAATAAAAGTTCACAAGCCAGCAGCTGGCATCGCAGGCACTCTCCATTGCTGAATCTGAAAGAAATGTCACTTAGAGTGGCAGCAGCTACAGTCAGCGCTGGAAGCTGATGCCTCTGCAGGAAGAGGATGCTGGGAGATTTTCCCAATCTGTGCTGCAGCCTAATTCTAATCCATCACTCCTAACTGCAAGGAGAAAATGGAGACAGGAGGAACGCAAAGTGATTTATATTTAAAGACAAAAAGGGAGTTGCCACAGCATCCCCTGAATAATTATACCATCTTTTCTTTTAAGTCAGGCAGAAACAGGCAAGTATACTAATGCAACCGCAGTAAAAATAGAAAAAAACACACAGGAATTGATAGCAAACAGCACTGAAGAGAAGTAACTGTCTCGTGTTTTATTTTCACTATTTATGTAGTCCTCAAGCAAATGAGCATGGTTTTACTAACCCTTTGACACTTTTTCCCTGGAAATTCAAGCTTTTACTTAAAATCCCATGAGCAAAACAATATAGCACAGAGAGGCAGCTAACAGCTACCAGTTATCTTCATGAATATCAGTACCAATGGGAGAAAGTAAGAGTCAGAAACAAAACGGCTGCAACAGGAATAGTTTCATCCCCTTGGTCAAATATCTGCAGATAAGAGAGAAAGAGAAAGCTCAGCACGTGGGAGCTAAGCAGCAGCAAATTAAACTATGTCCTCTGTTGTTACCTTCTAAAATTGTTCTTTAAAGCTAGAGTACCAAGGCTAAGGGTATGTGTTCATAATTATGACTACTGTCATGAATTGATCTTAACTCACAAAAAATCACCAGGAAAAGCCTTTAAAACAATGCAGGAAACCATAGGTTTTCATTTACTAAAGTTTACAATTTCAGATGGGTGTTAATTAAGTCATACTTCAAGGCTTCCTATTTAAACAATTTACTTTTCAAAATACCAACAAGAATGCATTTTGCATCACACAAATATTGGCACACAAATACACACATGCATCACAGACATAGAGGTGCACAGTATTTCCTAAAACACTGGAGGCAACCAAGGCTGTGAACAGAAAGACAAATCAGACAACACAAAGGACTTCAGTAATATGTGTAAGTAATAGGGCTTTCTCAACCAGAAAAAAAAAGAAAAAAAGAAAAAAAAAAAAACAGGAGTTTTGGCTCAGTGAAGCATAGGCAGTGAATGAAGTCACTCATGCCAAGCATCCATGATGAAGAAAATAGAAATTATTGTTTTAATACCTACCACTCTGACATTAACTTCCAAGCCTGCAATGGCTAGTTTATAGTTTCTTCTGAACACCTGATCCCACCAGTTATGAGCAATTCCACAGGCTCACCATCAAGCTACCCTAAAACACCCAGAGGGTCGCAACATGCCATTGCCTGCCTAACTAACCCACAGTGCAACCGTGTGCTAATTGACCTGGTACACTTAGAAGGTCTGGATCTCCAACCAAATACAATTCTGTTGCCAGCCCAGTTTCACATCTCTGCTGTTCTACAAATCTGAACAACACAATGCAACACCAGTCCTCTGTTCTCCCTACTCACACAACGCACCAGCAGAGGGTGTTTCGTTTCTGATGTAAACACATATTAAACTAGAGTAATCTTACATGCTGTGGCTGATTAAGCACTTTCACACCTGAAACTTCCATGTAAACCCGATTTCTTAAAATAAGTTATATTTCCAAAAGTTTGAAGTATAAGATTGAAACCATTTAGAGTTCAAAGACTGCTTCCCTGCATAACAACAGTATCCTGAAGATGTCAAACCCTTCATTGGGCTGCACCAAAACAAACACTTGTATGTGCATGCAGGAAATGAAAACTCTTAGGGTTTGCAAAATAAAACTGAAACGAAACTGACTGCTGCCTTGCCTAATACAACTTACTGACAACAGCAACCTTGAAATCAGGATGTTTCCATCTTCTCCCTGAAGTTGTTCCTGATAGCATTAAAGACCAAGGATCTCTGAGCTCTCCACCACACAACTTGGAAATGGCATTTGTGTGTATTGTCACTAATTCCACTACCATTATTTGAGGCAGGGAGAGAGAACGTGCCAGGAATTCTCTCACCTCGATTGCACGTTAGAGATAAGACAGTCTTGAATCAATGTTGAGTAGCCACATAAAAATCTACCCAGTTCACATAGAATACAAACCATGTCCTGTCTTAAATTTAGGCCATGTTTGAGACCTCAGAAAACACCTCCCTATAAAAGCTGAGAGAGACAGGAGCCAGTTTCCACAAAAATGCAGCAACTTCCTTTAACTGATAAGAACAAGCCTTCTGCCTGCAGATATCAAAAATGTTTTCCTGAGATTACCTAACAAAAAAAAAAAAAGCACAGACACACACAAGCTGCTCACACAAGCCACCTTCACAACTGTTTCCCTAAATTTTCTAAGACAGTTTTCAATCACCTGTCAGAAGAAGAAAGACACTATTAAAGATCGGAGAGCAGTTTTTAATAGTTTAAAATAAAGCATGTGGCAGATCTGGTTTTCAGTTCTGACTTCCTAAGAAGGATCATCCTTCTCAATATTTGAAGAAGTTATAACCTACAAGTTTTTATTTCTTCATCTGTTTACAAGTCAGAGCCCATCTTTTCATTTCCTTATTCAAAATACTCATGATTCAAAAATTGTGACACCAGTTTGTGAATACAGCTAAGTACTCTGAGATGATAGATTGATCACGTAACAGTAGAAAATGCATTAAAAATATTCACATTCCTTAGTTCAGCAAAAGATAAAAAAATAAACATCAGAAAAACTTCAGCATAAATCCTTTACCACAGAACTGCCTGTGGAAACAATCTTCATCCCTTTCAAAGTCTCTGAAGATATTCAAAGAAGGCAACTCTTGAATTGAATGACTCCAAATTATCACTGCAGTCTTAATTGAAGCACAGGATAAACACTAATTTCCCAAAAGCAATTTAAAGAGAGAACATATGGATGTGATCAGTAGATCACACATTCTAACTCTCTAACATCAAAACTAACACAATAGGCTCCAGAAGTCTATTATTATCCAGAAGTCACCAGGAACCCCCAATCTAAATGTAGTATGTGTATGTGGGTTTACTACCGTGGTGTTAATTTGTTTTTCATCGAAGAGCTAACCACAAGCAGCTACCCAAACATTTAGCCTCAGTGCAGACAAGTTGGTTTTGGACAGCATTGGGTCATATAAAACAGGCTCTTCTATCCTTCTGCACGGGAACCTTTCAGTGAAGGCTTGCAAGGCAGAATGTCATGGAAGAGATGCAGAGCTTTGGAAGTTCTGTGCAGAATGTCCCAGTGTGCTCCAGCCTCACGCTTCCCCTTCAAGCCGTGACAATTCAGACTATAGAGTTACATTTGAAGGATTTTTTTTTTTGTTCATTTGTCACTGGTTTCCCCCGCACATGCTTTTTAAGAAGCTATGGACACATGGAATTGCACGTTTCAGTCACCAGAAGACACCAGAACAAAAAATTGTAAAATGTGTCCTGAAAGAATCTACTGAAATACAACAAACAAGTCTTACACCAGAGGCAAAAGGTTTAGTTGCAATAAATAGAGAAGAGTTAACAATAATATAACTATTGCCCACTCAAAACTCCTCAAACTTAAAGAACTGTTGGGGGTAGAGGATTAGCCAGATTAGGCTGCTTTCTTGACTACTGCTGTTCCAAACCTTGATACTGACAACATCAAGTAGTGTGTCATATGTGCATAGCTGTGAAAATATTATTTACTGGATACAAAAATCACCTTTACAGGACTACCTTTTTCCTTGCCTTGAGGACCAAGCATAAGAAAATACAACTTTGATCACAAATTGTCATCACTGTTTCTCACCACCTTGAGACAATGTGCGAATATGAATTCAAGCATATGGAGATAAAGATTGTTCTTACAAGTTTTTGGCTCCCAGAAATCAAATTCGAATTAAGGATCACTTCCTCAGCTGTTCAGTTTCCTTAACTGACAAAACACACACATGTGCAGGTATAACCGAAATCTTAACTACACTTCTGAGATTACAAGGATAACCTGCTCTAACTTCCTTAAACACTTCTGGCCCTTAATCTATCACCCCAGTAATACCACACAGAGCTGCTTTGGTAGGATCAAGGATTAACAGAATCCAGCTTTGGGTAGGAAAAGGAAATGCAGAAGAGGAATGGTAATACAACAGTAAAATATCAGCATTTCTGCTGAAAAAAAAAAATACAGAAAATCCTATGAATTCCCTTATTCGTCAAAACTAGTTTGTCTGCTTCTCTTTGGAATTGTAGCTTAGATCTTTTCCCTGTTTCATTTTTGAACTGCATTCACAGTAGATACTGTGTGCAGTTCTGGGCACCACAGTATAAAAAGGACATAAAACTGTTGGAGAGTGTCCAGAGGAGGGCTACGAAGATGGTGAAAGGCCTGGAGGGGAAGACGTACGAAGAACGGCTGAGGTCACTGGGCCTGTTCAGCCTGGAGAAGAGGAGACTGAGAGGAGACCTCATCACAGTCTACAACTTCCTCGTAAGGGGGTGTCGAGAGGCAGGAGACCTTTTCTCCATTAACACCAGTGACAGGACCCGCGGGAACGGGGTTAAGCTGAGGCAGGGGAAATTTAGGCTTGACATCAGGAGGAGATTCTTCACAGAGAGGGTGGTTGCACACTGGAACAGGCTCCCCAGGGAAGTGGTCACTGCACCGAGCCTGACTGAATTTAAGAGGAGATTGGACTGTGCACTTAGTCATATGGTTTGAACTTTTGGATGGACCTGTGCGGTGTCAAGAGTTGGACTTGATGATCCTTAAGGGTCCCTTCCAACTCAGGATATTCTATGATTCTATGATTCTATGAGATTTCACTATCTTTCCAGCTTTCCCACCAACACAAGTGGAGGTCTGGTGTCTGAATTTTCTGTATAAATAGAGCAACATGAAGGTGGCCCCTGTGTATGAACTGTTTTCATCAGCCAGGCAGACAACTACACTTCTTCCCAAAGACAACTACTGGTAATCCTCTACAAAACATACCCAGCCAGTTACAATAGTATAGTTACTGTAAATGTTATTCACAAAATCATTAAGGCTGGAAAAGATCATCTGGTCCAACCATCACACTTCTACCAATGTCACCCACTAAACCTTGTCCTGCCTTCCTTGAATACCCCCAGGAACAGCAATGCCACCACTAATTAACGTAAAGGCAAGATGCTGTTTTCAAAGAAAAAGACTGCACACCAACTAGACTACAGGAAAGTGTGATCATTTGATGGTAACCTATTCCTGTCAAATACTAACGAAATTTTAAGGAAAAATTAGTAAAATGAAACAGGAGAAAATTAAAATATAATTGACTGAGCATTTAAGTTCCTAACAAGTGTAAAACTTCAGAGAAGGCATAAAAAAAAAAAAACAGCAATGACAAGGTTAATACAAGATTAAGCATCATATGGTTAAAAACTCGAAAGAGCATGTACCGTACCTTTTAGTCATCTTGTAAAAACAAAGATGAAATAACTTCCAAAATAATACTCTGACAACAGAAAACATGGATCTCCGTATTCAATAGAAATAATTTCTGAATAATTCAGGAGAAAATTAATGTAGCAGAAATACATAAGAAAAAATTGCAAAAATTAGTAATTACCTTGTTCACTAAGGTTAGAATTGTATTTGAGTTTTTACATAATAAAATTCAGATACTAATGAAACATTTTAGGAAGAATTAAAGGATAAAACAAATCTTTCTTTATCTATACATCTTTTTGAGCCTGTAGATCCTTGGCAGGTAATAGAATTAAGTTGCCTTATAAAACAGACTTGTACAACACTTGAAGTAAGCCAACACTCAGGTAGAAACATGCTGATACATTTGGTAAGTAGCAGCTTAATGCCACAAAACTTAATTATTGGCAAAGGCTTGAACTTCAAAAACAGAAAGATCTATTTTTCTCAAGTTATTGAGTTATTTTACCACAGGGGATGCCGGTACAGAAGTAGTGCAGAATTAACACTACCACATAATGGCAAAATTTAGTTTCACACCGATCACAGCTATCCTCTTCGTAAGGTTGAACATGCTACATCAAAAATTATGGCCAAGCCAAAGTACTTACAAAAACTTAATAGCTAGATTTGACAGAGTAAGTAATGCGTGAAATTCTACAGATTGTTTTAAGCAAAGTGGCAGACTGCCTGTAACAGCCTTACTTTGACTTCAGCACCAGTGAGTAAAGAATTATATTTACGCTTAATGATCCCTCCACACTTATAATAAAACCAAGAAATCTGTGATGATTACAAAAAATGTCAGAGTTGCTGAATATGCATACAGTACCTAACACAAGTAAAAGATCATGAAAGAGTCTAGATAAATAATCTAATGCATGTAGACAATTGGAGCAAAGACTGATTGCCTCCTGGACTGGTCCTCAGTTACAGCAGCCAGCACTGGAGATTTAGGGAAGGATTTTAACCTCTTATGATAACTCATTGGTCTTTTAGCATCAACCTACACAACCTACCTGTAGTTAAGCAATAATAAAAATAATAATATGGAAGACAGCCAGTTAAAGAGAGGTTAAATTAGTAAAATTGTGTTATTTACTGGAGCAATATACAAAGTACTGTTCCTATATAAATATTTTATGTGACTGGTATATGAAATATCATGATGACAGGTCCCACTTGTTGATTTAGATAATTCTAAAAGACTAAGTTGATCTTATATAATTTGAAAAAGCTCGTTCCTTGCAAGTAAACATTAAAAACCCTTATATATAAAAGATTCTACCCCCCCCAAAAAAGGTTAATTTCAGCTAAATTCAACTGGGTATAATCAAACTGCAGTAAGCCACTCAAACAAATGCCAGATATATTGTCACAGAGCTGTAACAATTTAACTTTCTTATCTGATTAGAAGAGATTGAAACATTGATACATTAGAAAATTGGGAATTTTATCAACACCAAAATCAAAAAAAAACTAGATCCAGCTTCCCAAAATGTTGAGCCTCCAGTACAATGAAGTGAACAAGCATTCACTGTTTCAATGCAGTAACGTTTTCAGACTTCTATTACTGTATTAGTAACAGAAAGAAATACCATTAATTCTAGACAGATTAAGGTGAAAATAACCAATATAGCACTAGATTTGGGAAAAGCTTCCCTTAGGCAACTTATCAGTATCATTTGAAAATTAAACCCAAACAATTTCAAGGAAAACAATATTAAAAACTTTCATGAAAAGTCCCTAACTGAAAAGTCTGAATGCTTTCTTTTCGTAGTTCTTACGCACATTATTTAAATAACTGTACCTTTTGAAGAATTTGAGAAAGTGAAGTCTAAGTGATGAATGCTGCCCAGATATAGAATATACATATTTCTACATTATCCCCAGAACTGCAAAGCAACTAATTATCTAAACACTGAGCAAGTCATCAGCAGCAATTATTTCAAATGAGATTGTCCTATTCTTATTGCTTAAATCCTCACAAACTGAGCAGTCTTCTCAACAAGCCTCATTTTCTACAGAAATACTGTACACAGTTTTGCCAACTGTCTGGTCGTGCTCTACATATCTTAGCCTATTGGACAGTTTCAATCAACTAAATTTGACAAAGAAGCTGTAAATCCAAGAGATAATTAAAATCAACGTATAGATAGTGCAGAAATACCTGAAATATGTACCACCTACTGACAGAAAAGCTGCAGAACCATAGTTGACTGTTTTGTTGGCCTGCTGAAAAATGAAACTACCACCAGGAGCAAGGAAGATTCAGATACAGCTGAGGGAAGTAGAGGTATGTGGGATGTGTGCAGAGACGCTCGAGTCATCTGGCAGGGGAAGGTGTAGGTTCATGAGACATAAGGACATAAGGCTCAGTTCAGAGGAATTGGCCATGAGCACTATCACCTACAATGAACACAGAATCCAGAAAAAAGTAACAACAGAAATGCTCAAGACTTGCTGTGGCCATTAGCAATCAACAGAACATTTAAGTGTAAAATAAAAGCTGACATTGTAAGTCATTTTAATGACTTGCAAGTGACTTACTAAATACTTACTAAAGCTAATGCTTTTCAAAAATCTTGCAAAGCTTTAATCAGTTTCCTTTTCCTTCTTCTATGTATTACGGTTAAGAATTTACAGGCCTTTTACACTATTGACTAGCCAAAGCCTACAACAACTTCCCTACCTGCAGAAATTTGATGAAAGCAACTCAAGGTCAGTAATATTGTGTGAAAGTAACAAAAGCCCTTCCATATCACAGGTCTCTACAGTCTTCTGATACAGAAACACTTCAAATTCTGTTTTCCATTAATATTACAGCAGTTGAATTAAAATTTCTAAGCCAGATTGAAAAAAATAATAGTAGTTTGGAAGAACAGTGCTGTTCAGACACACATTCTTGACATCCTCTGTCAGTTAACCATCACCAGACTACTCAAATGGAACAAACTGCAGATCGAAACTACTAAAATGGTGCTCCAAATTTTTCTTCCAAAGAGGAAAAATTAAAAATTTAAGAAAAAAACGCACTACAGGATTTCATATCAATTTTAAAACACAAATTGTGAAAGTTGGAATAATTGTAAAGAATTTAGAAACAAGCACAGAAAACTAGAAATATTTTTTTCTCTCAAACATTACTAGCACTTTCACTTATACTATCTGTCAGTCTAAAAATGTACTCAAAAAATAAAAGCATTCAGAATTTGATGCTGGAAACTCACGTAATTGTTAATCTACACATGCTGTTGGGTTTGTGAGTCCTATTGCTTCTTTCCTTTCAATCAACTACTATGAAAGCACATGCCTCCTCTACAGTATTATTTAAAAGCTGTCTATGTGGGGACACACCTGAGCAGCATTTATGGGTCTGAACATTCAACATAAAAGCACAGTTCATTTTAGTAGGTATCTTTTTCAATATTTACAGAAAGTGAGGTCTTTGCCGGTTTGGTAGCCTGCCAATCAGTGAGACAGGTTAATCCCTGCATTATTTCAAGGTTAAATTTGGTTACTTATATTCACGTTAATCAACCAAAGAAATAGAAGACACATTCCATGAAGAACATTTAGTGCACAAATGCACATTTCACAACAGGTCTAGGAGGTAGGCTTCCAAAGGATGACATATACTGCCCTTATCATCTGTGGAAGTTTTACTACATCTAGTTCAGCTTATTTTAACAATTTATGCAATCAACTGAAATCCTGCAGGATACTTTCAGAGTCTGTTCAAATGCCACTCTTACACAGCCTATGTAACCCAAGTTTTTTGATGCAGCTGTTCCTTAAATTGAAACAGTTCTTGAGATGTGAAGATGAATTTATTTTCTACAAAAACAATATTGAAATAATCAGATTCATTATAATGACATTATCTTTTAGAAAAATGATTAAGAGCTCAGTGAATGCAGTTAGTCACACTGTGCTTTCTCTTAGGGTTGAAAAATAGAAGCTGTTTTAATACAACACAGACTTGCCAGCTCTTTTCCTTTCCTAATAACCCATTTAAGATACATAATAAGTCTCATTGTTTGATCTCTCTAATGCTACCCCACAAGAACTGCAGGTGGTCCTATGCTACTGAAACAGAGTGAACTAAAGACTGTGAAATCTGAACAAATGCAAAAATCATTTTAGAATACACATCCACCAGAATCAATCAACAATGTCACAGCACAGGGATAGTATTTTTGGCCAGTAGAAGATAGTAGCCAGATTGCTTCTGTCCTACTAATATTCTCTCTACCACCCTACAGGAGGACAAGACATTTACTCTTTTACATAATGGTTTCATACAGGCAGAAATAACACTAGCAAGAAGAAACTAACATCAGTCTAACTTCTATACCTGTCATAATTCTCTCTATATGGCAGCTATGAGCGCTGAAGATACACTCACAAAAAAATTATCAGAGTTTTGCATACCAATAATAAAAATCCATGCCCCATGCCAGGTCTAACATCAACAAAAACAATGAAATAACCTTCTCATGGAATTGAGTCTTTCTGACTCGAGGAAGTTACATTACATTTTTCATATAGAGGGCATACCTTATACTCTAGGTATTACACAAATGCTTCAGCATTAAAACTGATGCCCAAGAAGTGACTATACCTAACTTTATCAAGAAAAAAAACAGCTGTGCAGCAGTTGGTGTAGCAACCTGCATTCAAAAGTCTTGCTTTGATGGTCCTATCATCTGAAGTTTTTCCACTTATGCTAAGTCATGATTTTTCACTGTACAAAAATTTGCCTGTAGCTGTAAGTATGCAACCAAGTTACTAAATTTGTTATTTTTTTTTATTCTTTACAACTTTTACATTTGTTGACAAGTACTTTATCATATCCATCAATCTAATTACACTCCCTTTTCCCAACTCCTGGGACTTTAACTTCTCTGGAAAACATGAATACAGTCAGTGCATAAAAAAGCTATACTTCCCTAAGAAGGTGTGTGTATAGTACTTTTTTGCTGTATAAATAATTAAAAAAATATTTTTTTATTAAAAATGTTACTTACACGGGGATGTTTTCAAAGGCATCTTCAAAATTTTCCTGGAAAAGAAAAAAGCTATTTTAATTAAATGTGTATGCATATTTTGGGACTCTTTCTGTAACATGTCAGAAAGTTACCTTTACCAGGCAGCATTTATTACGCAACATACAGTAATACTCAGAATATTCATAGCCTACTGGCTTACCATATGTTTTCACTACAAATCACCACCCAAACATATACAT
Source organism: Stictonetta naevosa (assembly GCA_011074415.1). Taxonomy (NCBI): domain Eukaryota; kingdom Metazoa; phylum Chordata; class Aves; order Anseriformes; family Anatidae; genus Stictonetta; species Stictonetta naevosa. The sequence goes on from CM021729.1 coordinate 29,079,085, forward strand.
TTCCTATGGGCCTATTGTATCACACTACAGTCTAAAGTTACACAGACGACTTCCTCTTCAGACTCACAAACTTCCACCATGTAAACTTCTAAGAGGAACACGGGCTTACGCCTCTGTAATTTCTGCAGCACATCTAATGCATTCAGGATGCACTAGCTTACCTGCACAGAAAAAAGTGTATAAAGTGTTCTGAGCATATAGCTGATATGCAGGTTGACTAGAGTATATATGCCAAGTCCAAAATGCATCACAGATAGTGTGCATACACAGTTAACTTAAGCATTAGTAGGGCTTACACAAACTACTTGGTCCAGACATCAGGATGATGTCTCTTCTTCTTTCAGTTCAACTTAAAATAGAGAAAGAGATGCATGAACATAAAATGGTCAGAATGATTCAGATCAAAGGACACATACTTCTATATCCAGTTTCCAAAACTAGTCTGCAGAGTTGTGTAGCAAACAAAGAACAGAGTAAACATCTACATCCTTCCACCCACCACACATTTTCCAGCCATTAGCAGCTCAGGCAATTTCCTGACCTCTTTGTGGTTTGTCCATCTGCTAATTTTCAGGATCTCTCTGTTCCATGTACTGATCCAGTTCTTCTTTGTTCATTTTAAATTCATTATGCCATAACCTCATTAAGGAATTCCACATCCTTGTGTGATATTTACTTTAGAATCATAGAATCATTAAGGTTGGAAACGACCTCCAAGATCATCTGCTCCAACAACCAATATCACCCACTAAACATGTCTCTATGCACCAGGTCCAACCTTTCCTTAAACAGCACACACTGTTATGGTCAAAGTGCAGGACCCAGCACTTAGCCATGTTGAACCACATCCCATTGGCCTCTGCCCATCAACCCAACCTGTCCAGGTCCCTCTGCAGGGCCTTCCTACCCTCCAGCAGATCGAAACTTCCCCCCCAACTTGGGGCGTTGTCTGCAAGCTTCCTGAGGGTGTGCTCATTTCCCTCATCCAAGTCATCAATAAAGATATTAAAGAGGATGGGCCCCAACACCCATCCCTGGGGAACACCACTGGTGACTCGTCACCAGCTGGATTTCACTCCATTCACCACCACTCTCTGGGCCTGGCCGTCCAGCCAGTTTTTAGCCCAGCAAAGAGTGTCCCTGTCCAAGCCATGGGCTGCCAGCTTCTCCAGGAGGATACCGTGGGAAACCATGCCAAAGGCCTTCCTGAAGTCTAGGCAGACTACATCAGCAGCCTTTCCCTCATCCACCAGGTGGGTTACCTGGTTATAGGAGATGAGGTTGGTCAGGCAGGACTTGGCTTTCATGAACCCATGTTGACTGGGCCTGATCCCCCAGTGGTCCTGCATACACTGTGTGATTGCATTCAAGATGACCTGATCCATCACCTTTCCTGGCACCGAGGTCAGGCTGACAGGCCTGTAGTTCCCTGAGTCCTCCTTATGACCTTCTTATAGATGGGTGTCACATTAAGCAAGTCTCGTGTCATCCGGGATCTCTCCAGATGATCATGACCACTGAGAGAAGACAGAAGGTGAATGGGATTGCTGGGCCACTAACTCCCTCAGCACCCTCAGGTGGATCCCATCTGGCCCCATGGACTTGTGATGGTCCAGGTGGAGCAGCAGGTCTCTAACTGTTTCCACCTGAGCTCTGGGGAAGTTCTTCTGTTCCCCATCCCAGACTTCCAGTCTGGGAGGCTGACTACCCCAAGGATAACTGGTCTGATTATTAAAGACAGATATAAAAATGGCATTAAGAACCTCAGCCTTTTCCTTACCCTCATGTTCCCCCAAGTCCAGGAAAGAATGGAGATTCTCCATGGCCTTCCTCTTACCGTTAATATATTTGTAAAAATATTTTTATCTTTAACCATAGTGGCCAGGTTGAGCTCGTGCTGGGCTCTGGCCTTCTTGACCTTCTCTGCATACGCTGGCATCTTCCTCGTACTCTCCCCGAGTTGCCTGTCCCTTCCTTCCACCAGACATTTTCTCCCAGATACTCAGCAAGAGAACTCACCTTAAACATAACATGAGATTGAATCTAACGTTCAGTATATACTTCGGAAGACAGACCAATACTCCAAGAATTTTTTATTTCTAGGCAAATTTACCAGCAGAAAACAGATAATAAATAATCAAATATTGTAACAGTTCCTCTGCTAATTCAGCAATATACTGTGATACTATGATCTACCTTCCTGAAAACATTACTTTACTTGTTTTATCTAAGGGAAATTTTCTATTCATAGTAACTGTTGCAAAGGGACGACTTTTATCATTCTTTACAGGTAGAACATGCAATTGCAGTAGTTTGAAAGAGTGTAATAGCATATTCTTCATTGTCTTCAGCTGCCACTGCCAAGGAGTGCCACAAATATATTTCAAGATATGTTATTAACAGACTGCCCAAATGCTCTCTTTCAAGCTAAATTTTCTAGCTGACAATAGTATAGTAGACAGGATAAGGACTACTCTGAAGAGTACAGTAGTCAACTCAGAAGACAATAAAATGATGTGTGATCTGAGGAAAGATGAACTGAGTTTCTAAAAGCTGAACAGATGCCAACAGGAACAAACATCTTAAATAAAAAACGTGTTACCCATGTCTCATCACCCACACACTGATAAAAGTCATCAGCCTTCTAATAAAGTGCCTCTCTGAAGACTGTTTGCCTCCCTGAGCTATTTCCAGAAACAAGAGGAGAAATTCAGCAAAATAAATAAAACATACTGACAGTTTTTGAGCACGTTTCCGTTTTTCCTACGAGGACAACTTTTTATGCAAAAATCAGATTCAACTGTCAAATATTTACAAATAATAGTAACAATCAGAAGTTTATACTGACATGGAAAAATCTCTCTGATGTCGACCTTTTGCCTGCTCCTAGCACATAAAGCTCTTTTAAACCTGAGAGCAGCAGCTATGTACAAGCAGAGATAACTCACACATTGTATCTAGGTGGATCTCTGTCCAGCTCCTGCTGATTTTTGTTCCTTGCTATTCATACCGGTTAAATGCACGTCTAAACTTCTAGAAGGTGAAGAACAACATCTTTTCCCAATCCCAATGTATAGGTCACAGTCATGGCCTCTCAAGATTCCTCACAGGGATTGAAAACATTGCAGAAGCAGTGAATTCTATAATTAAAAAACAAGCACTTTTTTTCTGAAGTTCTATGTACCCTCACAGTCCCACTGCATACAAAAGGGGAATTAAAAGGCATTCAAGATATCTTGTTCTGTCTTTAAAAGTCTCATGCAAGCTTGTAGTTGACTTTATAGTTGACAATGATTCTATATATAATGAGGAAAGTTGAAGGCATTAAATGAGAGATGTGGCCATTTTCTACTTCATTCCATGCCTCATACAGGGAGGGAAAAAAAGTCATCCTAAAGTGTAAAGGGAAGAACTGCAACTGAAGTACTCAAAACAGCTCCTCCCAGATCAAGTTATGAAGTATTCAGAACACAATCACTTTTCTCCAAGTAGCCTGTTACAATTAACTTGTCAATTAAACCTGTTCAACAGAAGAAAAAATAAAGTTGTTATATCAAGTACGTTTTCAATGTGTGAAGTTATAGTAGTATATTATATGCATACCTACATATATGTCAAAAAAAAAAACAAAAATCAAGTGGTTTGTAACATTTATCAATCCCTTGAAGTACAGAAGCAGCCCAAAGACAAGACATTCTTGCAGATTTGGTGAAAGCCTAGTAAAGATTTGTATTCAGTTGCTCATCACAACACCGCACCCTACAGATGTTAGATACAATTGAAATGCCATAACTAACTTCAAGAGGTGCTTGTTCAAGTCAGTCTACAGTAAAGAAGATTACTTAATTCAAGCTATATTATTTTACTAAGCACGGATGACGGTCTGCAAACAAGTTCCTTCAAACCTAATGCTGTGTGTAACTAAATCAGCCATATTTGTGACCGCTACCTTTTAAGTGTGTAAATAGATTAATATAATTTCCTTTATTTACATGGCTAGAGAGACTTGCCAGAGACTTAGGATAATACAGTCCCTCATCCATTTCCTTCTGCTGACTTGGGTCCATCCTGCAGCAAGTCCTAAAGTATGTCCTTATTGCAACAGCCACAAACACTCAGCATAAATATTCAGGAAATAGAATCTGCAGATAGGTCCACAATAAAAAATAAAAAATAATTTAAAAAACTCTTTTTTTCCTGATATTCTAGTCAGGGAACAGTTTAGTAATATTTCTCAGTTCATAATGCTGGGTAACAATTTTTTTAATTGCATCTTTTCCAGAAAACCTAATAACTTAATGTGAATGTAAATTAAAGTGCCACTAGATGGCATGACAAAAACTAATGTCGATTTTTCCACAAATCTGGAAAAGAAATTGGCACAACACTTCAAAAAATAAAGCTGTCTGAGAAAGACTTTTCTTGATAATTACATGGTAATGTAACCCACCCTCTTCCACCTCCCCCCCAAGCAGTGCAGGGGAACAGGGGAATGGGGGTTATGGTCAGTCTATAGCGCTTCTTCTCTGCTGCTCCTTCTCGGTCACTCTCGTCCCCTGTGCTGTGGGGTCCCTCCCACGGGATGCAGTCCTTGCTGAACTGATCCAGCGTGGGCTGCCCACAGGCAGCAGCTCTTCAAGAACTGCTCCCGATATGGGTCCGTACCACAGCGTCCATCCCTCAGGCACAAACTGCTCCAGCCAGGGTCCCCCACGGGCAGCAGCTCCTGCCAGGTCACCTGCTCCTGCGTGGGCTCCTCTGCAGGGCTGCAGCTCCAGCCCGGAATCTGCTCCGGCAGGGGTCTTCCACAGGCTGCAGCCTCTGTCGGTGCAGGTCCACCTGCTCCACCGTGGTCTCCTCCACAGGCTGCAGCGTGGAACCCTGCTCCACCGTGGTACTCCATGGGCTGCAGGGGGACAGCCTGCTTCACCATGGGCCTCACCACAGGCCGCAGGGGACTTCTGCTCTGGTGCCTGGAACACCTCTCCCCCTCCTTCTTCACTGACCTTGGCACCTGCAAGGCTGTTCCTCACTCCTCTCACTCTCCCAGCTGCTGTGTGGCACAGCGTTTTTTTTTTTCCCGTCTTAAATCTGCTCTCACAGAGGCACAAAACAACATCACTTATTGGCTCAGCTCTGGTCAGCAGTGGGGCCCTTACCAAACATGGGGCAGCTTCTAGATTCTTCTCACAGAAGCCACCCCTATAGCCCCTGCTACCAAAACCTTGCCACGTAAACCCACTACAGTTATGTGACTTTGTATGTATTCATTCCTTTTTAGCCCAAGTCAGGAGTTCATTCATAATAAATTCAAAGGAAGTGGTGGCTACATGTTTCAAATTCCGTACCCCCAGGAATGGCCGCTTAAAATGAGCAAACAGTGGAGCTTGCACCTTGCTCAAGGATACAAGAGGGCAGCACACCTCCATTCAGTTGACTTGAGTGGCTTGTATCAGGAGTAGTGCAGCCAGCAGGACCAGGGAGGTGATTGTCCCGCTGTAAACTGCTCTGCCAAGGCCACACCTTGAGTACTGTGCTCAGTTTGGGCCCCTCACTACTAGAAGGACATGGAGGCCCTGGAGCGTGTCTAGAGAAGGGCTATGAAGCTGGTGAAGGGCCTGGAGCACAAGTCCTGTGAGGAGCGGCTGAGGGAACCGGGGTTGTTTAGTATGGAAAAGAGAAGGCTCAGGGAAGACTTTATTGCTCTCTACAGCTACCTGAAAGGAAGGTGTGGGGAGCTGGGGGTCAGCCTCTTCTCGCAGATAACTAGGGACAAGACTAGAGGGAATGGCCTCAAGTTGCACCAGGGGAGGTTTAGGTTGGAAATTAGGAGACATTTCGTCTCAGAAAGAGTGGTTAGGCATTTGGATGAGTTACCCAGGGAGGTGGTGGAGTCACCGTCCCTGGGGACGTTAAACGAAAGGTTGGGCCTGGTGCTTCGGGACATGGTTTAGTGGGTGACATGGGTGGTAGGGGGATGGTTAGACCAGATGATCTTGGAGGTCTTTTCCAATCTTAATGATTCTGTGATTATGTGATTCTCTTCTATGAATAAGATGAGAACTATGAAGAGAGCTCTGATGAGATATATCAGGGAAACTGGGACCATTCTGAGACATGCAGCACAGGAGCGTGACTGACCCCAAACCAAGAAAATAACTGGGACAATCCCATTTCAGTGGGATTGCACCTTCAAATCTCAGCAATACCCTGCTTCTCATTTCAGGCTTGTTTTGCTGATTGTTGTTGTTGTTTTGCTGATTGTTGTTGTTGTTTTATTTGGTTTTATTTGTTTTTAATGCTAAAGACAGCATATTTCAGAGACATTTTTCTGCAACCTTTTTTCTTTCCATTTATCATGCTCTGTACTTTGGAGTTCTCCTTCAGGGCAACAGTGTACTCAGCATTTAATAAAATTCAAATATCGCATAATCCACTGTCAGTTCTCTACTCACTTATTTTGCATTTACTTAAGAATATTGAGGTGTTCTAACTCTGTCAAGTAGACAGAAATAATTTTAGCCAAAGAACAGCTACAATACCCTGGAGCTACTGTCACAGCAAGCAACTGAAAAGACTTAAGTCACTGTAAGCTGCTTAACATGAAATCAATCTCAGGTTTAAAAAAACAAAAGTTACAATTAATAAAGAATTAATGCATAGTTACGAAAGTCAACTTGTTTTTTTAATAAAGAATGATTTGAGACTACTAAACATTTCTTGTATAGAAACAGACACTTTGGATTTGTCAAACCTTCCTTCACATTCTAGGCTGACCTAGTTTAAGCGGTCTCCCATAAAACATACTTTATATCAATAATTAGCCAACTAAATATAAGGAAATACAGTTGTCAGTGGAATATCAGCATTAAATTGTTTCTAACAAAATACCCCCAAGGCTTCATTCGAAACAATTTTTAATCAATATCCTAGAAGAGAATGAAATCTTCAGCTGTGAATAATTATATTAGAGTTATTGAAACACAAATCATAACAAGAAAACACTGCCATTAACAGACTGGCATCAATGAATAATGCAGTCTCAAATGAAAAGCTGTAAATGTAAAAATAATGAAAGAAATCATACACGCCGGCTGGGGTTGTATTATGGAAAGCAGCAATCTGGAATAAGGCTAGAAGGTCATTTTGACAAGTAATTCAATATGAATTCCTATTGTTATTGTGATCCTTAAACTAACCTGCAAACAGTAGAAAAAAGTTTTAGCATGCAACGCTGAGAGGATGAAAACAGTAAGACTTTTTACTTCATCAGAGTTCAGACTTCCTGAAGGTTGGTTAATATGTACAAACACAGAAGAGATTCCCCAAAATAGTCCAAGAGCTAGAACACATGACTTCGTGTAATCACTTTGATTTACCAAGCAGAAATATTTACTATTTCTTGCTCACTGAAAAAGTTTTAAAAAAAAAAATCACACACAAACACAGCATTACACAAGCATAAAATCACTACGAAGTAAAACCTCTTCGGTTTCTTACAAACATTGGTTTTCATCATGCCTTTTTTCCTGCTGACTCAAATTCACATTTCTTCAGGCAGAGGGTTAAGTAAGAATAACAATGGACGCTGTCTTTCATGGCTCCAGATTACGAGTCTGAAAAGTACACAATGTTATGGCTCAACTAAACACAAATTACTAGGTTCAACATCAGCCAAGTTTCATGAAAACTTAGTGCTTTTGTTACACAAGGAGCAATTATCTGTAGTTCTGACAATACTGTACAGAGAACTTGTTCAAACTAACTCATAGTATGCAATTTGAGCCACAGACAGTATTCCACTACAGAATTTACTGTCAGAATTCCACTGCATAGAATCAAAAGGATATTTAGGCTTCTTTTTAGGTAGATTCTGAATACTGCTCTTTCCCCTCTTTCCCAGAAGTGTGCTTATTCTCCACATAACATAATATCCATATAATCCATTATGAAGATATTTTATTTTGCTGCTTCTCCTCCTCTCAAAAATTACTCTCTAAGAATATCAGAAATGACTACTTCACAAAAAAAGAATGATGGAGATGAACAATACTGCAAGCTTACTGATTTAAAGTTGTGAAAGTTTACTTTATAATACTGCTCAGCTGAAAATAAATTCACCTAAGCAAACTCATTTGATTCATCTAGAGTAAGAGAAGTCTAACATGTCTACACACACTTCAAAACTTCAAGTAGAAGCTGTATAAACTAGAAAAAAGTAACTGAGAACTTGACCTATAAAACAATCTGTTGTGGACACCTTTCTTGCATATTAACAATCAGATGATGGTGTCACCTAAGGACAGAATTCAATTGTCACTTAAGTTGGCTGGAAAACAAGAACTGAACTGAAACACAAAAATTCTGATTCTACTCAGTGCAACTATTTACATGAAAATAACTCCTTCTCCGAAGGAAAAAACAGGCATTTTTGTGCTTACACAGTATTTCAAGTTCATTGGCTTGAGCTCTAAATATGATCCATCTGCTTCTTCAAAGTTACTCTTAAAAATACTTGGAATAAATAAGTCTGAACTACTGAGCTTGATCTTTGGCTTCTGAGAGCTCAAGTTTTTCATCTGCTGTGGAAAACTTTTAGCATAACACAGCTCCTCCAAAACAGACAACAAACCCCCCACTTGGCTCTCTGGAAAAACACTGGTATTTTATGCAGTCTCATCCACATGGAAAACCATGTCATATTCAAGACCTTTACTAATGTGGGTGATTTGATCAGGGGTCACATGCCCTGAAAAAATGCTATGAAAAAATAAAAAACGCAACATTCCACACACAAAGAGAAAGCAGGAGTCAATAAGGTAGAGCCCATCTCTACTGTAAATTTGTCTAAATAAACTGTAACTAAATACAAACGTGAGTGACATTTAGCTCAATCATTAGATGTCAGTACCCACAAGAACAAAGGTGTCTCCATTACAGTCTGGAAAGCAGTTACCTTCCCATGCAGAGCTAGTTACCTCAAAATTACCAAAAGACATATGTAAATTGAGTCTTAAAAAGTTCCATACTCAATTTTAACAGAAAACAGATGCTTTCAATGAAAGCACCTGCTGTAGTTAAGTGTTAATTATTAACATGTTCTAAAAAGCAGACAACTCTTGATTTGCACTCAGCTGCATGCAAGCAGGACACTTCTAAAGCAGCATACCAGCCACTTTATATAAACGAGGTCAGGACTGGGAATGATTACATTCAGCTATGTCAGTCTTTGCAGGTCAGACTATCTACATACTAGAGCAAGCATCAAGATGAAGCCTTTTCTGAATCTACTTCTAAACACCAGGCTTAAGGCAGTCTCACATTAGTACACTAGCATCAGTCTCGCCTGTTCTGACTGCAGCTGGCTGAGCTTGCACTATATTAAACAGCTCTCCCCTGTGACTGAGAAGTGGAAATAAGCAGACGCGGTCACATCATCAGCAAGGATCACAAAATACTTCATTACAATTGACATGCAAATGGCTGCTGTCAACAGTTATTTGTGTTCACATTCATATCTGACATTTTGCGCATAAAAGTGAGAATATAACTTCAGTTAAAGTTGGCTGAACACCAGTCTGGATTCTCTTACAATTTACACTGGCACCTTCCTGCTATTTGACCTGTATTTGTCAGTTTGACCTGCAGTTGCTTTTGCACAAAGAGCACTTTCAAGAGTCAAAGGAATAGGGTAGCAACACAGAACATCATTGCTATAATAAGGTTTATGTATACATATGCAAGCAGCCATCTTTCCTCTCACACATCCCAACAAACAGCCCCAAGTACAAAGAAGTATCAGTTAGGCATATGTTTGTTAATAGCACCAGAAAAAAAAAAAAAAAAAAAAAAAAAAAACACACATTGGGAGTTGCTAGTCCAGTACAAACACAGAGTATGCTCCTAAAGGGATTTTCAAATATGTCATTATTCTCAGTCATTTTTATTGAACAAAACTGATTGCCAAGCAATTCTACAGTCAAAGATAAATACACATACTTAGATGCACTTTGACTGGATATATCTGCCTTAAAATACCATAGGAAAAGTGACTTGAGAAGAATGGGAAGGTGACTAAACAGACTGAGAAAGTAGGGACTACATAAAATCATTCTCCTCAAAGGAGATACTCCAGAAGACACCATAAGCTTGTCCTCTCCAGCAGTAAGAATGATTGTGCTGTCAGCTTACTTCTTACTTAGACATGCCTGAGAGTCTTGCAAAACTTTGTACCAAGCTTCTCAAGCTTTGTTACAAACTTGAGTATCATGTCATTTCTATGAAATGACTGAATGAAGCCCAATTAAAGTCAAAAGGAACCATAGGGTGCTATTTATTACGTCTGTAAGCTGGGAAGAGCATCTTCACATTTCTCCAGAACTAATTCTTCTGATGCATAGCCATATACATTAATAATTAGGTGTATCTACACTTTCCAGGTCAAAGCTGGTGGAGACTTTTCTACTGTCAGTCCAACCAACCTTCTCCAGTCAGTTTCCAAAGACCGTATAGAGGTCATTCTTGAATTCATTAGAAGATGCAAAACACAGTAACATGTTTTACAGAAAGACACGCACAGGGAAAAAGTAACTGGAAGCAAGTCTTCAGCTGGTGCTTAACAGCATTTATGCTCTTGATTTGCTTGCATGCAGTCAAGGTATCAGTAAAGTCACAGATCTGTGACACGAATAATAAAGCTTGGTCTTACTAATTCTGGCTAAGTTAAAGTTTCACAGCTGGGTGAAATTTCACCCACTCTAGTTCAGAATTGTCTATCCCTCATGAAGTTTAGCTTTCCATAACTGGCAAAACTTCACAGAAACTTCAGCTCAGTCTAAACAAAGGATCGTTAGATAATCTGCTGCTAACAAAACAGCATTACTTCAAAACATACAATTTTAGTGCACAAGAATTTAAGGTTGCACTCACTTGACTCAACAAAACCCACCAAATAAGATAAAAGCTATCATGAAAAGGGAAGTTGGAAGATCCATCTGACAAATACCAGATGACACATCTGTACTCACTTTGAAATTGCAGAATCTCCATTCTTCCTCTCTCACAAGGGTAGATCTGCCCAGCTGCCTCACATAACCTTCCTACTTTTATTTCCATATTTCAGTATGCTTGATGCAGATAGCGAAGCAAAACCTAACAGTTCTCACCATGTTATCACAGGATGCTCAAAGTAAAATTTAAAAACCATAGAAAAATTGGAAGCAACAGCAGCCAATGTGACAAGGTGTTTATTTCACTTTTAGAAGACTTATTTTGCTGACCAAAATGATTCTTCATCAACTAAAAAAGCAAGGAAGAGAATGGGAAAGGAAAATTCCTTAAATCACTTGTTTGAAACTGCCTCGATGGGAAAGAAAGGTTATAGTTAACTTGAACCTCTTTTGTTTCCACTTGAGATTTATTCCCACCATGATCTTTTACCAAACCATTTGACAAAGTAAGTTATTTTATGGTGAATAAAAATTTCTTTCATTGCTGTTTCATAATTTGAGTGCTACATCTATTTTTGCACTGCTAAGTTGTGTAACCATTTTCTAGTAAAACTGCTTCTCAAAAACCTGAAATCCACTGTTGTCAAGAACAGGTTTCTTCAGACCAAAGAAAAAGAAAATGTCTCCCCTTGCTCCAAATTACATGTTTTTTTAGTGGGACTGCTATCAGCTGCAACTGAACCTAGCTGCTGACTCATATGATCAACACTGAAGACAGTAAAAACCCATCACCAACTAGTAGTATTCAAGAACAGGAACTAAAGAACAGAGGTAAAACAAGAAGCACTAATAGAGTAGTAAAGATATATCTAACTCTAAAATGGATTACAAATCAAGACCCTTTTGAAGTTCTTAAGCTATCAGTCAAAATACATAGTAGGAAAGCACTGTACCCTTTATGCAATGCAAAAACATGCACGATTCTTGATATACAGGGCTTAACCTTTAACTAAACAGCATGGGCAAACAAAAAGACTCAAAATATATATTTATGTAGTACCTCTTGTTTTGTGAAAGCCGTGAACCAGCTGGAGAATTATCCTGAATTGAAAACCATCTTTCCAAACTATCTGGCTATCACAGCAAGGAATTAATCACTCATTTTCTCCCATTATCAGTGCTCAGAAGTTGAATCAAATGCCGTCACCTTCACTAGATGCAACAGGATCAGACATTCTTTGATTGTGTAATGCTTGATGCCACGGCTATATGCATGGAAACACTTCCAGAATAATTTCTTCCAGGACAACTGGTGTCCTGCCTACCACAAAGAATTTCATAGCCTAAGCAAGGAAGCTTTCCAAAGACCTCATTTAAATGCATTCTCAGGTGTCATAATTCTACAGACTTCCTCACCTCCTTCACAGAGGAATTCATTTTATGGTTTAAACATACACACAGATAAATAAGAACAACTCAAGTCACAGCTAAATTACAATTCATTGCAAAAAAGGACTGTGTGGTAATCATAAGGAAGTGCTGTTGCTAGAGAGTTCACATGCTTCACAGATGTAATCTATTATCATTGCTTGGCATTTGGTACAACTGGAAGCAGTTTGAAGAGCAGAGCTCAAATAATTTGTTTTCAAACACTAATAATAGTAAACCCAAAGTTTTATCTTCGTACCATGAGACTCCAACCGCATGTCTGAATAGAATGCAAGGTGTCTCAAGTATAACATCAACCATGCTTGTACCATAAAGAGAAATAACTATCTCTGAAGGTGCAAGCAAGAGGAGTATCAGTGCTTTCCAGCAGTCTGTCATTAAAAGAAACTTGAAAAGTGTATCAGAGTTACTAATAATAGTGTATGTTCTCATTAAGACATCCAGATCTGTCAGTCCTGGATATGAGAGGTTTGCCACTTGTTTGTTTGGGGTTTGTTTTTAATCTATGCTAAGTAAGTATTCATGGCTGAGATTTAAGTGCACTTATTAAATTTCCCAGCCCTTCTCCGGTAAAGATCTTGTTAGGTCACAAGTTACCAAACTCTGGTGAGGTCTCTACTTGAGTAATAAAGTTCATGTTAAGCATGGGTAGCTTAGAGCAGGAAGGAGCAGAACTGCAGTTCCAGTGTCTCTGTCCTTACCCTACAACATCTGTCTTCAGCCATGACAAATAGTCACAAAAAAAAATTAAATTAAAAACAGAAAAACATCACACATTTCTGGAAGCATAAAACAAAGGCAAAGTATAAGTCAAGCTGCAATTATATATTAAAAAAAAAATCAGTCTTGATTTAGGATACAAAAGAAGTAGACTCAGTAGAGACTACATCATAGTAAAGAAAAAAAGGTAAGATAGAAATAGCTAAGAAAAAGAGTACATCATGTTGCCCTGAACTTTACTACGCAATTTCAAATAAAGGTCCTCACTGCTTTTTTGGCTTTTTAAAGATTCAAAGAAAAATCCTATTTATGTAGCAGGGTCACTATGTACTTATTACAGACTTACCGAGACAAAAGTATTACCTCTTTCCAATTACATTTCCCCTGGAAGAATATCGTTATAGCATTCCAGAATACTTATCGATTTCAATGCAGTCAACAGTCCGCAATAAGTCTCATTATAGAGACACTGCTTTGGAACTGCTAATACTAATACTTTTCAGAGGTGACGCCAAGCTGGAGAACAAACATGTTTACTTTGTATTAAAGATGACTCAGTGCCTGCTTTGCCTATCTTTCTTTATTTCATTAGTTATATGAAAGGGAAACTAGTACAAGCATCTTCGACATTAACCTCCCCGCTCCCCTCAGGTTAAGTGTTTCCTGGACTACATGGCTGCACACTCCTTTGTATAGAACGCAACAGTAGCTGCTGCACAGGTAGTTCCCAGAAGTCATATTTTATGGTATAAAACTACTTAAGTGATTTTCCTTAAGTGCTTCATTTCCTTTAAAAGAAGGCCTTGCTGCAGTAACAGTAACTGCAACAACCAATTTGTGATAATGTTTTTCTCATTACAGAACTTGACAGTCTCTGTGGACATCTTCTAATCCACCAGCAGCATTAAGTGCAGTAACAAAACAGCAGAGCTTTAGAAATCAACATTATCTACAGTTGAAGATATCTGTACAGGATTAAAGCGATGACTTTTGTCCAGAGCCCAACCTGTTCCCCCAGTGCTAGAGAGGCCACCTTCCATCTCTCCTAGAAACAGATTTTTTTCATTACGGTAGAAAAGCATCTTCTTCAATAAGCAGTCATTTGATGTCCTCATTAGTATAAAATTAACTAATTATTAGCCGGTTTATACATGTGTTCTGAAGAGTTCATTGTGTTTCTACCAGAATCAGAGTGAGACAGACAAAAGCCTAACAAAAATGTAGCGTCACAACCAGAACAAGTGTCACATTAAATTACACTGAGCAGAATCAGATCTTGACTTAACTTGACAGTAAGCTAAAGTGTTAGTTCTTTCTAGGCTACTTAAAGGCAAGTACAAACAAAACATGTTCTCTTCTGAAGTTATGAGGATAACTCTTTACCAACAAATATCACAAGTTAACATGCACCTCCAAATTTCATTAACATAAAGTTAGAGTTGACCTACTAAGGTTCCCCATTAAGTTTTTCTTATGTGTCACGAGGCTACTACCTTGCTTCTTGAGTAAAGATTCCCTCTACTTTAACTCTTCATCCACTATGTCCCCAACCAGAGCTTTCTGTTTCCCTCAGGCATTGACTGAAAGCTGCAGGATCCAGAAAAGATGCCCTGAATTCAGCATGTATTTCCCTACAGAGAAGTCGCATCATCTATTTGTGCACTGAGGCTTGTCAAAAAGGTAGAGATGTGCAGTTCCCCTCCTCACACACAGATGCCACGCAACTTACTGATGCATGAGCAATCTGTAGCCTTCGGACATTTCAGCAGGAATGTAATATTGACAGAAAAAAAATATGCAGTTGTTGCTGGATTTGTCACTGCTGCCCAAAGGATCATTAACATTCCACCATAAGTGTAAGGTTACGTTTACAGTGTGTCAGTGTGGCTAGGTCACTGCTCATGCGTGTAGTCCCTCCTTCGGTGCTATTACGTTGAATTTCACTGTAGCATGGAGCGCATACTCACAGGCAATCAAAACGCTGGCTCCTTTGCACCATGTTCACACTGCGAAATGGCTGGTGAACTGGCTGTGATGACTCATGCTACGGAAAAGGAAATCCCACATGACTGCACTGTTAAATCTAAAACACTGAACCTCTCTAAATGCCACTTCCTCCCTTCAGCACCCAGGGATACAAAAATAGAAAAGACAGACCCAGTACTCAAGGTGTAGTATACTGGTGGAGTATACTTCTTTCAGCTATGAAAGGAGAGGTAGCAGCCAAACAATAAAAGACTGGCAGTGAACTATTTGTGTCGCTCTGATCTCCACCCGTTGCCAATATCCATATTCATTTTCACTTTAGCCCGTGGTCATTATATACATGAGAATTTTTATTGATTTGTGGAGACTTTCACAACATTTCTTTAAATCTCTTGTGACATTTTAGTTAACTCACCTGCACAATTTAAAGAGACTGACTTATAAAATAAAGTATGATCTGAACAGATAAATGACAAAACTCAACTGGTATTTACCTGGATAGCATAAAGCTGCATGCACTATTGCCACTATAGCACCGAACAACGCTACATATAACTTTGTGTTTGCTTATGATGGCTGGGCAATGAGTCGATTGAGAGCAGCCCTGACGGTGCTGGCTGATGAGAAGCTCAACATGAGCCCACAATGTGAGCTTGCAGCCCAGAAAAGCCAAGCATATCCTGGGATGCATAAAAAGCATCGGGACCAGCAGAGCTAGAGAGGGGACTGTCCCCCCTCTGCTCTGCTCTCATGAAAACCCACCTGGAGCCCTGCATTCAGCTGCGGGGCCCCCAGCACAAGGACAGGGGAAGGACATGGACCTGTTGGAGCGAGTCCAGAGGAGGGCTACGAGCATGATCAGAGGGCCGGAGCACCTCTCCTATGAAGACAGGCTGAGGGAGTCGGGGTTGTTCAGCTTAAAGAAGAGAAGGCTCCAAGAAGACCTCACTGCAGCCTTCCAGTGTCTAAAGGGAGCTCATAAAACAGATGAACAACTTTTTACTTGTGCAGATACTGACAGGACAAGGGGGAATGGCTTTAAACTAAAAGAGGAGATATTGAGTTAAGATGTTAGGAGAAAAACCTTCACTCAGAGGGTGGTGAGGCCCTGGCACAGGTTGCCCAGAGAAGCTGTGGATGCCCCATCCCTGGAGGTGTTCAAGGCCAGGCTGGACGGAGCTCTGAACAACCTGGTCTGGTGGGAGGTGTCCTGGGCCATGGCAGGGGGACTGGAATGGGGTGGTCTGTAAGATTCCTTCCAACCTACAATAATCTGCATGCCATACTTGCAACTCTTAAGACATTCAGAGGAAAATAAATAAGCTCCTTCCTACTCTTCAACCTCTACACCTCATCCCTGTACTTTTTTTTTTTTTTAAATACAGTCTATCCCCTCTGAAGACTATGTACAAAGTAAAATGGTCTAATATAGTGGATGGCAGTAAGCCTTTAACTACAGTAACCAAGACAGCTGTACGTGTTAAGGACAGTAACTTCCACTGCTCAATGTGAAGTCTTCATTAAAAGATCTCAGATGTTGTTTCCCACAACACTATAGACATAGTTCAATATATGAAGAAAAGTCTTCAGAAAAAGCTTTCTTTTTTCAACTTTTTTCCATCTCTATAGGTAAATATTATACCATAAAAAAAATATACAGATGTAAAGGCAAATTATAACAGATTGAAACAGGTTGGCTTCATAGGTCCTTAGCTATTCCAGGAGTTCCTCTGTCAGCTCTGCCTTTGCAAGAGGCATCTCATGCTTCCCACATCCTGGCAGACTTTATATATTTTCATTAGTGTTCTCACTGAAGTAGTCTTCGGCTTTCAAAATAACCACAGCTTTCAGTAATCTCCTGTTTCATCATGTCTGCTCCCTCACTGGACCTTACCACTTCTAGAACGTGTGCACACACAGTGAGCCATAAACCAGGCTTTACTTTAGTTTGCACCATCTTGTAATTCATTAACCACAATAACCCCACCTTTTCCTGTATCCCCCATTTCTTTCTTTCCTCTCTTTGAAGAGGGAAACAAGCCGACCCACCAAAGGGAGCATTCAATGAGAACATTTAATTGGACATTTAGTTACATACACTTTCTTTGCCTCTCCAGGAAATTAACAAATACTTAAGCCATTCTTTTTCAAATTTGTTCACAGTTAACCAAGGAGCTTGAACATATGAATGTAACAAACTTCAGGAAGGCAGCTAAGAAATGGAAAAACACAAACAATAAAAATTCACGATTTCAGAACAATACAGGTAATACAAAATTGGAGTATGCATCCTCATCTTGATATGACAGTCAGAAGAAAAAAATAATACCTCTCACAGGAAAAAGTGCTCTCACTGCCCCTTCCCAACACCATATGCACCAAGTGTTCATTTTTAAGGTTAAAAAAAAAGAAAAAAAAAAAAAGAAAAAAAAAGCAGGCGCTGATCAGGTTGTTCCAGCTTCCCAAAGTCCCCAGGGGGAGCACAACTACAACAGTTTCTCCCCATTGACATTTTTCTGTGTTAGAAATGCCAGCCAAAACCAGTGGAAAGAAAGTCCTCAGAGTAAACATTAAAGGAGCCTGCATTATTGGCCATTTTCTCTCTAATACAGTCTAAAGTGCATTGTTTTATGGTTACTGGTGAAAACAAGCACTCTAGTAGGTTCTGTGATTTTAAGCGCAGTTGCCGCAGCAGCAGTGAATAAAGAGCTCTGAGTACTTTAACAGAGTACTAAGCAGCACTAAACAGTTCTTGAATTAAAGAACGCCTGTCCTGAAGACACTGGTTTCATACTGAAATTAGTTCAGAAGATAAAGTGCTCAGGCTCGTAAAGCCACCCTACGTACTATTTGTCCTTGCTTGGGCAGTTCAAAGGAGTACAGCATGCATCATCAGACCATTAAAGAAATTTTCCTTAACAGGTTAGTTTAGAGCTGAGGCACAGATTAGCTGAATCGGCCAACCTGCCCTTAATACAAGACTTAGAGTTAACCACAGCAAGGGCACGAAATCACTTTCGGATCTCTATATAATCCCTAGCCTAGCCGGCTGTGGGCAAACAAGACATTTTTATAGCATCTAGATACTTCTAGATCATGATCCTTTTTGTCTGGCCACAACCCTCACAGGCACAAAGGCCAAGGTTGGGTTTGTTGTTGTGTTTTTTTTTAATGGATAGGGAATCCCCAAGTAACCAATTAAGCTGGCTTTAAGACTTTGAAAAACCAGGGCAGCACAGAGTGAACTTAATGGGAAGCAGATCTGGCCCACTATTTTAAGTAATCTTTAGACAGTAGAGGGGGGAGAAGGGGAAGGCTTAAAGTTTTGCTTGAAGACTGCAGTGGCTGGGAATGTCATTTTGCCCCTAAACATATCTGTCCTATATTTACAACTTGTTCCAATACTAACATGAGCACTTTCAGTATAGAAATTCAATGCTATATAGATGTTTAAGGGCTTACGAGATATCATGTTCTAAGTTCACAGGTAGACACATCACAGGCAGACACTCTCACTCTGATAGCTTAACAGCCAGCAAACTTCCTCCAAGTACGGGTAACCACGCACACTTTAACACCCAGGAAGCAATATCACTTGGAAAAATCCTGAGTTTAATAACCTTTTTTTTTTCCTCCAGATGAACATCCTCACTCTGTTATCTCCTTAAAACGGCCTCTCAGGCTTAGGTCTCCAGTTTCAGTTGGTATTCACTAAAAAACACCCAAACTACTACACTTGCATCAGCTGGGGAACAAAACAAAGACTTACACTTCATACTACTTCCTTGAAATGTCCATTTCAAATCCACAGCTGTACAACAAGACAAAAAAACAGCAAGAGAAGATGAATATGCTATCTTGTACTTCCTTGAGCTACAAGAAAGCATAAGGAAGACTACACATTTTCTTCATCCTGGACTACAGCAGAGAGCTGCTGCCTGCACCATCAGCAAGGACTGCAGAAGTCTTCTTGCTAGTTAAGCTCCCTTCAAGTAGAAAATGACTTCAAGGTTTAGCTTAGCACATCCTTTGTCAAAGCTTCAGGGATGAACAAGTCCCTACATAGCAAAATCCTATGCTAAAAGCTATATTCATATGGTGCTAAGGATGTACACTTCAACAAGGAAATAAACAGCTCGTATCTTTCACGTTACATGTAAACGTTACTTGGAAGCACACAGCTTTTAAGAAGAAAACTAACAGCAATGTTCCCCAGCTTAAACACTTAAATAACAGTTAAGGCACTTCAAAACAACTAGTTCATGTCTGAAGTGCTGAAACCACACCGAGATTAGTAAAGACTGTGATGAACTTGTAGGCAAAGGATGCCAGCGGTCGGGACAACTTCTGATACAGAAGCAGTCACTTTCTCCAGGATCAAGCTAGCATCTGCCGTTCCTCTCTGAACTCTCAGTTCTTACCAGGAAAAATTTGACTGCTGGTGCTAATACCTATTCTGGTCCATTCAAAACCCACACTCTAGAGAATCAAGCACAAATCTCTGCAAGACTATGAGCTCTTTAGAGCTCATGGGGAAAAAAAGCTTTTTTGCTTCTGGCATGCTATTGCTTAGGTAAAACCTTTTCCGGGTGCTTTTATGTCCACCTGTCCATTTGCAAGGAATCATCTTTCCCTCTAAGAGATATAGCACTGACACTTGACAGAAAGCAACCCTTATGTGTTTGTGGGTTTTTTGTTGTTGTTGTTTTGTTTGTTTGTTTTAAATGGGACAGCCAGACTACAGCTAGGTTGCTAAATACCAGTTTTACCAATTGTGAATTCGAACTACTCGCTTACCGAGAGCAGCAGGAGTTCGTTAATAACTTGTTCCCACTGGTATTTACTCACTCCCTATGTCGGAAACAAACATTAGCCCCACAGAGATCACTGCCCTACTTGGTGTGCTAAGATTTTGCAGCAACTCACCCAAATACATAAAGCGATATAGCTTTTCAGATCCTCTTCACATTATGCCTCTACACTACAGCCTTAGGAAGTAGCAACTTTTTCAGCATGCTCTGGGTAGTATATCCCCACCTTCCAAGTGAGAAGAAGATGTGTTGTTTTTTTTAAAAAAAATCATCTCATCCAAAAGCAACTTCTGCAACTGCCAAATACAAAACATGAGTATTCAAGAGAACCATGCAGCATCCCCACCCTATATAGGTGTTTGTCAGTGGCTCTGTTACACACAACACTAGCTCCACTCAGAAACAGGGCTCTGGCTGCGTGTCTGTTTCTGAAATTCACACCAGCAAGGTCTTTGAAAAGAAAGAAGACAAAAACTATTATGCAATGATGTGATTCACAAGTGTTGTTCAGCAAAGTTCTGCTGGAACTACGCCTTGTAAACCTTTTCGAAAAAGCTGCTGAGTGTAAGCAGCAGTAAAGCCATTGCTCTTACAGCATGCAGTCGGGAGCCAGGTGGGTATTCCAATCTGAGCCCACCAGGACTTTGAGCTACTGCTTTTAGAAGCGCCCTCCATTTATGTCTGCCTTGTTTTGGGGGTCCTGCTTCTGAAAAGACGGCCTGGGACATCCCTTACAACCATGAGCTTCCTGATAGGAACCAGCAGCGATTCTGCTATCGCACCTGTCTGGACCCAGGAGCGTACTATGAAAGCACATGGAGTTCCGGCGAGGGGATTGGTGTCCGGACCTCTAACCGCGGCAGCAGGAAAGCCGCAGGACTTGCTGCAGCGTGCAGCAGCCCCCTGCCCCGCTGCCCAGAGCCCTGGCAGGCTGCGCAGCCCCCCGGCACGGCCCCACCGACACGGGGCCTACAGGGAGCGCACTGCACCCGCCGCGATGGGTTAAAAGGGAAAGAAATAAGGAAGGAAATAAAGGAAGGGAAATAAAAGGAAGGGAGAGGAAAGGAAATAAAAAGAAGAGAAGGGAAAGAAAATGAATGGAAATGAGAAGAAAAAAAATAAA
>CM021729.1:29100522-29112093 GCA_011074415.1 Stictonetta naevosa
CGCGTCTGGGCGCTGGGGCGGGCTGGCGGTGCGACATGGAGGCGCTCTCGGGAGCCGCGCCGGGCCGGCGTTCACCGTGCCGCACACCGCAGGCAGCACCATCAGCTGGCCAGGGGACCCGGCAGGCTGCCGCACGGCAGGGGCAGCGAGGCCTCTGCTGCTTTGTGTGCTTCGGGTCTTGTCCCGGGGCGTTTCTCCGGGCAGCGCTGTGGGTCTGCGGAGCTGCGGGTCAGCACGCTTTCCTCACGCAGGCCACCAAATGGGGCAGTTGTCAGCCTGCTCCAAGTGCCTGAGGTCCTGTAGGACCCCACAGTCCTTCAGCACCCTGTGACCAGGCTCTGTGGAAGAACTGTTTTATCACCACGATGGCTTGCAGTAGAGGGGAGAGTTTGCAAAGCAGCTGGCTTTCTGAGAGGAGTACTCTCCCATTCCCTCACTCTGCCTTCTCCTGAAGCATGGGTGTAGTTCACAGTACTGTAATGTTCTGCTAAAATCTGCCAGTTTCCACTTCTACCTATTCAGCAAGCCTGTGTCAAGTTCTACTAAAAGACAGTAGGTATAGCATGTCACCAGTTCCTACAAGTTACATCTCTGCCACAGCCCCTGTTAAAAAATATATATAAACACTTTCAATATACCAGCCTTGATTAGAACCAGAGTCAGATGAAGAGGGAAAGGGAGCTTAGCAGATTCAGCTAACCAGGAGTAGATGCAGTGTAAGGGCTTTTTGCAACATTGAGGATTACAGTCTAGCGATAGGCAAGGTTCCTCAGCCTGAGGCCAAAGTACAAGCTTTCAATATAGGCTTGCAACTTAAATGTTCCTCAGGCCTTATCTAGACTGCTCTGTTTTATCTGCACTACTATTTTTGCCCAGCTTAGCAGGAAGGAAACCTGACTTAAATGCATTCCTCTGTACTGCAAGACAGTGTCCTCGTTAATCAAGGTGTTGCAAACACTCTGTTCTCTCATGCTCCTGTTGCACTGGAGTAAGTTTCTTCAGTGGCAACTTCCTGGAAGATACTTCAGGGATGTTATATACTTCTCCAGAACTGATCTGAAACACATGAAACATGCTTGTAGTGCAAGCGCAGTTGACAGGCCCACACATGCCTTGTATTTAATTCAGGACAGCCCACACAGCTCTACCTGAAATTCATATTACCATTACATCATAATCTTACGCTGTTCACCAGAAAAACAATCACAGAGTCACAGAATGGCTGAGGTTGGAAGGGACCTCTGAAGATCATCTGGTCCGACCGCCCCTGCCAAGCAGGATCACCCACAGCACATTGTGCAGGATGGCATCCAGGCGAGAGAAGAAGACTCCACAACCTCTCTGGGCAACCTGATCTACCGCTCCACCACCCTCACAGTAAAGTTTTTCTCAAGTTCAGATGGGACCTCCCATGTTTCAGTTTGTTTGCCTCTTGTCCTGTCACTGGGCACCACTGAAAAGAGTCTGGCCCATCCCCTTGACACCCTCCCTTCAGGTATCTATACACACTGATAAGATCCACTCACTATCAGTCTCTTCTCCTCCAAGCTCAACAGGCCCAGCTCTCAGCCTCTCCTCGTATGAGACGTGCTCCAATCCCCTAATCATCAAAGCCCTCCGCTAGACTTGCTCCAGTAGCTTCATTACACAGGTTATCACCTGCTGAAGACATGACTATTTTTATCCTTCAGCTGCAAAAGCAATCCCTTCAAGACATCTTTTTGCTTGGAGTAGCAGACTACCTCCATTTCAAAACTAATTTTCAACTAGTATTACTCTATAAAAAATACTATGTGTTACATAGTGTATGAGTAAGATAGCTTATATATAAGTTCTCCGAGTTCTGGGAACGTGGTCCTTGAAGATGAGAACCGGATATACCACTCTGTAGCACCTGTTCACATAGGCAATTACTCACTGACAGTTCTGTCTAGAACAAATAAAAACTTAGCTTGGTCCCTTATGCTCTTGTAGAAACTGGTAAAGGACTATAGCACCAACACTCATGAAATTAGGTTGGAGAAATTACACTAATTACGGAGTTTGTAGTCATGAGTAGTATTCTATGTGCAGGAGACAACTGCATTTGAGTCAGCGTTTTTAAAATAACATACTCTGCAAGTTCAAGGCTAAGGTTTAGGTCAACATCACTTTGTCATGATTAGCTCTTGATAAGCTGCAGTTATATTGTTGTATTCTTTCCTCCCCACCAAGTCCTTTAGTTCATTTATACCCTTTTGGACAAATTAAAGCTATATCTGTTAGTGGCCTTTCTCTGGTCAGAACAAAGATGTATGCTAAAATGATCACGGTAGAGGGAACTGCATCATATCATTCCTGACCCAGGTAGCAAAAGCCCAAAAAATACTACTGAAGTGTGAACACAGGCCCTGTGAAAGGCAGAGGCATGACTGAGTTTTGCTTGATTTTTGACAGGCTGTCACAGGCCATATTCCCAGTTAGGTCACTGTAATAATAGTGAAAAGGGTATCTCAAAGCCCTCCAATTGGCTTTAATTGGTTTAATCATCCTTCCCCTTGTCCCTTGAAATTTAGTCATTGAAGAAAGACTCACAGATTCCTCTTCCTTGTAGTTTTCCACTTGCAAATACATAAATAAATAACACTTCTGAAGCAGTGTGTACAACAACAAACAGGTCTGAATCTCCTGAGATGAGAAGCCTGTGGCAGTTCCCAGACAGCTTGGGTTTCCATCCATTTGAATGTAGATACCTCTGCAGCAAGAATTAGGAAGATTATGAGCTGATAACTAATCTTCCATAGAGCATTCCAGTGGATCAGTTGAAGGGATTTAGCTGAGATATGAGAGAGGAGGTGAGTCCTTGAGACACCATTCCCCTCTGCATAGCACAGCTGTATAGAATTCCCACCCAACAAAAGCCTGCCTGTATTTTCCCCCATCTTCTGATCTAGCACCTGCATGCTGCTGTGTTAACATGATTTAGATATTTGATAGCTCTACTAGTCTTTCCTTCTGCAGTATACCTATTCACTGGAAATTTGCCTGATTATGAGAATTCACAGGACAATGGGGGCAGGGGGGGAGGGAAAGAGGTTTTTTTTAAGCTTCTGTAATCAAATACTAAGGTTCAACAAGGATGAAAAGTCTTGTTTTTTTCTCATGATCAGATAGTGAACGTAGAAGGGTAAAACCAATTTCAGTGATCTACTGATCTAGTTTTCTTGAGGTCTATGTGTGAGAACAGGCCTGCCAAAAAAAGAAGTCTATGAAGTTGCTTTAGTACTTCTGAGGCTACTTTCCAGTAGGATTGAACTGTCTCAGACTCTCTCAAGTAGAACTGTAGGTACCAACCATTAAACAATTAGCTGTTTCCCTGATGGAGGTGGGGCAGGTGACCAAGACAGAAACTAAGTCCCACCTAGTTCCAGAAGAATTATTTCATAAACTACCACTTAAAGCAATGAGTACTCTTAGCAGTACAAACTGCATGTGAGTCTGTCTACTCATATAAACATGCCACGAAAGACTTGCTGACAGAAGTAAGAATCACCAAGTTTGAGGAATACCTTTCAAGATCAAGAGACTACATTTCTGTACTGTGGCATGGTGTTAGAAGCCAGCTAAGCCAGTATACATAAATATACTTGCCATATATTTTTTAGTATATATTTGCAGTAATTTAGCAGATGTGCTAACTCATAAAGACCTTCAGAAAAAGCAAGAAGGAATAGCCAAGACAGAAAAATAGATGATGGTGGATTTTCCCGTGGACTGTAACAGCCATGCCATAACCTCTAGGCAATTTTATTTTTAAATCATCATAGTTATGTCAATTAAGATGAAGATCTCCTTCAGATTCAAAATATTCTTTATTTCCACAAGCTGAACTAGTCTGTGGCTTGCAAATAGTGTTTTGGAGATTACAGTACCAGCAGCAGTGATCTCTTTAGAGATAAGACACAGGAGGGTGCATTGGTGTGTACATATAGTTGTATGAGCAGGCTGAGGTTGATAATCAGGTTGTTTTCTTGTGTCCTTCCCTTCCTCCCCCTCCCAACCACACACACTCTCAGCTGCTACCAGCCAGTCCTGGAACAAGAAGTCTCAGGTTTTACCTTAGTCTCCAGAAAGAATATCGACTCCAGTCCCTGCAGCGGCTTTCCCACAAGTAGGGAGAGCTTAGCAAGCCATGGAGTAGCCCACCTTGTCAATGCAATAATTATAATCACCAGGAAAGCCATTGTCCTCAGAATGTGTTCTCTGGCATCAGGCCCCAACAGAATGGCATAAGGAGATGAACTAATCAAACCAGCATATACTTTTTCTAAAAGATGTCGAAGATAGCAGTCTCTCCAAGACACCTTTTGGCATGGAGGCTATGTCCTATAGTATTCAAGTACTGCAACAACTACATACACAGTCATCAAATAAAGCTTAAAATATAGGGCTGTTACAGTTAAATGTTTTCTGCCCTTAATTAGTTGCTTCATCTCAATCCTTTTTGCTAGGCTTATCAAGGATTTTCTCTGGAAGATAGGCATCTTGGCATTGCTTCTTTCATGAATATATCAATGCAGTGGCTTTGGTTTTGGTTTTGGTTTTAAATACCAAAAGTTTCATCTTCCATTAGGCACTTTTAAAGATCCGCAATCATTTCAAACTCCCACATTATATTTCCATAACTAAAAGCGGTAGCCATATGAAAGTCAAAGTAGAGCCACCAGGTCCTTCGATCTGACAGCCATATTTCCCTTCACTCACTGTACTAGCATGTCGCAATGAAGCATGTGGTGAGAAGACATACAGAACTGCTCGTTCACATGCCCACGATTAGAAGAGGGGTGGTCAGGTAGTTACCAGAAAATCCAACATAAACACAGTCTGGAACAATATCCAAAAGAAGGTTTCCTCTACTTCCTCTTTCCCAAAGCCAGGGCAAGGACAATAATGTGCTTTGGATAAAGCTCAGTGTTTTTTCTCAGTTACCATGCTTTGCTTCTGTGAACACAAAGCAGGTTGTATAAGCTATCCTCAGTGAAAGCATAGTACAATCAATGCACCTAGATTTCAGCCAAGCCTCTAGCACTTTTACTAATCTATCTCCACAAACACTGTTTGCATGCTAGTTCCTAGCAACACTTCTACAGGTGCCACCTGTGACTTACGGGCTAAGGCATTATTTTCTGCATCCCCTTACTGTATCTCTAGGGAAGAACCACAAAACTGCGTGGTCTTTATTACATCTGAGGAGGTTTAAAAGTCACCTTCCCAATTTCAGTGATTCTAGACGGCAAAGCCACAGACCTGCCTGATATTCCATTCCATCTGGAAGACCAGGTCAGCATACCATCACCAAAACTCTTTCTCCTGATGGTATCTTCATTGATCAGCATTCTCTCTTCAAACCTTATGTATCCCATCACACTTTTATGACATTTCCTCCCCTTCTTCATTTTCCCTTATTCCTTTCCCCTTCCTCCTTTCCTCCCCTCTAAACAAGCAAAAGTTACAGAATCACAGAATGGTTTGGGTTGGAAGGGCCCTTAAAGGTCATCTAATTCCAACCCCACTGCCACGGTCAGGGACAGGTCAGCAGGACCTACTGCTTCCCAAACATCCTTATTTCATCTCCTCCACTAGAGTAAGTTCAGGCAAAGTACTTCTAGAATCCACATGACAACACCTTTTTTCCCCCTCTTCTTCTTTTTGATAAATATAAAAGTAGAATAAATGTATATATATATATATATGTATATATAGTGCAAGCCTGTGCAAACTCCTTACAACCCCTTCCTCACACACTTCAGGAATGTTAATGTTATTTCCCACCAAAAGCAAAATAATAGGCATAGTGGTTTAAATCCAACAAAACACTAATAACCCTAATTATCTATGAGAATCAATAGGAAATTAGGAGCTTCAATACTTTTTTTTTTTCTATCCTAGTCATTCACATTCATACTTCAGACAGACCAACAGAAATCTAACATGTAAGTAGGCATCCTGATCTAGATGGCTGAAAAATTGACAGACCTGGAATTTTCTGGGTTAAAACAAACAGAACTTGATTTCGTCTCAACAAACGTGGTGTTTCTCAACAATTTTTTTTCTTTGGTAAAATTCCAACCTACTCAGATACCTAGAAAACCAGGAGTAAGAGTCACACCCAGGCAAAATCTAGTATCACTGTCTAAGAATTAGCAGGATTAGAGAACAACATTACTGGGGACTAAGGATAATTCTATTTAATATTTAAAAGTAGCCATCTGCCCCACAAGAACAAATATGCTTTCTCTCATCTGTTTCAGACTCAAGTCAACTGAATGTCATCTTGTTATCTAGAATCAATTTTCTCAGATTGGATAGTGAAAATTGAATCAAAACAGCAACTTCAATGAGGGGGAAAGAAAAACGTGGCAAGAAAAGCATGAGAGGAAATGTAGTCTGCTATACTTTCCCATTAAAGTTAGGTCACAACAGAAACTGAGAAGAGCTTGGTTTACAACAACTTTAACAGAGGAAACACTGTAGTGCACTTTTGTGCCTATTGAGAAGTAACTGTAATAATAACTCATGCAATTGTGTCCTGAAGAACCATAAAACTGACTTCTTCCAAGGAGAGCAATTTCCAGGAGAAAAGAGAACACGCTGACCATGAGAAAGGAAAAACCTGGAAGAGCATTTGGCACAGTTTAAGCTCAGAAAGCAGCAAAGAAACTGTGTAACTTTGAAAATGACATGGAAGTAAACGGTAAGTTTTAGCCTAAATACTTTCAACACATGGGAAAATCTTCATTAAACTACAAGCCACAGAAACATACGTTTTGATTTAGTTTATTTTGCAGTGCACAAATATGAAAGACCATTGCCTGTATTTTCCCCAAATAATTTTCTGGGGGAAAGGAGTGCTGTTTGTAATATTTCTGCTAAATCAGAAGTTTTTTTTTTTAATATATTTTTGTTTTATTTTAATGTGTATTCCCTTCTCTGCTCACTCATCCAAGCTAGAGCATTTTCTAGCAGGTGTTCAAGGGGCCCACCTATAACTCCTGTCAGCAGGCCAGGTGACTAGCCCTTTCCTGTCCTACAGCAAGTGGTACGTTTGTGTCTCTTGGTATGTTCTCTCTCATCTCTTTGCAGGTTTCTATGTTTCTCTCCACTCCTTTACAGCTAAGGAGTTTACTGCTATTTCAGCAAGATATTTTATCTCTATTTCTCGCAGTCTTATCTCCATGCCTCTCTGTGTTTAACTTTCATCCCACTTATTTTCATTGGAAGGACACCAATGTTCCTTTTCCCAGCCTCTTGTGGAAGTGATTTCTTTCAGACAATTATGGAGTAATGAGGGTGGAAAGGACCTCTGAAAATGTTCTAGTCAGCCCTTCATTTTATTTATGATGTAAAAAGCCAGATTAAGTCATGCTTATTTTATTATAAAATAAAATAAATGAGTATGTCCTCACTTTCATTGTTACTAGTGTGATGCTTATTGTTTGCATGGTATATTGTGAATGACTGATCATCTCTTGCTAAATAAACCCTTAAAGATGTTGGTGAATTGTTGCAATTTAATAGGGTTGATTTTCATTGGTTTATTTTGAAACCTTATGAAACCTTTGGTTCTATTACTGATTCAAACTGTATTTTGTCATGTCGGCCTTTTATTAGCTTCAAGAAATTGAGCTTCAGAAAGTTTGCTCATAAATTCTTCAGTAATTAGAGCAAGCATCTTAGAAATGCTATATGTATTCAGCTTAATCTTGTCCATGTGCCTTGTCTTCACATCCTGTAGTATTTTTACAAGAAAAGGCAAAGCAGAAAGTCCAACTTCACCTTACAGAAATTTTCTTTGCCTTACTAGCAAAAGTTCTCAAAGTCATATTTGCCAGAAAACATCTACTACATCTTTTGTCTATTCATTTTGTTATTCTTTCATTGCTCTGAAAACAGCATGTTCTGGTTTGAACCATCTGAACAGATGGTTGTAATGTGTCCAAGTCACCAGAGAATAAAGATGCCTGAATGCAACCCCGTCCTTCCCCCACCAAAAAAAATCCCCAAAACCAAACCCAAAATGTCATGTGTACACAAACATGTTCTTCTTCCCACAAGGAAGCAATAATTTTATCTCTGAGTACAGATCATATGACTTAACAGCAGGACAGCAATTTATAGTTAGTAAATTGTATCCAAAAAACTTCACATTGCAGGAAAATGCATGGCTTTATTTTTTGTTTGTTTATTTACTTGTCTTTAAGCTCCTTTAATGCTTGATACATTTATCCACATCAAGGGTAAAAGTTTTTAAACAAATTAAAGACCTGCAAAACAGCTGCATGGGCTTCCTTTCTCTGAAAGCTACCGTATTCAGAAGCTACCACTGTAATGGCAGGTGTGTGCCCATCTTACTCAGAAAATAGGTTTTGCTGAGGATTAGGTAGGGACTGTGTCTGCTTTGCAGCCTCTGACTGAATTGCAGTCACATGTGGCTGAGAAAAGGCTGTCTCATTTGGGGACATTAACCCCATTTGATGCATTATGACTCCATGACACTTGGCATGTGTGCCAAATGACCTGAGAGTATCTTGATTGGTTAGACCTCTTGAGGCCTGAATGTGACTCTTCATAAAATTCCATGTTATGGAAAGATATTTATCAAGAACAATACGAGCTGTTCTGCTCTCCTCCTAGTATTTTTAGAGCAAACAGTACTCATTATTAACTTGTTAAGTACAACTACTGTAAGTCTCAAGTATTATTTCTAGAATTAACTCTGAACCTTAGCTGTATTTATGATTTAATTTGTTCATTCAAGCCATCTGTTGTTTAAGAAGTCCCAGAAACACAGGGTTTAAACAACCAATTTCTATAAAATGTTTCTATTTATTATTCAAAATGTAATAAATAAATCTAAAGGAAGGGCAGGTGTAGATAAACCCAAGACTGCCTTGTCCATACTTCACATTTCTTGTATCTGATCTAACTTTTAATCAAAACCCCAGGAGGCATGTTAGCTTGAAGTGGTGCCCAAAGTAATTCACTTCCATGCCAGATTGTTCTGCAGCAGTTTTCAAATGTTCCTCCACTAGAACTGGAAGTATGCATTCTGTATCCAAAACTTCACGTTGTACTTTGTGGGAGCTAACTTGGCCAATGATTTGCAGACTGAAGGAACTGAGAACAAAGGTAACAACTTCCAAAAGCGATCTGAGGGTGAGTGGATTTGTGGAGGACTATGCAGAAAAAGCATCTTTTTTACCAGATGCTAATCTGTAAATTGCAGCTAATTTGGGCTCCCTAGTGAGTGGAACTAGTAGAAGACTATCCTGTACATAAATTGTGAAAATATTTGTGTCAGACTTATCCTGACTGTAGGCCAAATCCAGAGCCTGATGGGGAAAGCAGTGTATTAATGGCATGCATTTGGTTTGATTTAAACCAGTAATAAAACAAGTAAAAATTATATTGGATGGGTGGATTTCAAATAGATGTTTCTGTATGCAATAAAAATTAATTCTCAGAAATAATCCTGGCTTGATTAGTGTACTCAGTACTGTGTGGCTAAAGTTCAGGAGACGTTAAAACATCAAAGCAAGAGTAGGTATTTGCTGAGTAACAATTTCCTTTATTGGTCATGTATAGCCAAAAGGAAATATCTGTTTGTGTACGTGCAAAATACCAAACACGTTGAAGTCAGTAAGAAAAAAAAAAGAAAGAAAGAAAAAAAAAAAACTTTTTACTTCACTTTATTTTCTGCTCTCAAATGTTTCAAGGTTAAGATTAGAAATATTTTCCATTTTTGTATGTGCTTTTCCATTCTCATTTCCCACTAAAAAAAAATTACAATTTAAATTTTGAATTTTTAAAAAACAGTATATCTTCAGTATGCTCACTCAAAGAAACACTTCAGCAACACATGACAAAAACAGATTGAGCCTTTTCAGCTCCAGCACATGCCAACTGCATTTTCAGAATATGGGTACATGAACAACATACCAGGAGATGTGAATGCACACTGAATTAGCTACTACACATGACTACCATCCAGATACCCTGTCTTGTGACAACTGCAAGATAATTTTCCTGTCAAGGGCATTGGAATAAACTCATTCAGCATTGCCCAAATTGATGTTGTAATGTGTTGTAAATTGTCCTCATTCTCTTTGCCACAATTTACTCACATTGTTTTGTCTAATGCACACCCCTTTCCTTCCCCTTCCTTTCCTTCCCTTCCCTTCCCCTCCCTTTCTTCCTTTCTCCTGTCTGTCTATCTATCCAGTATCCCTGCATTTATTACTTATTACACAGTTTGCTTTATTTAACCAAGCACTGCAGGTAATTTCTGAGCATTTATCATATTTCATTAGGTTCATAAAGCTTTATTCTCAGTACATCTTGAGGACAAGAAATATGCAAAGCATAAGTAGAGAAATTACATTATATTTGTTTGTGTAGGATGCAAAGGAAGTGTGTGGCAAAGCAGGCAACAGAATCCAAGTACTGTCCATATATTTGATCTTTTGAATCAGATCAGCAAATACGTGGGTGTTATGAAAGACATTGTAAAAAAAAAGGAAAAGACAGACTGACAACAGCTAAGGTAGCACTCTCCATGCTAGCATGCATTTCCAAATGTTTGAGTTGCATTTCATTTGGGCTCTTTGGCACCAAATTCTGCAGCTTCCATTGCAGCAGCACTTCACATTCTTAGCCTTCTGGCAATATAAATGGTTGTACTATGACTAGGAGTTGAAGACAATCCCAAGGCTGCTTCAGAAGTTGCAAGCTGTCTTCTATTATGCAAAGATCTGCAGGGATTTCTTTATCTTTGCAACAACCACAGAACTTCTCCTGTGTTGAGTCAGTTTGCCTTTGTAAGACACAGGCATCATATATTTTCTGAAAACAGATATATGCAAGAGGATTTTATTGTCCCAGAAATCATAAGGTGATAAGAACAGCTGTGCTTTACATGTTCCAGTAGTGTGTTCCTGTTTGTTACTGGAAATGCAAGTGCTTTTCAGTAACATATTATAAAAACTGTTATTAGTCCTAATCTGATCTTAAAAATCCTAAAAAGTAGTCCTAATCTGATCTTAATTTTGTTTTTCATCAATGACATTTATGTGAAAGTTTGGGTTTTAAGTCTTTTTCCCTAATCACATTCACAACTATATTCATAGAAAAAATATTATAGGGTGGCAAAATAAATTTTGTGGCAATTACTGACTCCAGCTCTGGTCTTCTGCCTGTCAGCTGGCTGACAGTCTGAAGTCAGCTAACATGGAGAAATGGAGAGTTTCCAAACGGCAAACTAACTTATCCCCAACAATCCCATACACTGGGGAAATTCATGGTTCTAGCTTCTGTTAGTTGCACTTTGACTGTCTATTCAATATGCAGTGATTATCTGAATACAAAATCATTGCTAAAGGATCAGGAAGGATTTGAATCAGCTAATAAATATTCCCTTACTACTGACAGCAATAATGCTGTAATCTTTTCAACTACCAATAGTGAAAAAGCAAATGTTAAGCACTGGCTCAGAAAACTGCTAAATTGTTTACACCCATAATGAAAACTGTGCAG
>CM021729.1:29112193-29126348 GCA_011074415.1 Stictonetta naevosa
AAAAAAAAAAAAAAAAAAAAAAAAAAAAAGCTTTGTTTTTTTGATATAGTTTACAGACTAATGCATGTGGGCGATCTCTTCCTGTAAATACAGATGGCTGTGAGCCACAGTAGGTCATGTTGAGAAGCCAGACATTTATTTGTGGGTTTCCTATTTCCCACTGAAAGAAGAATTACTTGACAGAAATCATACATTTGTAGTTCTTAAAATAAAATCTTTTGAACAGATTTGATTTAAAATGCCTTATAGGTGCATCAAGTAGAAGCTTAAAAATGGTGTGTCTGAATGCAAATAAGGGCTGCAGATTTAGGTTCTGAAATTTTCTTATAAAGATGGAATAGATAAATTGTCACAGTACATATTATCAAAAGATTTTAAGCCTGTTTGAGACAACATGCAAGGTCATAAATTGTGGAAAATAAGACAGCGCACTGGGATGTAGCCACACGCAAAGACATAAATAGACAGGAAGAACAAGACAGTAGTTAGAAAACAAGTCTGGAGCTTGAGTAACTAGTTCTACCACCTGCCCTCGTACATGCTAGCTAGATGACACTGTGCTAGACACCTTGTCTTTCCATGCCACAGTCCTGTAACAATACTGCCTTCCATCAGTAGGGTGTCATTGAGATTAGTACTCTAATAGATATTTGCATAACCCTCTTGACTATAATTACCTAAATGCTGCCTACCTGTAAGAGGTCTGTATGCCAACAGCCTGACCTATAATGATCAATGTGCTTATCTTGGCTTATAAATACATATTCCTCTCACTGGGAGCTGTGGGCTGGGAGGTGAGGAGAATCACAGTAACTGGCTTGTTTGATCCACAGTCTCTCCCTCAGTCAGTCAAGGCACACCAGTAGCACTAGTAATAAGTAGTAACCAAAAGGAGTCTAAAAATACCAACTCGTCTCCTAGGGTGCAGCAGAAGTACATAAACCTGTGTCCCCATGCCAAAAATGTCTATAACACCAGTTTTAACACCAGTTCATTTACTTTGTAGGAATCACCCTATACACTGGCATCCCAAGATAAGGAGACATCACCTGAGATTTCCTGCAGCAGGAAGTTATTGTCATAAAAACATAGAATATCCTGAATCAGAAGGGACCCACAAAGATCATTGAGTCCAACTCCTGCCTCCACACAGGACCACCCAAAAATCAGACCCTGTGTCTGAGAACATTGTCCAAACGCTTCTTGAACTCTGGCAGGCTTGGTGCTGTGACCACTGCCCTGGGGAGCCTGTCCCAGTGCCTGACCACCTCTGGGTGCAGAACCTTTCCCTAACCCCCAGCCTGACCCTCCCCTGTCCCAGCTCCATGCCGTTCCCTCGGGTCCTGTCGCTGTCCCCAGAGAGCAGAGCTCAGCGCCTGCCCCTCCGCTCCCCTCGTGAGGGAGCTGCAGGCCGCCATGAGGCCTCCCCTCGGCCTGCTCTGTGTGGGCTGAACAAACCAAGGGACCTCAGCTGCTCCTCATACGTCTTCCTCTCTAGATCCTTCACCATCTTTGTTGCCCTCCTTTGGACACCCTCTAGTAGTTTTATGTCCTTCTCATATTGTGGTGCCCCAAACTGCACACAAGTACTTGAGATGAGGCTGCACCAGCACAGAGCAGAGCAGGACAGTCCCTTCCCTCGACCAGCTAGTGATGCCATGCCATGTGCACCCCAGGGCACGGTTGGTCCTCCTGGCTGCCAGGGCACGCTGTTGACTTATCAACCAGAATGCCCAGATCTCCTTCCATGGATCTGCTCTCCAGCAGTGTTTTTTCATAATGAGAAACAAAGGAGAATGTAGGGTGTCAAACAACGGGATAGTGGTAGTTTAATAGTTCCTTCCCCCTGTATTGCTGCATTGGTCAATAGCTTAGAGGAGGATGTGGAGACCATCTTCAGATAAGATAAGAAGTCCCATGTGACACAGAACCAGGCTCAGCCAGCTGCTGTACAGAGGACACTTTGCTGCTGGGAACACAGAGAGCAGACAGCCTGGGGTCCACAGAAGAAGTAACAACATTTCATCCAGGGAGAACAGTATTTTGAAGGCCAAGTGGGAACCATTCTCTGAGGGAACAAACCATCTGCAACTGTGCACATTTTCATACCATTCAATTTAACCAGAAAATCTAACTGTATAGAGTAATTCTCTAAAAATTCAGATCAGCTGAAACTGTCTATGCAACAGAATGCTGATTTATTAGCACAATATTAATAGATACTACTTACATTTTATTAAAGAGGATGTCATGAATTTAAGCATCATATGTATTTATAATCCCATTAAAAAAATAAAATGAAACACAGCATTTAAATGCCATAAATTTTCTATTACGCTTATAAAATCTACCTGCATGATCAGTGAAAGGAAGGACACAGAGGATGCTTTCCTTGAATCTTTTACTAGGCTCTTGAGGACTTCACGTCACCTAAAACTGCAGTGCCCCTCATCAAGTACTTCTCTCTCCCTCTCGTGGACACTGCTGCTGATCTGGTCATGCAGTGAGTGAGATCAGTTCTTTGTTCCAGCAAAAAGAAGGCAGCAAAAACAGCAACAAATCACACAAGGAAACGATCAGTTTTCAAATGGTTCACATGAGCTGCTTTTTCAGACTCTTTCAGTACTGGAAAATCAATTTATAAGATTTAGATGAATGCCTAAAACCCCTACAGAGAGAAGACTATGGAGTTGTGGATTAGGCAGTCTTTTTCAAAAGAGGTTTGGGAGATCTACAGCACACATGCAGTATTGTTCTGTAGTTAGCTGTAAGTTTGCTACATCTTTGTTGTCAGTTAATGAATGCTCTCTGTGCTTGAAAGCTTGTCATCTTTCTCCAGCTGTACCATCTGGTCTCACAAAAGATCTGATTTCTTCCAACAAATCTCATGCAGCATAGTTTCCAGGGTGCAAATGAATTATAACAACCTCCCTTTTTCCTTTGACCTCGTCTATCTCTCTTCTACTAGAAAGATGATTTCATCTTTCATCTGACATCTTTTAACAAGCTTTAGGCACTATGTTCTCCTCTGTTTCTAACATTCAGTTTATTTTCAGTGGATATATTATGTCTGTAATGTAAGTCTGTAACCCCATGAATCTCAGTACAGATTTCAGCAAGTGAATACTAGCTTTTTTCTTACTGGGATTTATTGTTAGGCATTAAAAATAATAATTTAAAAAATGATCCTGAATATGTACCAACATGAAAAACTGCCAGGCTTTCCCTATTTTGGAATGTCTAAATCTAGACTGCATTAGCAATCGGTGAATAATCACTAGTAATTATCATCACTGGCATTCAACAGATTTGTTTAGAGGAAGAGCTTCCAATTTCTCAGTGTAGTGTTCCTCCCTTAATTATGCCTGCAGAATAAGAAATGTGTGTTATTCTTGTCACTCTTGTTACTGACAGCTAGGCTTTATTTAGAAGATGGAAGATTATTCTTTTGGTGATGGAGTGGGAAGCCCAGGCTGAAGGAGGTTACCATATATTTTGTTCTGAAGACATCAAGGTGTGCTTTTATCCTAATTTGAAACTGCAAATTATCTTGCTTGTCAGCATGAACAGTCTATTTGACTCATGTAGATGATATTGTCACTAATGAAGTGGAATGTCGTTGTCATACCATAATGAGATGAAGTGAGGTCATCTCTCCAGTAACTTGGACTATAGCATGATGTGATAATGATGACTGGAATGCTGAATTCAACCTAGAATTTCAAAGAAAGCCAAAGATGAGCCAATGAGTTGGTAGCTGAACAAAATCCCAGAGTTTTTCAAGACTTGTTTTTATGCCTGTGGATTTTCAACCACAAAATGTAAAAAAGCACTCAGGTTTTTGTTGTTGTTTGTTTGTTTGTTTGTTTTGCAACCACTTTGTGTAAAATAATATAATAATTAGCAAGGAAGATCACATGCTCATGGATCCATGCAGTGATAGTGGGACTTGCAGGAAGCTATGTGGATCCGTTGGGAATCCACAGGTGAGGTGTTTTTTTTTCTGTCCTTGATTATATGGTTGCTATAAAATATTAAAAGCTCTGTTAAGCACTACCATTGTTCTTAACAGATCACTCAGGATCAGAGGGCAGATCCCCTCCACAGAACATGATAGGATGGAGAGTGGTATGCTTCCTGCTCCATCAGCACCATCTCTTTGCAGCATGCACCTTTAACCTAACCTAAAGGTCTTAGCAAAAATCTCAGAGGTTTAGGATTACTCTTTGTGTTAAATGAAAAGCTAGCCTACATTAGTTTGCATATTGCTAGCATTGTAATCTGTGCTATCCCTGATTTTTCAGATTTACTGATTTTACTTTTTTCCCAAACTCTCTGACTTCATGTACCGTTTATCAGTGAGATAGAAAGC
This sequence comes from Stictonetta naevosa, assembly GCA_011074415.1. Lineage (NCBI taxonomy): Eukaryota > Metazoa > Chordata > Aves > Anseriformes > Anatidae > Stictonetta > Stictonetta naevosa. The sequence goes on from CM021729.1 coordinate 29,116,566, forward strand.
AGCTCACCTGTGGGCAACAGTCCTTAAAGGTAACTTGTCTGTATGTTGGAATTTTGGGTGCTGTATAGGATTAAGGTCTATATCATACCTATTAAGGTATCATCAGAATAAATTATTTACCTAAGAGAAAAATTAGCCAGTGTCAAAAAAAAAAAAAAAAAAAAGATTTCCAAAAACTCAGACACCATTTCCTACTATTGTCTCTATCCTTTAGACACTCATCGAAATATTTCCTGAGAAGATTCATTGCCTAATTAATCTCTGCTAATTGATCTGAGTTGGGGAGTATCAAAGATGGTGGAACAGGTTTAGTTAGGATCGGACTTTTCTGCACCTTTTTCTCTTTAAGAATGAAAAGGCAGTAAGCTGTTTGCAGTAAAAACATAAAAAGGGTCAAAGTGTCCATTCAGATCTATTGTATCCTGGCTCTGTCAACGGCAAAAAGCAAAGACAAAGATAACATTGTTAGTATGTATATTTTTTTCCAAATTCCATTATTTTGCAGCTCAAATTTCTTGTGCAGGTATGTAAGAATCCTCACCAGATTATTCTTTCACATTTCTTTTCTGGACTTCCCTTTAATCAGTGTAAACTTTCAGCGTCCCCAATGTTTTGTGCAAGAAGTTTTATAGCTGGAAAGACTCTCACTGACATAGCTACAGAGACCAACAGTGTCAGCAGAATTTAATAAGCATCTGGTTAAAATACAGTCTACATGAAAATGCTGTTACCTGAACCCTCCTGAAACACAATTCTTCCAGCCAGCTCCAGGAACCAAGCATCCACCCAGCCAGCTTTGTCATCTAAGCAGTCATACATTAACTCATAGTTGCCTTGCTCATGATGCCTTGATGAGTAACATTCATGAAAAGAAAACACAGCATTTCTCCACTCCAGGAACAATTTCGCTGTAAGAGACTACCAGACACATACCAGGAACCAAAAGTGTTCCTCTGCAAAATAAATGGATGTAGGTATTTGTTGCAAAAAGGCCATCCAGTAAATTATCTGTGGACTGGCATTTGGTGAGAGGAGAATGAAGGTACATGGACAGTTTCTGTCACTCAGATAAGGAATTCACCTTGGCAAAAGTCAGCATACCGTACTTCTTTTCTCATGATACAGAAGCAGCTTGCTTTCAACAAAAACAATACATCATTATTTGGTATGATAGAAATCCCTTAAGCTAGCAAAAAAAAAATGTTGCTAGAGGTCATCAGTGATGATGGTACAATGGGCAAGATGAGGACAAGACCCTCAGGTGTTTATCAAGAACAATCACTGTTGGGCAGGAATGGGGCTGGAATAGGGAGGGACTCCTCAGCAGGGTGTCACTGCTGGCACCCTGGTCAGAGCAATGTGTCAGAGCTGCCTACTCAACCAAATGCTGGTGGCTGTGTTAAACCTGTCCTCTTTCCTCTGTGCTGTATTTCTGTTCTGTGCAAATGGCAAAATGGGATTCTTGTTCATGACTAAGGCTCTTGGGAAAAAAAAAAAAAAAAAAGAAAGAAAAAAAAAATAAGAAAGAAATAACAGTTGGTTATCTGCCAGATGAAGAATATACCCTAAAATACAAACAAGGATTTCTGTAATTTCTATATAGGTAGATTAGAGAGTCAGAAATACAATAAACATGATATAATGCATAGGCTTAGTCCAACTCTTTGAGTGGACATTCTGACCATAAAAGAATAACAAATTTATGATGTTACAAGCCTTCTGTATTGATGAGCATATCTCCTCTAGCTCACTCTTCTCTCTTGGAAAGGCAGCTAACAAACACTCACATGTTTTCAGGTCAGTCTCTGGAACCACTTCTTTCTTTGTCTTCCTCTCTCTCTTTTTTTCTCTCTCTCTTTATATAATACCAAAGAATATGGATTCGGTGAAGAATAGGCTGGATTGTCACACTTAAAGAGTTGTACACAATGGCTGAATGTCCAAGTGGAGATCAGTAACAAGTGGCATTCCTCGGTGGTCAGTATTGGGACTGTTGCTGTCTAATGTCTTTGTCAGTGACATGGACAGTGTGATCAAGTGCACCCTCCGCAAGTTTGACGATGACACCAAGTTGTGTGGTGTGGTTGACATGCTAGAGGGAAGGGATGCCATCCAGAGGGACCTGAACAGGACCTGGGCACATGTGAACCTCATGAAATTCAACAAGGCCAAATGCAAGGTCCTGTATCTGGGTATGGGCAATCCAAAGCACAAATAAATGCTGGCTGGAAAATGGATTGGGAGCAGCCCTGAGGAGAAGGACCTGAGGTTGTTGGCTGATGAGAAGCTCAACATGAGCCAGCAATGTGAGCTTGCAGCCCAGAAAGCCACTGCATCTTGGGCTGCATCAAAAGCAGCATGGCCAGCAGGGCAAGGGAGGTGATTCTCCCCCTCTGCTCTGCTCTTGTGAGATCCCACCTGGAGCCCTGCATTCAGCTGTGGGGCCCCCAGAACAAGAAGGACATGGACCCATTGGAGTGAGTCCAGAGGTGGGCCACAAGGATGACCAGAGGGTTGGAGCCCCTCTCCTATGAAGACAGGCTGAGGAAGTTAGTGTTTTTCAGCCTGGAGAAGGGAAGGCTCCAGGGAGACCTTACAGCAGCCTTCAGGTACCTAATGGGGGCCTACAGGAAAGCAAGAGAGGGACTCTTTGTTGGGGGGTGTAGTGATAGGACAAGGAGTAATGATTTTAATCTAAAAGAGGGGGAAACTAGATTAGATATTAGCAAGAAATTATTTCCTCAAAGAATGGTAAGGCACTGGAACAGGTTGCCCAGAAAAGCTGCAGATGCCTCCTCTCTGGGGCCATGTATTTAAGACTAGGCTCAATGGGGCTCTGAGTAACCTGGTGTAGTGGGAAGCATCCCCATGCATGGCAAAAGGGTTGGAATTTGATGATCTTTAAGTTCCCTGCCAACCATTCTATGATTAAAACCTGACATTGAAATATCTTTCTGAAGCCAAAATGTTTCACAAAGATTTTATTGATAGAGTATCATAGACTGGCTTGACTGCTCTCAAGGAGTTCTTTGCCCAGTCATGTCTGGGATTGCCCCAACCCAGGTGCAGCACCTTGCACTTAGACTCATTGAACCTCACGAAGCTCATGTGGTCCCAGTTCTCAAGTTTGTCCAGGTCCCTTTGGATGGCATCCTTTTGGTCTGTTGTATCATCTGTACCACTCAGCTTGGTGTCCTCTGCAGACTTGCTGAGGGTACACTCAGTCCTACTGTCTATGCCATTGACAAAGATATTAAACAGCATTGATCCCACATCAGTCCCCTGAGGGATACCACTCATCATCGGCCTCCACCTGGACATAGAGCCATTGACCACCACTCTCTGGGTGCAGCCATCCAGCCAATTCCTTATCCACTGAATGGTCCACCCTTCAAATACAGCTCTCTCCAATATAGATATAAGGATGTTGTGTGAGACTGTGTCAAAGGCCCTATGGAAGTCCAAGTAGATAACATTGGTTGGTCTTCCCTTGTCAACTAATGCAGTCACTCCATCACAGAAGGCCACCAGATTGGTCAGGCGTGATTTACCCTTGGTGAAGCCATTCTGGCTGTCTCGGATCACCTCTTTGTCTTGCATGTGCCTTGAAATTGCTTCCAGGAGGATCTGTTCCATGATCTTGCCAGGCACAGAGGTGAGGCTCACAAGTCTATATAGTTCCTTGGGTCTTCCTTACTACCCCGTTTAAAAATGGGAGTGATGTTTCCCTTTTTCCAATCACCAGGGACTTCATCTGACTGTCAGGACTTTTCAAATATGATGGAGAGCAGCTTGGCAATTCTATCAGCCAGTTCCCTCAGGATCCTGGGATGCATGTCATCAGGCCCCATAGACTTGTCCCTATTCAGTTTCTTCAGGTGGTCTCAAACCTGCTCTTCTCTTACAGTGGAAGGGACTTTACTCCCTCAAACCATGCCTAGAGGTTCAGGGACTTGAGAGATCTGGGAAGCCTGACTGCAAATAAAAAATGAGGCAAAGTGCTTGTTCAATACCTCAGCCTTCTCCATTTCTGTTGTTACCAGTTCTCCCTTCTGATTTATTGGAGAGACTACACTCTCCTTGGACTTTCTTTCAAATAGTACCAATGTACCTTTAGAATCCCTTCTTGTTAATTTTTTGCATCCTTTGCCAAGCTCAGTTCCATCTGTGCCTTGGCTTTCCTGATCCCAACCCTGCAAATCCAGAAGACATCCCTGTGCTCTTCCCAGGCCACATGTCCCTGCTTCCAGTTCCTGTGCATTTCCTTCTTATACCTCCATTTGAGCAGCAGGTACTTGCTCAAACAAGCAAGGGATTGCAAGTTTCCTGCCTTCCTTACTCAACTTCTTACACATGGGGATGGAGACCTCTTGCACTCTAAGTCCTTAAAGAGTTGCCAGTTCTGATCAGTTCCTCTGTCCCTAAGCAGAATGTCCCAGAGGATCTCATTCTCTAGTTCTTTAAATAGCTGTAATTTTGCTCTTCTAAAGTTCAGGGCCCTGACTTTGTTCTTTGCCAGGCCCTGTTAATTGGAATAATTTACTAATTTAAGTAATTAATTAATGGTGATTTATTTAATTACTTAACTGCTTGTTAATCATTGGAATTATTTACTAATTCCTATTTCAAGCAGAGTTGGCTGAAAGCTAGCTCCTTAGCTTTGGGTTTCACAACTAACTCAAAATGTTTTTTGATAGATATCATCTTGCATATTTCCAAGCACTGAAGCTTACAGTGACATCAAATACATTTGACTTTTCTTTGAAAAATATTCACCAAAAAAAACAACGTAACTTCTTTTTCCCATAGAAGTACAGAGTACACCTATGATTAGTCCTCCAAGACTATAAAACAGAAATGACATATTTGAGCAATGATTTATAATGTTGTGTGACAAGGTTTCCTTCATACTCTGTAAAAGAAAATTCTAAAATGTATAGGACAGTTACACACAGCACAAATGAGAGATTCCCTGCTGGGTCTTCATCCAAAGGCAAATGATGGATTAGATGAGACACCTTGCAGAAGCTTGGCTATATTTCTGCTTGGTGTTTCATAAAATCTTTGCATGCTCTAACCACAAAGTATTTGTACTAGAAGAGAAAAAGTGCCTGTGTGCTTTAAAAATGTGGTTAATAGCTTCTTAGGGCTTAGCACAATTATACTGTCAATTTACACTGCCAAAATGCTAAGTAATTCTGTAAGAGGGTTACCATCACTTACCCTCTGCAAATATGAGCCTTTTGAATGCTATTTAACCTCCTTACGTAAAACTGTACCAGTAAACATCTCTTTGTCTTTTGTTAGATATATAATGTAGCTAGTCTGTCAAAAGGCTCCTACACCTTAGGAAACCTGTAGTTTGGCCTTAGAAAATGAAGTTATGTTTTCCAGCTGTGTGTTTCAGTGATAGTTTCAAGTCCAAACATGAATTCCTGCAGCTTTTCTTTCCAACTTGTTCCTGAATCCAAGCATGATATTTATGATAAAATTCCAAAGAAGGAACCAGTGAAAACAGTATTCATGACAGCTGACATAAATGTTTGGAACAATTGCAGCAGCTTGAATTCTACTTTATTTACAGTTGTTTGCTCCTGACTGTAACTAAAATGTAACATACTGAGCAGCTTTAGATGCTGTCTGCTCTGTGATACTATTTCTGCTTTGTGTCTGACTTCTATTTGTTCCTTATTTCAGTAATGTACTCAAATTCAGTTCTAAACTCGGCACTGCTGTGGCCTCACCTCGAGTACTGTGTGCAGTTTTGGGCACCACAATATGAGAAGGACATAAAACTATTAGAGAGTGTCCAAAGGAGTGCAACAAAGATGGTGAAGGGCCTAAAGGGCAAGAGGTATGAGGAGTGGCTGAGGTCCTTTGGTTTGTTCAGCCCAGGGCAGAGCAGGTTGAGGGGAGATGTGAAAAAGATGTGAAAAATGCTAGTGGCTGCCTTTACAAGAGTCTCTGATGCAAAGACTTTTACACCCCCAAAACACAGTTCATCAGCATGGGAATTTTGGAAGCGGTGACAGCCAAGACACTCCTAAGCAGTTCCATTTACTCCCATTCCTGGTGAACACCAGGTTGGTTGTACTGATGCAGCACTCTGTAAGATCACAGTAAATACACTGTGGCTTAACTTGGGTCAAGCTAAAACACAATCCCCCAGATTGAGTCAGGTAATACTTTCAGCTGGGTTTGTTCAATGCTTTGGGTACTGTAGTCGAAGAATACAGATTATGCATCTCCATAATGAAGGGGTGTGGTACTGTGTGTGGCAAAGAAAAACTCTTTAAGCCTCATAGGTGTTGAAGCCCTGTCTCAAAAAAATACAGCCCCAAACCATTTCTGTATCTCTGTATTGCTGTACTGAGGCGGTCACTCCTTAAAATCAGTGACAGACAATGTTCTCTGCCTGTCAAGGTACAGAGGTATCACAGAACTCCAGACTGAGCTAGTAAACGAAGATGGAATCTATTCTAAAATACTGAATAAAAAATAATGTCCAACACCAGTTCTCAGAAGTATTTTTCAAACTGCCTGCAAACATTAATTTTCTTAGCTTCGTAACACACCTGTTAGTGTTTTCGTGGTTATTTTCTGGATGAAGCAGAAGCCCAGAGTATTTTAAATTACTTTTCTTAAATGACCTAAATTTATTTATGTGAACTAGGGCTGAGAATAACATAAAACAATGATTTATGATTAAGCCACAGAACTACCCTTTCATAACCACTACCAAGGCATTATATAAAGGCTATATCTATTACAGTGAATACTGCCGTGGAATGTAATAAGCTATCACAAGTAGTTTATGTATTCCTGAGGATGTGCCCATCAAGAAGCGAATGAAGGGTGTTTCTTGTGGTGAACTAAGCTGTTTAATTAGTATCTTTGCCTTAGACTTCCTTGATCATTTAGGCTTTCTGATGGTTATGTATCCACAATGTTTATTGACTATAACTGGAGTTGTGCATATGTGAACTCTGAAAATCTGTCTCTTAAGCCCTCAGGATACCACAGTGTTACAAAATACAGACAACCTGATTGCTTCAGAAGCACATTAGTTACAATTTATCTTTATTCCCCTTTGCATGTAGCGTGCTTTTTCCAGCTTGTTTTCCATCCCTCTTGCGCACAGTCTCCACTTCTCATAGGGCTCTGACAGTCTTTCAGTGCTCTTTGGGTTTCAGTATTTCTCATCTTAGAGAATTCAGTTTCCTACCTGCCTGAATTTATACTGCTTGAATTCTTCATATGTCCTTAATTTCTTTTAACACTGAAGCCTCTTCATCAGAGAAAAGTAACTATTGGAAACTTTAAAATGCCCATTTGCCTTGTGCCTAGTGTTTAAAGGGCAGATTGGTTCCAAGCTATAAAAATAAATAGGTCTGTTTGTTCTTAAAAGGATTTGGGTTGAGTGAAGTTGCTTTATAAGTATGACTTCTTAGTATTAAAGTTGGGAAATGAAAGAGAAAACATATTGTCCACTAGCCACTCAGTGTTCAGCTGTGGTATTTTTACCTTAGCTACTCCTTGAGCTTGTACTAGCTACTCCTGGAGCTTACTAACCCAGTTGTGCTGCATGAAGTTTATGTACTACTATTTATTTTTTATTTTTTTTTAAATAATACAGAACAGAACCCCAAAATACAGAAGAACTCAAAAATCAAACCCGTCATGGGGAGAAGGAAGAGAGGCAGTGAAGGAAATTCACACATCTTACTGATCATTCCAAGAAGTATGAATAGAGTGCAGCAGTTTGTAGAGCCTTACAGACACATTCCTCAGCAGCACAGTCCCCTGTGATAGCTCTGTGGTTGGCAGTGACCATGCTTCTGTTGTAGAATTCTGTAGTCATTTTCATGCGGTTTTGGGACAAAATCCAGCTCACTGATTTCCACATTGTTTAGTGTGTTTGGTATTCCAAATAAGGTTTTTGAAACCAGTATCCTTCTCTGAACATTACACAACTATGTTTTCTGGAAGAATAGGATTTAATCCTACTACTTTTGGCCCAAAGTGTTTCTAAATGTTTACGCCAACATTTAGATCAATACAGCCTACTCTCATCTGTGGCTACAACAAATACATGATAGGGTGTTTTCAAATTTCAGGTAGTGTTGCAAGTGCACAAACGGGAAAGGTATGTTCATAACATAAACAGAACATGCCCATCATGGAAGATCACAACAAACATATAAAAAGGCAGGCGTGGCATTGGAAACTGGAATAAGAACCCCTCATGGAACAACTAGTAGGTTTCGGGGAGGATGCAGCAGGAAGTGAGGGCAGCAGTCCCTAATCAAGAGCTTCCTCTAGAGCTTGGGAGTGTCATGATGCACAAACGTGATGGATGAAGAAAGCAGAGGGCGTAGCTGAAAAGGAAACAAACAGCGTCAAAGAGTGCAGGAAAAATGGACTGAAGCTTAGCAAAACTTCCATAATGAGGAATAATAACTGTAATTAAGAGGCAAAGGTGAGCGAGAGCTAATGAAAGAATTTAGCACTGAAGTGCAGGGCAAGTCTAAATATAACTGGGGAAGGCACAGGGCTGTAGATCATTCTGCTAAGTGAAGCAAAATATGGTCCTGTATCATAGGCTGTGCTATTACATTCTTACCACTCTTAACTACTTTCTCTTGCAAAAGCTGCAGGTAAATGCTGTGACCACGGCCTGCACTTGGTATTCTGCCCCTTCCACACAGCTTTCAAAGACCTGACCTCTGTTCACAAACTTTTCTGGTCTCAACCTCACCCTCTGCTCCTCCTTTTTATTATTTCCATACTTAAATAAGTAATAGGGTATTTTGACTTGAAGTGAGTGAGAACGCTGTTGTTTAATTGGTACGTAAAACAGGTGTATCAGGTTAGATCAGCCCAGGATCATTTGTACCTCTTTCTTAACAGGTGGTGATAACAGCAGCTTTGTCACACTCCTCCTATGGCTAATTTCCAAGTGCTCTAACAGGAGAACCGGCTGCAGGTGTCCACTGCGGGGTTCTTTGTACCTTCTCTAAAATACTGCTCCTGAAGCAACTGAAAGCAGCATTAACCCTGCATGGCCGGGAGGACAGGTGGAGCCAATCATATATATATATATGCGTTTTAAGCAAAGACATTGGCAGTGCCAACAAAGTAAACTGCTACATATCTCCAGACCCTCACTCATCGTATTTCTGCACATCGTAATGCTATAAAAAAGGGTCGGCAAGCACCACACTCGCATTTCCGCAGAAAGATGGTTGGGGCCGGGGTTCTCAGAGGTCCTTCCCAGCCTAGCTGGTTCTGTAGCAGAAATTTTCAGTGAGACGCGATGGAAGACCGCACGCCACCATAACACCCCACGGCTGCACGCTTTTAAGGATTTTATTTGTTATTATTATTTTTGAACACACACCCCCCAGCTTCCTTCAGGGGCGGAAGAGGCGGGCATGTCGCTGTGGCCGTGACGCGTTTCCCCATGGCGGACTACAGGCCCCAGGGGGCGCCGCGGGGCGGTGGCAGCGGCCATGTCCGTGCCCGTGCCGGCCATGTCGGCGGCGGCCGCCCCCGAGTACGAGGTGGGGGAGCTGCACACCCGTGCCTTCTGTGTCGGAGCCCTGGGCCGCGGCTGGCGGCAGCAGCTGGGGCCCCCCGACCTCTCTCTGGCGGCGGAGGAAGAGGAAGATGAGGAGGAGGAGGAGGAGGACGTGGCCGTGGCGGAGGAGCTGGGCTGCGACTTGGAGACGGCGGCCGAGCTGCGGGCTGTCTGCAGGTGGCCGCGGGAGCGGAGGGGGGGGG
>CM021729.1:29126448-29222583 GCA_011074415.1 Stictonetta naevosa
TTCCTCTGGAATAAATAGTGGTGAAGGAAAACGTCTCTTTAGAGGGCAGTGCTGCGCTGGCGGAGCGTTGTGTCTGGGTTTTTCCTTGTGGTCACGGTGAGCAGAGGCCTCGGCGCTATGCATGTTAACCACAGAAAGGCTCAGCGCTCCGCAGGTCAAGGCATACCTGCACAGTGCTCCTCAGGTAGCACTGACGGTGTGTGAACGTGTACGTGCTCTTAGGAGGCCCCTGGTTACAGGGGTGGAACTTGTATGAAGAAAGCAGCCACACATCTGTGTTAACACCGCCTAGGTGGGTTCTGGCACCGTACGGTAACTTTTGACCCCGTGCATCCTCATCCTCTGCCTGCTTTTTCTGTCAGGGCTGTCTGCGCAAGGCACTGCCACTGACTCTGACAAGCGCTGCTTTGCCGAGTTGCCTATCTGGCACTAGGTTTAGGAAAGAAAAATGGTTCTCGTGTTGTTGCGCACTGGCTCCCGTGTAGCTCTGCTCGTATTTGCAGACCAGTGAATTGCAAACTCGTGTCTGCACTGGAAGGGGAGAACCATCCAGGTGCTAGAGCAGCAGGATCTAATGCGTTAAAGCTGAGAGGCACCAGACTTCCAGATCAGATAAGTAGTGAGAATCACCTGCTCTTACCTGTCCTCTAGGAAAGGCCGGATTTCATACAGCAATGGCTGCAGAAAGTATCACAGTCGGTGGTTTGCCTGCAGCTAATCAGTTACAAAGACGTCCTAGAGCTCTGTTGCTATATGTATAGCCCTGTGCAAGTCCCTTGATGATTTTTTCCTCAAAGGAGGGAGAAGTACGTACTAGTTCTTGCAAAAGCAAGGTGGAGGTGGCTCACTTTCATGCACAGAGCAGAATGAACTTAGTCTCTGTAGTGCGTTAACCCCAGCAAGCAGCTGAGCCCCACGTAGCTGCTCACTCGCTCCCCCCAGCTGGATGGAGGGGGAACACTTAGAGAGATAAAAGCAGTGTATCAAGAAAGGGAGGAAGAAAAAGAAAAAAATAATAAAGGGGGGGAGGGGAACACAAATTAAAAGAAAAGAGTGACAGAAAGGCAATTGCTTACCACCAGCTGACTGCTATTTAGCTAGTCCCTGAGTATGGTGGCTCCCCCAGTCATCTCACCCCCATCCCTCCATTTTTACTTCTGAGCAGGATGTCGCGTAGTACAAGACATCCCCCTTGTTCCTCAGGGCCAACTTTCCTGGCTGTGTCCCCTCCCAGCTCATGGTGCATCCCCAGCCTCCTGACTGGCAGGGCAGTGTAAGAAGAAGAAAAGACCTTGCTGCAAGCACTGCTCTGCAACAAGTAAAACATCAGTGTGATGTCAGCACTGTTTTCATCGTAAATCCAAAACACAGCACCAAAGGAGCTGCTGTGAAGAAAATCAACTATCCCAGCCAAATCAGGACAGTCTCAGATGTGATCCAGAAGGCAAAGGTTGGTAATGTAGCTGGCGTTGCGATCTGTATGGGTGCCCTAAGTGCAAGATGCGTATGAAATTGCACAAGTTGTGTGGTGAGTATCTTGCTAAATGTTTCCCCAGTTATACTTCAAATTGTGGGGATAACATGACAGCAAAGCCAACATCAGCAACATTATTTGAGACAGTCATTAACTGATAATAACTGTTTGTTTAAATGGTGATGGTGCTTGAGAGGGAGGAGGAGGTGTAGGAACGTACCACACTGCTTCAGTAAAAGGCAAGAAACATGCAGAATTGGAGCCTAGGAGCACAGAGTTCAAAGTTGGAGCCAATGTGTATGTTGTGTGTGATGGTGAAAGTTTGGGAATCCATTCAGAAATCAGGCCCTTTAGGGACACTTGTAGTGCAGGAAGAAATCAAGACAGTGAGTTATATTTTGCCCTGTCTATGGAGGAGAAACTTACCAAGCATTCTCACATTTTCAAGTGCTAGCTTAACTAAACCAGTGCTCTACTTCAGCTGTCATAGTTCTGGTGATTGGGATTTTTTTAGCATTACCAGGCTTAGGAAAAATAGAGGCTGATGCTAGCGTTAAAAACATGTGTTCTGGTGTGGCAACACCTGTGTGAATTACTCTTTAAACTCTCCCTCTGTAGTGTAGTTTCTGTTCCTGTTCTGTGGCTTACTCTCTGCAGTGACCCTTTTGCTTGATCCGGTATGCTGCTATTTTTGCTTAAATTTCAAGCAGATTTTCAGTGCTTTGTATTTCCCTTCCTTTATTCCATGTTCTTCTCTTCTCTCTCCTTCCCTCTATGACCACTACGTTTCATCTGCTGTCTGCATTTCCTGGGGTTACAGAGCAGTGCTGACCATTTGCTGCAGAGTAAACCGTGGAAAGTGGTGCTGTGTGGTGAGAAAGTTTGGAAAAGGGGGTACGAAAAGGGGGAGAGAGTCTATGAGGGAGAAAGAACAGATCGTCTGGCAGCTGCTTGTTGGCTTTGCAGGAGAATGAAGATAAACCTTCACATCCTTGTGTGACCTTTTCCCTCATGCAGGCTGGAATCCCAATCCCTAATCTCCACATGTTTTTGCTTTTAAATTAAATAGTGCTAGTCTCTTGAACCTCTTCCTTAACATTGGCCAATCTCAAGTCACCACCTCTGACCGCTTTCACTTGCCTGCTCTGAGCTGTTTGTACTTGTCCCTTGAGAGGAGTTGACAACTGTGGACTACACCAAGACCTGTTCTGTGCAGTCTGCTGGTCATACTTGTTATTGGCCTAAATATAGTTTCCTAGGCACTGACAAGAAGGCATGTTGGATATAAACATATTTTCTTGACTGTGAACTACTTGTGAGTGAAGTTCTGTCAAGTTAAGCTGTGTTGCTGTCTTTAGAAGAGAGATGGCAAGATGTGGATACTCCTGCTGTACCTGTGTTTAAAAGAAAGCAGTAGCAGGGTAAGGGAATCTTTCATAGACTCAGGATGAAGTTTTCCAAAATCCATAGTGGAATCTTTTTCACAATATTTGTGATACAGTGTATGTTTAAGTATTCCTTACGATTTAGTCTCTTCTGGTGAGAAGCAATGGAATAGTATGTAAACATTTTTTAACTTGCTGTGCATCCCAGTGTATTGTGGTTGAATCTCTCTTTTTTTGCACATGTGTATTTTTCCATTTGCGGGAAAATAATTCTACCTGCACTCACTTGAATTTGACTCAGTAAGAACAGTTTGCATGCTGCTCAACTTGTGTGCAGACCACGGTTGTATGGATTGCATGCAGGTGTAAGATGCTGTCCCCAGCTAGGAGATCCTGTCAGCTCTTCTCTTACAGAACCAAGATGTGGGGATAGTCAAGTTTGACTCTTGTTCTGTCAGTGAGCACAGAGATTTGCACTGGGATTCGGTAGTGATGTTTGAGAGACTGAAGTGTTTTAATGCTGGAGGTGCTCAGCTATGTTACTCCGTTTTGCCTTCAGAGTGATTTGTTGGGTAGGTGTAGGACAGTCTTAGGCTCAGATCAGTGTGGATTTTAGGTAGGTCAAGGGAGGTGAGGCTTACAGGTACCTTATTTCTCTTCAGCCCTGATTCACCCCCTTGTTTTATTAGAAGGGGGTAGTTGTAAATACCTCTAGGGACGTGTTATAAAGCTGCATTAAGCTAGCATTAGTGTTTTATCGTATTAGCATTTAGCGTCTCATAGCATTAGTGTCTCAAAGGTGATGAAAGTACTGCCCTCAAAATATGTGCAATATAGAGAGTAGTATAAACACCGTACCTGATTTAGTAGGGAAGCATCAGGCAAAATACTAAAGAATCTTCTGAAGTTTTAATTTCTGGAACTGAGAAAGATATTTGTGTCGCCAGAATATTCCGAGAAAAGTGAGGCCACAGTGATTAAAGGCTTTGCTGATGTTCTGTTTCCATGGCCAAATTACCACAGGCCCGGCCTTAACCTTTTTATTTTTAGCCTTCTTCCAAGGGGACATGAATTTTGTGTAATGGTTTGCATGCTTTATTTAAGTGAGGCCTTTGTCTGCTGCTCCTTGTCACTATCCTACAGTTCATCTTAATGCCCGGTAAGCAATTTGGGCATCTACTGTCATTATTTCCCCCCCGCCATAGCCGAGTGCAGTGTTGTGCGTACGACTGCTCTTTGTCTCGAATCAGCTTGCCTCAGGAGTGAGGTACATCTGGCACGAGCTTTCGGCTGCGTGCATTTTGCTGTGTTAGGCACGTGACACCCACTACCTGGGCTTAATTCCCAGAGAGAATAGCCATACGCCTTACGAAGGCTGATTTTTCTTAGGACTGTGGACCAAGCGTTAGTGGTGTGGTTCCACCACAGTGGAGTTACTCCATTGTGGCCCACAGAAAAGGCCATGTAGCAAGGTCTTTCAGGACTTAAATGCCTGTGATACAGTGAGGTATTTCATTGGTTTAGACTGATTCAAAAGCCTGAAAAAGGCATTCTGCATGTAGCATTCCTTTAGAAATCAAGGGTTTCTGACTTTGAGGAGTTTGAAATGGCAGTACTGAGGGTCACAAAGGTCCACACAGCCTCTCAGGGATCCAGTGTCATTTTCTCTTCGTGCTAACTACCATTCCAACCTTACACCAAAAATGAGGAATCAGCTTGCATGTTAGGTGTTTTTCACTGTGTCTTCTTGAAGCTGCTTTCTAGGGAATGTTAGTTTTTTCCTGGAGTGGATGATTAGCGGACATTCTGCAGATGCCGCAGCCAGAGATTGCTGTCTAATGGTATGGGAGGGAAGGAACGCATATGTAAGTATTAGTGAGTTTGACACTGTATGCTTGTGTAGAAGGGAAACTGACTTGCGGAAAACCCACTCCACAATCAGTAAGATTGTAAAGTAGGAATGATTATTCAGCAAGGGGGGTAGTCCCACCAAAATCGTGCATGCACACCACAGCAACTTGCCATGGTTATATGCAGTAAAGAGTTACATATGCGTGAAGTTTCACAATGTGCCTATACATATGCATAACCTGTTCCTGCTTCATATTAAAATTAGTTCAAGTAGTCATTTCCATAAGCTCCTCCCATCTGTGCTTGCGCATTGTCCCGTGGTGGTGGTTGCCGGGGGTCGTGGGGATGAAGGTTGGTGACTCTTCCTCATCACCGCTAGTTGACCTCTTGTCTTTGCACAGGCTCAGTTGCTCCTTGGCTCTTGTCCATCCGCAGGACCAATTTCTGCCAGTTTCTTAAGAAAGGCTCACACTCCTATCAAGAGACTAACCATGGTAAGGGGCCCAAGGCTTCTTGCTTTAACTAATTTGCACAATGCACAACAGTTAGCAAAGACACTAAGTAGCATCCCCTAGTTTAATCCTGTCAGCGCTCTACCTCTACTTGATAAGATTCTCCTAACTCCCCCTCTCAAAATGGGATTTTGTTGCCTTTGATGTAGATGGAATTTTACAACAGTAGTTTTCAAATCTTGCAAACAACCTACATGTTGCTTAAAGAGCAAAGGGCATGGGCATGTTTGCGAAATGTCAGGACCTCAAGAAATTCAGGGCTTTTAGGTAAACAGGGTCACTGACGCATGTGCAGGAAGACTTCAATAAACAGCCTAGGCAAGCTGGTGGGATGTAGATTGTTTTTATTGGCCACAGAAGGGTTATTTGTTAATTGTTTTACGTGTCAGGGACTGTATTTACTTCAGTGGATGGGCTGTTCCTAACAGTGACCTCTGCTGAATGGAGAACAACCCTATATAAAGCTGATGCTTGCTTCATATTCTCCAAAGTACTCTTGTCCTCCTTTATGTTGCTTAAAATGACTATTCTTTAGCATCAGTCTGCATTCGATACAGGGCTGACTTAGTTGTCTCTGCTTCTAGTTCCTCTGGTGGAATCTATGGATAAGGTTGGTTCTTTTTCTAAGGTGTTGTAAGTAATTGCTGCATTGGTTTTATTTGTTTCATCTTAAAAATAATACATCTGAATGAATCTTCTCAGTAACTTAAAATACAGAGGAAAAACTCTTATTTTTCTTTTAGAGTACATCTGGAGGGTATGAAAGTATCTCAACAGTAGTAAATCCAAGTAATCTCCAGTGCGGAATAAATTTATTGGGTCATCAGAAGTAGGCCATCTACCCTGAACCGAAACTTTATCTCTGTTGTTGACTTACTGTCAGCTGATAGCAGTTGATTCCTGTAGTGGGTTTACATGTCAACGTTTTGGTAGCGGGGGCTATAAGGGAGGCTTCTGTGAGAAGAATCTAGAAGCTGCCCCATGTTTGGTAAGGGCCCCACTGCTGACCAGAGCTGAGCCAATAAGTGATGTTGTTTTGTGCCTCTGTGAGAGCAGATTTAAGACAGGGGAAAAAAAAAACGCTGTGCCACACAGCAGCTGGGAGAGTGAGAGGAGTGAGGAACAGCCTTGCAGGTGCCAAGGTCAGTGAAGAAGGAGGGGGAGAGGTGCTCCAGGCACCAGAGCAGAAGTCCCCTGCGGCCTGTGGTGAGGCCCATGGTGAAGCAGGCTGTCCCCATGGAGTACCACGGTGGAGCAGGGTTCCACGCTGCAGCCCATGGAGGAGACCACGGTGGAGCAGGTGGACCTGCACCGACAGAGGCTGCAGCCTGTGGAAGACCCCTGCCGGAGCAGATTCTGGGATGGTCCTGTAGGTCGTGGAGAGGAGCCCATACAGGAGTAGGTGACCTGTCAGGAGCTGCTGCCCATGGGGGACCCAGGCTGGAGCAGTTTGCTCCTGAGGGATGGACGCCGTGGTGCGGACCCATATCTGGAGCAGTTCTTGAAGAGCTGCTGCCTGTGGGCAGCCCACGCTGGATCAGTTCAGCAAGGACTGCATCCTGTGGGAGGGACCCCACAGCACAGGGGACGAGCGTGACCGAGAAGGAGCGGCAGAGAAGAAGCGCTATAGACTGACCATAACCCCCATTCCCCTGTTCCCCTGCACTGCTTGAGGGGGGCGGGGGGGAGGAGGTGGAAGAAGGTGGATGGGGGGGGAAGGTGCTTTTGGTTTCTTTCCTTTGTTTCTCACTTCTCTAGCTTGTTAGTAATAGGCAATAAATCTTACTATCTCCCTATGCTGAGTCTGTTTTGCCTGTCACGATAATTACTGCGTGATCTCCCTGGCCTTACCTCAACCCTTGAGCCCCTTTCATCATATTTTCTCCCCGTTCCTCTTTGAGGAGGGGGAGGGAGAGAGTGGCTGTGGTGGAGCTCGGCTGCCCACCTGAGTAAAACCACCACAACTCCAGACTTCTGTTTCTCCATTGCTGTATACTCCTGTGCAGTCCTACTCTAATGACTTAAACATTACTGCAGTCTTCCCAACCTTAGTATTGTTGACGTGGAGGACATCAGAAGATGACAATGAAGAAGAACATAACATTACATTGAGAATAGATGGTACAATCTTTTTTCCTTCTCCATATGGAGAGGTTTGCATAACTGTTTGTTGGGATTCAACCTCGACAGTGACATAGGCAGTGATATAAGCCCTGACTTTATATAGTCTGCAAACAGTGGGGAGACATCAAGTCTGATGCAAAGTCAGTGATACTTTTCTATTTTAAATGGTGTTTTTTCAGACTACTTTCATGTGGAACAAAATTCTCCTCGATTAATAATAAAATAATAAAAACCACAGTTTTTTGAATCAGCATTTTTCTGTATGTTTTCAGATAAAAAAGGTAACTGATGCTAGTATAATAGTGTCTAATCTGAAGCTTCCACATGGATAGTTTGGTCTGTTTGTGGCGCAATGTGGAATAACTTTGTATTATAAAACTGTGACAGGATGCAGATGTGGTGTTCTGCAGTTGGCCATTCTGTGTTTCTGTGAGAAATTTCATCCTGATTTATGATATGAAAACATGACATTTGTATAATCAGTTTAAATCAGTACTGCAGCCAAAACAGTTCGGCTCTTCCATCCTACGTCCTGCAGTGATTTGCACCACAGCAAAAAATTCTAGTTGGATGTACTTTGGATTCTGTGTGGGCACAAGAAGAGTGAGGGTTAAAAGCATCTGAGGATGGAAAGAAGGATGCAAGGAAGGGTGGATCTATCACTTCTGGCAGAAATGTTGTTTAATTCCCATTGGAAGAAGTATGTTGTAAATGAATGCCTTAATACAGCAGTCGGTGCTTGTAT
Source organism: Stictonetta naevosa (assembly GCA_011074415.1). Classification (NCBI taxonomy): domain Eukaryota; kingdom Metazoa; phylum Chordata; class Aves; order Anseriformes; family Anatidae; genus Stictonetta; species Stictonetta naevosa. The sequence goes on from CM021729.1 coordinate 29,134,540, forward strand.
GATAGTGGTGGCTTGCCTACATGTGCTTAGGTGAGTTGTTAGCTTTACCATGTGGGTTGAGGGTGGTGGTTCTTCTTGGTTGAATCTGTCTTGCCACATATCATCAGAAAATCAGAGCAGGTGGGTGGGATTTGAAAAAGTCAAGTGACATTTTAAAAGTTTATAAAAAGCGTTGGACACACATCTCTACCAGGGCTTGTTACACCTCTATAGACAGCTATGCTTTGTTAGGAAGAATGCAAAATAAAGAAAATTTGCCCAACTTCTGTGAAAACCAGATATAAATTCCAGGACTCTTTGACTTATGGTTCTCTCTCTTATCAGGGCATAAGGGCAGTAGAGTTGATTGAGGCTATACAAGCTATGCATTGTTTATTTGCATTTTACTGTCTTTGTTCCTTTTAACTTACTGATTTTCATTAAGTATGAAAAAATGTGTAATAATTATTTTCTTTGTTGTCCTAGTGTTGATATGTTAATGTCTTCTGATAAAGAAAAGGACCCAGAAGTTATTCCTGAAGATAGCAGTTTACTAACTCTTCGGTATGTTGCTACAATATACTGTCTGTATCCTCATTTGAGGGAGGAGAAGAAGACCAAACACAACAGCGTGGTTATCTGTGTGTTGATTTTCTAGGCCATGGTATACTTTGTGAATCAGTGTCTAGAAACACTCTAAGGGCAGAAACATTATTTTAGGAAAAGCTAGTTGATATGAGCCTTCTGCTTTGACGTTACTTTTGATTTGTTTTTTTTATGAAGATATGACACAGAATGTGCCATCTTTCTTCCTGGAAGAACTGACGATTCCTGAACCTAGGTGCTTCTGAATTAGTGCCTGCATTTTGAGCACACAGGAAACTTCTTGAAAGCATGTGAAGAAGGTTTCTATAAAAATTTTAAAAATAAATCTATAGCTCTTATCTTTAGCAACCCGCAGCCCCATTGTAACATCCAGAGTTTAACTACTGAAATTGTGGCCATATACGTCTTCAAAATCTTCCTGAAAACCTTCAGGAAGGTCTGAAGGGGTGTAGACCTGTCCTGGAAGTTAAAATGGGTTTGTTGTTCACACAGAGGTTAAATATGTGTATTGTAGTAGATATCCTAGGGGTGTAGCTCTTTTTTTTTTTTAGAAGTTTTTTTTTAGGAAAATTTTGTCTTGGGGTTAGAATATTTTTTTTTCCTTTTTTTCTTTGCTTGAGTATGAATTGAATTCTCTAAAGTGTGAGGACTAGCAGAAACATCTTCCTGAAAGGTAGCAAGTGCTCTTCTGTAGAGTCTCAGCAGGGTCTACATTTTGTTGTTTTTTCTTGTGTTAAAAAAAAAAAGCACCTACAAACAAACTGTAATTTGAGTATGAAAAAATAAATAATAATTAAAAAAAAAGTTGAAATCCACAACCTGGGCTGATTTGTGGGAATTGGCAGACAAGATTATTGCAAATGTTGGTTGTGCTAAGATGTCCAGAAATCCTGCTCTTTGAAAGCTGCACTGTAGTGCCTTGTGTTATTTGAAAATACGTCTACAGATTGTGTACAGAAGTTGTTTAATGAAGTTTTTGTGTTGTTTCTGTCCCTCAGAATTAGAAAGAAGGCACTAGAGAGGAGAGAAGAAAGAATCATTGTGGATCGGGCTTGCAGGCAAGAAACTCTTGCCTACGAGATGGTAAGATTTCCCTGTCATCTCACAGGATTTCAGTGCAGTCTAGCACAGCCAAAATCCAACTACTGGTTGTTTTTTTTTTCCCAGTACTGTGAACCTGTGTACACTGTAAATGTTTGCAGATCTGAATCTGCAGGTAATGACTGAGATTAAAGAAAGATAGCACAGGAACTCATCTCTTAGTCTGTTGATACCGAACATGGTAAGGAGGAACTCCAGCCCATTAGCGCTGTATGACTGCTTTTACTTGGCTGCTACTAAAGCATTGTGTAGGGGGTCAAGTGTACCGAGCATTGTATGAGGTTACTGTAGAGCTAGACAAAATGCATAACATTGTTGCTTGCGGAGTCCTGTGTTGGTATCTAAGCTTTAATGTATAAATAGTTGTCGTCTGGTTTCTGTACAACTGAAAGAGGAAAACAGTAGAGGCAAAGTTGCTAGTTATGAGCTTCATAACCCATGTTTCTCAGCCATTCTGATCTGTCACAGTAGCTGGCGGTCTCTAATTGTCAAAAGCACCTCAGTTTCTCCAGAACTGAGAAACGAAGGGAAATGTTTGAAACCACAATTTTTCACTTTCCCATGTTGAAGGAACAAGGCTGTTAATTCAGAAGGCTGCAGAAAGACAGTCAAAAACAAGTTACGGTTCGAACATAGTTTGTCTGACTTTTATTCAGGGACTATGGTATATAAGAGGTTGACAATATAATATCTATTTGTATCTTTTTTTTTAATTCCAGGAGTCAAATGCAATTGGAAAGAGGCCAGACAATCCAGTAGATCTAGTAGAAGAGGGAGAACTGCTTTTAACTCTGAACATTTTCTATCCTGTCATATTTCAGAAGGTTAGTACTAAATCCTCTAAGCTGTATTCTAATGCCTCTTCCCTGCTCAGATAATGTATTGCTTTCCCAAGCATTTAAAATCAGTGACACCACTGAGGAAGCATGATAAACCCTTCAACTGTGGTAACTTCTCAAGGCTTTTACAGAATGTGTTTTTCCCTATGGAACTGGTATACACAAAGATATTTCTACATAAACCGGTAATTTCCATCTGTAAAGGAGACTGAAGCAAGATACTGTTTAAATCTTAAACAGGAAGGTGTTGTGCTGTGTGCTGCTATTAAATACCTCAAGCTGTCAACTCGAGCAGTTCTGCTGAAGTGATTTTCACTTGAACCTTTTATGCTGTTTTCTTTGTAGCATAAAGATCACAAACCCTATCAGACAGTTCTTGTACTGGGCAGCCAGAAGCTCACTGAACTGAGAGACTCCATTTCCTGCGTCAGTGACCTCCAGATAGGTGGAGAGTTCAGCAGTCAGCCAGATCAAGCACCAGAGCACATCAGCAAGGTAAAACCTTCTGCTTGGAGCACTTACATGTAAGAACTTGGAAAACATAGTAGAGAGGGGCAGTGTGTGTTTTTTTTGTCCCTTCAGTACTATATTTAACTAGCATGGTTCTGAGTGTGTGTTGTGCCACAAGTAAATACTTCCTGGTGGCATTGCCATGCTGACGTGCTACGTACATCTTTGATGGCATGTCAAGAGAAATGTCATTAGTACTGTTGCTTGAAAGTAGTAATGCTAGCAGTGAGTTCTTGTAGAGAGGTGTCCGTGTGGACTGTTTCTTACACTGAGCAATATTCTGAAACACCAGAGGTAATGGAAAGCTAGAGGTGGACCTTCTGTCTCTGAACACAAATCATAGAATCATTAGGGTTGGAGAAGACCTTCAAGATCATCTGGTCCAACCATCCCCCTACCACCAATGTCACCCACTAAACCACGTCCCTAAGCACCAGGTCCAGCCTTTCCTTTAACATCCTCAGGGACAGTGACTCCACCACCTCCCTGGGAAACCCATTCCAATGCCTGACTGCTCTTTCTGAGAAGAAATGTCTCCTCATTTCAAACCTGAACTTCCCCTGGTGCAACTCAAGGCCATTCCCTCTAGTTATCTGCAAGAAGAGGCTGATCCCCAGCTCCCCACACCTTCCTTTCAGGTAGTCATAGAGAGCAATAAAGTCTTCCCCGAGCCTTCTCTTTCCCAGTTCCCTCAGCCGCTCCTCACAGGACTTGTGCTCCAGGCCCTTCACCAGCTTCATAGCCCTTATCTAGACATGCTCCAGAGCCTCGATGTCCTTCTAGTAGTGAGGGGCCCAAAACTGAACACAGCATTTGGTGCGGCCTCACCAGAGCTGAATACAGGGGGACGATCACCTCCCTGGTCCTGCTGGCTACACTATTCCTGATACAAGCCAGGATGCCGTTGTCCTTCTTGGCCACCTGGGCACACTGCCGGCTCATGTTCAGGTGAGCATTGACCAACACCCCCAGGTACTTTTCCTCTGCACAGCTTTCCAGCCACTCTGCCCCAGGTCAGTAGTGTTACATGGGGTTGTTGTGGCCAAAGTGCAGGACCCAGCACTTAGCCATGTTGAACCTCATCCCATTGGCCTCTGCCCATCAACCCAACCTGTCCAGGTCCCTCTGCAGGGCCTTCCTACCCTCCAGAAGATCAACACTTCCCCCCAACTTGGTGTTGTCTGCAGACTTCCTGAGGGTGTGCTCACTTCCCTCATCCAAGTCATCAATAAAGATAGTAAAGAGGATGGGCCCCAACACCGACCCCTGGGGAACACCACTGGTGACTGGTCACCAGCTGGATTTCACTCCATTCACCACCACTCTCTGGGCCTGGCCATCCAGCCAGTTTTTAGCCCAGCAAATAGTGTCCCTGTCCAAGCCATGGGCTGCCAGCTTCTCCAGGAGAATACCGTGGGAAACCATGCCAAAGGCCTTCCTGAAGGTAGACTAGTCTAGGTAGACTACGTCAGCAGCCTTTCCCTCATCCACCAGGTGGGTTACCTGGTTATAGGAGATGAGGTTGGTCAGGCAGGACTTGGCTTTCATGAACCCATGCTGACTGGGCCTGACCCCTCTGGTGGTCCTGCGTGTGACTGCATTCAAGATGACCTGATCCATCACCTTTCCTGGCACCGAGGTCAGGCTGACAGGCCTGTAGTTCTCTGAGTCCTCCTTATGACCCGTCTTATAGATGGGCATCACGTTAACATGTCTCCAGTCATCTGGGACCTCTGTGGATGACCGTGACTGCTGGTAGGTGATGGAAAGTGGCCCAGCACTCACATTTGCCAATGCCCCCAGCACCCTCAGGTGGATCCCATCTGGCCCCATGGACTTGTGACAGTCCAGGTGGAGCAGCAGGACTCTGTTTCCACCTGAACTGTGGGGGTTTCTTCTGTTCCCCATCCCAGACTTCCAGGATGGGAGGCCAAGTAAGTACCCTGAGCATAAGTAAATGCTTTGGTGTTTGTAAGTCGGTGCTGATCAAAAGTAGGCATGAAGATTATTTATCTCTGCTCCAATTCCCTGATATTCTCTGGGGATATAGAAAAAAGGTCTAAAAAGAAAAAAGTACTCCAATAGAAAAGACTGACATTACATAATGTAGGTAATCTGCTATATCAGATGCATCACACAATCACAAGGTGGTTGAGTCTGGAAGGGGAACTTTGGAGGTCATCTGGGCCAACCTCTGCTACTCAAGCCCCGCCATCTAGAGCAGGTTGCACAGGAGCAAGTCCAGGCAGTTTTTGAAGATCTCTAAGGAGGGAGACTCCACAGCTTCTGGGCAGTGTGTGCCAGTGCTGTCACTGTAAAGTGTTTCTTGATGTATAGACAGAACCTCCTGTGTTTCAGTCTGTGCCTGTTACCTCTTGTCCTGTCACTGAGCACCACTGAAACTAGCCTGGCTCCATCCTCAGTGTACCCATGTTGATGAGATTTCCTCTGAGCCTTTTACAGGCTGAACAGTTCCAGTTCACTCAGTATTTCCTCATATGAAAGATGGTTCAGTCCCTTCATCCTCACGACCCTTCACTGGACTCTGTCCAGTAGCTGTATCTCTCTTTGCGCTTCTCCTTGCAGAACTTCATCCGGTTCCTGACAGTCCTTTGCTCTATGCTGCTGAGGTTCCTCTGTGTGGCAGCATGACCCTCTGACTTATCAGCCAGGCCTCCCAGTTTTGTGTCATCTGCAGACCCGCAGAGGGTGTATTTCACCCTATCATTTGAATCATTAACGAATGTGTTAAAACGGACTGGACCCACTGTAGGCCCCTGGGGTATACTGCTCGTTACTGGCTTCCGACTAGATTTTGTGCCACTGATCCCACCCTCTAGGCCCAGCTGTTTGGCCAATGTTATAAATTAAAAGTATAGTATATTATCAATGTAATGTAATTTATACACTGTGTGATAAGACATGATCTGAAGAGAAACCATAGTGAACTCTACTCCAGAACCATCACATGCTGCTTTCTTCCGTACAATCTGAAGAGAACCCACAGTGTACTCTGTACTCTGGAACCAGTATGCTCTGGTTTCTTGTCAGATCGTATATTATCATCTATTACATGCTACATATTTTATATTACATTGATAGTGTATTATTTATAATACTGATTGTATTGTACGGTTGTATATATAAAACTGAAAATTTTGCACATTCCAGTTTAAGACAACTGGAAGATGTCCTACATCTTTTCAGTTATATAAATTTAGTAGAATAATCTTTCTACCTAGCTACTGTGAGAAACAAAGTAGTGTTTTTGCAGTAGAGAATTATTATTCTTTATTCCAAGGTAGTTGTGTAGTCATAATAAGAAGTGCTACGTAGATAAGTGGACAGTAGAAGGCCTCACTGTTCCAAAATAAGGTCAAAGCTTGAGAAAAACAGGATGAGTAGTGTGAGAGCAGTGAAACAAAGATCACAAGTTCTCAAAACATCAGAAAGGAGAAATTAAAGGGTTGAAAAAAAGAAAAAATGTACATATATGGTATAGAGGAGCGTTGAGTAGCTTGTGAACCTGTAGTACTCAGCCAATGAGGAAACAGGGAAGGTGATCAGGTGTCGGGTAATAGGGAATAAAAGGTTATGATTCGTTTACTAAAATGCACTCCAGATTGACAGGACACCGGCCACTGCAATTGTGAATAAAATAGCTTCACAGAAGATCCTGTCTGAAGAAAATTATTTGAGATTTTTCTCACACTACTGAAGCAGTAGCTGATTAGTTCCGAGACTAGAGGGTAAACTCCCTTCCTGTGCATGCAGAGGAGTCATCTGAGACTGTCAAAGCATTCCTAGAAGACCGGGTTGAGATGTGGCTTCCTAACATAAATAACTGCTGGCATGAATGCTGTCGTGCCTGGCCTCCCAGCAGGAGTTCTTAGTGAGCTTTGCTTCCATTTGTTTGTTTTCCTGAAACATGACTAGGAATTGCAATGAACAGTGGAGTGTAGGCTGAGTGCATGTCAATGAAGTTGCATGTTCACAATAAAATGTGCATGTTCCTTCAGCAGGCAGGCAATCGGCTATCACTGGAGTAGAATTGTTTTCTTTTGGTCTAGGAGGAAGTGGCAGCTATACTTGCTAGAAGTATGTTAGCTTTTCCAAATTTTTGACTATTAGAAGGATCCTAGAAGCTAATTTAAATCATAGTGGCACTATGAGAGGCTGCAGAAAAGAGACTGTTGTATGCAAGGTAGCTGTTGATGCCAGCTTTTTCTTCTCTTGAAATGCAGTTGGGGTACATAAGCTGAGCAGAAGGATCAAGTTCCTGCTCTCATTGGTTAGGGAAATTTCTGTAGCCGGTCAGCTATACAAAGGGCAGGAGACTTTTCAGATTTTGTTGGTGTAAGTAGGCAGAATCTATTTCATCCTGGGTTTTGTGATTTTACAATTTGCATCTGAGCCATTTTTATTTTTTTTAAAGAAGCATTTGAGTCAAAGCAACATAAGGGGGGATGTTTAAGAAAAGTAGTCAATATTGAGGTGTTTTATTCCACAGACATGGATACCTTTAACAACGATCTTGGTCTTTTGTGTGAACGTTATTACTATGGGGATCCCCTGGAAAAATGTGATGAGGGATTGCTCCTTGCATAGTGAAGGATAACGCAAAGTCTGAGCAGAAGGAATGTGTGAGTCACATCTCTTGCTAGCGTTAATCAGGAATGACCTGACTCAGATTCCCCAGAATCTTGACCTTCTGTCAAGGGAGATGAAAAACGGCTGCCTTCTGAAGCTCGGAGCAGCTTTAATGCACTGGCTAACTTGGAATAGTTGTGACTTGCAAAAGTTGGTAAGGAGCTCTCAGGGCATGGCATTACATGTACTTCATGTCTGGAGGGCCATGGAATGTGACAGTTCAGAGCCTAAACACGTTGAATGTAAAACACATGCCTACCACTGTGCCTTTGTGGAGGTCATCTCTAGTCATGACTTCCATCTCTGGCCTCAGTGGCTGCATTTGCTGCTGGACACCTTTGACTTAATAGCTCAGAAGGACCTCCAAGCACTAATGCTAACAGCATATTCATTCTCTGTTCATGAAGAAACTTAAGTCTGACACTGGGCTCCAGAGTGCCTAGTTTTTCCACATTTAACCCAATTGACCTTTATGGTCTGCTGATGCTTCTGTACACAGCCTGTACAGTCATTCATGTTCTCTTTGTCTTTACTCATTCTCTGCTTTTTGTTTTCTTCTGTAAACTCTTGCAGAGCACAGGCTGCCTCCCAAAAGTTAGTAACAGGTTTCTCAGGACTCTGTGAGTAATGGATTGGGATGTGCCATGCTAAAGTTAACATCTGCAGTCATTTTCTGTCCGACCTGCATGCATGCAGTTCTGTTGATGACCAGATACTGGCTTTAATTAGCTCTAAGCTTGCACATGCTGTAGCAGAGGAAAAAGTGTAGAGACTGGGCCGGCCCACCTCACTCTAATAAAACTGTGGTTCTGTCAATGTCTGGGTCTCAATGCGTAACAGAGGGATACTTTACAAAATGGTCTTAAGGCCCCTGAATAAAGAGTTTCTTGAAGTGTTTTGTATATACTTCAAGAATAGGCTTTGTGCAACATTTTGATGTTAGCAAAAAAACCCTTCTCTCTACTACTAACAGGTACTGTAACAGCTTTTTTTCAAAGTGCAAATGGAAATATGGAAAACTTTGTATACCATAACTTCCAACAGGTCAGCTGTGTGTATATACAGTGTATCTCAGTGTTACTTGTGTGTGCTATAGTTATGCACAGTTACATACACAGCATATGCAGAATGGCTTCCTAAGCAGCAGTCCATGTTCTGCTCTGAAGTGCTTTGAGACAGGTTTAGTCTGTGCCCTTCAACCTCCCCTCATCTCTAACAATAAATGCAGTGCAAAGCTGGCCTTTTTCTGCGGCCCAAGATCCAGGATAGACTTGTCCCAAAAGAACTTGGAAGAACACAATGTAAAGGTGGAGTTATATGGATAAAAAAGCACAGATATTTTGGTCATCTTCTCTCTGCTCAGTCTGCTTGTTTGTATAAAGACTGTTTTGAAACCAACAAAAGGTGGAATTACAGAAAGCAGATGTATGCTTTAATTAAGCAATTACTTTTTTCTTGGGTATCAATGATGTAAGTATTGAAATAAAAAGTTTGTGTATTCTTCCCCACCTTATTTTTCTCTCTCTCTCTCTATGTATATATATATAAATGATATTCTATTCCATTTCTTTTTCCTATCGTAATAGCTGTATTAGTTACAAAACCACACGCAGTTACTATTTTGTAGAAATGAAGTATGGCTCTAACTTCAGTTTTGGGAGAGGACAGCTCTCTGAATATTGCTGTGCAAGCAGTCTGGATAGGTAAACATAACGATACTTGACTGTGTTATTAGAGTAAGATATTTTCTCCATATTTTGTTCCTTCTCAAGAATATGTGTGCTGCAGGAGCTTTTTTTTGTGGATGGTTATGAGTTTACCTTAAATAGTTATGTAGTTCTGCAGAATTTATTACCTGTGTGTGGGCAGCTCAGAGGTTAGCTCAGTTTCATGGGATGATTTTGAAAGTGACGATGCTTGCACTGCTGATATGAATGCCCCAAATTGCTATTAATATTTGATAGAGAAGGTTGGTACCAGGCATGCCTGTCTGCATGTGACAAACTTTGTAATTAAGGGAGTATTTTGAAGGAAGCTAGATTTTCTTCTGATCCCCCAGAGGAGAGGGGATTGGACCTTCCAAAATAGCACATCTGTTGTGTTTATGTAGATGTGACTAGGGACTGCTCCTGTGTAGCTAGCTTGTCTGTGCTGCGTGCAGGGGACAGGATTGCAATTATTCTCTGTCATCCCAAGTGTTTCTTTTGCAGTTTTGTGTTTTATAGAAATCTATAACTGCTGTGATGGGGATAGGAATAAGAGAATTAAAATAACCTATATTGCCTTGAGGATAATATCAGCAGAGCAACTGCATGAGCGTTCTTGTCAACATCTTAAACCAGAGCAAGGTTTATCTCAGAAATCTGTAGAATGAAGTCTCTAAAAGTAATTTGGGTACCTGAAGTGCTCATTTTTTTTGACAAGTTCTTGTAATATTGAAGGTGTTAAGTATCTTGTAACACTAATGCAGACTTCTATTTCTTTCTCAGGATCTCTACAAATCTGCTTTCTTTTATTTTGAAGGCATCTTTTATAACGATAAAAGATATCCAGAGTGCAGAGATCTGAGCAGGTACAGTATTCATAGACATAGACTATGGAAAACCTTAAAGGACAGGAAATTTACTAATTTTTTATTACGATTTGTGGTGTTTTTAAGACTGGAATGGTTAGTGTGTAAATCTAGATTGGACTTTCATTTCTCCCCATATCACTTTTAAAAAGGAAAAATGCAGTTGTTTCTCACAAATTCTGTTTTAGTGTGTTGGAACGCTGTGAAAGGGGAAACATTCACAGCTTTTGGTCTGTACTGGCTTTTTCAGTGCCCTCCTTAGTTGTGATGACCACCCGAAAGACTTGCCTGGGAGGTAGAAGATGGGTCAGAAGGACAGCAGGCTCAGCTGTGTGGGAATCAGTTGTTCTGCTCCATCTTGAAATTGTGCTGAATGCCTTCGTGGTTAAACCAGAAAAGAGACTGTTAGGAAAATAAATGCGAGACAGCATTTCCAAGAGTCTCGGGTATCTCTTATTTGGAACTACACATGCCATTTAAGATATACACAGTTGTTTATTTTGAGGAAGTGGGGTCTTGCTGACACACTAGGAGATGAAGTTGTTAGAATGGTATGGAAGAGCTTTGAGTTTGGACTGTATTCCTGTTGTGCCAAACTTGGTATTTGGTTTCAAAGAAATTAATTATTTTGCTGCTGCTTCTCTTTCTGTCCTTGTGTAACAATGATTTTTATGGAAGAGCCTGTGATGCCATACACAGCTCATAGTGAATATATGGTTTATAGTGAAATGCCGTGTATGTAGGAGTATACTGAAAATAATTGTAACAGTGACTAGTGCCCTTCCAATCCTAAATAGCTGTGCATCTGTCAGCTTTGTTTCTTCTTGGTGAAAAAAAAAACAAAACACACACACAAAAAAAGCTGAAACCAACAACTTTAAAACAAAATCACAAACCAAACCAAAGGAAAAAAATGATCTTCTGGTGACCTGAATAATTTGAATGCTTTGGAAGTGTCAGGCTGCAAATGACCTGACCTGGATGGGGTGCCATCAGTAGTGTGCACTCTGACTAGACCTCCCCTCGAAGCTAGATTGCATGTTCCCCAAAAAGTAAGGAAAAGAAGTATTCTTCCTTTCTGCATGTTTGCAGCTTATACCTTCGCCATGCTGATGACCTTTCTATTTTCAGAACTGTCATTGAGTGGTCAGAAGCCCATGACAGAGGCTATGGAAATCTTCAGTCTGTTAAAATGGAGGACTACATGTTTAATGATTTGTCCATCAAAATTGGCTTTCCATACCTTTTCTGCCACCAAGGGAACTGTGAGCACATTGTTATCATCACGGATATAAGGTAAGTTACTGCTGTTTGGGAGTTGCCAGGCAATTAAAAGCAAGCCTTCAGTAGACAAACTTCAGACATTTAAGTGCTGAATATCTGTTAGACTAATATGAAGATCATTCATGTGTCTTTCTGCAGGATTTATTTAAGACTGTTCCATAAACCACCTTAGAAAGGAGAAAAGCGATCTCCCTTGGGTTTTTTTGTAATAGTTCTGCATGAAATGTTCTGCATAAATTGTTCTGCATAAAAAATCTGGTTTCTTATTAGCATGACATGACTTGTGGTACGGGAGGAATGGCACCCATAGTGAAAAGCCTTTTTTATGCAAAGCTAGTGTGTGTCAAATTTACATAATAATTCTGGAGCACTGAGCAGCACACTGCGGATTGTGGCTCTGGCTACAGTCAACTAGACATGGTAGTTTAGACTTAGTGCCAGGCTGCAGGAACTGAAAAGGGGATGGAGGAATGGAAATAGTGGGGTAACATGGATGGGCAAAGCACAGAAGGAGAAGGTGACAGTGGCTGTGAGGTGGCTACCACATCAGCAATAGAACTGTTGTGTATGCTCTGCTCGATATATGAAGGGTAGAGACAGCACTCTTCTGAGTGTAGATCATTTTTTCCTTCTAGAAGCCTGATATATCTAAGTATTGTTAACAAAGGATATCTCTCAGAGGAATAGAACCCAAAGAAGGGTCTGGATGTCACACAGTGAGGATGATCTCAGGGTTGTGAACCTCTGAATATTCTCCTAGTTATGCTTGTTAGTCTACGTAGGAGGTATAAGCTTTAAATTGTAATTTACTCTGAATTATTTGCTTGAATGGCTGAAGTAGATGGTCTGAAAATTTCTGAGTTAGTAACACAAACTAAATTTACTTCTGATGATAAAATCCACAGATGGTGAAACGAGCAGTCTCATCTTAATACGGATGAAGACTTGGAGAAGTGCTAAGCAGAAGTAAAGTCATAGTTTGTACTGGAATTGAAGTCCTGCATCCATGCTTATGTTCAGATCAGCTCCAATGTGTCTGAGTCTTTATTGTATTTTGTGTATTTATTTATTTCCTTCAAGGCTTATTCATCATGATGATTGCCTGGACAGGAACCTCTATCCCTTGTTAATCAAGAAACACTGGTTATGTACCAGAAAATGCTTTGTATGCAAAATGTATACAGCCAGGTATGCTACATAATTTATCTTTTTAAGGTGTCTTCTTAAACAAATCTTTATAGGTGTTTCTACTAACTTTACCAAAAAAAAACAGAGCTCTGTATGTTTTTAGTATACTATGTGAATAATCTCCATCCAAAAATCCGTAAGTGTTCTGAGATTTTATATTTCAGGTGTCCCTTGAAAAGGCTTCCTGCAGGTATAGTCATTGGGAGGAGATGATTCAGGATGATCAAAGAATTATAATGGTGCAGAGGTTAATTATTTGGCTCAGGTTCTTTTGCAAACATACAGCTGGGCTCTTGATCAGTTGCTTACTTTTGAGAATCTCAGTGTTGAGGGAGTACAATGCATTTTTACCTTATGACAAGAGATGCGAGATATAAATTCCCTTACAGAGCTTTTGTTAAATCCAGCATTTAAGTAGAGGGAAGTATGGATCTGTCCGACTTCAAAGTAATATATTAAAATCTGGAGATTTTCAGAAGCAGATGGCATGTAACTTCCCCACAGATAAACTTCAGACCTCTACCTGAAAGCTCGTTACTGTGCTGGTGTACTTGAAGGAACTTCTTGTGATGCACAGATTTTCTTCAGATAAAAGAGCAAAACGTGAACTTGCTACTGCAGTGTTCAGTGCTGTTTATGTAGACCTGAGAAAGCCTTTCAGTAGTCATAGTAGAAAGTTCTCTTAAGGATTTCTGTGCACTAAACTAGGCTCCTTGGTCTTATAGACCTGAATGATTTCTTTACAAAAACACCTACTGCCTCCCTTGTCCCCCTCCCAAGCTTAAACTTGGCCCCAGTTTGACGCCAGAGCTGGGTTCTGTTACCTTGCTAGTTTGCAAGTTGCCAGGCAACTCTTAGAGTTTGCCTGGAATTAGGCCAAGAGCCAATTCTCCATCATGACAGGAGCCTGCTAGGGTTCCCAGCAGAGCCCCCAGAGTGCCTTCACAGGTGGCTGTAATCTGTGAGGCATTTGGCCAGAAGGGGGGTGGAGCCAAAGGGTCAGTCTGGGGGAAAGATGGGTTAGGGTGGGCATTACCAGAGGTGATGTAAATGCATTAAATTAAAACCAGGATTAAGCACTAAGCTTAAGTGGGGAGATGCTAAACCATGGATGCCAGAGCTGCTTTGGCTGTCTGTCCTGTATGTTGTAATCTCTGCAGATAGCATCTTTAATCACCAGAGGCCTTGAGCTGTCAGGGCTACCATAAATTAATTGCTCAGTGACATGGCAGCCCTTCCTTGTGCCAGCAGCTGTGCTTATGTTAATTTTTGTGCTTGCTGGGGTGTGCAGCAGTCCTTCCTTGCCCTGTCTGCATCACCCAGGCCTTTCTTGCAGACTGGTAAATGGATTTGGTTATTCCAAGAGCAGTTTGGGGTCAGTCGTGTGCATGCTCTGTGTCAAGGTTTCTCACTGTAAGGTAAAATGGATTTATCTTTTATGACCTAAATGGCCAGAGGCTGGACAGAAGATTCTTGACTCATTTTTTGTTGTTGTGCACTGTACCAGCTCCAAAGGTCTCAGGGTTCCACAGGACATGCAGCGGCAGCAGCGTCAGATACCAGCTGGGATTGACACAGAATAGGCAGAGGGGTTAGTTAGGAAATCACTGTAGGCCTGGGATGGTAAATAGGCGATACATGGAGTACCTGTTCAGTGTAACCGTACTGATGTTTGTTGATGCCATCCCCAACTCTGAGTAAAATACTGAGATGTTTGTCGTGTGACTTGCGTGGAAAACACTTGTATTTTGTAACTTGCAGGTGGGTAACCAACAAAGACAGTCTGGCACCAGAGGATCCTTGTTTCTTCTGTGATGTTTGTTTTCGAATGCTCCACTATGATGCAGAAGGCAGTAAACTGGGGGAGTTTCTTGCATATCCTTATGTCGATCCTGGGATTTTCAACTAAAACTTGCATGAATCAGTGGACTACATCGATGAATCTGTTGCTCTAGCTGCTAAAACCACCAAACAACTTGAGTGTTGAGTGTACTGTAGGATTTTTGGTTAAACTTTTAATTCCTCTGAGGAGGAAGGAGCTCTTTGCACTTGAAATCTTTCTGGTATATATACCTTTACATCCACAGAGATAAGTTAGCATGGAAAAATAGGCTCAGGTGTGTATTTTAATACAGTACATTTTTAATATACTTTTACTACAGTACAGTATTTTGGAGATTAGACTCTCAAAATCTGGATGTTTTGAAGAGAGAATACCCTGAGAATGCCCGTGTAAAAGCTGCTAGGGTTTTTGTTAGTTTGGGAAATCCTTTGCATCCAAGGCTCTGTTAACCTCAAAGGATGACGAAATGGTCTTTGGGCATCTAACCTGGAAAACTGGCAGTTGTCCTCCCTGAACAAGGTTGGATGCGATGGTGGGGTGTATTTGCTGGGAGGAGAATGCTTCCCAGGAGACAGCTCATAGTGCTGGTTATCTTCTAGGTCTTCCCATGAAAAAGTGAGTGCTTGTATCTGTAAGCTCCTGCTGTCCTTGCACATGGAGGGCTTATTCTGTGAAGAGCAAACCACATTTCACCAACTACTGAACTGTAGTCTGCCTTTCAAATAACTTGATTAACTATGTTTACGGTGTATGTAGTTGTAAATGTTCAAAATCAGTGTTCATTGTGCACTTTTTTATATTTTTGTTGTTTCTGTTAAAATGTGAGCAATTTGTACTTACTAGTCATGTGCTAAGTTGAAACTCTGCTTGTCGAGGCAGAATATACCTACCTAGTGTCTTGCTTTTTGATTTTTTAATCTGGAATTCAGGGGATTTCAGTGAAGATCAGGCTGTTTAGGAAAGCTAATAAAGTAACTGCTTTTCTTTTGAAAGCTTCAGCCAGTTCCTAGAAAAATCTGCTTCTGGTTGGTGTAAAAGACTGCCTACTCTGATAACCTGCATACAGTAATGTACTGGATGAACTGAACTGCTGTTCTGATCCTATGGCCTGAATGATGCATATTCTTACTTGATTATCTTAGAAGCCTTGAAACTCCATCACACAGATACCTGACTGCTTTCCAGTGGCGCACTAGTTTGTGTGAATGTAAACCGGTGCTTTTTTAGGACCAAAAAAAGGACGTGACTTTTTTTTGGCTTGTAAGTCAGCCCACTGTTGGCCTGGTCATTTTTAAAATGGAGTAGTGAACCTAGCCCTTCTGTCAGGTGTTGGGAAGTGTGACGGTTTGGTAGTTCTCTTACCCTGCAGGAATCTGCAGAAGAGGAACTGCCCTGCCCTCAACAACTGCCAGAAGTCAAACTGTTAGGGCACAACTGCTTTGCAGTCCTGTAACAGCTGATTTGAAATACCCTGCAATACACTCCTGGCTGCAACTTCTGTATCTTTTTCCTCATCTTCATCTTTTCCCCAACCCTGTCTTCTGTCAACTGCCTCCTGATAACATGGGCTTCCCAGTCCTCTTCAGTATTGGAGCTGAGATCACATAGCTTTAGAAATTATATCAGCTGCCTATTGTTTAGTTCTTTGATT
Organism: Stictonetta naevosa; assembly: GCA_011074415.1. Lineage (NCBI taxonomy): Eukaryota > Metazoa > Chordata > Aves > Anseriformes > Anatidae > Stictonetta > Stictonetta naevosa. Next base: position 29,150,763 of record CM021729.1, read on the forward strand.
TCTTACTATGGTGAATTTTAAGGAGGCAATCTGTAAGTTTTTGCACATGTGTAGTCTCAATTTGTTTTTCTGTTTTGCTTTTCTTTAGCAGTAGTGTGGTGGTGTCGCACTGATGGGCAGCAAAGCTGCACCACGCTGCTCTCACACCCCATCCTCAAAAGGTCAGGGGGAGAAAATATGGTGGAAAAAAAAGAAAGCTTATGAGTTGAGATAAGGACAGGAAGATTGCTCACCAACTATCGCCATGGGCAAAACAAACTCAGCATAAGGGAGATGAGTGTAATATACTGCCTACTAAAACAGACTAGAGCAGTGAGCTCTATACCTTCCCCACATCCACCCTCTTCTATGTCCTCCCCTTGAGGAGCACAGGGGAATGGTGGCTGCGGTCAGTCCCTGTCACTTCATCTCCACCGCTCCCTCACGGTCCCTCCCTGCCCCTGCTCCCCGTGGGGTCCCTCCCACGGGATGCCGTCCTTCCCCAACTGAGCCTGCGGGGGCTGCCCACAGGCAGCAGCTCTTCAAGACCTGCTCCCACACGGCTTCGTACCACGGGGTCCATCCCCCAGGAGCAAACTGCTCCAGCACGGGTCCCCCACGGGCGGCAGCTCCCCCCAGACCCCTGCTCCTGCGTGGGCTCCTCTCCACGGGCTGCAGCTCCGGCCCGGGGCCTGCTCCTGCGGGGGCTCTCCATGGGCCGCAGCCTCCTCCAGGCCACATCCACCTGCTCCAGCGGGGGCTCCTCCACGGGCTGCAGCGTGGAGATCTGCTCCATGTGGGACCCATGGGCTGCAGGGGGACAGCCTGCTTCACCAGGGGCCTCTCCACAGGCTGATGTTGTATTTTTTGTTTTTTTCCCCTTTACTGAGTATGTTACCACAGAGGCACAGATTGCTCACTGGCTCGGCTCTGGCCAGCAGCAGGTCCCTTTTGGAGCCAGCTAGAGCTGGCTCTTACCAGGCAGCTTCTGGACTCTTCTTGCACCACAGTGTGTATTTTTATTTTATTTTTTTAAAAAAAGCAGCAGGGTGAAGAGAACTATGTGAATTTATTCTTTCATTAAACTAATTCTGCCTCAGTATAATTGTTTTCCACCTAACCTATTTACCTTCTTTCCAGTAAAAAGTTACAGTCAAATTGGTTACAAAAGCTGTTCTCTTGGCAGGTTAAGAAATTTTGTTAGGGCCAGTCTCATACTTCTAATAAGGAACGAGAACCTGGCCACAGTCTGGGCGCAAGAAGCGAGTGCATCTGTGCTGAACAAAATGGAGAACTCATAGAAGTTGCAGTATGGTGTGTTCTGGTCCTGTTTGATATTCAGTTTCATCCTAAATGACAAAATGATTACAATAAATCATAGTTTTTAAAGATACTTTTTAATTCCCAGGTGTTGTCACAGGACAGCTGGTTCTGACCTTAATTTAATGTTTGTGAGTGATTCCTCTGAGTGAAATCCAACATCGGACCCAGCTGCCTATTCATAATTAAATTTCTATGACACCAGCTGGATAGCTGTGTTTTGGCTAATTATTAAATGATCTTAGAATGTAAGTGATCACAACTTCAAAGTTAGGTTTATTATTTCACAATGAAAAATGAGAAAATAATTATTTGTAATAATCCTGTCTATGTATTTGGTTTTTATATTTTTTTTAAAAGCAAGACAATCAGTTTTTCTTACAAATCCCTTATTGTGATAAATTGGGTGTAAGGGTATGGATGGAATTTGAATACATTTTGAATTAAATTCAAATGAAAATTTAATAGTCCTGCCTGCTGACACGTGGAGACTTATGTCTGCACTTAGCAGCAAAAAGGCTAGAGAATTAAAAACTGCAGTTGAGACCAGGCATGACTGTGTATTAACAGCATTAAAGATTAGTAAAAGGCTCTTAGAATTATCTTTCTTTTTATCTACCTTTTTTAAACTTTTTTTTAATCTGTTTGCATAGACAATTTTTTATCTTAAGGGAAAAAAATACAGAAAACTTTTTTCTTTAACTTTGCAGTGCATTTCAGACTTAAAAACATGGAGTCACCACACTCTAAAATACTAAGCTAGAAAGCATTCCTAAATAAAAGGCATTAATCTGAATTTGTTTGCCTTTTTGCTTTGATCTTTTTAAAGACCTAGTGATTCACAGTGTGAACCTTTACAACTCACTTGAAACTTCCAAAAGGTCTTGGAGGTTCTCTCCCAAAGTTTTTGCTTTGCTAATGAGGTGACAACACGGGATACTGTCCTCATGTTGAGGATGGGAAAGGTCCCTCTGATTTTACTGTGGGTGTGAAGTACAGAGGCAAACTGCAATGCATGCAGACAGTGTCACTGTCCAGTGCTAGCAGGGTGCTTGTAACGTCATCACAGTGGCCCCCTGTGCACCTGGAAGAACAAGCAACTCAACGTGGCTGCGCGGTGTTTTAAGTTACAGTAAACTTGACTCTGGAACAAGACTCTAGGACAAGTGGAAATGGCCTCAGGTTGTATCAGGTGAGGTTTAGGTTGGGTATTAGGAAAAGTTTCTTCACTAAAAGGTTGTGCAGCATTGGAAGAGGCTGCCAAGCAAAGTAGTTGAGTCACCATCACTGGAAGTCTTCAAAAGACGTGTAGATTCTGTTCTATGGATGTAGGGATGCTGCTGTCAGACCTAACTCTGCTCTAAGTTACGTGCATTAGTTGTGTCTCCCCTGCAAAAGGAATGAGCCTTGGGAGACTTACGGAGTTGGACAGCCCAGTCCTCACCTCTCAGAAGTACTTGTAAAGAGACACAACTCACAGAAAGTTACTCCGAATACTTAAACATCTTGGGAAGTGAGATAATCATTCTAGAATCAATGATATTCAGTGAATTCATGTTACTTCTGGTTTATAGATGGCCAATAAACTCAAGCAGCTGAGTGGGTAACAGTTGGCATTATTACGTGCAGCAGCATACAGCTGGCTGGTAGCGCTCCATCTTGGTTACCCTCTGGAAGTGGTGGCATGGCTGACCCTTCATATCTTCAGCAGTTGTGAAGCACAGATGTGTGTTAGCTCATTGACATTCTTCCCTAATGTGTGTGAAAACAAGGTGGATTTGGCATAGTTGTGAGCTGCAGTGCCTCTTCTGGTGAACCGGTTTTGATACAAAGGAGTGGTCAAAATGAGGAAGTGCTTATGTGAGAATTCCTGTTTATTTTGGGTTAATGTATTTCTATAAAGACTTTTGAGGGTGATGATTTAAGTTATTTTAGTTTCCCAAGGCAGTAAATACATCCTGGGACTACAAGTTCGTAGTAACACACAAATTCTGATCTGCAGCAGCTACTTGTATTTGGAAGCTGAAGGAGAACACTGTTGTCTTTTGACCTACCTCTAGGGCCTTGCAAGTTTACCCCCTTTTCAGCAGTATGTCATGAAATACTAAAGATCATTGAAACTCAAGATCTACAGCAGCCAAACATCACGACCATTTACTAAAAGCAACTTTATGCCATGGCTGTTGAAGACGGTACCTTAAATCAAACCTGCAACATCAAGATCTGAAAGGTATTTTGTTTTGTTATAGACAAACCTTCCATCTTGTTATGCAAATGCATACCCATTATGCATGAGAAGCTTTGCAAGCAGTGTTAGCATTTAGTTCTGTGATTATTTGCATGTTTATACCTTTGTGGGGAAGGAGATTCCTGTGCTCAAAATCACACAATTGTTGCAACCTAAGACTTCTTTCCATGCTGAGGTTTAACTTGCAGTAATCACGTAAGTGGATTCTGCTCTGTAAATACAGGCTTCAATATTTAATCATTAACCTTTCCAAAGGCCTGTAGCTTGAGACTTTAATTTCCCAAGACAGACAGCTTCTTACTATAAAGTACTGTTGTAATTGAGTGCAGTGCAGTGTAGCTGCAGCAGTATTAAGTGTAAGTCCTGCAAGTTCGTATTTAAAACTCTTGTACAACATAATTAGCAGGATAAAGGTTTGAACAACATACTCTGCATTAGCTAGTGTGATACTGTGATTCAGCTCTGAAGGCTTACTTTCTTGAGCTTAAAAAATAATCATGTTTTATTACATGCGAAGTGGTCAAGGCACACAATAGCATATCAGTCAGTCTTTTAATCAACGTGCATCCAGGAGGCTTTACAGTTTGTGGTGTGGAATAATGCTTTAAAACCTGTTTGGATGACTAGTGATAGATGCTAACAATGGAATGTTGTCTATTAGATGTAGTTACATACCACAGATCTTTTCTTTGCTGCTTTCCTCCCTCATCCCCGAGGCTTTCAGCGTCTGGGTCTATTGACAAACTCTGTGAAACATACCAAAGGAAAAAAGCACTAGGCCATACAGTTAATACTTGAGGGCTGACACCATTCTTGGAGTATGCAAGTCAGTATAGGAAGAGTGCAGAACCTCATTTATTAGGAATATCTTTGCTGTTTATTTATTTATTTTAATAACAAGTTGTTTACTAGCATGCATCTCAGGATGGAGGCCTTACCCCAGGAACTCTTCACTTCTCTCTCTGTTAAGACAGCTGTGAAGAGAGCAGCTAGTCACAACTTAAGGCAGGAAGGTTGAAGGGAAATAGTACCATTCTGTAAATACACACTGAAGCACAAATCATCTTTTTGTTAAGGTCATTACAGATGCATGCTTCTATCCACTGACATTAAGAAGGCGAAAGTGGTGTAATAAGGAATGTTGGGGTAAAAATACCCTTGCATATACAAAACTTGAAACAGATCAATATAGTGAATATATCCTAATAAGGCATGCAGGGTATTCTGATACGATGGATTCAGCTGTACAAATGCATTAAAACAGACTGCATAAATTCAACTGCTGGTGAGCAATGGGGTTGAACATAGAAACATTCTGTTGGATCTTCCACATTAACTGGTATCTGGCCTAGTCGTCATATTACAGAGTAGTGAAACCTTAAATATATGTAACAGATTCTAGTAAGGTCAACATACAGAAGCAGGAACAGCATCGAGGTGTACCACTGTGTAAGTGGGTAGTTAAGAGGTGGTCATACTACTTCAGACAGGCATTAGCAGCTAACCATGTATATAGTAACTTCATGTTGCACATGCAGTCTCTGAAGGAGTAGCATATTTTGTAGAAAAAGACAAAGCAAATGTTCTGTGTTTTTTTTTTTTTTTATGGTAGATTATGGTAACGTCACAACAGTAAAAACTAGTGCAAACTACACAGCAGTTTTGAACACAGTAGACTTTGGACTGCTTGTGAATTGAGTACAAGCTAACGTGTGCCTCTGGTCACTATTGAGTTTTTGTTGTCACTTAAAGCATGCAAGCGAAGAGAAGAGGAGGCTAAGACTGTGATCCTGAATTAAGAATAATGTATGCAGTTTATTTTTCTATCTGATTAGGAAGGAAAAAGCAAGATGGCAGTGCTAGGAAGAAACAATTTTCTCTCAAGAATTAGGAGATGGAGAGTAGTAACTGTGAGTAGGGCAAGACTTCAGTGCAAGAAAGCATTATTATCAAGACAAATCTGTCACAGTTCAGATGAGGGAAAACAGGGCAACTTGAAACCAGTGTTTCAAGTTACTAGGACATCACCTAGTTTGCACTTGCAACTTCACCATAGTATATGGTGCAGCAGTGCCAAACAGCCAGATATCCAGTAACAGGAAAAAAAACAACTTCACCATATACTATGGTGTTTGGCACTGCTGCATGAGCAGAACTGCGAAGATAAGGACTGCCAATTTATTGAACTTTAAGTGGGGAAAAATAACTCATGTATAAGCAGAGATAAACTAAACAGCAGCAACGAAATAGGTGGGCTGACTGAAGCAACCATGGCAATTCATAAGGCATGTGAGCAAGAAATAATTTGATTTTTCACTGTGACATACCATGCTGCTTTGGTCATAGCAGAGTACTAAAAATTCTTCCTGGTTTATTGGTGCTTCTGGCCACATTAAGCAGCAGTGGTCTCCAGCAGGCTCTGATCATGTTTTTCTGGTGCTTCCTTGAAGGCAAGACAATACAAGGTGATACAAACACCTGGAATACTGTCATCTTCTCTGGGAATACCCAAAGAAGGCTCTTAGAACTAGTAAACTTAATTTCTAACCTGGCCATCCTCTGTCAAATACCCTTTTATGTTCACATACAAGGTCTTCCTAGGTCTGATGTTAGACAAACTAAGTGTTTGAAGAAATTTTTCAGAGAAGCTTAAGCATGTCTCATTCCCTTTCATGCCTTTAGGAATTTTTGATAAGGAGTTCACTATACTTCACCATTATTTTTTTTAAATTCAGGTTAGAAATCCCCAAGTTAATGCCAAGGCAAAGCTCTCAAGATTGAAATAGTACTAAAATGAAGTATGTGTAGTTCCTAGGATTGTTTTAGTTTTTATTAAGAACCAGTCTCTCTTTATCACTTCAAATTCTTTAATTTTAGAAATTGTTCAAGACTGTTTTCCAACCAGTGTGCATCAGCAGCTTTGGTGAAAACACCAGGTATCTTTCTAGCATACTTATCATACCAAATGTATACCATGAAGTCACATCGCAGTAAATTGGCACAATAAGTTTTGCAAGAACAAACTTAGCTTGTTTAAGAAATTGATTAAGTAAACTCACACGTAAACATTTTAACTATAAAAATGCTGCTTCCAGCTCCTACAAAACACAGTGAAAAGACATCCCCACGTGAGTTGAAAAACTATGCACAGAGGTCAGTATCATAGGAAGAGATTTTATACAAATGAAGCAATTAGGCAGTTAAAAGTATTTACACTTTTCCCTGCTATTAACTAGACAAACATACAGTAGTCAGAGAAAAATATACTACAACTCTAAGTCTTGTAACATATAAGCATTTTTTCTCTAAATGGAATTTTAATTTTTTGAAATGTGTTACCTGTTAATACTGGACAAAACTATTGGCAAAAGTGTTTAAATACTTTTAAACCAAGATTAAAGGGGCTTTAATTCCACAAAATTTAACTTCAAAATACTATGTTTATAAAATTATTTAAACTTTTAGCAGTGTATAGATTTCAAATGCAAAACTTAGCAATCCTCTTCAATCCCCTTTATAAAAAGACTCCAGTGGTGTCATTTGTTTTTGAAGGCAGATTCTTTTGCTGTTTTTTCAAGCTCTCTCTTCGCCACATGTCCTAGAAATATAATAAATTAACATTAGTGACAATGTAAAAGCACTGAAGCGAAGTCTTACTCCAGATGAATGTTTTACAGTCTAGAGTTAAATGATATTGATACATGTTCAGCAGCAGGTAAGTCTGGAGAACAAGGCAGGAACTGATGCCACCTGTTTGCTTTCTCTCCTAAGTGGACTACCCCCAAACATCAGATGAAGCCAGCAGTGACTGTCACCACATAACCATGTGTGACCAGACATGAGTGGCAGTCATTCAGAGGTTGGTTTTTGTTCCGTTCAGGTCATCCTCCCAGTCTGCTGCTAGTAATCTCAACTCAAGTGGAAAAGCACTAGCTTTTTTCCTGTGTGGGATATGCTTATTTCACATAACGATACCACTTTTCTTTGTAGCCACAAGTAATGCACTGCGTGTTCCAAACACTAAGTAACCTCAGGAAGCAATAGAAATCTCTACCAGCAGAGAACAGAAAGTAAAAATAACTATAGAAGTATTAGACAATTTCTGTCTTGAAAATTTTTGAAGTATTTTTTCAGAAAGGCATTAATATGTCTTGCCTCTAAGTAACAAAAGGAGTAAAATTCCCTTTGTTCCCTTGCGTTCTGAAGTAAAATTCCAGAACGTAATAGGTAGCTCTGCACTTGAGAAGTTTACAAATTATTTGCTTAGATTCAGCAGTGGAAACTGTAGGAGCAGTTTTTAACATTCATGATTTGTTCACAGTCATTTTGCTTACCAATTGCTCACTGGCAAAAACCAGAGCACCAGAAATAAATACATATATTAAAAAAAATACTGACTGTAACGAATTTTATATGATGGAGAGACATCAGTCTGTAGCTAGCTTGAATTTAGACAGGTAGGTGGATAGATTACTTAACATCCAAGCTATTCATAAGAGATTTTACAAGTTGTTTTATATTCATTGCTTGCTAACAGATATAAGTTCAGTCCAGAGAAAATGCTCCCAAGCAGCTGTACAAGGTTTTACATGGAGTGGGGTTGATTTCCTTGTTTAGCTAGGTCAGAGAAAGTTCTGGAGAGTGTAGAGTTCAAGGCCACAACACATACCAAACACACATAAAAAGATAAATGTTTATTAGCATAATATGACACCCCCACCTAGTTCCTTCATGGACTATATATTTACAAGTTTTACACATACAACCACAGTTCCTGAAATGTTAAAAATATAAATTATATTGCCTCAAAGTGGTTTATTTGAGATTGTTTATATTCAACAGCCTGTTGTAACCATGTCATTTAAGTATCTGGAGCATCCACCTTAGGTTTCTTTTCACCAGTGTCCACTGCAGTGTCATGCATGCACCCAAATATTCTTGAACTTTTAATAGCAAATGTAAAGGGAAATTTGACTGAGGTTTTCTTTTTGCCACTGGACAATTTGTGTTAGGTTCCGCAGAAAAGAAGAAAGGATCACGCCATGAAAAATGATGCCTTAGTCAACTAGTTGTTTATTTTTAAATACTTGGACTAATATATTTACTACTGATCTGCTTTGCTGTTGATTTCACGTAGCTTGGGTGTTGCACTCTATTAGTATTGTACTGTGTTTTCACCACATCTCCCGTTTAAGGAATGTGCTATGCTCTGTAACTCGTGCTGGGAATCTACACTGATGTCTTAATTATGCTCCGTTATCATGCTACTTGTTGAAGGCAGATGAGGGTCTGGCATCCTCACCAATGGCTGAAAATCCCCAAATTCTGTCATTTCTGAAAGTTGTATAATAAGAAAGTGGTAATTCTAAGTCTACCTCTCAGCAAAAATCAAATTCATAGTCATCTTAAGGTTTGTTTTTTTTAAGCTTACCCTCCTGCAAATAATGGTTAATACTACACACCCTCATACATTTTTAATTTGGTATGCAGCCAAAAGAATGCCAGGAAACTGTAGTTCCTCCAGGACTGTATGAAGATGGTAATGAAAGGAAAGCTTGCAGTAATACATACTGCTGGACAAAAAGAATCCTTTGCTCTGCTCTTTCTGAGCAGAACTGCTCAGCAAAAAACAAACTGGTATTCCAACCAAACAGTTTTACTTAAGGATAATTTTAGACCCTTCCCTCATTTTTCACTAAATTCTATTACGTATTCCTCATGTTCTACAAGAGATTAATTGCTTCCATTTTTATTATTATTTATTTATTTTTACAAATTTGCATTTTCAGTGATACCAAAGTTTAAATACTACCCTCAAGCGTTAATATGCCATCTTGTTTGGAAAAGGTAAATGCATCAACCTCTGGCATTATTATGTACCATCACATTTTATAGAAAGTTCTAAAATTTCATAGGTCTAAGTTCTAGCCTGCAGTTTATCTGCATTTGGGCAATACTACAATTAAAATTACAGAGCACTAGTTGAAGTAGTTTGTCTACTGATCAGGATAAATTGATTTTTCAAAAAACAACAACAACAACAACAACAACCAACAGCAACAAAAAACACTTGATAAATCCTGTTAGTTTCTGCAAAATTTGGTTCAGACATCATTTGCTTTAAGTAGTCTAAAATACAGTGGAAAGCATGTACTTTGCCCTACCTCCCTGCGTGCTGTTTTTCTCCTAACAAGATTTTTTTTAAAAAAATTTCTACTACAGCAGTGAGGGAAGTAATTTTTAAAAAGCTCATTCAAAATCTTTAAAAAAAAAAAAAAAAAAAAGTATGCCATTATTATTCTCTGAAGTTGAGAAAAAAACACCTGTAAAGAAAACAGTAACTCAACATGATTAAGAAACTTCAATCTATTCATGTTCTATTTACATTGCTTTACTTTAACAAAACAAATCTTTAATTCATTAAAGTTACTAACTCACTTTTTCTTACTCCCAACTTCAGGCTTGTCTTTGTTTTCATCAGTGTTCCCTCCATTGTGTTGTGATTGGGTGGTGTCTTGGGTTTCAGACCCTCCATTCAGAACTTTCGAACCTTTTAAATGAAAGGGCAGGGTAAAAAAAACAGTACAGCACGCAGCAAAACTGTGCCGTAAGAAACCCCAACTATAAGAAACCCCAAATAATGTTGTTACGTTTATAAGCTCCAACTATGTAAGTGTTTTCCCATCATCTTGATACTTAGCAGCTGAAATAACACAAAAAGCAAGAACTGATAGTGTTTTAACTTCTGAAAATTCAATGTACTGAGCCTCATCCCATAATTTTCATGATGGGAAATTAAAACATTTCTCAAGATTTCAGGTTCCTCTTGTATTTGTCAGGCCACAAATAACAGGACCAATGCATACCTATATTCTGAGCAGTAAGACTGAGCATGAATGAGCATGTGTATGCATTCTGAACATACATTTGAGCATGAATTCTGTTTACCACTCTAAGCCAGATGGACAGTTCAAGAGACCCCACCTGGCATACTGTGTTCAGCTCTGGGGCCCGGATGTGGCTTTGGCTGGGACAGAGTTAATTTTCTTCACAGAAGTTTGTATTATGCTATGATTTGGATTTTTGATGAAAATAGCAGTGATATCACATGCATGTTTTTAGTTGCTGCAGAGCAGTGCTCACACAGAGCCAACCCCTTCCCAGCTCCTCGTGCTGCCCTGCCAGCGAGGAACCTGGGGGTGCTCCAGGAACTGGGAGGGGACACAGCCAGGACAGCTGGCCCAGGCTGGCCACAGGGATGTCTCACACCATGTGCTGTCATGCTCAGCAACAACAGATGGGGTAAAGAAGGAAGAAGGGTGGGCCTTTGGGGTGATGGCAGTTGTCTTCCCAAGATGCCGTTTGCATACTGAGCCCTGCTTTCCTGGAATTGGCTGAACACCTGCTGCTGTGGGAAGTGGTGAATGGATTCATGATCTGGCTTTGCTTGCACGTGTGGCTTTTAGTTTGCCTGGTGAACTGTCCTTATCACAGCCCACGAGTTTGATTCTCTCCCCCATCCCACCTGGGGACAGTGAGCGAGCAGCTGTATGGGGCTGAGCTGCCTGCCAGGGTTAAACCACAACAGGCCCCCGACACAAGAAGGACATGGACCTGTTGGAGCAAGTCCAGAGGAGGGCCATGTGGACGATCAGAGGGTTGGAGCACCTCTCCTACAAAGACAGGCTGAGGGAATTGGGGTTGTTCAGCCTGGAGAAGAGAAGACTATGGGGAGAAACCTTACAGTGTCCTTCCAGTACCTAAAAGCGGCTACAGAAGAGCTGGGGAGGGATTCACCAGGGTGTGCAGTGATGGGACAAAGGGGAATGGCTTTAAACTTACAGATGGTAGGTTTAGATTAGATACAAGGTGGAAATTCTTTGCTATTTGGGTGGTGAGGCACTGGAGCAGGCTGCACAGAGGAAATGTAGATGCCCCATTTTTTCATTTTGCTTTTGTTTCCAGTAATTTTTTCCCTACTAGAATAGAGTAGAATAATCCTCAAGTTGAATCACTTTTACCCATGACAGCAACTGACAAGCAATCTTGCTATCCATATCTCAACCCGCAAACCTTCTCATCTTACTTTCTCCTCCTGTCTTGCTGAGAAAAGGGAATGAGAGCTGTGTGGTGGGCACCCAGTCGTCAGCCTACGGCCCTGTGCCTGTCATGGGGCTGGGGAAAGATCTGTGTGGAGCCCCCACTACATCATACATACTTCTCTTGCAATAAATGGCAGGATTTCAACATCCTCTTTCTTCCTTAGTAGTTACAAATACAACTGCAATTATTCTGAATCCTCAGTCACCTCAGTTACAGTTACTTGTTTTTTTTTTCCAGATCCAGGTGATAAAAGTTTAATTCTTGATGAATGAGTTTTGCTCCCAGGATTCAAGTTCAAATTAAATTCAACTTTTTTCCAATACCTGTGGACATCAAGAACCTAAATAATTTTAATGGATGAGTAGAACTATTACATTTCCAAGGATTTAAATTCCTTTGCAACCCAGCTTCCCAATGTCTCTCATTTTGTCCTGTTTCAAAACACAAGTAGACTCTTTACTGCATTTCATTCTTTTTTTAAGTTATGACCTAAGTTACTGAAGAGCCTCCTTACCACAGGATGCTTTCAATATTGTGCTATACTTTTATAAGCACTTAGAATTAATCTGGAATAGTACTGCTTTATGCTAAGGCATAAAGACTTCTTCTGCCTACATGACAAGTACTTCTTTACTATTAGACTGAACTATGCTACTACGTAGCATGTAAGTGGTTAAAAGATGCTGCTACACAGAGTAGCATGTATGACATAGGAAGTGGCTGGTAAAAAGCAAGGTGGAAAACAAAAGCAAGGTAGGCACCAAAAAGCTCCTTGAAAAATGGAGGTATGATGTCCTTCTATCTAATGCTTAATGCTTCTTTTTTCCTCCCACAAAGTAGTGGAGCTAAAAAATTTACTAGGTAAAAATTGCTTAATTCATTTCTTGCAAAAGCCCTTGACTTCATGTTGTAAAGGCAAAATAACTGTGGAAAACAGTCATAAGTTTTACCGCTGCATTTTAAACTTAGTTACAGCAGCATTATCCTTGACTATTTCAGACATGTGAAGGTATAAATAGATGGGTAGATTTCATACATCAAGTGTTTACTGAAGCTGGCTCAGAAGTGGGTGGAGACTAAGTCTTTTGTATTACAAGAAATCAAAACCACAATGATTTACCTGTTTGGTCCTTTTCTTTTTCAATTTTTTTGTTACTTCCTTTCTTCCACTGATCTTTGGTTTTATTGGCTTCCTCGTGCTGCTTCTGCTCAGCAAGTGATTTATTTAGAACTTGGGAAAGAACAGAATCTCCTTCCCCGACCAGAAACATCGTCTTGAACTTGTTATATAGCATTGTAGATTTCTCCACGATAACTTGGCTAACTTTGAATTTCCGTATCTGAAATCAAAGTGATAAAATAGGCGGTTCCACTTATGCATGTAAATACCTATGTAATTTCATCAAATGCTAGATGAAATTCTTATGTTAACATGAAAAGTCTTAGTATTTTCACTCTCCAGAGGAACAAATAACACTCACGTAAATTTAGGAAAACAGTATTTTGAATAACATTGCTGATCTTACCTTCTTGAGAGTTAGAATCATCTCTGTATGTTTCTGAGCTTGTTGCATTGTGATTTGAAGGGATGCAAGCTCATCAAGAGCCTCAATACACCTGTTCACATCCTGTAGATAAACAAGAAGTTAGTTTGATGACTTCACTTAAATGTTAATACTCCTTGAATAGCTATATTGAATTCATTTCCACACTTGATGATACATTCCTAAAATATCCTCAGTTTGATGATATACTTCATTTTGTAATGATCTATACAGTCTGTACAAACACAAAGATTACTACCAGTTGCATTACAACTAGTTACATACCAGAAGGTACATGTTATTTGAATGACATAAAATGAAAAACAAAAAACAGGAAAGAACTTCACACTTTCTTTATACCAACCCAAGCTTTCTGCTGTTTTCACAATTCTAGTAGTTACCTACAGCTGTTCTGCAAATACTCAGCCTTTTCCATACACATTTTTTTCCATGTGACCTGCCACTGAGAAGGCAGCTAAACAAATTAAGCAGCTATGTTTGATATACAGAACTGTATTCGTGTAGAGCTTTCCGTTAAAAGTTTGAGTGACACATTGTGGAGGACACCCAGAATCAATCATGATTTTCTGGTCCATGTCTAAGAACCACTGTGCTAAATTCTTCCTCCTGTACTACTTAACTTCTCAATTCCCTTACCTTCAGATTCTCTTATTTTTACTTCCTATTTAGAACTAAGGTTAGTCTCCAGCACAGGTCACAATAGTATTTTACATCTTGAATAAAGCTGTTGTTTGTGTTCTCAATAGAAATTGGTATTTATTTTTTCTTTTAATAATTAATAAATGCAATTATGATAGGTATCCTTGCTGTGGCTCTATAACCAACGTTCTTCCCTGTATTGTAAGATATTTGCTCCATTACTCTTGTTTGAAGAATTCTAGGTGGGTTCTGGTTTTCCTCAAAGTTCATCCATCCATGTTTGGACAGTGTCTGCTTATTCCTCCCAGGTCACCAGTCTCTGTTCCCACTTCCTGCATGCTTGCTTTTCATGTCCAAATTTAGTCAGGAGCTTCTTCGTCATCCATGCAGCCCTGCTGCCACGTTTGCTTATGTTCCTATTTAAGATGGACCAATCTTAAGGAGGTAATTCAGGCAAATCAGATCTCCTGTACCCTTTTTCCTCTCTAGAATCATCTCCCAAGGGATTCTTCCAAGTATGTCCCTTTAAAGGCCCAAGTCTGCTCTCCTGTGTCCAAAGCTGTGATCACTCTTCTCCTGCTCCCTCTTCCCAGGGTCCTGAACTCTACCATCCCTGACCAGTTCTTTCCTAAGAATCAGGTCCAACAGGAGGTCTTTTCATCAGCTCCGTGATCATCTCTGTCAGAAATTTCTCATACTCAGGAACTTACTGGGTTGTTGTGTAATCTCCATGTTGTCCTCCAGCAGATAGCAGGGTGGTCCCTCCTAGGACCAGAACAATTTAATCTTCGGTCTCTCTCAACTGCCTGAAGACGACCGTCTCTCTACCTCTTTCTAATTGGGTAATCTGCAGCAGATGTTCTCATCAATATCACCGTTGTTTATCTGCCTGCTAATCCTGACTGTAAGTTCTCAGTTGGCTAATCATCTGTCCCAGTGCAAAGATCCAGGCACTCCCACTGGTCTCTCACATAGTTATTTCCTGCCTTGCCTTCATGGCACCTGTCCTTTCTAAAGGATGGAAGCACCCAACTGTATCAACCTTCCACAAACTATTCCACCAAATCTGTGACACCACAGACCTGCAATTGCAAATACACGTGTAATTTCTCTGTCCAATTTCCCATGAAGTGTGCACTGGTGTACATGCACTTCAGAGAGGCACCCAGTTGTGCTTTCTAGAAAGGCTGAGAGATTTCCTGGTCATGCTGTGCTGTTGGCACTTCCTCATTTTTGTGCATGTTCATAAAACCCTGTATCACATATTGCCATCCTGGTCCACCATTTCCTCACTTTTTCCTTCACTGTTGCTCTTGGTTGAAAGCTATTTAACCAGGTTGACCAGCTTCTTGGCAGTGATACCTTTACCCAGCTGGTCAGGTGGATCCTGTTGTCTCCTTGCAATCCTTGATCCTCAGTGGTTCCGTCATCTGGAAGCCAAATCCTGTTGCTCACATCAGCTCAACTGTTGACCCACAATTGTCAACCAATTGTTGGCCCACAGGATCCATCCATACCTTCACAAGCCATTTCCTCTCATTGGGAAGATAGAGACCACCACCCAGGTCCACAGTGCACCTGAACATCACCCTCAGAGCCATAGTCATACCCAGTACTTTGCAGGTCTCCCCTGACTGTATCACTGGAAAAACGGCAGCAGTTAACAAAAAGCCTGAAGGCCACACAAGCCTCAGCCACCTGTCAGTAGAGTTAAGAATCTGAGCCCTCAGAAGGCTAAGCTTTCTTCAACAATGAGCTGAGACAGCAGATAGGAGTCTCCATCCCTTGCAGCAGATATTCTGCCACTACCTGACTCACTGCTTTCTTCTCATGTTACTGTACGGCTCATCTTGTTTGAATGTTTCTGATAGGTAATTTATTCTGAAGTGTTTTTAAACAAAACCAATTTTACCTGGTGACATCAATATTTTAATGTCTATAATAACCTCATTTAAATCATTATCATTAGCTTTCAAATTGAAAAAAAATCATTTCATTCTCAGAATATTAATTAAAAACAAACATGTATGTATTTCTTGCTGGAATTCTTCAGAAGACACATACTTACCAGATTATCAATTTTTAGGGAGTTCTTAATTTCTGCATGTATTCTTTGAAGCCTGGAATCCATTGATGTTTCTGAAGATTAAAAATAGTATGCATTAATATTTGGTAATCACATGAGATTTGGTTTTGTAGAAACCATTGCACAGATCTGAACACAAAGCAGAACAAAAATGGACAGACAGCCCAATTCAGATAACCTTTCAAGCACACTCAAGCATGCCACAGGGGTTATGACCTGAAGTGAAGTACACAGTTTGTTTAAACTGGACACTATAAGCAACCTGCAAAGTTTTCTCCTTAGGAATTTTAAGCTGAAAATAATTTTCAGTTTCAGTATCTACCTGTCACCATCTGATTCGCAACTAGGCTAAAAGGGAAGTTTCAATAAATACTAACAGCTACAAACTTGGAAAACCTTAAGTGACAGGATACCTGGATATCAATGGTTTTGTTTTCAGTAAATTGGACATAAATGAAGTCATAGTCCAAACCCATCCAAATAAAATGGCATCTAGTACACATTCTGCAGGAGGTGGAAAAGACAAGTCTGAGATAGACATGCACATTTATGTGCCAAATGCCCATTTTTTTTTGCCTGTACTCAAGTGGTACACATTCTGAAGAATACCGCACACAGAGAATTTAAGTCTAGTCGTCTTGGATGGGTTTGGATGGGATAATTTTCCCCTGCCAGCAGTGGATTTTCTTGCAGTCCATGCCAGTGGATCTTTATCACAAATTACAGCCAGTGGTTTGGATTGCCCTTAAAGACAGGAGTACTAAAAAAGGAATGACTTATCCCTGTGAAGGTCAGTTTGCAACTCTGGGTTAGTAGGCAAGACCACAATAATCTGAATCTAAGCCTCTTGCTTAGGAAGAACAAGCCTCTTGCTTAGCAAGCCTCTTGCTCAGTAAAAGGTAATATCTAAATACTTTCAAGAGGTCCCTCAGATTATCTTATGTTGTGAGAAGACAAAGGAAAAAATGAAGGGAAAACTAGAATGATTTGATTCAAAGAATAGGAACTTTTGTTTCTTTTTCACCATCAGAAGGGATCATCGGAAAAGGTTTAAAGTCTTGAATGACAGTAAAATAGGAATAGCAGAGAACTGTTATAGTGCACTGAAGAAGGAACACAGAAGAACAAACACAGAACAAGAATGTCCTCTTTCACAGAAAGAGGCAGTCATGGATCAAACAACTTGGACTGAGATCCCAACACCACCCTTAGCAGTAGATTATCTTACCCAGGCAGTTAATTCTGTTCAAAGTTTAAGGTGACCCAAAATATTGTCAGCTTCTTTAAACTAACCTCTTTTCTTCTCCATCTTCTTAACTTCTGTTTTCTTGCCTTCTTCTTTACTCTGCCTATTAAAAATATTAAAGTATATTTACAAAATTGTAAAATAGTTTTTTCAGTCTTTTTTTCCTCTTTAGTTTTTAGATGAGATGTCACATTTTGACATGCTATCTCTGTAAAACATTAGCATGCAAAAGCCACAATGAACTAAGCCCTGGTTTTCATAAACTGAGAAAAAAAAAAAAAAAAAGCTATTTACTTAGCTGTGATATTGCTGATAAGTCACACACTGACAGACTGTTTTCCCCCAAAAAAGCAAATTCTGGGTTTATAAAGACAAATCACATTTGTACACTATACTCTGTTTTGATTGCATGTACAAATTGAAAAAATGGCATTGTACAAAGCTGATTTTGGAGGGAAAAAATGCTTTAAAATGACAAAAAAGAAGTAAACCGAAAAAAAAGAACAATACTACTAGTTAACGTTACCATGGGGAACTATGGAAAGATCAGTTAATCATAATCAGTTAGTATGTGATTTAACTTCCTCATGTGGTTGTTACGTCGTATGTATCCTATAACTGACCTTTAATGTATCAATGATAACTTAAATCTCCTGGACATAAATACTACTAAAGAAAATTTATTATGATTTAACCAAAATCTACTGCCTTTCTAATTGCCTTTCTAAAAGTAAAGCTGGAACTCAAGAAACCAAAAAAAAAAAAGTACCTTCATCTTAGAAGAGCAAGACAAGCAAAAATCTTTCAAATGAGAATAACTTTTTTTCAGAGAAGATCAGTAAACCGGTTTAGAATTCCTCCATCTTGTCTTACTGAGGGTTTTCAAAGCCTTATTTTATAATTATAATCAGCCCTGATGAGGAGGAGCTGGGGATGTTGTTTGATGAGAAGCTCAGTATGAGCTGGCAATGTGAGCTTGCAGCCCAGAAAGCCAGCTGTATCCTGGGCTGCATCAAAAGCAGTGTGGCCTTCAGGGTGACGGAGGTGAGCGTCCCCCTCTGCTCTGCTCTTGTGAGACCCCACCTGGAGCCCTGTGTTCAGCTCTGGGCCCCCCAGCACAAGAAGGACATAAGAAGTAGGAGTGCAGAGGAGTGCCAGGAGGATGTTCAGAGGGCTGGAGCACCTCTCCTATGAAGAAAGGCTGAAGAAGCTGGGGCTGTTCAGCCTGGAGAAGGCTATGGGAAGACATCACCACAGCCTTCCAGTACCTAATGAGGGCTACAAGGAAAGCAGGAGAGGAACTCTTTGTCAGGCAGGAAGTGGTAAGACAAGGGGGAATGGCTTTAAACTAAAAGAGGGTAGGTTTAGATGAGACATAAGGAGGAAAACCTTCACTCAGAGGGTGGTGAGGCACTGAACAGGCTGCCCAGGGAAGCTGTGGATGCCCCATCCCTGGAGGTGTTCAAGGCCAGGCTGGATGGGGCTTTGGGCAGCCTGGTCTGGTGGGAGGTGTCCCTGCCCATGGCAGGGGGTTGGAACTGGGTGATCCTTAAGGCCCCTTCCAACCCAAACACTATAGGTTTATAGACAGATTGACAGAATCGTATTTCAACGTGTCATGACTAAATGTTTAGTAATATGCATCCATCAAACATTCAGGCCTTCATGTCTATCATCTTCCATGTTCCTTTCTTACTCCATCCAGTTACAGACAACAATTTTCAAGTACATAACGCTATTTTACTTCAACTGGTGGCACAGATTCATGCCCTTTAAACACTAAGATTTCCTTGAATTTCATACAGAGCACTGTTAGTACATTTATGTAAATATTAATGAAGTAGTTAAAGCCAAGAAAATGTAGATTAAACTGATGAGGAAGATAACCAAAAATCAAGATCAGCCTACATTTGGTGTACTAATAGAGTAACTTGAAGTCTTGTGCCATTGATCACCAACTACAATTAAATTCATTATACACTCATTAACTACTCCTCTCTTATCTTTCTGAAACCAAGCTCTATATACCCTCAAGAGAATATAATACAAAAGTCATTTAAAAGTAGAGGAAATTTGGTTACTATAACCAAATCAATATATGACAATTAACTGCAGAAATCAGTCAGTGTATGTCATATTTAAACAGTGATATATTAAAAGCTGCAAAAATTCTAAGGACAATTTATTATCTCTGGAGTTGGAAACGCTACTGGCAGGCAGAATAATGGTGTTAGCTTTCCAGAGTAGGAGTGACAGGAGAAAGAGAAGAAAGGGGTAGAGGATAAAAACCCCAGACGAACTACAGTCTTGTTAACAGATATGAAAGAAGTAGAATTTTTGTTATAAATGAAGGGGACCATTATCTTCCCCCTTTTTCTCAGAATTTTTACCTTGTTCTCCCTTTCTTCTGCCCTCCCATCAACTGTGGGGATGGGAACATCACGTTCTTGTGGTGATGGCTTCTAAACCCATTTGCAGAATAGCTCTTGAGAAGGAGTAAATTTTTTTCCTATTGCCCCACCCCCCCAGTTTTTGGCAGGATCTTCTCTCCACTCTTACGCTTGATTCATTTGTGATAGATTATTTTCTGAATGTGGACTGCTCTTGGTATCAATCAACAGCCCTTGCAGTGCCAGAGTAATTCTTAATTTTTTTCTTGTTCCATCTGACAGAGTGTGCTCCAGCTGCCAGACAGAGATGGAAATGTTTTCCAGGAAACCCTATGCATTCCACAACCTGATCAAAAATATCCATTACTGTCGATTAATAGGTCCTACCAGTCTCAATACAATGCCTTCAAGATAAAGTAAAATACAAGGCTGTCCAGAATATAATCTCCATTCTCAAATGTCTTGGAATACTTCTAAACACACTCCAGGATCAGTCCTCTGCTAGAAATTCCAACTCATTGGAAGACTGACATCACTTCATTTCTAGGTTCAATTCTTCTCATCCTCCCGTAATAGTACATACTGATTTAAAGGAGCTTTTTACTCTCCACTTAAAAAGAATGTAAAATAGACAAAAAGAAGGGTAGGGAGAGAGAAAAACAGAACACACTACAAGCCAGCTTGGATTTTTTTTCATATACTGTCTTCTCCTGCTAGTTTCTAAGTACTCCTATGATTTGTAGACATTGCATGTTAGACAATACTCACAGTTCACAGTCTGTCTGCTCCTCTTGCTTACGCTTTCGTTCTGTCACCTCTCTCTCATGTTGGCCTCTCATAATGTTTCTTCTATGAGCTGCCTGCAAGCTTCTTCCTCCTTTTTTCTTCTGGTTTTATTTGGGATTTTAGGATTGGAAAGATAAAAGGAATCTTTAGGTTACTGTAAAGCAAGATGATTAAATCTTTGTCTCAATAGACAGGTGAACCTACCTATACTATATGTCTTTGAAGCAACTCTGGTTCATGGAACAACCTGACAACAGTTGGCTTTCCCTGCAACTAAATACAAGACTTCCATATGCTGATAAACTGCTTTTTTTTTTTAGTCCTTTATCCTTTTCCAAATGGAAGAAAATATTCTGACCACCACAAAAATGAAGAAATTACAAATGACTGGGAAGGCCTTATGTCTTCCAAAAGCTTATTTCAAGCCAAATGTTCTCTTAGAAGCATTCAAGCAAAAAAGACCCAAACAAACAAAACAATCGAAATAAAACAAATACAATAGCAATAACAACAAAAAAGCCACTGAAAAAAAAATCTGAAAGAACTATTTGACAGAATAATATTCTGCATCTTCTATTCCGCATCTCTGTATTAGCCAACCACAAGGTTCCAACATTAAGATGTGGCATTAACTTAAATTAATGCCCTGTCCCTGGAGGTGTTCAAGGCCAGGCTGGATGGGGTCTTGGCCAACCTGATCTAGTGGGTGGTATCCCTGCCTATGGCAGGGGGATTGGAGTTAGATGAACTCTAAGGTCCCTTTCAACCTGAAAAAAAAAAGTATCTTCAGTGATACTACTTTCCTTTATAATAAATAGATCAGTAAAGCCAAATTATACCTTGTCACCCTCTTGCTCTTCTCCCTCATCTTCAGAATCAGAAGCTGATGCAAAAACCGCTTTTGCAGCATTCTTCCTTTTTGGTTCAGCCTCTTTTTTTCCTTCTTTTTTGTCAAATTCCTTCTTTGGTTTCTCCTCTTCCTTCTGGCTTTCTTCATCCTTCTTCCCTTGTTTTTTAGACTTTTCTTCTGGTCCTTTTTTCTTTACTTTCTCCTCCTCAGTAACACTGAAACATGAACAGTACTTAGGCATCATCATTAGTAACAGTGAACTTAAAGCAAGTAAATTCTCTCAATTCAGGAAGGTGTGTTTTCTTAAAAATACAGGGTCTTAAAAATTATGAAATGAATCAACTCTCAGTTCATCTAATGACTGTGGTCAAAAAATGTGAGGTCTTTTTCTAGAATTATTGTCCATTATCTATGCAAAAAAAAATGTTAATATTGAATGCAAATAATAATAAATGAAAATATTAATTATTAATAGTATAGAGTATAATAATAATAGTATTGCTTGCCCTAATGAAGCAAACATATTGTGCATAGATGCAAACCCAAGAAGTTAATGCTCAGAAGTTCTCCACATGCATATGTATCTGCAGGACCAAGGACTATTCCAGAGTGCAAACACTAAAGTAATTTTTATAAATTATAATTATTTAAAGTGTATATATACTGAAACTGTGCATTTGCTAACCTAAAGAAAATTATGCTAATGCTGAACTTTCTTTCAGTTATGAGAAAAACTTGAAGCTTGGCACAAGGACAATGGAGAATAAGTATGAAATTTTAGGTTGCTGACAGTGTAGGAATTCAGTCATACCATCGGAAGAGAATTTTGAAACAAAATGTAACAAATTGACATTTTCCTTTTGTATGATCTTGCCTTCCTCTTATCAAGTGTCTTTTCACACAGCATGCAGTTACATAAGGATTTTTGCACAGACTTTACAAATCAGGAAGGTTAAGATCTTCTGTCTTGATTTACACAATTGTATACCTTGAGTTATGTAATAGTATTCATATGTAACACTATATAATATTAACTCTTGAGTTAATAGAGAACCATAAATAACAGCAAAACAAACAGTAACTCATATATTGACCACTAGAGGGGCAAAAAACAATCAGAAACTAAATATGAAGTCTTCACATACAGGACAATGTTAACAATGAAGAAGTTTTATATTAGAATAAACAAAAACAAACAACTCACAGGTCACTCTCGGAAATACAAGGTGTTTTCACCAACTTGGGTCTCCCTCTTGGTTTTGGAACTTTCACCTCAGAAGCTAGTTTTTATACAGAAATAACAGGTTAGTCCACAGCTACCATCTAATTCCTTGTCTCTAAGGAAAGATTCTTACTCAAGAGAAGCTACACTTAAACCAAAATAACCGTTTTTATAAAAAATTCAAGTGTTAAGTGAGTACCAGCCTTTAATCAAGATCTCTTTGAAAAATTAGCGCTATTCCATACTTCAGCTGTTTGCTAGCCACAGGCTCAAACTACCAATTCTCTGGTATTTTCTGCACTCTGTGCAATAACAATTTGTTTCAAATGTTGCATAACTGATATAAACAAG
Organism: Stictonetta naevosa; assembly: GCA_011074415.1. Lineage (NCBI taxonomy): Eukaryota > Metazoa > Chordata > Aves > Anseriformes > Anatidae > Stictonetta > Stictonetta naevosa. The sequence continues at coordinate 29,173,548 of CM021729.1, forward strand.
CCTGAAATCAGAGAATCAGAAACAAGTGTAAAGAAGTCACTTAGTATCCGCAATTACATGGAGCCTGTTTAGTGCCAGTAGTTTTTGGTACACCATGGAGCTTCCTTAACTTGGTAGCAAACCACTTATTCTACCACCACACCAAGGTATACAGAAAAACTTGGCATTTCCTCAGGTTTGCCATATTGTTGCAAGACAGTATATCTGACAGTCTATCTGCCTTCTTGGCACTTAAACTCATCAGACTCTGTCAAACAAAAATACTCAGTGCACTGCATTTACAGCTTTAAACTTGCAGAATGTGCTTGTCTCACCACATGTTCACTGTGGTATCAGGAGACATAATACTCAGTGTTTAGATTTCTGTTGGTGTTAGTGTAGAGCAGTGTTAAGCAAGAGATGCATGCATCATATTGACACTAGAAAATGCTGCACGGTACATCCTACAATAAGGTATTTTATATAGAGGGTGAAAGCATCTCTTACAGATCCTTTTCTGCTCTTACAGACAGTAGTTAGTGGAAACAAAATATATTTTAAAGACAAAAGCACATACAAATATTACAAATGTACATTTAGTAAATATAATGAAATTGTGAGGGAGACTGTAGATTTAATTTCCTCACAGCTTCCAAGGCAAAAGCAACTTAGTCTAGTTAATTGTGGTTGCACTTTCTCTAAGTTATTTTCATATTGTGAGCAGATACACGTTTCGCAGACTGTATGGTCAGCAGTATTTAACTGCTCCAAGAACTGTTTTCTAGTGAAGTATTTAATAACCAATTCAAGAATATCTGCAAGCTTACCACAAATATTCCAACAAATCTTATCATTGCTACCTTCAAAAAAAAAAACAAGCACTAACGGATTTTCAGCAAGTGTTTCAAATTACGTATTTTTAAATAAAGTAGTGGTATTTTCACTTCACTTGTGTGTCAATCTACAAAGATCATTTTATTGTTTTAAATATTTTTAAATGAGTCTCTCCTACTTTTTGCTTGTTTTTATTGTTCTCTGAGCTCCACCTACAGGCACCATCTCCCCACAGCTCTCCTGCTTGTGCTTTAAGGATGTTCTAACAACAATTTAACTATTCTATGGTATTTTTTATATATATATGTATATATATATATAAATATATACACACACACCTTTGCAGAGCAACAGTGCACAAAGAAATCTTATTGCATAGTCTATAGTTTGGCAGGGTTCTATGAAGAATGCTTTTCTGAAGGGGACACTTGTACCCCCTAAACAATGACACTTATTCAGACAACTGAGCATTAATGCTAACAATTTAAATCCAGTTATGTCCTAAATCCTTCGGATGGAGATGTGAGATATTTTCTCATTACAATCTATTATCAAGGACTGTCCTTAGCATAAGAACATACTTTGCAGTAGTTTAAGTGGAAAGAGACAGTAAAACCTCTCTAATTATATAAAGGTACTTCTGTGGCAGAAAAAAAATAAAATCCTTTTTTAAAGTTACCTGCTGGTCTTCCTCTTTTGGGGCTTACTTTTGGAGACGCTGTCACAGGAGCTGCTGCTGCAACCGCTGCTGTTGCCACTACTGCTGCTTCCTCAGTTTCAGCTTGTTTTTCAGCCTAGTTTAAGGAATGCATTACCAAAGTGAAAAACAGGGCACCAACTTCTCAACTGCTTCTTCAAACAACAGTTTTAAATGTTAGCATTATACAATTATATATTATTAATATACCATACCAATACCATGTATTGCTTCTACATATGAAAAAAATCAAATTCAGTAACAGTATATCTTAAAAAGGTATCACTTGCTTTACATGCTCCATACCACAACTACATCATACAGTAATGTTTCAAATCACTTCAACTATTCATCATTCATCTTCAGAAAAATAAAACCATCTTGGTACAAGGAAGTAAAAGAATAATTTACAAGAATCCTTAATATCACCGTAACAGCATATCAAAACCAAGTTTTAAGCAGGTAAGTTCATTTTTTGCCCATACACAAATACTCTTAGATGCCTTCATCTTCCCAGCTGTATCACAGCATCTGGCCAGTAGCTGGAGCTACTCAGAAAAACACCTGCTCTGTAGCTAATTATCCACAATGGAAAAATAGTACAAGCTGAACTAACCAGACATAATGAACTTCATCCATACAGTCATCTTAAAGGGGTTGGGTTGTAAAGAGAGAGAGAAATTATGAAAAAGAAAAATGATACGCATCTCCCCACAGAAACATTCCATAAAAGCAGATAAAAAGAACATAGAAAAATTCCAGCTGGAGAAAACATTCACAGAATTTAGTGTAGTGGATACAGGAAAATCAGCTTGCAGCAACAGAAAAGTTAGTGACAAACATATTTATCTTCATATTCTCTTTGGAAACCAGTCATAACAAGCTATTTTGAATGAATGAGACAAACTTAAATCAAGGCTGAAGTAGAGGGACATCTCACATAGACAGACTGTTTAAGTAAGACAGAAAACAACTGATAAATTTTATTTTTTAAACAATTCCAAGATGAAAAAACACCGTGTTTCTTTTGAAGGCATGTATGGAATGCATTCAAAGCCATATAACTGCATAGACAACACTTTTCTGATCTGCAAACATGCATCACATCCCTTGGAATAACTATTCAAGCTCAGGAGCGATGCATCCCAACAAAGAGGAAATCAGGCAAAAATGACAGGAGGCCTGCATGGATGAATGAGGAGCTCCTGGCCAAACTCAAGCAGAAAAAGGAGGCCTACAGGGGGTGGAAGCAAGGACAGATGACCTAAGACAAATGTAGAGATGCTGTCTGAGCAGTCAGGGACCAAGTTAGTAAAACTAAAGCCCAAATGGAATTGTTTCTGGCCAGGTACAACAAGAAGGGCTTTTCTAAGTAGTCAGTGAAAAAAGGAAGACTAGGGAAAACCCTAGTCCCTTTGCTGAAGGAAACAGAAGGCCTAGTTACTCGGGTCAATGAAAAGGCCCAGGTGCCCAAGATCACAGTCTTTCCCAGCAGAACTGGCCTTCAGGAATCCCAGATTCCAGAGGAGAGGCTGAAAGACTGGAGCAAGGAAGATGTACCTCTGGTGGAAGAGGATCAGTTCAGGGAATACTTGCACAAACTGGACATTCACCAGCCCACGGTGAATCCTGTTGGGATACACCCATGAGTGCTGAGGGAGCTGGCAGATGTGATTGCGAGGCTGGTCTACAGTCTTTGCTTGGTCATGGCAACTAGAAGTGCCTGAAGCCTGGAGGAAAGCAAACGTCAGTCCTATCTTCAAAGAGGGCAAGCAGCAGGACCCAGAAAACCTCTGCTCCTTCCTTGGGAAGGTAATGGAATAGCTAATCCTGGAAACTATTTCCAGACACATGAAGGAAAAAATCATCAGTAGTAGTCAGGATTAACCAAAAGTAAGTCATACCTGACCAAACTGGTTACGCTTCTATAATGAAATCACCAGCCTGAAGGATGGGGGTGACAGAGGCCAGCAGATAGTGTCTTCCTAGACTTCAGTAAGGCCTCTTACACTGTGCTGCATGAGAGAAGCTGCTGAAGAAGGCTAACTGGATTCTGGGCTGCATTAGGGAAAGTATCACCAAGCAGGTCAAGAGAAGAGATCCTTCAGCTCTATTCTGCATTGGTAAAGCTGCACCTGTGTCCAGTTCTGGGCTCCCCAGTACAAGAGAGACATGGATGTACTGAAAAGAGTCCAATGGAGGGCCACTAAGATGATCAAGGGACTGGAGCACATCTCCTCTGAGAAACGAGACTTGGAGTGGATCTTATCTCTGTGTATACATGTCTGAAGGGAGAGTGCAGACGATGAAGCCAGGCTCTTTTCAGCAATGTCCAACGGCAAAACAGGAGGCAATGGACACGAACTGAAGCACAAAAAGTTCCAGCATCAAGAAGTAGTTCTCTTCTGTGCACGAGGGAGTGCAGATCTTCAAAAGACACCTGAACATGGTCCTGTGCAACCTGCTCTAGGAGGCCCTGCTTGAGCAGGGGGTTGGACCAGATGGCCTGCAGATGTCCCTTCCCAGCTCAACCATTCTGTGACTCAGCAATGGTCTGCAGTAATGCCAATTTCTGGTTAAACCACCTACCACAAACAGCATGTGCCAAACACAAACTGAAGCTGCTAAGTGTGACAGAAGAAACCATCTGGGGCCTGAAATGTGTTATGACACTACGGATACAACAATGCCAAATAAACCAAAAGACACCACAGCCATAAGATTTGAGTGTATTATGAAAAAGTACAGAATGAGATCTCTGTTTTAATGTCACCTGAAAGGCGACATTTAGAAGCTGATATCAAACATACGCACACTCACAGATATACTGTTAATTCCTTGCTGTTTCAGACTTGCCTTCATTGAATATTACTTTAGATTTATTTTTAAGATTTTTTAATAAAGTATTTTTTCAATTATGTTTTTTTTAATTGTTTTTGTAAGAATATATAAATGGTTATCTTTCTTTTTCATGAAGCAAACGATACTTAGTATGCTACCTACCTACAGCAAACACACTAAGGTCCATAAGTACACCTTTGCACTCATCCCTGCTGTCAGCACTAATATATCATGTTAAAAATCAGGAAATACTTTCAAATTAAAATTAAACTTTGCCCCACTTTAATCTATTTTTTATTTGGATCAGTGCCCTGATCTAGCTTGCTGTGTGACCACATGAACACTGATGCTGGAGTACACTAAGCTAGCAGCTGGAACTGCTTCTTTCATAAGAACACCATTTTTTCCCAGGTAGAAGACAGCACAAAAGCACAACCTCACATAAATGGGTAGTATTTCAGGTGTTGGTTCAATGTGAAGATGATGTTAAACATTTTTTTCAGAGCTTCAAGACAAATTATTTTATGTTAGTTTTTCTTTTTTACACTGGACTATTTGGGAAGAAAAGGGAACTCCCTACTCTACACTGAATTCAAACAAAATTATGGCTTTTTAAACATTCCCTGAGAAAACTGCCATTCCTGCAAGTCTTCCAGCTATTTGGAAGGGATGGAAGAGCAAAAACAAAATGTAAGTCAAACAACTTATGCATAATCTGTCACAAAAGAAAGTGATACCAGTATTATCACATCCAAACATAAATAATTAGCCATACTGTTACCTTTCTTTTTCTTCCTCTTCTAGCAACTTTAGGAATAGACGCATCACTTGGTTTCATCACATCCTGTGTAAATTGAAAATGATGCTGAGTTTTAACAAAAGAAGAAAATTTTATGAGGTGATAAAAACATACTGTTCCCCTGATTTTTAATTGAACTCAGATAGGCCAGATTCAAGTTTCCTCTCTGCTGCAAGCTTAAATTCCTGTTAATTTCAATGAGATGTTTTAATCCGTGTCAACAGATATGAAGTTTTACAGCTTAAACTTCAGTGCTGAGACTGTCACACTAGCAGTCACTGTATGTAGCTTTCCAGGACATAAAAATAGATTTTAATTAACGGACATAACATTAAAATGTTCTTTAGTATGCAGGAAAAGATGAGCTTTCACATACTTCTTTACTGTTTCTTTCAGAAGGTACATCATCTTCTTTTGTAGTATCCATCTCTTTTTTCTCTTCTTCCGCTATTGCACTTAAGCTGTTATCCTTCTTAGGCGGCAACTGCAAACAGAAGCAACACAGAGTCGATGTATGGAAAAGCACTTAGAAGAAACAAAAGTTAAATGAGCACATGCTAATAACCGTCATGCTGCTTTTCTCTTTACGTCATTTAAGTCTGCCTGTATGCACGCTTCTTTCTTACATACACATTGAAAGTACAAGGCAGGACCACTTTCGAACACATTGCAGATATATGTATTCTGGTAACTATGTACTATGATGGAAATTCAAGTCCATTTTGTGTTTATGATAATGTAACTCTACGTTTTCCACTGCATCACCTTTACATGAGTATTTCTAAATTCATGCCAATTGGCCAGTTCATGCCAATATTCAAGATTCAATTGAATCAGCTCAGGCATACAGATGGATTACAGTCACAGACATTTATCAAAGACCATCACTCTATTAAACAAAGACTTCATATAGCAAACAGACCACAAACAAGTTGTTTAATCACGTGAGACAATGATTAGTGATAAATGGTGTCACCTGACCTGTGCATTTTTATTTTTTTATACCTTAAAAATACTAATTTTCATTTTAGACAAGCAGTTAGATTTGAACATCAAGTTTGTAATAAATTACTTGGAGATAATTAACATTCTTCTTGTTGCCTAGGTATGTGCATTTTTCTTTTTCTTCTTTTAAACTTAATTTCATCTTCTGAACTTTAATGCTATTGCTTTGCCCAACATGCAAGCATCTATTGTGAAATTCACTTTAATAGTAGCTACATGTCTTAAAATTTCAAAATTGAACAAAGCATCGCAGGCAGGGGGCTATCATGTAATATTGATAACCACAGCCGTATTATATCACTAAAGGCTTTGTTTTGTTTTTGTTTACTTTTTTTCAGACTGCAACTTTAAGAATAATCACTGTACACTAAAACCAAAAGAAGTCAGAGTACAATGGTTAGAAGCATATTATAACTACATCAGTATCAATAGCAATGGAGTAAATCTGCCACAGATGTTGTCTTAAATCGGTAAACTGATTGAGACTCATTACATAAATCTATCCCTTCAAGACATTCCATTCCATTTTGGTGTTCAAAGGGCTACGTATGGTCTTTGTATTTTTCTTTCAGAGAGCTAGGTCAGGACAGCCAGGAAGCACTTTTCAGTGGAAACATGATGGCATTGCCATCTCCACTCGCACAAGCTGCTTGCTGCATACATTGACACTGAAGCTAACTGATGAACCAGTCCAGTACAAGAAAAAATAATTAAAGTTTTACTGTTGCAGTAGCAAATGGTGGGAGACAAACGCTTTTATCAGCATTGTTCATAGGCAAGAAAGAGGAGTAACAGCTGGTTTACTAATTCTATAAGGAAATTACATATTGAAAAGTGTTCCTGAAGTAAAGTTGACAGAACCCAAATCACGCTGACCTTCCAAATGTGCTGGTACTAAATAAAGAACACTCAAAGCAGCAACAAGTTGGAAGAAATAACTCAAATACCTCCACAGTCTCCAACTCAACACAACAACTTTTGTCACTTTTATTTTTAAATGGAAGGTCTTTTTTCCTCTTGAAAAACAAGCTTAGAGCTCCTAGACAATCCTCCAGGAACATCCATAGATATTCACTATGTATTAAGCACACTGGCAATTCTTCAGTTTAAATGCTAAAGGACAGTCACCTACACCTACAGTAAAACTACATTAAAGCTTGACAAATAATCAACAGGAAATCTAGCATAATTAAGGTAAGTCTATTCAAGAGTTAGACACTTGTTTTAAGGGCACTGATTGTTCTGTAGTGTATTAATTTCCAGAAGTGAGTTAAAAATAAAGGAGATGCTATAAACTTATCAATATCATCTGCATCACATTTTTTGTCATTTTAGGATTCTGGTCTCTTTTAAGAAAAAAGGAGATGACAACAACTCTTCCACACTGTATGGAAAATAGAAAACACATTAACAAAACAAAACATTCAAGAATAGAGAAAGTTCAAAGCAATGTGCTATACTGTTATCATTAAGTAAGCAGTAAGCTAGAAAGATTCCCCTCTTAAAACATGGATTATGTACAGCAGCAGTCAGCTTGAAAAAAATGGTGTTTCAGACAGAAATGCATTTCATAACTATGAATACAATATATTTAAAAGCGTAATTTGTTTCAGAAGATTTCAGTGTATGCACACATTGACAAGGCAAAGAAGCTAAACCTTGTCTGTATAAATTACCTATTACTCACAAGACACTTCCCTGACCCTGAATTCAACTGATACAACCATCTTTTTATCCATTATATATTGCCTTTTATATCTGTTCACATCACAGTGTGTGGTGTAATTCAAACTGACTCTAATCTGTTCAGGCAAACAAACCAAAAAACTCTTACAGCCCCAAAAGAACTTACTGTTTGTTCTCTTAGGCTTTTCAGGGGAAAATATTGTAACTGAACAGTTGTACCAGACAATGATATTAATGAGTCTTCAAAGAGAAGAAGGTAATCTTAAAGTTATACGTTGGCAATCGTTTTGAATTTAATGTGTCTATGTAACACTAATACATACATTAAATCTTATAAACACCAAATGCGAAGTGACAGAAAAGTACAGTTCAAGTATTTAAATAAAAAATTGACAATACAGGTTTGACTTGAAAGGTTGACAGTAAAACAAAACACAAGTTCTGTCACTTACTTTTGGGGGAGCAGTCTTTCTCCTTTTGGCTCCTGATTTTTCTTCACTTCCCTCAGGAGAATCCTGACTGCTTTCTTGAAGAGTTTCTTTGATAGAAGTGCTAATAGATGGATGGGACTTCAATAGAAAAACACGCCAATTGAAATGAAAATCACTTTCTGAACTACAGAATAACTACACTAAGAGGTGTTCTGCCACCTATAAGTTACTGATGAAAACATCAGCCTAAGGAATCCTTTATGAGAATCTATAAGAATATAAAAATATAACTATTTCTTTAATTTTCACACTTATCAATTTAAATTGTATTTTCATTATCAAACTTTCAAGTTCTAATGTTATAATGATAATAAAACTACTGCAAGATTTTTCTCACAAATAACTAAGAAAAAATGGTTAAATATAACTTGCAAGGCTCCTGTCAAGAAACACTTTTTTAAATGAGCTGTCAATTCTAAGTGAGCAAGAGCCAGCTACCAATTCCTGAAAACATAAGCAGAAAAAAACAAAGGCTAAAACTGAAAGTCAAAGACATGGTAATTGACAAGGTAAAGTCAGAATTACTCTTTTTAAAATTCCATTACTTTGTGGATAGCATCCTCACTCTTGAGTATCAGCTCCTTCGAACAAAGCTGGCAGAACTCCTCTGATTCTTAGTATTTCCCCGTCTGAGGAAGTGGTTTTGGATTTAAGCCCAAGCCACAAGCTCCCTTCTACCCTCCACCTTCCTCACTAGCAGTTACAAGCAACATCTGTGAAGTATAAATACTGCTTTCAGAACAGTCCAGCCAGCTCTGGCAGTTGAACAGAAACGGCAGCTCTCAGAAGGACTTATCAAAACAAAATATACTCAATAAAGAGACAGAAAAAAAAAGGGAGTTAATTTCCCTCTACAAATAGCTGACAAGTCTGTCACTTCAACATTATCTTGTAGTCAAAATAAAAGCTTGATTTTGCCAACATCTCCATGTGACTACCCCCTCTAGCCTTCTGTTCCAAGGCCAGACACAAAATTCCCTCTTCACACTTAATTTTTAGACTCCGACAACTGAACCATCTTCCCTACTACTGTCCAGTAATCGTGCTTCATTTAACTCAAAGAAAGTTTGTTTTAAGCCAAAAGGTTGTATGTGTATCACATGTAAACGTCACCTACATAAACTGCAATGTATCAGTAGGCTGTAATGTATTGCCCTACTTCAAAACATCATTGGAAAAAGAGGGCCTCACTCACCAGTTTGCTTTTGTTACCTTCCCTCTAAATCTTCACAGCCTACCACTACTGCCCTAACCTCCAGGCCCGCTGGCTGCCTGCACTGACCTCCTCTCACAGGCTCTCCTGTCCTGTCTGGGGCGCTGGGGCCGGGTGCAGGGCTGAAGAGCACTGAGGGGCTGCCCGCAGCCGGCCTCAGCCAGTTCCAGCCGGCCCCACACCCAACCCAGTGCGTGAGGGTGTGAGGCACCTCTGTGGGGACAAGGCACCGGGAGGGGCGCGACAACTTCAGGCAAGAGAGACGCTGAAGGAAAGATCAGGTGCCTGATGAGGGCTGGAGCAATCACGTAGAAGGAGAGCCAGTACCTGATCAGTGATATGACAACTGCGCTGGGCAGGAGGGACACCATGAAAAAAGAGATGCCAGGGCTGGAGGGATGCTGGGGAAAGAACAGAGGCACAAGAGGCGCCCCCCAGGCCAGGCTCAGAGCCCGGAGGAGCTGCCTGAGCAGGGGTGAGGAGGTACACCTCAGAAGCCACTAAGAAACAAGGAGCAGCAAAAGCAAAGTAACTACACCTACATCACCTCACCCCAGGGACTGACTGTAACGTGTAGCAAGGGGACTTGAGACCAGCAAGGTTAGAGCAGAAGCATACAGAGGGAAGGCTGAGGCATTTTTCTCTAACCTGTTTGTCTTTGTTTCTCATTGCATAGATCTGTAACAAAAAGCTTGTGTAAATTGGCTAAATTGTGCAGAATTACCTGACTTCAGAGTGTGTTGTGTCCTGTGATACACCCCTTTTTGATCTCTAAGCCCCCTCCCCCCCATTTTGCCAATTCCAACCACTCTGCTACTATTAATACTAGTTCCTGATAAACTCCCATTAAACTGCATAGGTGACTAAATCAAACTCACATGCTTGCTTTCGTCCCTGGATTAAAATGTCTAGAACCCCTAGCCTTAAAAAATATCAGTTGTTAATTATGACAGCCACAGAGATTTTGCCTATCAGACAGATGAGCATCTTCCGCTTACTGAGAATCTGTATGTACCCATTTTTCCAGCTTATAAAATATGATGCTAAGGCAACATCCTCACGCACAGGAGAGCCGTCACCTAGTCAAATATACAGAAACTAACAACAAAATAAAACAAGGTACCTCTGATGCCTCATCTTTGTGAACTGTACATTACCGGCGAAGTATTGAAAAAAAATAAAGCTCATTTCAGCACATAAGCTGAAAATAAATAAAACTGAAACAAAAAAAAAATAACACTACAATTTTCTTATTATAGGATAAAGTGGGACGTTCTTCCATCTTAGCTATGGATCTCTGAGGGACAGTGACATAATACTCCATTCTGCAAATTCAACACCAAAGATGGTGTTTTGTGAAAAACCATGGAAGACATACGACTCGTCTACTTGAAAGTATCAAAGATTGTCAAAGAAAATCCCTTTAAAGTAGGCCCTTACTGCTGGCTTTATTTCAGGTCAAGTAACCCTTACTCTGCCTGTTTTACATTCAGATTTGTTTTACAGAATATAGCTATTTCCAGGTGTTCTCCTTCTGCAACAACAAGAAATGCCTGCATGTAAAAATATGAGCTCACTCAATCCTATGGGCTTGATTTGCTCCAAGTAAACCTTGCTTTTAAGAATGGATAACAAAGGGAAAGCTATTAAAATAAAATGCTTTCTAAAATTAAGGTGAAAATTCAGAGGAAAATTTCATAAATCATAGAATTTGGAAGGGACCCACACGTATCATTAAGTACACTCCCCAGGACCCAGGACCACCCAAGAAAGTCAAACTGCATGTCTGAGAGCGTTGTCCAAATATTTCTTGAACTTCGGCAGGCTCAGTGCTGTGACAACTGCCCTGGGGAGCCTGTCCCAGTGCCCGACCACCCTCTGGGTGCAGAACCTTTCCCTAACCCCCAGCCTGACCCTCCCCTGTCCCAGCTCCATGCCGTTCCCTCGGGTCCTGTCGCTGTCCCCAGAGAGCAGAGCTCAGCGCCTGCCCCTCCGCTCCCCTCGTGAGGGAGCTGCAGGCCGCCATGAGGCCTCCCCTCGGACTGCTCTGTGTGGGCTGAACAAACCAAGGGACCTCAGCTGCTCCTCATACATCTTGCCCTTTAAACCCTTCACCATCTTTGGATGCTTTCTAATAATTTTATTTAATTCTTACACTGCGGTGCCCAAGTTGCACTTACTCAACGTGAGGCCACACCAGCACAGAGAAGAGCAGGACAATCCCTTCCCTCAACCTGCTAGTGATGCCATGCTTAATGCACCCCAGGGCACAGTTGGCCCTCCTGGCTGCCAGGGCACGCTGCTGGTTCATGTTCAACTTCTTGTAGACCAAAACCCCCAGATCCCTTTCTGTAGGGCTGTTCCCCAACCTCTTGTCACCCAGACTGTGCGTACAGCCAGGGTTGCCATGTCTCAGGTGCAGAATCTGGTATTTGCTCTTGTTGAATTTCAGTTGGTGATTGCCCAGCCCCCTCATTTGTCAACATCTCTGTAAAGCCTCTCTACCCTTAAGAGAGTCAACAACTCCTCCCAGTTTAGTGTCATCAGGCAACTTATCTACCATACCTTTGAGTCCTTGTTCCAACTCATTTATGAAAACATTGAAGAGAAGTGGCTCTGAAATGTAGCTCTGGAAAACCCCACCAGTGCCTGGCCACCAGCCTGATGTAACCGCATTTACAAAATACTTCGAGCCATTATTTACCCCATTCATAGAATGGCTTGGGTTAGAAGGGACCTTGAAGATCATCTAGTTCCAACCCCCGTGCCATAGGCAGGGATGCCACCTACTAGATGAGGGGTACCAGGTCCAGCCTGGCCTTGAATTCCTTTATTCATACTGTAAAATTGAATATATGTAAGCAAATTAGTCACTATGGCCCTGTAATCAATTTACATTAACCGTTCAGACATCCCCAAGAACAGTTTATTCTTTCATTATTTTTAAAGCTCACTTATAGGAACAGAATTTTAAAACTACTTGTGGAAAGATCATTTGTTTTTAAACATTTTTTTTCTCCTGTTTGTTTTCAAATGTTTTTTCATGTTTTTTTTTTTAAACATGGGGTTATTTTTGTTGTTGTTTTTGTGAAAAGTAATAGTGGCAAAAAACAATCCAGTGGCTCTAGACAGAACCTGACCAGTTCACACAGACAGCCTGTTAAAGAGCTATTACAGAAGCTGGACCAAAGTGTTTGAATGATACTGAAAAGGTATAATGGACTTTCCCCATAGCAAAGTTGCTAGACTAAGAAACTAGACTGTATACATCTGTTGGCAATTTTGTCTGCCTCCAGTTGGAAAAGTATTTAGAAATGCTTGAGATGTTAAGAAGGCAACTCAAAGTACTGCTTAGCTGAAGTTATTGATCCTCACTATGAAACAAAACACTGGAAGACCTTGCTGTTGTTGGTGGTTTATACCCAGATTTTCATGTTGTTAGATCTGACTGATAACATAAAACTAAGCTACAGTTCACAACTTCCTCAGCCACCCTGGCAGAACCTATCCTAAGATGCCACAAAGAAAACTTCAGAAAGTTTAACGACTCATATTTTTCAGTAGCAGAAAAAAGAAACAACTGTCTTCTATTAATACAGTGCTTCTCACTGTTATAAGGGGATTAGCATCCGGGGGCAGAAAAAGTGTACATCCAGAGTACAACCTCTTTTCTGCTGACTCTTGCTCAGATTAACTCTTGATCCATCCTTCAAACTAGAGATGCAGTAACTTGGGATGTCTTTAGGAGCAGGAATTAACTGGTGCAGAAATGGCAGTCTGGCATGTCATGTAGGAGCAGAAAAAAAAATACAGACACCAATTGTTTTTTATTATTACTGCAATAATGTCTAGAGGCCCCAGTATGTGATCAGGGCCTACCAAAACCAAGAAGCTATAGAATGTTTAGAGAAGAAGACAGACAAAAATGATCAAGAATTTTTTTTTTCTTGTAAGAAGTTTGGGCCTTTTTATAGGTAGAGCTGCTTAGCTCCAGTTTAAGCTTGGGATGTTTACCAAGAGGGTAAGAAACAAAGGACTACTGACAAATGAAAACTTAATCGAGAGTGTCACATGACAGAGGGGCAAAAAGCAAGAATAACATTATTTCCAGCCAATACAATGGAAATACAGTGTACTACAAAAGCATGCAATGAAACCTTACAAAGGTATTTATGGAGAAAACCACTTGGGCTTAGATAACAGGAAGTAGTAAAATGACTGAGATTACTGATGACTGAGTAAAAACTGATAAAAACCACCATTTAAGTACAACTGTATATGACTGAATATGACTTGACGTGTGCTGTTATGGAGCAACACTGTAAAAAAATATGTTCAACTTTCAATAGTGATAGACTTATGCTCTGAAACTGTCAACATGATTCTTCATGAGCTTACTGTAGAAAAATAAAATTTACATGAAAGAAAAGTCTCATGCTACTAAAACTAGAGATAAACTAAAAAAAACACAAAACAAAACACAAAACACAGTGTAACCTACAGTTGAGTGTCATCAGTGATTCTTTATCCTAGAGCAGTAAATATTTATTGCCTTTTTTTCCCCCTACAGTACAGTAACAAGTAGTTGCAGACTCTGCATAACTCACCTGCTGATGAGAGAACTTCACTCTGGGATTATTGTCAATTTCCCACAAGCCTTCATTAAAGCCCTTTCTTTTATTTGGTTTTCCATATTTCTCTTTATTTTCAGAGTAAGGGAATATGTCCTTTGGTCCCAAAAACGCCCTTCAGAAGAGAAAGAAAAAGTTACCAGGAAAAAAACTACTCACGTTTTAAATATTTTTTTTTCCAAAAGGAGAAATAAGCATCAAATATCATTAAGAAACACTAGTTGTCAGCATTGCAGACAACCAATTCTGTTACATAAGCAAGTTTAGTTTTCCCAATTTAACCTTCAACAGCCCACGTTTTCCGTTTCTACCACCACATACATGGCCCCTCTCCTTCCTAAGGTGATGAGTATCCAGGCAAGAAACAGATAATGCTTCTTAACACATGGCAAAAGACAACCAACTACTGTGAACCAGAACAACTAAAAATTTATCTTGTGAATGAACAGAAAGAGCACATGCTTTCTTTAGAAAGACAGGCTTAAGTGTTAAGAATAAAGAATTCTTATATCCTGACTACATAATACAAGAGATTAACAACAAAGAAAGCAGAAGTTGTTCCAAAATAACAAAGAAAACCTTTTGAAGTTACTAAATCAGAAACAATGTAGTTAAAAGACAAAATTCAAGAAGAATCTTAAGTGTATCAGGCATGAAAAACAACACTAGAAGGCAGTGACTACCCACACCTCAATGTATTTGACTGCCCAGGTCCTTAAGAATGCTGTGTAATTCAGCATTAATTCAGTAACTTTTCAGTTTATGAAGATAAAACTTCATCACTTTATTTACTGTATTTAATAAAAACTTTAAGCCTTTCCGTAAGGTTCTTCCTCAATCCTATTCTTGGGGAAGTAAATATTGCAGTTTACATTTTCTTTTTTTAAATTTAATTTACTCTTAGAAGAGGCCTTCACATAGCTTGTGCATCTTTTTCACACAAGCTGACAACATCCCTGTACAGCACTACCCCTACCTAAGCTGTGTAACTAAATCTATCAGCCTAGCTCTACTTGTATGTCAAAGTCACAATATCCACACTATTTTCTCTAAGCTAGACTTAGGAGAATGGGGTAAAACTACTGAGGACAAATATTCTGGTTTATGCTGAAGACCATCAAAGGCTATATAGTTCCTGCTCTACTCCCAGTACTTTTCAAGTTAGAACTTCTGAGCAGCAATCCATACGCTGCTAAAACAAAGATGCCACTTCGAGCTTCACTCTTGTTTTTGCTATGTGTCTAGATGCAGCTGTCTGACGTGAGACTCAGTAATCTGAAAAGTTGCAGGTACTTGCTTTCTAAAGTAATGGCTCTAGGAAAATGATGCAGATACTTCTAATCCCCACTATCCTATTTTCTTCATCATCTTTAAAAAGACCTAATTGAGACCTACACCTTACTACACTAAAAGACAACATGTTATCATCTAGAAAGCTTAAGCATCTCCTGCTCCAGCAGTAGAACACTTACTGATGTGCACAAAGCATGATGTAAACCACTGAGAGATTAGACTGCAAATCACCCACCCCTTTTCAAGAGATGGTTATAGTCAGTTCAGCCAGCATGGGAAACACGCATCGGCAAAGCCGCCTTAACCAGAAAAAAATACTGAGGAGAGAGACAAATGGAAAGTGGATGGAACAAAAATAGGAAGCATTGCCTCCTTTCTTCCCTATCCCCTAAGCAGAAGTGTTTTTCCAAGGTTTGTATGGCTTTACCATATGTATTGCTCAAGCTTTGAAAAACATCAGGAATTCTCAACCATGAAGAGGCCATGTAGCATACTGGGCCGGTGTATTTAAAACCCCATGCGCCAAAAATGAACGAGAAAACTTAGTGTAGAGGCCCTACCCAGAGACACAGGTTCTAGAAACTACATTTTCAGTGTGGCCTTCTGCAATGATGTCATATACTAGCACAACGGATCCAAATAAAGCTTTCATTAAAATAATATTTTTTACTTTTTTAGAATGCTGCTACATTAAGACAAAGACGGAAATAAAGAAATGCCACCCAAATCTCCAAAGCCTATTATAAGGAGCAAATACCTGTTCACTGAGCATAGGTAGTAACACATCATTGTTATTCACAGGTATATGCTGTACCCACCAACAAGTATGATTGAAAAGCAGGAGAGTTTCACCTGTTACCACTCTAAGGAGCACTGCATAAATTGCATGTTTGAAGAACAAGACAGCTGGGTCACTGCAAAGTACAGGATGCTCCTGTACTTTGCAGGCTGTATGTGAAACTGACACAGAAGTTTCGCCTATATTCTATGAATCTCTGGAAGGTGGTAATCCTGAAACTACAGCCTGCAAAACAAAAAACTAGACTGCAGTAAAACTTTATTAAGAGTGCCAATGAGTGAAGAACAGATATTTCAGATTTACCCATGCAAATGAGGAAAAAAAAAAAAATCCAAATCCAAGCATGAGTTAGGAACTTAACTGAAGCTTAAAATGCACCACAATGCTTAAAATTTACAAACGTATTTTTGAACCTTTAAGTAAGGAGTTATGTCATTCTCCCTTATATTCATGTGCATGTATTATACGTGCATGTAAGCTTACATAGAACTGTACAAAACCCAAGTTCGATCCAGAATGACATACATCAAAGGGGAAAAACAAAGCAGTATTATACTTTTAACTGCCAAAACGTTCTGGGGAAAAAAAAAAAAAAAGATAACCAAGTGTACTGTTTGAACTTATTGTGAGGAGAAGTGTATCATCAAGTGAAGGGACAATGTGCAAACTTGGCAACCTTGAAGTGAATTCCACAATTCTCTTCACCCACAAAAAAAAACTCATGGTAAAAATAAACCAGTAACTGATCCATTGGTAAGATCAGTTGAAAGAATGTATATAAGCCAAGCACACAAAAAGCTTTCTCATTGGGAAACTACTTCTCAAAAACAGTAAAAAGTAATCTCAAAAAGAGTAGAGGATGCTTGCTTTTTAGTTCAACAAGCATTGGATATTCTCTTAATGTGACTTATTTTTAAAAACATATGCAAAATAACAGACTAAAGAGATTTGAATAAATATTTAATGGGAGGAAGATAAAACAAAGCCTTCCCATAAAATGCAAGAAACTGAGTACTTTTATACATAACTTCTATTTGTGACCTGCTTATATGCCAATTGCTATTTTATTAAGAAAAAGAGGGAAAAAAAAATGAATTATATATTTAAAAAAAAAAAAATGAGGCAACAAAGGCAGCACTGAATTTGAAGTCTTAGATATGCACACTAGAACAAACTCATACTATAAAGTAACATGATAATTTTAACAAGACAGAACTACATAAAAAGCAGTGTATCAGCAAGAAAAGTTAGTAGTGGAAATACCCTCAAAACAAGTTTATGATTGCAAAATACTAGCATTGTTGAAAGAACCTAAAGACAGATGTTTTTCAGAATAACAGGTATAGAACTGCATCTTCTAATTTTTCTCTCAAAATCTTACAAAAAAGAAGACCCATGCCCCCAAACATCTCGGAAAGGAGGGGGTAGCAATAACTAATGCAGGATAATTTAACTATTTCTCAATTTTTTCCTATTTAAAGAAAGTGAAATATTGCGGAGAACAATTAACAACATATTTTTGAGAATTTTGACTATATACGGACCTTAATTAAAGTCTGTTACAGAAAAAAGAAAAACTCACCACTCATATCACTTGGGGTAGGATTTGTTTTTCGACTGGCATGGAAAAAGTACATGGTATAGTCACTGTCTACCATTTCCATTTCCTTGAATAGCTTAAGCAAGTGTGAAAGTAACACATCTTGACAAAATAAATTAATTCAGGAGATGACATGCTACTGAACAGCATAGTTTTAAAACACACAGCTATCAGGTAAGTCATCAAGTTCCTATTAGAGCATGCTAATGAAATAAAAAAACCACGTCTCTTAAATATGAAGGACTTACGTCTCATGGGTGCCAAAAAAGAATATAGGCATTTTGTTTGCAGGAGGCTTTACTGCTCCTTCAGGAACTTCATCCACCTAAGGAAAATAAAGACCACAATTGAAATCAAGTAACAGTTAATAACAGTCTAAAGGGAAACATCTAGAACTGTTAAAAACATTTAAAAAACGCTACAGAGAAGTAAAGCAGATCTCAAGGATACAATGTTAAAAATAAAACCGATTAAACAACAGTATTATCAACAATAGGAAATGAAAACACTTCTTGTGTTACAGCAACATAGGACATTGTTTTTTAAAAGGAGATACATGATGGGCTGTGGGTAGAAGCATGACTTGATTCCATCCAAAAAAACATCCCTCCTTCACCATAAGCCACAACGCCACTTCCTCCCCTTATGCTGAGCTGATAGCTTGTCCAAGCCCAGATGCCAAGTACTATGAAAAGTCACTACATTTAACAATAAAACAAAACAAAAAAGCTAACAATTCTTGATGCCGTCTCTTAGCTAAATAGCGCATGGTTAGTCTTTTAGCTACGTTTCCACAGCCATTAAATGCTGGAAGGCAGTCACAGAACTTGCCATAGCACTTCCAAGGGAGCAGTGGGAACAGGAGAAAGAAAGACTGGACAACTTATCGCTTGCACTCAGCTTCTTCTACAGGAAAAGCTACAAGGACGCCTGACTTTAATAGCAAGGAGCAACGCTGACATCAGTTCGAATTTTCCTTTGCCAAAAGGGAGCAGCTATCCGGGAGCTGTGTTTTTGTACAACCAGGTCCTCGCGCAGCCCCAGCCTTTGTTACGCTACCACGCAGCGGTCTGAAAACAGCAGCGCTGCTGAAAGCCAAGTTATGCAAATGAGGACAGCGAGCCAGGGAGAGGGCCACTGATTCCAGGAGCACTGACTGAATTCAAGGAGAGGCGTGAGGCAAAGCGGAGCCGGGGACCTGCGGGGCCGCCTGCGAGCCGCATCTCCGGGTCGGCTCGGCACGCCGCAGGTGCTGGGCAGCGGCACGGCGGGAGGGCGATGAGGAGGAGGATGCGGAGGAAGGAGCGGGCGCCTTACCCTGGCCGGCCAGTGCGGGTAACCTTTCATTTTGGCGAAGATAAGGTCCCCGGGCTTGAAATCGCGGCTCATGGCTTCTCGTTGTGCGCGAAGCGGACGGGGCCGAGGGGAGGGCTCTGTGCTTCCAGCCCCCGCCGCCGGGGCGCCGCCAGCCACGCGAGGTGCCGCTGCCGAGGGAAGCACACACCGGGTCGGGTCGGGTCGGGTCGGGTCGGTCAGCGCGGCACCCTCAGGGCCTCGCGGCACCCACCGCAGGCCCCGCGCCCCCGCCCCGCTCCCAACCGCCGCCCCGCTCCCCCAACCGCCGCCCCGCGCTCCCCTCCGTCCCCAGCCCGCCCGCGGCACCTCGCCCCGCCGCCCCCCTTCACGCCCCGCCGCGCCGCGCTGTGCCCCGGCCCGCCGCCCACCTCCGCCTTTAGCCGCCGCCGCCGCGCGCCCTCCTCCCGCCGTGCCGGGCGCTACCACGCGGCGGAGGGCGGCGGGGGGAGGAGAGCGGCTCGGGCACGGCCGAGGAAAGGCGGCCGGGATCCTCTCGCACCGCGCCTCCGCGGGACGCGGCGGGGGAAAGTCGGGCGGCTGCGCCGGTGCGGGCGGGGAGGGGGCCAACGGGTCCGGCTCGGCCCGGCCCCCCCGGCCCGGCGAGTGGCGCCTTCCGCCGCCCGCGGGGCGGGGGCGCGGAGGAGGCGGGGCGGGGGGGGAGGCGCTGCCTCGCTGCCGCCCTCCCGCCGCTGGCAGCGGCGGTTGGCGGCCCTGAGGGAGCCGCCGCGGAGGGCGGCCGGTGCTGCGGTGTCGCCCGGAGTCGAGCTGTTGCTCCCCTTCTACACGCTCCCCTTCTACACCTCGCAGCCCTCCCTCCTGGCAGTCCCCAGGCTGCTGCTGTTCCCCACGTGCTCCTAACCTTGTTTATTCTCTTAACTTCTGGGTTTCCCCCAGCGTTCACCAACTGATGCCCTTGGTTTCAGTCTCTGGTGTCTGAAGGTCTTACAACTTAGTGGTCACAACTCTTTTCTTTTTTTTTTTTCCTTTTTTTTTTTTTTTTCCTTTAAATCTGGACTACTGTTCAGGCTCTGCTCCTTGTTCTCTTCCTATCTGCTCTGGCTTGTTTACCTGACAGTACCAAAACCGCTCCTCTCATGCCATTTCACCCTCTCCTGAAAGGGCTTATTAAAAAGCTTCTGTCCCCGCGCCTGTCCCGTTGGATCTGGTGCTTCTCCTGCTGCACTGAAAATCGCCAAGCCCGCCATCTCAGGTGTGGTTTTGACCCTTCCCCGCGGTCCCACGCAGCAAGCGCAGTGTTTGCGCTATCACTGCGGCCAAACCCAGGAAGAAGAGGTGTAAGGAAGAGGCCTAGCACACAAAGTTACTTCTTACTCCTCGCATAATTACATTATCTGACGCTGGCAGATGAAGCCACGTAGTGCTTGAGCAGCCATCCTCAGTATGGGGCCTCGTGCACAAGTTTTACGGGCCAGATTTCTGTCGTCTCTCCTCTGCGGCACTGGTATGGGGGGAGACATCCTTGTAAGAAGAAACAGCATACTGCTGTTAGTTTTGATACTGAAACTGAAGTCAGACGCAAAACACCCACTACAGTTGCCACAGAGAAAGTCCTGTTTTGTTCTAGGCTCCCTTCTCCTTTTAAGCAATAATAATAATAATAATAATTTATAAATGTTAACTCTTCACACATTTGGGGCAGAAGTTGTTTAAAAAATAAGACTAAGGTAGATTGTACATCTGGAATTGTTTGCAGAAGATACAAGTCTGACCAGCAGAAAACTGTAACTGCATTGGTAGTTACAGAACTGTTCATTTTGGTGCATCGAGTCATTCCAATTCAGCAGCAGATAAAGTTTCCTAATTTTTCATAAATGAGACAGTGTTGAGTACTAGGAAATAATAATAATAATAATATTTTGCTAGGCAGGAATTGACAATCTGCAGGGATTCCCTTAGCTAAATCATTACTCTGTTTAGTCATATGATTACATTTGTCTTCCACATCAGATTTAATAAATTCGTATTTTAGTTTTGAAGCAGTGCTTTCGGAATCTCTTTAGGACATTCCAATTTTCTCAGCCTTTGGAAACATTCTTTTGAATCTGCTGTTTCTCAGGAACCAGAAGCCTTGCACATTGTATTTAATTCAGTGAAGGGCTGCTGAAAAAAATTTGATTTTTCCTAATTAAGGAAGCAATTCAAGATTACTTGGTTTTATCAAAAAGTAGGGTGTTCTTCAGAAGAGGCTAATGAGACTAATACATTTTTAAAAGGTAAGGACTACAAAGTTAACTATGATTTAAAGAATGAAAAACTAAAATTGTTTGAACAAGTTATATTTTGTGTGTGATCAGGCTCATTTGTATCTTAAGTAAACAGATTAAAGACAAACTGGACTAAAGTGTTAAGTAAACAGAAGACTGTAGACAAACTGTTCAAATATAGACTAACATGGAACGAAAAGATGTGTATGTTGCAATGCAGCCACTGTGCTCAGAAGAGACTAGCAGGTCATACTGATGCTATTAAGCTTTAAGAAGGTTAGCATCACCAATTTTTAGCAAATGGTTTCATTTTGAATGACAGAATCTGCAGAGCCAGACCTGACAGCTGGTGCTAAAGTAAGTGCACTGATAGGCAGCAAGCTATCACAAGCTGTGGTAACTTTTTGACAGGTGAAAAACAAACAAACAAACAAACAAAATCTTGTGAGGAGTTGCATTTCTTGAGTTTGTCTGTTTGAAACAGCATTTCCAACTGATTTCCTGCAGGTGTGGGTTAGCTTGCTCTGCAAAGCAGCAGGCTGTCATCCTGTCTGCAAGTGAAGCAGTTGGTCGTGCCCTGCTAAGGTGAGAACCATACAGACGTAACAGGTTCTCCCCTTCTTTTTCCAGAACTTGTAGTGCTGCTTCTATACACATTGTGAATACGTCTCTCTAAAGAACCTATTTCACACATAAAAGTTAAAAGTTAACAAGTTAACATTGAATTCAATGTCTAATACAGTTTTGTTGCTATCTTCCTACAAACAAACAAACAAAAAAAAAAAAAGCACATTTATCCTGAGTATCCATAGGTTGTAGACTGAAATATTCCTTAAAGAGTGAAGAAACTTCTAAAGCATTTTATGTAGGAGTTGAATTTTTCAGAAGTGGAGGAAGGAGGGATGTTTTCTCTGCTACATGCGTATGTCATCAAGTGTTTTGTCTAATGTGGCTTATGAATCAAGGTCAAAAAAAAAAAGATGTGCATTCTTTTGGGCAGATAAAGTAATTGCTTATTGGCTCTATATCTGGAAGCTTTTATGGTTAGAAAACCTGTGAGAATTTGTACACACGATCTTAAGTCTCTCCAATTCCTTCCATGTTAACCTGTAATTTATATTCCTTCAGTATTCTATGCCTTTTCCATCTGCTTCAGTTTTCGAGTACCATTAGATGACAGCAGAGGAGTCCTCAATCACTACCATGTTTTTGATCAGCAAGGAAATGCTGTTATTAAAATAATTGTAACATAATGATTTTTTTTACCGTTATACACCTGGACAAAGAACTACATTGGCTTGTTTACAAGACAAATCAACCACATAATGCAGACGTAGAAAAAACATAGCTAAAAACATTTTTATACAGATTATACAGATCAGATCACAAGCTAGAGATCGAGTTTTGAGACCTCTTGGAGGGTGTGAAATAATATGGAGCTCTTTTTCTCTTGCAATTTAAAGTTCAGTCTATACTGAAGGGTATTAGTGTCAGCTTAATATTTCACCATGCGTCTTAGGAAATCTCAGCCCAAAGTGACATTTTTGCAGTTAAAAGTGACAGGAAACAACTGTGGGTTAAAGTCATAGGGGACCTCAACTACTATGACAGTACTTGTGATAATGAAGTAAATCATGTTGACCTGTAATCCAAAGCAATTAGCTGTACTTTGAATTCAGTATGAATGTTTTCCCGCGTGAGGACCAACTGCAGCGCTGTGGTTAATATAAGCTGATTTTGACTTCACAGATAACTGTCCTTAGCGTAATTTCTGTCCTGTTGGGGAGTTCCAACTAGGAAAAAGAATAAACGATTTTATGTTTGTTTATGTATTTATTTAATAAATGTAAAAAAATTATATACATATAAAAGATACCATGTTTTCATTTCAATCACTAATTGTATTTCCCGAGAGATTTTTGAAGTGACATAATCGGAAACCTTTAGATTCAAAAGACGGAGTTAAAGAAAAGACTAAGCCTCGATTCTGTTCGCTTTCACTTGTTGCATCCAGACTACACAGTCGCACCCCATCTGGAGACGGCGCTGCCAGACCAAACGCCGCCGAGGAGGTCTCAGATTAGGTGAGGCAACACAGCTCCCCTTAGTGTTAAGAGCGCGGTATTTACCGGCGCCGCAGCACAGCGCAGGCAAGCACATGGATCATTGCTGCCTGTGAACGCGGCACCCATCCAAAGGCTGTGCGGCTTGCTGGACGCTCGTACACCCGGCCTTCACGCGCACCTAAGCTGGTAATTAGGGCCAGCTTCGATTACAGTTAAATTAGGTGATCCCTTCTAGAATGATAACCGAGTTGTCCAAAGAGGATTTTTGTTCTCTGTGTTCTTAATAATATGTGCCCATTCTGTGCCCAGTCTGTCAGGATATCGCGTCTCTTCAGTGACCTGCCTGGGCTGTGGCAGTGGCACCCCGGACTGTGCATTCTCAGATAACCTGCCCGTATCTGGGCTGGGTATTTGCTGAGATGAACCTGGCCACGTGCGGATCACGCATTCCCTCAGATCTCCCTGTAATGATTACGGGTGATACATCGTGACGCGTTTTTTCTTCAGGTGCAGATGAGCGTTCTGTTAAGAGACCGTCTGCCCGGTGTTTTGCCAAGCGTGGCTGGTGACAGCCGTGATGTGACCTTGCTGAGGCACACTCTCTGCGGGGGACCCAGGTTTCTCGGGGACTGCAGAAGTTCGTCACAGGAATAGGAAATTAACACATTTCCGACGACTTGCTACCACAGCCTTAACGTGCATCTGCTTATGACGTTAGCGGCACTTATTGAACACTTTGATGCGGTTTTAACTCTCTTCAGCCCGTGGCAGGATTTCCAGAATA
This sequence comes from Stictonetta naevosa, assembly GCA_011074415.1. Lineage (NCBI taxonomy): Eukaryota > Metazoa > Chordata > Aves > Anseriformes > Anatidae > Stictonetta > Stictonetta naevosa. The sequence continues at coordinate 29,197,847 of CM021729.1, forward strand.
CAGTGCCTGCTCTTCCGGCACGCCTTGGGGTGGGCTTTCGGCCCCCGACCGGCCCCGTCCCCCTTCGCACCCCGGCCGCCCTCCCCCCGCCGCCGACCGAGGCGGGAGCCCGCGGCGGGCTCCCCCGTCGCGCCCCGCGCATGCGCGGCGTCTCTGTGACGCGCCGCGGCCGCGTCTTCCCCGCCGGGCCCTAACGACCGAGCGGTTCCAGCGGCAGCCCAGAGGTGCGGCGGGGTGGGACGGGGCCGGGACGGTTGCGCCGCGTTGCGCCATCGCTGCCTCATCGCTGCCCCCACCGGGTATCGTGCCCGCCTGTGGGGGTATCGTGCCCGTCCGGCGATAGCCCAGCGTCGAGGCAGAGCTTCCCGGAACCGTCGGCTCTCGGTGAGCTGCGCTTCGAGCTGCCTCCCCCCCCCCTCCCCCCCCTTTTATTTTTTTCGTTCCCCACCCTGGAGGCGGCGTGCCTCGGAGTGCACCGTGGTGTCTGGCCGTTATTAACGGAAGGAACCCCTAAATCAGTTCGCTAGCAGTAAATGCTCTCTTATTAATACAATCTGTGTTATCAACATGCTAGCTATACTGATTTTTTTTTTTTCCTGTCACGAATACCGAATTAAAAAGTTTCCTCTAAAGATGGTCGGGGCTGTAGTTTAACGCTCCTCCTTTCTACCCTCATGTATTGCTGATATACAACACAGATATTTTTAAGCACAAAATAGCAGATTTATGGAATGGAAGACTAGCCGTGTTGCTGTGTTCACCTAAACTTGGCTAATGACTTAAAAAGAACCCCACACACTCCCTCTCATCCTTCTCCAGTATTTTAAGTATTACTTAGTAATAAAATAATACCCCAGTATTATAAGAGATAAAATATCTCCATTAGTATTTTGGAGATAAATTGAATTTGTTATCCTCTTAAGAGAATCAAGACTGTAAGGAGTGGAACAGCATATACAGACTACATAACATTTTGTGTTGGTGTTCTTCTGAAAACTCTGGCAGCAGACATTCTACAAAATGCATTTTTTTAATCTACAGCATTTAAGTTTAGAGGACTCACTCTACAGTTCTTTTTGTTGGGTAAAGCTGATTTCAAACTACAGTTGGTGGTGATTGTTCACGTGACACAGTAGCACTGTTTGGTACCTATTTGTGAGTGTTGACAAATGATTCTTTCATTATGTTGCTAAGAAAACTTAAGTATGTCTCTGTTACAGGCTTCAATGCTTTTATGGTATAAAAAGAGTAATCTTTGAAGCTTCTCAACTAAAAATACTTATAGTTGAAGATGACGTTGATTCTCCAGAGTTTATAGACTTAAAAAGCTGCATAATGGATATCAAGAGTTCCTCTTCCACAGTCAGCCATGCAGTCCATGAAGCTAATTGGTGAGCTTTACTTCTGTATCTTGTAGTTCCATACTGTGGTTCATCTCTTTGTGGCTGATTTTCAAGGTCCCTGAAACAGTGTAATTCAGACTGAAGAAGAACAAGATGTGATTTATCAAAGCCGTGCCATGCTGATATAGTCACCCTATAAAAAGTTTTGCTTGAAGATACATGTAATGACCATCTGATGTGCTGGAATTCTTGTATGAGAATTCCAAAGACATGACTTAAATATAGAAGGAGTTCCTGTCTGCAGTCAGGAATGCTGACCTGGAGTGGCGGAAAGATTCTGCATTAGCTGATGTGGTACAGGTCAGCGTTAAGTCTTACATGCAGGTTGTATTTTTTACAACCTGGCATGTTTGATACTTAGCACAGTTAAAGTAAGCGTTAGTTAATTCTGTTTATCTTACCGGTAACAGCTATTTGCCACTATTTAAAGCCTCATTAGAGCTGACAATGATGTAGGCAGGAATAAGAAAATTCCATGACTACTAATTTTGGTTAGGCAGTCAGACTGCAGACTGCTCCTTGAGGTAGAGGAATTTAGCAAGATTATACTAATAGGAATATTAAGAAATAATAAAATAATCACTGCTACAAAGTTTATACTTTCTGCTAGATATGGAGGAAATATTAGCAAAATCATTTTTCTGTAACGTTCTGTGTCCACTATAGCTAGCTGACTTAGGAAGTGAATGTGAATTTAAAGCTTTTGAGTTACAGAAAGGCATTTTGCAGTGTAGAACTCAAAAGCTGTTTCACCTGCCTATGTCTTGAAGAAATTGAAAATGTTACTAAAATAGTGCCTTAGATAAAAGCTGTAGGTGGTAAAATAGATGTTTTTGTTCAAAACCTGAACTGATGAACTACAAATATATGAAAATGGAAATACAAAGTTTTCTCTGAGTTTCTATTAGATTGCAAATCACACGTGAAAATTTCCAGGGATTTTGTGTGGTTTTGTCTTTGATTTAATCTTCACTGAGCTTTGTACACTAACCCTTTTGCTCTACATATGAACATGGAAGGAAGAATCTCCTACAATAGGTGGCATGAAAGTACTGCATGAGCTGGAGATAATTACTGGCTTTAAAGAAGAAAAATGACACATGCACACTAACCCCACTCCCCAGCCGAAAAGTAACATAATCAGTGCATAGCCTATGTTTCCTTGAAGAGTGCAGAGAGAGGAGAAGGGCAGTTTGGATTCTGATTTTATCCCTAACCCGTGCTTTGCTAACTCTGGCCTTCTTTTAGCTGCCTATAAATGAGATTGATACTTTTTATATCATGCCTGAATAATGACATGCCTGTCTTTCATCAGTTTTCTCCAGCCATGGAGCAGAGGGGAGGAGAAAATAAGTCTCCATGGACACTTACACGATGTCCACAAACAAGCTTTTACACAGTTTCTGGAAGCTCCGGCTGTTCAGATCCTTTTTGTTTCCTGCTTGATTTACCACATCTTCTTACTGCTATAGCTAAGAGTTATATAAAATAGCGATCCGTGATATTGCTTAACTTTGTTGTTGATCTTCTGCCCTTTGAGCGATGTTGATTCCTTTGGGTATGGCTACCACAGTAACCCCAAAAGCTAATAATATACCTGTGGTTTTCTTTCAGTGCGCACAGGTTTTAATGATCCTTATCTCCTACAATTATTAATCATATAAAACGTGTTAAATACACAGCACCCCATAAAACAATTACTGATGACATACAGTTATATTGGTCTCATAGGTAAAGTCTGTGTTGGTATTAAATGAAAATAGATTTAATTTTTATTTCATCAAAATATTTTTAGACCTTTTCTAAAGAAATAGAATTTCATCCTTCATTACTAGTGATGTCTTTAAAGGTAACAGTCAAAAATCTATGCTATTGTTCTCGTTTGTGACAATGTTCTTGTTGTTTTTGTTTGTTTGTTTTTCTGCTACATGTATCATCACATAGGGTTCTCAGACATAGAAAATATTAGTTGTGCCTCTGCACAAACCCAAGGGTAAAGAGGTCTTAGAAGAAAAATAATTAAATCCCAGTAGATTCTGTTGTTTTGCGAAAAATAATTAAATCCCAGTAGATTCTGTTGTTTTGCAATTAATACTTAGGACTCTTAAGACGAAGGTAAGATAATGATTTATCATTTTTAATTCAGTGTGAGATGATAGCACCTTTTTGGCTAATCTGGTTATGTTTCTCTTTATGGTATGTTTCCTAGTGATTCTGAAGACTTTTGCTTTTGTATGGAGCAGCTAATTACTCCAGCCAGACTTTTAAAATTATATATATAGTAAATATAGTATAGTATATATATATATACAATGTATGTATAATATGTGAAGACTGAGTTTTAACTCTTGAAAGAAATTTTAAAATGGCCAACCTGAAGTTACAGTAATTGCACACAAGATTATTAAACTAGCGTATTTTAATGAAATGTTCATTTTTGTACTCAATTTCCAGTCTATGTATAAAAACTTGTTTCTATTATTTTAATATTGCTTTTGGTTCCTAGAGGGCTAGACCTTTAATAGGTATTATGCTAGTAATCAGTTGCTTAAGTGAAATGCAAATGTATGCATCTTCCAAAAATATGTAAAGATTATTTTGATTCCAAATATGTGCATTTGTTACATGATAGGGGTGGTTTTGAGATGGTAAGTCAATGCTTTTTTTTTTTTTTTTTTTTTTTTTAAAAAAAAAAAGAGCCGTACTGAAGGAGATAAACAAGAGGTGGAATGATGTTTTGAAAGTGTCCTGAAAAATTATTGAATCAATAACAAAAACAATTAAATACAATAAAAGTACACATTTTAAAATCAAAGTTAGGAAACACCAAACATATATCTGTTTTCAGTGCCTGTAGCTACATCCCGTATCCTGCATAACAAGCAATTATATGTAACTCTTTTTTCAAAAAGCAATTGTATGATAACAACTACATGGCATAATTTGTGAATGTTTTGAATTTTTGCCTCACAAACTAATCATTGACCTAAGGGACCACTAAAATTTATAAGGAGTATTCATGTATTTTGAAAACATTCGTATTTTGCAGCCTAGATAGTGCCAAGAATGAGTCACAGTTACTACAAAATAGCGATGAATCAAAATTGTTCTCTGATGAAGATCTAGCATGGCAGCTCCATGAAACCGAAAAAGAAAAGTTAGACATGGTCATTAGACACCGGCAAGAAGTAAGTTTTTTTGTTTGCTTTATTTTGCTCTTCTAAGAAATGTAATCTTGTTTCATTAAAATCATGTTCTCATTAAAATCATGTGTTGAAAGTGCAGTCATTAGCTGAAAAATAATAAAGGTGTCACTCTACAGACCTCTCATACCTGTTTTAGTGGCTCTCTTGTCATTGTTAATAGTTAAAGTAATTCCAACCTTGGTGCAAATTTTCTGCAAGGAAAATTTCTTCCTTCACTAGTAGTTTGTTAGATAAAATTGCCTAATGGCACAAAAAGATAGACGCCACAGCTTGAATCTAGCTTGATAGAAATAATGTATTTAGTTCTTTATTTTATTTTTATTTTTTCAGAATATTAGGGTATCATTTTAATTCTGTGGAGATCATTTTGCTAGCTTTATGACCCACAGTTGTTTTTGTTTGTGTACATCAAATCTAGCTGGTGTATCCATTGATGGTCTTGCACTGTCTTACCTTGTACAAATTTGCTATTTTGTAGAATTTGTAGTAAAATGTGTGAAGTGCAATTGTTGTGGAATAGAATCATAGAATGTCCTGAGTTGGAAGAGACTAACAAGGATCATCTAGTTCTGCTCCTGGGTCTGCACAGACCACCCAAATATCAGACCCGGTGCATTATCCAAATGCTTCTGGAACCTTGGCAGGTCTGAGGCCATGACCACTTACTTCCCTGTGGAGCCTCTTCCAGTGGACGTGTTTGTCAAGCACTTGGCACTTTTAATGAAAGCTTCATTCATAGGGAGATCACTTTACCAGCATTACAAAGATTTTTCCTGATGGTATTGTAGCAGATTAGTATTGAAATGAAGAGGTAACAGCAAGAAAATACTTTGATACTCAAATTAAGATAGATTAAAAAATTTTGCATTTGTATACATAAGAAAGGGTGAGCACTGAGTACAGCAGTAGTTGTAATCAACTGCAGAGGTTTTGATACTAGGAATACTTCCCACACTCACAAATGCCAGTCTGACGAGTGATGTGCTGCTTTAAACTGTGCTTGTGTGGAAGTATTACTACTATGGATAGCAATTTTGTTCTTAGCAGTTCTCAGGGGGTGATGGATGCAGGTTCTCATTGATTTTGTTGGGGTTATATCGAGCCAGTAAACCAAGTTTGCTTTTCCACATTCATTTATTATTGGGGTGTGTACGTAGATGAAGAGATTCTTGCTTCTCCCACAGCAACTTGCTCTTGTGCTGCATTCTTCTTCCGTTGTCCCATCAGCTGTGGTATTATTCTATAAAAACGGGCACCAGAAGCTATCTGGATTTGACGAATAACCTCTTGAGAATTTGTAAACTGGGTATACATAACAAAATGAATGTGCTGTAGCGTGTTGCTGTTGTTTGTACTGCAGTCAGGTTGCTTTTTAAGTAGATGAACTACTTGAGAGACTGTTTCTTTCTGTTTACAGTATAGTTACATATAATGGGAGTGCTCAAGTTACCTACAACCAATATCACTCCAGTCAAGAGGCTACTCTGTAGACATTCTGAAGAAATCTGTATTTTACAATGATGGGACTGTGTTTCTTAGTCTGGATGAGGCCACTTTCTGAAAGGTTTTCCGTGCTTAATTTGTTGTTTGTTAAATTTAACTGCATTCTGTTTGAGTACTGGGTACCTTTATTGAACTAAACTTTATGGTCATACGCATGCTTGTCAGTTATTAGAGGTTTGGTAGTCTAGCATTCCAACATGACTATTCTTCAAAGTGTTAAATTTGAAGAAAATTAATAGAAAATTGCCTGTTGAATAGAATGTTTTGGCAGCTGCAGTTTTTAATTTTGAGGTGCAAGAAAATGACACTATCATGACTTATTTCCTTAAGGTAGAATAGTTTTGAAAAAATGAAGGGGTTTCTTTTAAGTACCTGAACTTGATCTAGGAATATGACCAGTTTGCATATAAAACAATGACAGTATATTTATGCAGACTTTTTCATTTGCAAGAATAGTTTTTAAGCGTAATAAGAAGGTAGCTGTAAATGCAACTCAAGGTACCTTCTGAAAATACTCTGCAGGCATATTTTTGTAACATGCTGCTTATTTAAAGGAGCATTGTTGCCAGTTTCCTGAAACACATTTTTTTTTTTCTAGCTGTCTAGCTGTGAAATCCAGATTGTCAAATTACGGTGTGAAGTTGAGAAAGGAGAGGCAGTGCGACAAAATCTGGAGTATGAATTGGCAGTTGCCAGAAAAGATGCTCATTTGAGAATCCGTGATCTAGAAGAAGAATTAAGTGCTGTAAAAACCACGCTTGTGGAGCTGCAAGGTAAGTTTCAGAAGAGCAAATGCTGATAAATGGTGAAGTCTGTTCCAGGTTGGGCAGACAGATGAGGTGCAGTAACTTGATTAAATTTTCTACTTATTGCTGTTTTTCTTTAATCTCTCTTACTTATCTGTTTTTGTAAACTGGTATACTTGTTGGTTCCTGTGTGAATTAAAATTAACCTACTAAGCCTATGATCCCTTTTTATTTTTTCTCCTTGTCTTCCGTTCCCTCTTTTGCTGCTGTCCTTGTACAGAATTGTAATCATGGTTAACCCATGATTAACCTGTCCCGGTTATTGCAATGTCCAGCAGTTCTTCATTCCCATTTTGGGAAAAAAAAAATAAAATCCACTCCACTTCGTTTGTTTGCACTATTTCCAACAACTTTTTTCCAGCACTTCTCATCATGCAGCTTCTGTCTTTCATCTCTTCAAAGGCTTCAGGTTTTTCACTATTCATGTCTAGTTCCTATTCTTCTCATCCTTCTCGTTACTCTTCTTATAGGTAATAGAACATGTATGTGGTGGAGTTATTCTATTCTGTGGAAGGGAGTATGACATTAGTATGTGGAGGGGTTATATTCAGAAATTAAGATTTCCTTGATCCTCCTCAACAGATTATGTGAAATTTCTCATTCTTACAAGTAAGTGGGGTCCATCTTTAATTATCTAAGAATAGAATCTTAGTATCACAGAATATCCGGAGTTTGAAGGGTGCCACAAGGATCATCAAGTCCAACTCTAGTTTCCACACAGGTCTACCCAAAATTTCAGACCATGTGACTAAGTGCACAGTCCAAACACTTCTTAAACTCCAACAGGCTTGGTGCTGTTACTATGTCCCTGGGGAGCCTGTTGCAGTGCGCAACCACCCTCTCGGTGAAGAACCTCTTCCTGATGTCTAGCCTGAACCTCCCCTGTTACAGCTTGACACCATTCCCTCGGGTCCTATCGCTCGTCACTAAAGAGAATACATCAGCGCCTGCCCCTCCACTCCCCCTTGTGAGGAAGCTGTAGGCCATGATGAGGCATCTCGCTCATCCTCCTCTTTTCCAGGCTGAGCAGGCCAAGTGACCTCAGCCACTCCTCATATGTCTTCCCCTCTAGGCCCTTCACCATCCTAGTAGCTTTTCTCTGGACACTCTTCAATAGTTTCATGTCCGTTTTCTACTGTGGTGCCCAAAACTGCACACAGTACTCAAGGTGAGGCAATATTACACCTTTTTAACCTAGAACATTAGATAAAATTGTGAGTTTCCTGAATCTTTGATTTTCAGTGAAGAGTTCAGAGTTCTGTTAATGTAGATCTTATTCTTCCAAGGTCTTAAGGAGACTTGGAAACTTGGAAATACATATTGACCAGGTATTTCTAAGATAATTAGAAAGCTAAAGTTTTTACTCCCTTTTTTCCACTTCTTTGGAGAATAAAAGGCAAAGTAAAACATTGGTTTTTGGGGATTGAAAAATGGAAGAAGTCTTTTAAAATACTTTTTTAAGGATTCCCCTACTATTGCAAGAAGTGTTAGTTTCATACATAAAGGAAGGCTATCTTTCTTTACATGTTCATATTATTGCTAATTTTCATGACAGTTTGTGAGTCTGTTCTGCTTTAGAAGTGATCAGTATGCATGTGATCAGTATGCATGAGGGCTTCCCCCGGTTGACAAGGGAGTGGTTCGGGAGCGTCTGAGTGGGATTAATGCACACAAATCCACAGGCCCCGATGGGATGCATCCGCGTGTGATAAGAGAGTTGGCAGAGGTGATTGCCGAACTGCTCTCTATCATCTTTGAAAGGTCCTGGAGAACAGGAGAGGTGCCTGAAGCCTGGATAGCCAATGTCACTCTGGTCTTCAAGAAGGGCAAGAAGGAGGATCCGGGAAACTACAGGCCAGTCAGTCTCACCTCTGTCCCTGGAAAGGCATTGGAACAGCTTATTCTGGATGCCACCTCCAAGCACTTGGAAGAGAAGAAGGTTATGAGGAGTAGTCAGCATGGATTCACCAAGGTGAAGTCGTGCTCGACCAACCTCGTTGCCTTCTATGATGGCATCACCAGCTGGTTAGTTGGGGGGAGAGCAGTGGATGTCATCTACCTTGACTTTAGCAAGGCTTTTGATACTGTCTCCCATGACATCCTGCTAGCAAAGCTGAGAAAGTGTGGGATAGAGGAGTGGACAGTAAGGTGATTTGAGAACTGGCTGACTGGCCAAGCTCAGAGGGCTCAGATTGGCGGCACAGAATCTGGCTGGAGACCTGTGACTTGTGGTGTTCCCCAGGGGGCGGTGCTGGGTCCGGTCTTGTTCAACATCTTCATCAGCAACCTTGATAAGAGAATAGTGTCTGCCTTCAGCAAGTACGCCGATGACATAAAGCTGTGAGGAGTGGCTGACACGCCAGAAGGCTGTGCTGCCATTCAGTGAGACCTGGACAGGCTGGAAAGATGGGCAGGAAGAAACCAAATGAGGTTTAACAAGAGCAAGTGTAGAGTCCTGCACCTGGGAAGGAACAACCAGACGTATCGGTACAGGCTGGGGGACAACCTGCTGGAGAGGAGCTCTGAGGAGAAGGACCTGGGGGTCCTGGTGGATGACAGGTTGACCATGAGCCAGCAGTGTGCCCTGGTGGCTAAGAAGGCCAATGGGATCCCGGTGTGCATTAAAAGGAGTGTAGCCAGCAGGTCAAGGGAGGTGATCCTCCCCCTCCACTCTGCCCTGGTCAGGCCTCACCTGGAGTACTGTGTCCAGTTCTGGGCTCCCCGGTACAAAAAAGACAGGGATCTCCTGGAAAGAGTCCAGCAGAGGGCCACAAAGGTGATACGGGGCCTGGAGCATCTCCCCTGTGAGGAAAGGCTGAGAGACCTGGGTCTGTTCGGCCTGGAGAAAAGAAGACTGACAGGGGATCTTATCAATGTTTATAAATACCTGAAGTATGGGAGACAGAGGGATTTGGCCAACCTCTTTTCAGTGGTTTGTGGGAACAGGACAAGGGGCAATGGCCACAAGGTGGAGCACAGGAAGTTCCGTACCAACATGAGAAAGAACTTCACAGTGAGGGTGCTGGAGCACTGGAACAGGCTGCCCAGGGAGGTTGCGGAGTCTCCTTCTCTGGAGATACTCAAGGCCCGTCTAGATGCCTACCTGTGCAGCCTGCTCTAAGGAACCTGCTTTGGCAGGGAGGTTGGACCCGATGATCTCTCGAGGTCCCTTCCTACCCCTACAATTCTGTGATTCTGTGATTTAGCAGCTTGGACAGAAGGGTGTGTTTGTGGCCTGTATCCCTCCTTAGTATTTCCTGCAAATTGTTTTTCTACTGTTCTCAGTGAGTCTTGATTTTCTGCCATCTTACAGTCCTTTCTCATTGTTTTGTCCACTGGTTCTCTATGTTGTCTTAATGTGCCTCATTTTGCTCCTCTTCAGGTGGGAAGAATTTTCAGAAAACTCTGATGAATTTGAAATAAAAAAACTGTTAGAAAGTGGTGATCACTGAAATGCCAGTGCATTTAGTTCTGTTCATAAAAGTGAGAACCTGATAGAAAATAATTCCATCCAAAAGCCAGCTTGTAAAATAAAACAATGTTCCTAGTCAAACCACTTAATAGGCATAGGTAATGAAGGTTTCCACAGCATTTAAGGTTTTGCAGAAGAGCATATACAATATTCCCCTATCTCAGGGCATTTGCAGGGCTGAGGGTTTAAATCTGTGAGGCAGCACTAAGTTTCCTTGGAAAAGCCAAGCCTTTTCTCAGTAGCCTAACCTTCCTTGGTTATAGAATCATTGAATGGCTTGGGTTTGAATGGAGCTTAAACACCATCTGGTTCCAACCCTGCCCATATGGCAGGGACACCACCCTCTAGACCAGGTTTCTCAAAGCCCCATCCAACTTGGCCTTGAACACCTCCAGGGACAGGGCATCCACAGCTTCTGGGCAACCTGTTCCAGTGCCTCGCCACCCTCTGAGTGAAGGATTTCTTCCTACCATCTCAACTAAATCTCCCATCTTTTAGTTTAAAGCCATTACCCCTCGTCCTATTACAACATTCCCTGACAAAGAGTCCCTCCCCAGCTTTCCTGTAGGCCCCCTTTAAATACTGGAAGCTGCAATGAGATCTCCCTGTAGCCTTCTCCACACTAAACAATCCCAACTCAACATGTCTTCACAGGAGAGGTGCTCCAGCCCTCTGGTCATCTTTGTGGCCCTCCTTTGGACCTGCTTTAATAGGTGCATGCCCTTCTTATGTTGAGGGCCCCAGAGCTGAATGCAGTGCTTCCAGTGGGGTCTCATAAGAGCAGAGGGGAAGAATCACCTCCCTCAACCTGCTTGTCACGCTTCTTTTGATGCAGCCCAGGATATGGTTTGCCAGTTTGTGTTCAGTTTTTTATCCACCACTGCCCCAAGTCTTTCTGTGCATGGCTGCTGTCTACCTACTCATCACCTAGGCATTCATGCCTAGGATTGCCCCGACTCAGGTGCAGGACATTGCACTTGGCCTTGTTGAACTTCATAAGGCTCACATAGGCCCAGCACCGAAGGCCATCCGGGTTCTTCTGAATGTCATCTTTTTCTTTCAGCATCTCAACAGCATCACTCTGCATGGTTTTCCTATAGTTCCTTTTATTCGACAGGTGCATGTCGTTATAGTCTTTAATTGTCTTTAACTGAGCTCAAAGTTAAATGCTAGACACCAGCATCTATCTGATAGAAATAAGGAAATTAGCTGGCCAAGTACTGTAGAAATCTGAAATTGTCCTCTGTGCTATAAAGACCTCACTTGAAAGAGTTATCTCAGGTTTTTAGTCTTTTCTGAGAGGAAAAGGGTTTCAGTTTATAAAAACCTCTGAAGCATTCTTATGTCCTTGTGCAAAAGATACTACAGAAACTCAAAATTTTATTGTTTCTTTATTGAGGAAGTGGTGTTCTCCAGTGCTCAAAATGTTAATGTTCTAATGTTCCACAGAATATCACAATACACAGATAAACCAACATATGTTATACTTTTTTTTCTGAACATGCTTAGCAGTAATACTTTTCTTTCTCTTTTTCTGAAAACAGTAGTATTTAATGAAAAACTTCATCAGAAAGTGGTAGAGACTGAGAAAGCGTTTCATATTGCTCAACAAAAGTGGAAAGAACAACAGCAAAGACTTGCAAGTGAAAAGGATGATATTTTCAGAAAATGCAAGGATGAATATGAATTGCTTCTTAAGGAGAGAACCAAACTGGAAAGTGTTTTGCAGGTATGGTGTATTAGTGGTTGGAAAGATGAATTGCATTAGATGATGCCTGGAACTTTTTTTGGTGAAGAAGTCTATGTTGGTTTTTTTCTGGTAGAGAAAAAAGAGTCCCACAAATAGATAAATATTGCAGCATGTTTCTGAAGAATATATAAAGCTGTATAAAGTTATGCTTACTGTTTTGCAGTCTTCATTGTTTTGATGGAATGCGTTATAGCTGGCTTAATGTTAGCAACTAAACCAAGCTACCACTGTACTATGGTGTTGAGGCCCACTTGTACTATGGTTCAGAGCTGAGTTAGCAGAATCAGGGAAGCCCAAGACCCAGTTTATAACTCCGTTTCCCTTTTGACTTCTGTAGTATGACGCACAGTAGCCTCTAAACATGAAAATCATTTGTACAGTAAGGAGACAACGCACTGTCATGGAACCCACTGTGATGATGGGATTTCTATGTTGTACGTTTTTCAGTTGATGCAACATATGAAGAACATGATGGTTTAAAAATTCATGGACATCTACTCTTTCTGTAGGCTTAGTATTAGTGGAAAGAATGACTGTTCTTGGAAGTTCTGCTGCTTGGTTAGGAAAAAAACCCACGTTGAATGTTAAGAGGTGGTATGTAATCTGCTTTATACTGTGGATTTTCATTTGTCAGGTAATTCATTTCATAATCTTTCTGGAAAGTCACTTTTGAAGTTGGCCTGCACTGGTATGCATAGATCTCTTAGATGCTAAATTTGTTTATATTTTTACTATTTTTTGTACTTATTCCATAGTTAAACAATTCAAACCAATTATGTTTCAAACAAATCTAGTAATATGGAGCGGAAGAGCTGAATTAACATATGCAACCTTTACCTGTTCCACAGGCTTCCTAACAATTACACAATTATAGTTTAATCATTTTAACCTTTGTAATTGATAACTGAATTACCTTTTGCGTCAGCAATGTAATAATACCATTTGAGCAAAAGTGAGCATGTATTTAACTGTGGTTATCCTTCATGCTTTTAAAGAAGTTAGAGCAAAGGCTCTATAGGAAGGTTGATAGCCATTTAGTCATGTGAATGATGTGGAGAGAACAGATTGCTACTTAATGAGAGATACATTTTATATATATATATGTGTATATATATATATGTGTATATATATATATATATATATATATATTTCCTGTCACATCCTTTTACAGCTTCCTTTGAGATGTGGGAGTCTTGACTCAGCTGGGCTGGGCATTGGTCAAGCAGTGGAAAATTAGCTGTGCTTTCTTCCCACACAGTCAGCTCCAGACCTGGGGCAGTGCCATACAATATTCTTCTCAAGGGACACAAAACAATCCTTGTCTGGAGCATCTTGGAAGCTAAGTTCTCACAGCAAACTAAGCTATTGTACTGTATTGTGATGCTGTTTGTCAGATTCTATACTGTACCTGTAGGAGCAGCTCTTAAAAATTCAGAGCAGAGAGAACTCCTTAATGACATGTATTCTAAGAATACTGTGAACTCTCTCTTCACCTCTTTGAAGGTAGGACCTGGAACGAGAGGTGCAATGAGACCTGAAGCAGAAACCAGGCAACGTGTGGCTACGTAGTGTATTTGTGTTGTACTGCAGAAGGAGCTGCACTGTTTTGTTATCTTAATGGTCAGGAGTCTTGGTTGTGGAGAAGGATCCCACAGTACTGGATTTTCTCTGATAAGTGAGCAAAAGGGAGGTCTCCACGATAAAGGTGGTGCCTCCCTGCTCCAATATCTGTGGATATGTTGAATATTACTCTGAAGGAGCAGCTAAGAGGAATAAATGAATAGTTGAACAAAAAATAAAGAAAACCAAGGAAGAAGGTGGTTTCAGAGAAAAGCATGATTTGGTTGGCAGGTGGTGCCCTAAGGACCTTTTCAAACCTGCAGAAACTCAATATGTAAAAAAAACACAAAAAAACCAAAAAACAAAAAAACTAGCTATAAGTTATGAAGAAACCTTTTTTTAGATAAAATGTTTCTTTCAAGTCCCCAAGTAAAGCAGGTTAAGGTAGAGCTTTGGCTCAGACTTCTGGTTAACAGCAGGCTGAGTGAAGTTGAAGAGAATTTTGAATGGACTTGTGTTCAGTTCTGCAGAGTGTTCAGTAGGAGCCACATGTGGTGAGTTTAATACTGGAAAGAAGAAAAAAAAAAAAAAAGCAGTGTTAGAAAGTTACGCAAACTCAAGTGATGTTTAGCCCAAGGTTGAAAGAGGATGTGGATTGCTTGGGACATTGTATTCTGTGTCAGCGGATGTGTATGCAGAAGTAAAGGTGATCTGCAGAGGCAGATACTTTGTTTGTAAATGTAGTAAAGCTAGAAAATTGTTCACTCCAAAGGTAAACTGTTTTAAGTTTTAAAGATATTTCTAGTATATTGCAAGTTACAAAATGAAAGCTAGATGAAGTTTAATATTGGTCTTAGTATGTACAAGGAAGTGCGATTCTGAGTATGTATTCAAATCCCATTTGGTAAAGCTGCACTTCATGAGCTGTAACTGTGAACTCGGCTATGAACATCCTGAGGTAAGCATGGAAATGAAGTCAGGTTAACCTATTGAAATGTGTCTCTAAGATATGTCACTATAGAGTCAAATAATATCCTAAGAGTTGAAAGGGGCCCGCAAGGATCATTGACTTGGGTCCACACAGGACCACCCAACAATCAGACCTTGAACTCCTTGAGCTTCTTGAACTCCAGCAGGCTCAGTGCTGTGACCACTGCCCTGGGGAGCCTGTCCCAGTGCCCGACCACCTCTGGGTGCAGAACCTTTCCCTAACCCCCAGCCTGACCCTCCCCTGTCCCAGCTCCATGCCGTTCCCTCGGGTCCTGTTGCTGTGCCCAGAGAGCAGAGCTCAGCTCCTGCCCCTCGTGAGGGAGCTGCAGGCCGCCATGAGGCCTCCCCTCAGCCTGCCCTGTGTGGGCTGAGCAAACCAAGGGACTTCACGCATCTTGCCCTCTAGACACTTCATCTTTGTTGCTCTCCTTTGGAGGCTAATAGTTTTATGCCTTTCTTATGTTCCTGTGCCCCAAACTGCATATGGTACTCAAGGTCAGGCTGCACAAGTGCAGAACAGGACAGTCCCTTCCCTCAACCAGCTAGTGATGCCATGCCTGAAGCACCCCAGGGTACGGTTGGCCCTCCTGGCTACCAGGGCATGCTGCTGGCTCATGTTCAACTTGTTATCGACCAGAACCCCCCAGATACCTTTCTGTGTGGCTGTTCCCCAGCCTCTTGTCACCCAGACTGTGTGTACAGCCAGGGTTGCCACGTGTCAGGTGCAGAACCTGGCACTTGCGCTTGTTGAATTTCATGCAGTTGGTGATTGCCCAGCGCCCCTCATTTGTCAACAACATCTCTCTGCAAAGCCTCTTTACCCTCAGGGGACTAAACGACTCCTCCAAATTTAGTGTTGTCAGCAGACTTAATTAGCATACCTTTGAGTTCTGGTTCCAAGTCACTTATGAAAACATTAAAGAGAAGACGCCCTAAAATGTAGGCCTGGAAAACCCCACCAGTGACTGGCTGCCAGCCTGACATTACCCCGTTTAATAAGTAAACCCTTTTAGCCATCAACCAGTTGCTCACCCATCATATTATGTATTTGTCTAGCTGTATGCTGGCCAGACGTTTTGTCCAGAAGGATACTTTGAGAAATAGTATTGAAAGCTTTGCAGAAATCCAAAAAGATTATGTCAACTGGAGGGAAAGTAATACCTCTTATTTCTAATTGGTTCTGTAGTGCGCTTTATAGGCTGTGCTTTGCATGCCATCAGTTTCATAATAGAAGAAAGTTTTGGAGTTCAACAATAAGTGCAATAGCATCACCCTGTGGTTAGCCAGAAGATAATATTCCTTCCCAGAAGCACTCCAGAGTTTTTTCTTAAACTACTTGTGCAATCACATTGTTTATACACACATTTATATATTAAAAAACAAAACAAAACAAACAAAAAAAAACAATTTTGCATCAGCAATGTTTTTTATAGGCATATATATATAGTGAGTGTGCACATGACATGCAGACATACACGTTTTTACATAGTGAAATATGTTTGTCTTTGTACCTTTTAAGTGCAGGTGACTATTGTGTTAATCTGGCAAAGTTTCATACTGCATAGGAGTTGGAAAAGCTCTGAGACTTCCCTAAGATTCTGAAATCCTATAACTGATGTTGACATGTATAACTGGCTCAATGTATTCTAGTCAATTGCAGTCTGACTGATGTTAACTACTTTCCAGTATAAAATGATTGTCAGTTTTGATGTACTATTTTCCAACAAACTAGGCATTATTTACCTCACCCATGCTTTTCCCAGTTTATTTTTTTAAATTCTGGAAGATGTACCTGAAGAGATAAATATCTCAATCTTTTCAGTGTGGGGAGAGTGTGAATAGTTACGTATTACATTATTATTATTTTCTTCTATGTCATTGGAGGAAACCATGTATTGTATTGATACGACAGGAGAAGTTAGGGGATTAGTTTAAATATAGTTTGTTTCTGTGTATATTATTTTTACAATATTGTGAGTATATTATTTTTACAATATTGTAATTTGCTTTAGGTTCCCATTCTAAATTCACATGTTCCTTGTTAATTTTTCAGAGGATGAAAAAAAATCATACCATAGTGCCTGCACATGAAAGAAGAGAGAAAATAAGCTTACATTTTCAGCTAACAATTGGTAATACTTCTCATCTTAGAGTAGTCATGATTCCCTTACTGTCATGTTTGAGTGGTCAAAACTCTCTGCCTTCAAACCAGAGGAACATATAAAATCCCTTTGTAGACTTAGGAAAGGACTTGCATTTCTTTGATCTTCATGTATAAACATGGTTCTGTCAGACTTCAGTCTTCCAAAGAATCATTTTATATGAATAATTCATTTTCTCCTTCTTTTTCTCCCTGCTTGAGAGATGCCTTATGATTAGTAATTTCTAGGAACAAGAATATGTGATGTAAGTGTAATAGCAGAATTTGCAGACCAGCTGAATAGCTTTGGTTTATTTTTACAAAATGTCTCTTGCCATGATACTGAATAGGATTAAATGAGCAGGAAGACTAACTGTGATCTTTCTGTGTTTTTCACAGGAAGCCATTTTAACAAATTGGGTCTCCAAAGGCTCTCCAATTAAATCGCTGGATTTATGGCTTGTTCCTGATCCCAGTTATGGGAAAGCTTATTCCTGTCCACTAGACCAAAGCTATTCTTTCTGAGACTTCTGGGATCTCCAGCTTAAATATATGCTAGACTACTGGGGGTTCATTATTTGGCTACTTTCCTCCCAGCCAGGTGTGGTATGAATGTGGATTTTGCAGCTGTGACTCCACAGAGCTACTGAGTCCAGTACCACTAGTAATTATCCCAGCCTGTAGCTTGTCTCAACTTCTGAATTCAGAAATCAAAGTGGGGAATAGCTTGATTACTTTATACTACTAAGAACTACCTAGTAGTTCGTATACATAATTGTTTAACATAATTCAGTTTCTAAACAAAAGGAAGTCTTTCTAAGGTTACCAAAACCAAAGATTATTAGTCAATGGGAGTAACCCATAGACTGTCCTAGAAGTGCCTGATTTGTTTTCAAGTTCTAGTAATTAAAACCAAAGCAATGTAGAACTTCCTGGTCCTGTGTATCTTTCCATGAAATACACTTAGCTGCTTCCCTCCCCATCATTGCCATTCAGCAGGGCGAGAGAAGAGATTGGAAGAGTAGCCCTTTCCTCTTTAAAGAATAAGGTTTCCTATAGGGAATTGTCTTTGTTCTTAGTATCATTGCAGAATGTCATATTCACAGTGATTCCAAACTAACACATTTTACCTGATGGTGAAGAAAGAGCACAAACATTGTTGAGCAAATGCTTCTGTTAACAGGTGCTAACTGGTTAGATTTTAATAACTGTTTCTAATGCAATTTCCATCCACAAAACATTCCTCTTTTGAGCTCTTTATTGTTATACTTTTTTTCAATAAAACTTTTTTTCTTTTTTTTTTTCTCTAGGAGCAGAATAGTGCACTGCAAAATATATGTGAGAAAGTGAAAGATATGGTATTTGAACGTCATGACTGGTCTGAGCTGCATAGGTGTCAGGTCAATGAATTTGAATGCAGTGCTAAACTAGAGGAACGACTTAAAAAAGAACTTGGAGTAATGCTTTTTGTTTATTGCTGTTAGTCTCAACAAACACTGAAATTCTGAGCAATTTCATTTTTGAGGGATGGAACCTCGCAGTTAGGTGGTGACTTTTTTGTACTGAATTAACAAAATGTTGAACATCATTTTGCAGAGGAGGCTGAATAGGCCAATGCCGTGTACTATTTATGTCTGGCTTGAGACTGATGTTTGAACAGCAGGTGGAAAAAGGCTTACAAGAATATGAAAATAAGGTTAAGATCAGTTACCTTTACTTAAAGAAATGTGTACATTCTCTGTAACCATTTAATATGTCTTTCTTCTTTTTGTCTATTCTTTTTGACTTAAGAACAGGTTTTGAGAATGAGTGAATTTACAATGGGAAATATACCAGAGCTGAGAAAGGCACCAGATGGTGTGCTATGTAGAGAGAATAACATGCTAAAAGATCACAGCGGTGTTATGCAGCTACTTCCTATCTTGTATCTAAATGCTAAGGGTAGTTTTAGTTTGTTTGTCGAGTGAAACCTGTTGCTGAGAAGTCTTACATTTTTCAAACTACTGCCTTGTAAATGTGCTCCTTTTACTAAAATGTTAGTTACAGTTCACAGAATCATAGAACGGCCTGGGTTGAAAGGGCCTTGAAAAGATCATATAGTTTCAACACCCCCCCTGCTCTGGGCAGGGTTGCCAGCCACTAGAGCAGGCTGCCCAGAGCCACATCCGGCCTGGCGTTGAATGCCTCCAGGGATGGGGCATCCGCAGCCTCTCCAGGCAGCCTATGCCAGTGCCTCACTGCCCTCTGAGGGAAAAACTTTGTCCTAATTTCTAACCTGAATCTCCCCTGTCTCAGTTTAAAACCATTCCCCCTTGTCCTATCACTATCAACACGTCAACAGGCCCTTGTTTGGACAGTTCTCTCCCAAGTTTCAGGATTTTGTTCACCTACTGAGTTGGTTTTGTAGTAACCATGTGTGGTGGTTTTTACTGAACTCCAACACAGGTGCTCTATCACCCCACCTCTTCAAAGGGAAAGGGGGAGCAAAAAGAATGGAAAGGGCTCAAGGACTGAGATAAGGACAGGGAGATAACTCAGTAATTATCGTCATGGACAAAACAAACTCAGCATAGGGAGATTAATGTAATTTATTACCTATTAGTACCAAGCTAGAGCAGTGAGAAACAAACAAAAAACACCTTCCCCTCTATGCACCTTCTTCTACGTCTTCCCGCTGAGTGGTGCAAGTGAACAGGGAATGGAGGGCTGTGGTCAGTCACTAATGCTTTGTCTCCGCCACTCCCTCACGGTCCCTCCCTGCCCCTGCTCCCCATGGGGTCCCTCCCACGGGATGCCGTCCTTCCCCAACTGAGCCTGCGGGGGCTGCCCACAGGCAGCAGCTCTTCAAGACCTGCTCCAATATGAGTCAATCCTTCAGGAACAGACTGTTCCAGCATGGGTCCCCCATGGTTAGCAGCTCCCACCAGACCTCCTGCTCCACCGGGGGCTCCTCCACAGGCTGCAGCGTGGAGATCTGCTTCATGTGGGACCCATGGGCTGCAGGAGGACAGCCTGCTCCATCAGGGGCCTCCCCACGGGAACTGCTGCTGCGTGCCTGGTGCACCTCCTGCCCTCCTTCTGCACTGACCTTGGGGTCTGCAGGGCTGCTTCTCACTCCTCTCTCTCCCAGCTGCTGTTGTGCAGCAGGTTTCTTTCTCCCTTTATTCAATCTGCTCTCCAAGAGACTCCACCAGTGTTGTTCGCTGGCTCAGCTCTGTCCAACAGCAGGTCCCTTTTGGAGCCGTTTGGAGCTGGCTCTGGTCCGACATGGGGCAGCCGCTGGGCTCTGCTCACAGAGGCCACCCCTGCAGCTCCCCTGCTACCAAAACCTTCCTACATAAACCCAATAAACCACCTTGTCTGAGTGTGTGGTCTGGACCAAGACATTATTGGTAGAACCCTTGTCACTGCAGATAAGTATGGTGACCAGATGATTCTTTACCCTGTTGTAAGTTTTCTATCAAAGGTATTTTTAAATATTTTCTGCAACCAACTTTAAAGAATTGGCACTTGAAGGATAATAGGGTTCCTTAAAGGAATAAGTGACATACAATTTTTAGCAGTGTTCTCGGTTATTTTTCCCCTGAAAGGCAGAAGTGTTTAAAGCATTGATTGCGAGGAAGTTAGAGCACTGCATTAAAGATGAAGTACAAAAGAAAATTCCTACAGGGAACATCAAAGCTCATCATCTCAAAACACTGATTATTGACCAACTAGGTGGACATTTGTGCCCTCAAAGAGAACTACAGGAAATCTATTGTCAGGTATTGCAAGCTGCGTATAGTGGCCTAGGCAGAATTGCCTTCAGATGGAAAGTGCTGTGTACTGGGATGTTTGAATAGCTCTTTTAAAACAAAGTTTTTTTTTGCTTCAAAATACACAAGTTTTTGTTTGTTTGCTTGCTTTTTTTTGTTTCTTTTGTTTCTTTTTGTGATGTAGTGGCTTATTAACATAAGAATTATGAGCTGAAAGGAAGAAGAGCAAGGCAAGCAATGATTTCTCGCTTTAAATAATTTGATTGGGTGTATTTACCATCTCTAAATTTGAAAAGGAAGTGCTTAGACCTGTAAACATGTGAGTGTGCCCTGGAGGTGATTTTGTCAGAGAATGCTATCTATTAACAACAATCGATGAAGATATTTTAATTATTGCTTATTTTTTATTAGAATTAAGTTAATGTATTGATCTCTCAATACTCTCTAGTGAGAAAACAACATATTCACGCCACAGAAAAAGTCTTGTGGTACTTGTAAGTGTAGGTGTTTAATCAGTGATGAAGGAAAGTTTGTGATAAATGCTCTTGAATAGGAAGGTTTAAGCAAGTAAGTGCAAGTCCACATCAATAATAGTAAAAGAAAAAAGTAGCCTAAATTAAACTGCAGTGGGTATGCTGTACTCAGCTTGCATTTCACTGCCATCTCAAAAGTAAAGTGCATGTGTGCAAATGTCTGAAAGGGCCTACAGTGGTATCTTGAAGTCAGAGAGATTAACTAATATGCATCTTTTGAAAATGCCTTTACTATAAGAAGCAGAAGCACTAAATATTTTCAGGTCATAGTATTGCTCTCTCTAGACTTCATACTGAATGGACTCAAATTCCAGAGTTTGTGACAACATTGTCTGCGTTGTACAAGGTAACTGTACTCTGCATCTCTATTTTACAAAAGTTTATTTTTGCCTTTTCTGTGGTTATGAAAAGCTGCCTCCTCAGGGTTCTGAACTTCACAAATCAGGATCATAAAATCTGTTTTAAGCTGCCCTCTCACCTTTATTTCTCTCCCAGAAACTTTACATAGAGGAGCATTTTAGTGTTAGCAAAGCTTGAAAATTAATTTGCAACCTTTCTTGTTCAAAACCTCACTTTGGCTTACAAATTTGTCATTTTGATTCTCTTACATTGTGGAATACAGTCAGGCAGACAAATTATCTGTTCTTCAGGCTAAAACAGAGTGGAAGAACCTCAGCGAGAGAGACCAGATAAGCTTTTCAACTCTGTAGTGTGGTTACTGGAACTTTCTCTTTGGAGCTTGTAAGGAAAGCAAATGGTGGAGTATTCAAGGACAGACCTGCTGGATAAAGGAGGGGAACTGAGCACAGCTTTCCTTCCTAATTGTTTGAAATAAAGGACTGTGCTCTTTTAAATGGGCATGATGCATTCCCACATAGAAAGAAGTGCTTATGTGAAGCCTGGAGATTGTTGGGATATAAACAATATTGATTGCCTGGATATAAACGTGCCGTGCTGTCAGTGGAATTTCTTCCTCCCTAAATTAAGCAGCCCCCTCACTAACATGATAGCATCTTTCGATCACATTCTTAGTTGCCAAATTCTTCCTGTGCCTTGTGGAAAAGGCATTAAAGGAGGGCAATAAAGTCTGGGCAGTAGTTCTCACTGTGTGCCAAAATGTTGAGGTCTTTGCGGTTCTGCCCACCTATGGCTACTCTTGCAAGGTTCTGTGCTTTTCTTTTTAAAGCTGTCAATTTAAAAGTCCTTAGTCTATGGGAATAAGTATTACCTATTAGAAATACAGATAAAGTTCTGACAACCTGTACTTCATGCTGTGGTTAAAATGCAAACATTATTTTTGTCTGTAATGGTAGTATTTGAGACAGATTTCCTTTCAGATGTAGAAGCCTAAAAGTAAAACCCCAGTTAGAAGGCAGTGCATTTATTCAAGAAGTAGCCCTGTATTTCTTTATTTATCCTCATGGAATATTTACCTTATAGATTGATTTTTTTTAAAAAAATTATCTTTATTTTTGTTTATTTTTAATGGGAAAATGGGCTCATGAAATATTCTTATTTCAGTATCCATGCAGAGTACCTCGTTTTAATGGGCATTAAGCTTAAAATGTGCACTTAAGTTTTTCATGATGATAGTAAACATCTTAAGGTGATCTGTGTAGTGAGTAGGATAATCCCAATTAAAAGGCAGCCCTTTAATTTTATGCCAAACACTACTTCTTTATATGCAGTCAGGATGATTTTTTGGAGTTCACAAAGCTGTTCGTTTACTACCCTCTGCTGGATGTAAGGGAGAAGTCCATGAAGAAATACAGGTTACAGTAATGAATAGAAATATTAAATTCAGAATCTTTCTTCTTGTACTTTGACACTCTTGGAGATGATTAATTCTAATGCATTAGATTGTAAAGAAAGAAAGGAGGAAAAAAAGTCTTGGCTGCCACTCTTCCTCAGTTCCCCCCCTTTTTTATTTTTGAAATGTTACTTGGGTTTTATACTTCTTATTATTCTGAACATGGTCTAGAGGAGTACATTTCTAGTTTCTGGAGTGCATCTCTAGTTTCTGGAATTAGACTATTAATTCTTGAAAATTCTGTAGAAGCTTGCCTTTATTCTGCTGCAAGATAGCTGTTGGTACCATGTAAAACCTGCTAGCTTTATAGCTTGCAACAGTACTGAATGTGGTGCCCACTGCATGGTCTTGGAGTCCTTCTGAGCACATACTATACCAGAAAAAATGGAAGTGGAAACCTTGTCAGTGTTCTTCATCTTTAGCCAAAGATACAGCAGTCAAACAAATTTGTGATATATTTGTATTGAACTCATCAAGATTCTACAAGTTACAAATGTAAGTATTCTGGAAGCAGACTCTTTTATTTTAGCTCTTCGCTCCAGTGCTCTGGAAAGATGATTTCTTGGGAAATATAAATAAATTTGTATTTATAAACAGTGTTTCTTGTGATGTGTTTAGCTGCCAAAAAGATGAGAGGTTTTAAAGCCTTCCTCATGAGTCCTGAAATACGTCCTATAACTTGGTCCGTTTTATTTTGGAGACTTTGAATATGTTGCCATTTAAAGATGAGTCCCTTAGCTTTCCTGATGCCTTTCCCCATGCCCCTCCTTTAAGTAAATTGACCTTTTCATGTCCTGCTAAATGCGTCATCTTGCAATAACTTGGTTATGCTGTTGTGGTGGGAAGAAGACTGCAAAGAAAACTTGTTGGAGTGATGGCCCACCTCTGTATTTACAGAAGGTGCAGGTACATGTAATAATTCAAGGTTGTAGGTGTACTAAATTTCTTACTGTATCCAAGTCAGAGAATCAAGAAATTGAGGTTCCAGCTAAAATCAAAGTAAGAGTGGAGAAAAACAACAACACACACACCACCACCAACAAAACAAAAAACCAACCAACCAAAAAAAGAAAGACTTGCTTTTTAATTTTTTGTGTTCTTAGTAAATTCACTGTGAATTGCAGTGTAAAGTAAGTTAGATAGGTCTCACAGGAAAAACTTGAAAAACGCCGAAGAGTGTGATAGAGAACACATTCCTCACTAGTTAACAGTGTCACTGCTTGAAATTTAAACTCCTTTTTGTCTTCTATGCCTACATACTTCTTGATGGCTTTTTCATTTGTCCATAATGTACCACTCATATCTTGGAATTGTAGCTGCTGTGGCTGTCTTGTATCCTCTCCAAGAGCTGCAGTTTTCATAATGATACCTCTGTGGTGGCTCTGAAGTTTAGGCTTCTTCAGTGACAGGCTCACTGATGTAATAGAATTAATCTCTGAGAGGATATTCCCCTTTATCATCACATACTTTATTGAATTACTCAAGTTGAAGTTGAAGGCTGTTCACTCCTAAATTGCTATCAGACCAAAACTGAATGCTGTCTTCTGTAGACCTTAACAGGAGCTAGCAATAAGTCACATGTAAATCTTGTCTGTGTGCATATATAAAGTAACAGTGTCAGTTAACATGCTCTTACAGGGTTTATGCTTTATAGAGCATGGAATCAGAAGGGACATCCTTTTCCCCTCAAGGTATGGTAGAAAGGGAGAGCAGTTCATATGGGTTTGTCAGCTGCAAATCAGTTGCAGAATAGAATGAATTTGGACTTTAATCAAATGCAACCAAACTGTATCATTTTAACAGTCCTGG
>CM021729.1:29222683-29234571 GCA_011074415.1 Stictonetta naevosa
ATGTAGTTGTTGATCCAGTGTTGCACAGGTCAAATATGGCTCTTCTGTCAATAACTTATGTTACTCTAAACTTGTTATATAGGAGATGTTCAGTGAGGATTGGCTGCACTCCCTTATGCTGAAAGAACGCTTGTAGTAAATACTACAAGTTACTAAAAAGTTGTTTATTATCTGGACAGGAGATGGCTCCACCTTACCATGATCAAGAAGCACCAGCCTTTCTAACACTAGGTGGAAATGGTCAGCACATTTCCCAAAGATGTGCTGAGACCTGACCTCCTGATTTGAGTTAGGATTCATAGGGAAATGCTTTTAAGTTGGAAGAAATTAAGATCTTAATCTGAATATGGAAGCACATGAATAGAGTGTGTGGATGATGATCCTGATTTGACACGTGTATCTTCACTGAAAACTGCATCTTGGCTGAGCATTGCCCATAGGGGCTGGATCTCAGCCATGGAATGTGTATCCTGACAGCTTGTTAGTAAAAATGAAACTGAAAAATCTTGCGGAAGTGATCTAAGTAGAAGCACAAAATTATTTTGTTACTGTATCTAAACTTAGTAACTGTTGTAAATATACTTTTATATTTTTGTTTTCTTTGTTGTTCTTTTGTCTGATAACAGGTATTTTGATGCAAATGTAAGTATCAAAGGATTCCATTTTCATGGCTGTGGCATTGTACAAGTGTAAGATACTGAATTACTCTTTCACTATGCACTACCCCAGTATTCACAAATATTGCAGCACTTGAAAGAAGGGTGAGAGGCTGATAAAAGTGGAAGCCACACAGATCAGCGTGGAAAATGGTACTGCAAACTGTTACCATGTGCAAAATGTCTCCTAGAAACCACATTAGAATTGGCATGCAACAGGACAGTGGAAAATGTGGCTGAACCCTAAGGGGTTAAAGGAAATAATCTAACCATAAAGCATAGTTGCGCCCATGAATTGTAAGGCTTGCAGTGAAGTTTCTGTAGTAATTCTTATTTGCCATTTCTCAAAAGACACAATTTTGTCTGTGCTCTTGTGGAAACAGATATGAGATACTTTGTCCTTTAAATTAAGACATTAATTGGCTCAGTTTGAATATCTGAGGAAACTTTGGAGATTCCATAAGTTTCTGTGTAGTACCTTACTTAAGATGCCTGTCTTCAGATATCCTGCAGGTGCACATAGAAGTCACAGATGAGCTCTTCAACAACTACATCCTATTGGATAACCAATTTTATATCAATGTTGGATATGCAAACACCTTGTAACCACTGGAGAACACACTTTTTTGGATCCATCCTTGAGATACAACTCTCTGTCTGGCTTGGACCTGAAAAGAGTCGTTCTAAAATATAAAGTATTCCTTCTTGATTCCCAACTGAGAGACTGTGATCTGTATGTCTGAGACCTGCAGGTTGTTTTCAAGCATATTCTTCTTTGTATGAAGGCATTGTGTAAAGTTTTTGGATATATGGTTCTGCAAGAAGAGTGATTCTCATCTTCTGTGAGATTCAAAGAGATTTGGCTAACGTGATTCTGGTACCAGCAGATTTTTTTTTCCTGTTTGTTACTGTTCTGTTTGTCAGAAAGGAAAGTGGAACTCCTCATCCCACCTCTCCTTCTGGAATTGTTCATATGGTGTTACAGGTTAGGCTCATCCCTGACATCTCTTTCTTTCCCTCATGAGGTGTGTAATGCATCATTCTGTCTGGCAGAGCATGCAGCATCTCAGTGTGAAGAGAAGTGTTTTTAAGGATCAATAGAGCCTGTTTGAAACTTTACTAGCAAAATAGACAGTATTTATATATGTTTGTTTCGTTTTGTTTTGTTTTTTTCTGGTTCTGTTGTTCCCAAATAGATCTTCAGTCTCAGTTTAGAATCCAGGTACATTTTCTCTGTCTGATGTGCACTTAGATTTACAGCAATTCCCAAATTCTATTCTGTACAGCAGTCTAAGCAAATGTGAACTTTTCTGTATTTGATAAGTCTTTCAATTGTTTAGCAAAGTGTACGTGCTAATTGCTGGAAATACAACTCTTGCAGTTTCTGTTTTCCCACAAATTTTCCATTTAATTGTCTGGCATATGACTGCTTAAATTTGCTAAATGTATGGTGAACTAGAAGCTGTAGCAATCAAGTCACAGAACTCTGGAAAAAGAATATTCATTGCTGTACCAGACACAGACAACATCTACATTATTTCCCCAATTTACATGTGTAACTTTTCCGCAAGTTCTTTTAAACATGTGAATCTATTCTGGATAAGAGAGCTGCTTATACTGGTAAACTAAGGTTGAGTTTTACCAGAATAATCTTTCAAGACATATGAGAAGAATATAGTTCAATCATCATCTTTGGTTTCTATCAATCCAAGAAAGTAGTGGCAGTTCTTGTCTGGTCCCTGACAGTGACTTGACTTGATTGAATATACATTTCAGTCCTCTCCCTAGGTCCGTGTTTTTTGAAGCTTCAGTAAACTCATTTAAGCAAGATTTTAAAAATCAAAGTGGTATCAAACTACTGGTATGACTCAAGACTTTGAAGAATCATACTCTAGAAGGTGAAGTTCAAAAATAAGGACAGGAAGTGAGATTCCTAACCTTGCAAAGAAACCTCTATTTTGAAAAATTCATTTGCTCAGATCTTTATATGGGGAGATTATCTGTAAGATTCTAATAATTTCCCACCTATTATTGATTTCTATTATCTAATACAATATTCCTGTATTCACTGTCCTGAGTATCTTTTGAATGCTTTCCATTGGATACATGCCAGATGCATCTAGGTCGTCTTTGGTTAGTGTCTAGGATTCATTCCTCTTAACTACAGCCTAGACATACTGTGTTTTGTTCCAAGCTGCAATTAGAAGCCTGTTTCTCACATTCCAGAGATTATCAAGAATCTCTGTATATGAAACACCAGTTTTCCCAGTACTTGCCTTTTTAGGCTTGCTAGTTATGCGAGTTAATTCTTAAGTAACTGTGATGATTCAAGCAAATGAACCATCTGCAAATACGTCTTTTTAAATGGATTTGCCCTTAATTCAAACAGTAAAAGAGTGAAGTGTTGGCACTTTTTAAGGTGTCTGATCGCTCCTGCCTCTTTCTTCGTTGTTTCACAATTTTTAGGACTGAAGTTCTGTATTTCTGACAGTTTAAGTTTCCTTTGGACCATTACTTTTCCCTTGCAGTTAGTGTTCATCATGTCGGCTTAGAGAAATGTGGTCAAGTTTTAAATAACTATACCAGGAACTGATACATATGTGATCTGTTGTGGAGATGAGGGTTGCTCCAGTTTTGCATTCTTGCAGATGCCCTCAATCAAGCTGTTATTTGTTCTCTGTGTTTCCACTTTTCTTCTCGGGACTGATGAAATCTCACTGTTCTAGGGGCCTCCGTTTGCGAAAGTCAATTAACCTTTGTGATAGTGACCTGCAACAAGCAGAAAGCTCTTTTGTTTTGGATGAGGAGAGGCCAAGAGGAAGGAACGAAGCAGAGTTCTCAGTTGGACTGATGCTCAGAAAACAAATCAGGATTCTGTAGTCCAATGCAGTACAGAACATGTGAATTACTAAGTTATGCCAAAAAACTTGCAGAATCATTTTTTACTTTTTCTCTTTCAGTGTTTGATATATAAACAGACACTTGAGCAAGCTGACCAAAGATGGAAGAACATTTTTGTCCTTGAATGTCCCCAATAAAGTTTTTAGTTCTTCATTTTAAAAAATAATTTTATTTCTCACGCTAAATGTGATAAGTACCTTCCTTGCTCTTCCCTATACTCTTCTAATCAAAGACTGACTTTCTGAGAGTTACTACAGAAGAAATGAAATCCACCTCACTTATATTGTTTACTGACTACTTTTACTAGGGTGGCAGTATTCTTTTGTAAAACCATCCTGTTGACAGATGTTGATCTGTTGGAGAATGCTAAGGAGGTCCTTCCAAACTGATGCAGGAGATAGCTTGCTAATTCTGTGTTAAGGCTAAAGGGGAGTAAGAGCTGATGTGTGGAAGGAATGAGGTTGTTAAGAGTATAAACCAAACTGTTTCTGAGAATAGTCTTAGAAAAATAGAAGTACGGGGGGAATGTTTGTGCAGGTTTTGTGGACTTATTTATTTATTTAATAATTATGGTAAGCAGATAAAATTCCTGAGAAGAGAAAAAGTTTAAATCTTCTGACAGATCTTACTGTGGAGTAGGTTTGGTAAGCTCTGTGCTGTTGCTGGTTTTCTTTTTAATAGGCCTTCTATGGACATCAGTTTAAAAAATCTTCCCTTTTTGTGTGTTTGTGTATTTGATTATACAAACGAAGTTTCAATTTATTGCCAAGAACTTTTGTTTTAACATCTGTTAATGTTTCTCTTAAATGTTTGGAATCAAGATGCAGTCTCCAATGCTTATTACTTTATTTTACATTTCCAAAATCAGTAACTTTGATTGTATTTATGTAACCTGAAATGTACTCATGTTAAATGACTTCTTGATATTAATTGCTTTTTCTCGGTCTTCCTAATTTAACTTGAAAACAAGAGACAGTTTAGGATATATTTTTCTTTTCAATTCAGTCATCCATCACAGTGAAAAATCTTATTGATAGAAAACAATGTAGTTAAATTTACATGCAAGTTCCTATTGTATCAGATCTTTGGTTACTGCTTTTGATAAAAGTATTTTCCAGATGAAACTCTGTGCAGGCCTTTATCTGGATGTATGTGTCTGGTGATCACTTTTGTGTTTAATGTAACTTGGAAGATTTTTCTTCAGCTTGAAACACTTGAAGACAAAAAAAAAGGCAACAAAAAAACAACAAAAAGTTAAGTAAGAAAACAACATACCGTTTGAACTTTTTGTGGCCAATCCAAATTTCACTGTAGATTTTTAGCATAGTTATTTGCATTCTTCTGCTTTTCTCAGTTTTGAGAGAATGGACATGAAAGATTCACAAGTCTAATTTGGACATGTTGCTTAAACTATGCATACATCTGTATGTTCTTTTGTGTAATGACATGTGGAAACTGACTAGATTAGGTCATTGGTGAAAGATCATACACATACTGTCTGCTAGACAAAAACATAGAATATCTATAAGTCAAGGAACACTATAACAAAGAATACTAAGTTAGTTCTTTGAAGCATTACAGACTTTGGAATTTTTGATACAGAGAAACTGATGGGTCTAGAGCTGCAAAGCCCTATTTTTGGCACCTTAATTGGAAATTGTGTGCCAAAACCTACATGTGTTTAAGGAATTCTCAATATTCTAGATGCTTTGTCTGTGTTAATACTGAAATCGCAGATACTCTATTGATAAATACTCATTGTATTTTGAAACATATAGGATGGGGTTATGTTGCCCCAGGTGACAACCTTGGTGAACAAGCAGATAGCAAGGTAACGAGTAGAATATTTATGTTTAATGTTTTTACTTTCTCATTTCAGCCACAGTTTTCTTCATTCTAAAACAATGCAGCAATAACATAATGTTACGTTAATTTCTTTAACTAAACAGAAAATATTTTTTACAAGCCTAAAATAGTAAATTATT
Organism: Stictonetta naevosa; assembly: GCA_011074415.1. Lineage (NCBI taxonomy): Eukaryota > Metazoa > Chordata > Aves > Anseriformes > Anatidae > Stictonetta > Stictonetta naevosa. Next base: position 29,228,226 of record CM021729.1, read on the forward strand.
ATCTGGATATGTATTTCTTGGTACATCACAGTTCTTACTTACATAATTTCTGGATATATCACATTTCCAAGTACAAGTAATTCAGATCTACCAGGTCAGTATACGGAGTCCTAATATACTGAATGAGCTGAATAATCTTTGTGTCCTATTTACTATCTGTCTGGACTTAAATTTTTTTCTTCAAAATGTATTTCTAGGCAGCTACAGTGAGAATAAAGAAATTGGAAGAAAACACTGAAGCAGAGAGAGCAGCGCATTTGGAATCCAAGTTAAATTCAGAAATCATCCAGGTAAGCTGTTTGTTAAATACTTTGTGGAAGTGTACAGTAAAAGAGTTGATGAAGATGTAAAGATACAATCTTCCAAAAATGGTAAGACCACTTACTTTATTCAATAAGAACATTAAATATTTTTTTTTGTATTGTGTTGAAACTGTAATAACTAATATATAAAGGGAAGAATAGAAACATACCTATTTTTGAGGGACCATTAATTTTTATATTAATAATTTAATTACATTTGTAAGATTGAGAGAGTGATTTCTCCTAGCATTTCCCACAACAGTGGGGGAAAAGGAAATATTTCATTGGAGTTAAACACCATAATACTAGCTAAATGTCCTGTCTTATGTCTTTTGGATGGATGCTTACTAGAACACCCAGTGGATACATCTAACTTCTTTAGGAATGGGACACTCAACGCACCCTGAAACTGCTGTTCCAAATATGATTTTTCAGAGTAGATTTCAGCTTCAAACAAAATTACAGTATCAGCAATTACCAGGAAAGGTTAATTGTATGAGAAAAAGTAGCATATATATACTTGAATATTAAATCTTTAAATCATATGGGGTTTGACCAAGTAAGGCAATTATGGCTTATTTTAAAAAGCAAACAAGGAAAATTTAAATACCAGTTCTTAGTAATCTTACATTATCACACCCGTTACAATGTATTTAAAAAAACTCCAAAACCCACTTCTTAAAAAAAAATCTTAAAAACTTAAAAAAATTGGCGTTTTATTTTTTTTATTTTCTGAGTAACAACAATTAAGTACTGCCATTCCTGAGATAGTTGTTTTCCTAGTCTCATGATCTGCTTTGTTAACAGGCACTTATTTTTTTAAAGTGACGATTAATGTACAAAAAAGGAGATATTCAATTTTCTTTGTTTCCTCTCCCTACTTTACCATAATCAAAGGAACTGGGAGGGCAACGTTTCTTTAAGTTAGGGACTTCTCTTTTGTGAATTAATGACTGGTAAGGTTTTCTTCCATGTTCATGTATGTAGACTTTGCAAGTGTGTTTTGTGCTGAGAAGAAGTATAGCCTTTGCTGTTAATCTTCCACTTTCATGCATCTAACTTAAAAAACAGAATTTCCCTGAAAACCTTACCTAAAGCCTAAAAGACAAAAAATTCAGACGCTATTGAAGGACTGTAAAAGGCACTTCTCCTCAGCTTATGTATTTGTTTCTGTTTGAACTGTATATATTCATACACTTTTGCATATTTTCAGTGCTTTTTCTATAAATACATTAACATAGAATTAATAGAATATAATTGTCCTTAGAACATTGCTTTTATTGCTTTTTTTTTTAATCACTTTGTAGCTAAGAATTCGAGACCTTGAAGGAGCTTTGCAGGTGGAAAAAGTCAGTCAAGCAGAAACTCTTTCGGATTTAGAAATGATGAGGAAGAAGTTAAAAGAGGTAGAAAATGCATATGAGAGAGAAAAACAGAACGCCCAAGGGAACCTGGAAAAACTCAATATGTAAGTTATCTTCTAAATTTACTGCAAAATGGCAGTAGACAGCTTGAGTAGCACTTACAGTTTACATTCTCTATAGTTTTCTGTCAGTATAAAACAAACCCAAGGCTGAGAACCTGGCATTCTGTTAATAATGTGTTCATACTAGGAGCATACGTATTGTGGGAACGTGGAGAAAATAACCAATCTGTTATGCAGATTATTTGTCAAAGCAAAATACTGAAAATGGTAGTTATAATAGGGTTCTGTCTCCTGTAGTATGTGGGAGAGGTGTAGAAAAACATACATGACAGGCTTTTAGCAGATTTTTTTCAGTATAAACTTAAATTATTATTAAAGTTATTCACCTCTTGGAGCTAGATGGATCTTTAAGATTTCTGTCTTGAAGCTGTTTGTTTATAGTGAGTAGTCTTCCTTTACAGCTTTTGAATTCAGGTGGAAAGTTTTAACTTAGTAAGACAATGACAGAAAAAGGTGTGAAGTGTGTGAGAGTAGACAATCATAGAACCATAGAATATCCCAAGTTGGAAGGGACCCGTAAGGGTCATTGAGTCCAACTCCTGGCTCCACACAGGTCTACCCAAAAATTCAGACCATGTGACTAAGAGCACAGTCCAAATGCCTCTTAGACTCCTACAGGCTTGGTGCTGTTACTATGTCCCTGGGGAGCCTGTCCCAGTGTGTGACAACCCTCTCAGTGAAGAACCTCTTTGTGATATGCAGCCTGAACCTCCCATGTCACAGCTTGACACTATTCCCTCGGGTCCTATTGCTGATCACGAAAGAGAATAGATCAGCACCTGCCCCTCCACTCCCCCTTGTGAGGAAGCTGTAGACCGCGATGAGGTCTCCCCTCAGCCTCCTCTTTTCCAGGCTGAGCAGACCAAGTGACCTCAGCCACTCCTCAAACATCTTCCCTTCTAGGTCCTTCACCATCTTTGTAGCCCTTCTCTGGGCACTGTCCAATAGTTTGACGTCTGTTTTGTACTGTGGTGCCCAGAACTGCACACAGTACTCGAGGTGAGGCTGCACCAGCACGGAGTAGAGCGGGACAATCACTTCCCTCGACTGACTAGCAATGCCGTGCTTGATGCACCCAAGGATACGGTTGGCCCTCCTGGCTGCCAGGGCACACTGCTGGCTCATATTCACCTTGCTGTCAGCCACAACCCCCAGATCCCTCTGTGTGAGGCTGCTCTCCAGCGTCTCGTCGCCCAGTCTGTGCTTATAGCCAGGGTTGCCCTGTCCCAGGTGCAGGACCCGGCACTTGCTTTTGTTAAAGTGATTGGTGATCGCCCAGCTCTCCAATCTGCCCAGATCTCTCTGCAAGGCCTTTCCACCCTCACCCGAATCCACAACTCCTTCAAGTTTGGTGTCGTCAGCAAATTTGCTCAAAACACCTTCTAGTCCCACATCTAAATCATTTATAAAACCATTGAAGAGAACCGGCCCTAAAATGTAAGGGACCCCACTAGTGACCATCCGCCAGCCTGATGTGGTCCCATTTACCACAACCCTCTGAGCCCTGCCAGTCGGCCAATTGCTCACCCATCGTATGATGTTTCTGTCTAGCTGTATGCTGGACATTTTGTCCAGTAGCATCTTATGGGAAACTGTGTCAAAAGCTTTGCTGAAATCCAAAAAGATCACATCAGCAGGTTTCCCTTGATCAACTAGATGATGGGTGATCTTATCATAAAAGGAAATCAAGTTAGTCAAACAGGATCTACCCCTCGGGAACACATGTTGGCTGGGACCAGTGACTGCATTGTCCCCCCAGGTGCACTTCAATAACTTCAAGGATCATCTTCATAATTTTACCAGGCATTGACGTGAGACTGACAGGCCTGTAATTGCTAGGGTCTTCTTTCTTGCCCTTCTTGAAAATTGGTGCAACATTTGCCAGCTTCCAGTCTACCAGGACCTCTCCATATTCCTAGGATCATTGAAAAACAATTGAGGGAGGTCCCACAATGGCGTCAGCCAGCTCTCTAAGCACCCTGGGATGAATCCCGCCTGGACCCATGGACTTGCATGGATCCAGGTGGAGCAGCAGATTCTGCACATGTTCAGGGTCGGTTGGGAGTTTATCATTCCCACCGTCACGGTCCTCCAGCCCAGGGCACCCTGGGTCCCGAAGCCCATCACCAGTGTTGAAGACAGAGGCAAAGAAGGCATTAAATGTCTCTGCATTGCCTTTGCCCTTGTCTGTGAGGAGACCTTCCCCATCAAGTAGTTTTCTTTGGTTCTCCTTTTTCTGTTCACATACCTAAAAAAACCCTTTTTTATTGTCTGCCACAGACCTGGCCAGCTTCAACTCTAGTTGGGCTTTGGCCACATGAGTTTTCTCCCTACAAACACAAACAGTATCCCTGTATTCCTTCCACGTTGCCTCATCCCCCTTCCAGCAGCTGTACACTTTCTTTTTCTGCCTAAGCTCCAGTAGAAGATCCCTGGTCAGCCAGGCCGGCCTTCTGCCTCACCTGCTTGACTTCTGATATTTTGGAATTGCCTGATCCTGTGCTTTTAGGAGGCAGTGCTTAAAGACTGACCAGCACTGATGGATGCCAACACCTTCAAAAGCAGTTTCCCAGGGGACTTTGCTGACTAGTTCCCTGAGCAGCCTGAAGTCTGCTTTCCCCATATCCAGTGCTAAAGTTTTGGTGGCAGTTTCCTTCCTGTCACCAAAAATTTTAAACTCAACCGCATCATGGTCACTGTGACTGAGACAGCCTCCAATTGCCACATCTCCCACAAGACCCTCTTTGTTCTCCAGCAACAGATCTAGGAGGACACCTTTCCTAGTTGGATCCCTTAACACTTGCACCAAGAAGTTATCACTGAGGTGCTTTATGAACCTCCTAGACCTGCTTATGTTGGCTGTGTGGAGATCCCAGTTGATGTCTGGCAAGTTGAAGTCCTCCATAAGGACAAGGGGAGTTGATCCTGAGGTATCTCTTAGTTCCTCAAAGAATAATTCATGGGTGTTGTCATCCTGGCCAGGTGGTCTGTAACAGACTCCCATAACGACATACCCTTTATTTGTTCATCCCTTAATCCTTACCCAAAGGCTCTCAACTCTGCCACCACCAACTGCACACTCCACACAGTCCAGCCCATGCTTCATATACATCGCCACCCCCCACCTCACCTGCCCTGCCTGTCCCTCCTGAGCCTGTAACCTTCTATTGTGGCACACCAGTCATAGGTCTCATCCCACCAGGTGTCGCTTATGCCGATGATGTTGTAGCTCTGGGACTGAGCCAAGACTTGTAGCTCATCCAGATTATTCTTCATACTGCTTGAGTTTGTGTAGAAGCACTTCAAGTGCGCCTCATTGTACGCAGCACCTCGCGGAGCAGACTGAAGGACGTCACTAGCACACAGTCCCTCTCATTCTGGCATGCCATCCCTTAGGTTATCACCAGCCTGCCTGGTTTTCTCCCTTTCTCCCTTCAACTCCAGTTTAAAGCCCTATCGATCAGCCCCACTAACTCCTGGTTAAAACTCCTTTTCCCCCTCTGAGAGAGGCGCATCCCATCTGGTGCCAGCAGGCCCGGTGTCTCGTAGACCTTCCAATGATTGAAAAACCCAAAGCTCTGCCATTTGCACCAGTTTTGAAGCCACATGTTAATGAGATGACTCTGCTTGTCAACACTGATCCCTCCTATCGGAAGGACAGAGGCAAACACAACCTGTGCCCCTGATCCTTTAACCAGTCGCCCCTAAGCCCTAAAGCCCCTTTTGATTGCTACTTTGTCACTACCAGCCTGAAAAAATTACCCGGAATGACAAAAATTAAAACCTGACAAAATTACCTGGAGTTCCTGTCCCACTTAGCATAATCTGTTGTGTCTGGTAACAGGTGGTTTTTGGAAGAATGGCTTTGTTACGTCCCCCAGGCAGATAGGAAGATTCATAGTAATGTATTGTCTTCTTTGGCTGAATCAAGTATATAGTAGGGTAATGTAGTGGGTTTACGTGGCAAGGTTTTGGTAGCAGGGGGCCATAGGGGTGGCTTCTGTGAGAAGGATCTAGAAGCTGCCCCATGCTTGGTAAGGGCCCCACTGCTGACCAGAGCTGAGCCAATAAGTGATGTTGTTTTGTGCCTCTGTGAGAGCAGATTTAAGACAGGGGAAAAAAAACTCTGTGCCGCACAGCAGCTGGGAGAGTGAGAGGAGTGAGGAACAGCCTTGCAGGCGCCAAGGTCAGTGAAGAAGGAGGGAGAGAGGTGCTCCAGGCACCAGAGCAGAAGTCCCCTGCGGCCTGTGGTGAGGCCCATGGTGAAGCAGGCTGTCCCCCTGCAGCCCATGGAGTACCACGGTGGAGCAGGGTTCCACGCTGCAGCCCATGGAGGAGACCACGGTGGAGCAGGTGGACCTGCACCAACGGAGACTGTGGCCTGGGGAAGACCCCTGCCAGAGCAGATTCCGGGCCGGAGCTGCAGCCCTGGAGAGGAGCCCATACAGGAGCAGGTGACCTGGCAGGAGCTGCTGCCCGTGGGGGACCCAGGTTGGAGCAGTTTGCTCCTGAGGGATGGACGCTGTGGTACGGACCCATATCTGGAGCAGTTCTTGAA
>CM021729.1:29239273-29287326 GCA_011074415.1 Stictonetta naevosa
GAAGAGGGCTACTGTGTTAATTAAGTTTTGATGAATTATGTTTATTACGTATAATTTGGAGTCCATATCAAAACGATCAAATAAAGTTATGGCTGGAAGCTTAGTAGAAACATTAGTAATTGAAAATGCTTCCCTGAAAAAAAAAAAAAAAAAAAGTAAGAATTTTTCAGTTGAAAAAATAGTGTGTGACTTCAGAAGCCTTACAATGTGTAAACATCATATGTGCCACATCTGTTGATTATATTTAAAAGCATATAGTGTAGTTCACTAAAGTATTTTTGATTAATAAATGTTCTAATGCTGAAACTTTCCAGATTAAAAAGAGAGTATTTCTCCACAAATAAGCAAATGAATGAGAAGATTGAGGAAAATGAAAAGGTAATTAAAGATCTCTATGAGAGGCTACAGGATAATGAAAAAACTCGCAGAGAATTACAAGAGGAACTTGAAATGGTAAGACAAAAGGCCTGTGGCACTTGTTTCTTAGGGGTTTTTCAACATACTGGGAAAATGCATTTGCTTTGCTGAGCAGTGCAAGAACTCCATTGTTACTCTGATCTTACTCATATTACTATTTTTTTTTTTTAAACATGAGTAAATGTAGCTAATACACTGGAGAAATTAAATTGAAAATGTACCTTAAGTGTTCTGCTGTGTAAGAGCTTTTGCAGAAAACAGCTATTTTAAAAGAGCAGCTATACGAATTTAACTTGTGTTTACATTCCTAGAGAAGGCAGCAATTTGTAGAAACAGATTATGGTTCCTTGTAGGGAATACTATATCTTTGTACCTAGCCCTTTTTCATCTACAGGCTTCACTAGGTACCATTGTATGTACACACATTTATTTCACACAACAACTTGTTTTTACTACAATATTTGACTATAAATATGCATGTTTAAGGGTGACAAAGCACAGGGTTTTTTTTTTTCTTTGATGTGGATTTGGCATGTGGGATGTATTTTACTGTGTTACTTTCTGAAATCTTTCTTTTTTATATGGCCAGCTGGGGCCTTCCCTCTGTTTCTACTCACCCCAAGTCTGAATAACTATTTTCCCATCCTGTTGCATAGCAGCAGGGACAAAACACATATCTTAGGCATTATCTATAAAACCTTCTCTCTTTGAAATGTGTAGTAGCACTTGCAATATTTCTATACTTATCTGATGTAAACTTTTTTGTTTGTTTGTTTGTTTGTTTGTTTTTAAATACTGAGTTGCAAATTTCTTCCTTTTCCATCTCCTGGAGCTGTGAATTTAGAAGGTAAATGCAGTCAGTTCCCCACTGCTGGCAGTTACAGCAGCAGTGAACAGTAGCAGAGGCCTGCAGAAGAGAGGATCTGCAGACTTACTGCTGTTGTCTGTTCAGCTTATCTGAAAAATAAAGGTATTTTAAAGGGTTACATGTTCACAGTCTGTAAACAAAAACCTTACGAACAAGTAGGGTTAAGTAGACTTGAATTGTAGTTTCCTTGACTGTGGATAATCAGATAGGGGAAAATTGTAAATAAAAACTGAATTGGAAAAGAAACCTCTAAGTGTAACTGCCTTTTGGAGTGAAACCACTGAAGGGTGAAACTACTGAAGGAGTGAAATTGCTCCATCATAAATATTATAGTCAGTATTGGGTGTGATTTCTGTAAAATACATACACTTTATTTCAGACAGGAATTAGTTCATAGAGATCTGTAGTGTGCATTTATAAATAAAATATGTTTTAAGTAACTGAGATCAGATGACTCTGTCCTCTGACAGACGATAGATCTTTTGTATGTCAGTCTTTGCCCTTGCCAATGTTTTAGTGAATTTGGATTCTCATTTCAAAGTTACATTGATTGGCCATTCTTATAGTCACTACAAAATTAGTGTATATGAATGGCAAAGCATTCACCTGTTCAGTGATTTTAGGTTTTGTCATAGAGCTAATTACTAGTTTCAATTGATTGATGCCATACGGTTCATCTTCCTTTTTATTTTTTTTCAGTTGGAATTATTCCATACATTATCTTAATATACAGTTCTCATGCAGATTGGTTACTAATAACTGATAAACAAATCAAAAACCCCTTCTTTCTTCTGGGAGAATCACATCTTCTTCCCTGCAAGAAGTGTATTAAAAGACATTTGCTGGCCTAGTTAACCTGGAAAAGTCATCTTATATAGCACAAAAGGAATAAGAAGATAGAAAAGCAACTGTCTCTCCTAACTACTGTCAGTAATGATTAGTATGCATTCATATGAAATATGTGTTCAATATGACATATTTCTGCTATGAACATTAGAGATTTGTTAGCTATCTCTGTGATACAAGTTTTCTTCTTTATTTTGTGTTTTATTTATTAACAATTATGCTGTATATGACAAAAAATCAGGACCAAATTCTAGTGTTCGTCAAGGTTTCTGGTAATGGCAAAAATATTAAATAGTGTATTCAAAATGAACATTACATTATTGAAAGGTAAAAAGCAGAATAGATTGTCTTGGTTAAAAGAAGGGTCTTGTTCATAGAGCTGGTTGTTTTAATTGTTACAATGGAGTGATTTCAAACCAGAGGACTGTCTTGAACAGGTAATAAAAACACTCATTTTCTGTGGAGTTGCATTAATGGTCCCCTTTGGGATTAGGTTTTTATCACCTTTGATGGCTTTATATTTTTCCTGAAGACTTACTGTATTTGTTTGAGAAGTGGGAATGGCTGTGTGTAGTCTTGTTTATTGAGTCTGGACAACTTTTTTTTTTTTTTTTTTTTTTCCCAGAAATGTAAAAGCAGAAATCTCTAGCAAAAACTGAGTATAGACAGCATTTCACATACATTCACATTATCAGACACATACTAAAATTGTGTGAAAATGTGTTCTCTTCCCTTCATTTCCCGATCTTGCTTTCTTGATCTGTTCATTACTTTCCTACGTTTCATACTACCATTAGACATCCTGTCCTTTCCACTCCAGTCTCATAATCTTATATTGGTTTCTCACTATACTGCTATAATACAGGTTAACATTTTTGTTTGTAAAGCGTTTTGGGAAATATAATCAAACCAGTAAGGCTGTTTGTTTTTAGAGAAACAGACTTAGGCAGGGACCAAATACATTCTTTGGAAACTTTTTATATCAAAAAGAGCATTTTTTTATGGCTTAGTTGAATGTATAGTAAAGTAGTTACACTGCTTTTAATTTTAAATATCAGCATGTGGCAGAAGTTTGCCAGAAATTTGCATGGATCAAATGTGATAGAATCTGTTGGTATCAAACAAAACTGCTTATGAGTGTTCAGCATGAGCAGGCTCTCAAGATTTCCATTGTGTTTTTACTGAGGAAATTGGTCTCAAGCTTGTCATTATTTCCAGCTAGGGTTTTTAGAAATTTTAGCTTGAAGAACAGGAATTTGGAAGAATGGCCATTGTGATTCAGGTCTTGTTTTAAATTGAAACAGTCCCAGCTGTATTCCTGCCCCATGGAAAGAATAAGTGGTGTCTTGAATAGGTTTTAAAGTTACTCAGGGTATTTACATTTCTGGTGCCTAGTAGTGGATGAGTACTAATTCTTAGTACCAGACAAGAGGGAGATGTTGAACCTCTATTGTATGAGAAATGTATATTGAAATTTGGGGAACTTGCCAATTTACCAAAATGCATATTAGGAAATTGCAGTCATTAAGAATAGTGTATTTTAGTGTAAATTTCTTTAATCAGGATGTATTGTGTATTCATTTCCTCCCCCTTGTATAGATACTATCAGGAGCAGTATAATTATATAATTAGTGTATAAGTAGTGTAATAGATTACACCCAGACTCTTTTGCCTTGTGGCATATAAATCTTTCCCTTGCAGTCATGCATGCAGTCATGTGGTGTATAAATCCAGGCTGTCTGTAATAGCCTTGTAGGTTATTGCAAGCTGAAAGTCAGGACAGGAGTGTTTGAGAATCTAGTTCATGTACATTGGCAGTAACTGTTGTTGTTTAGTAGTAGTCTCAAGTATTGATTGAACAGACAATAAAACACCCTGAATATTATGATTATTCTACAAATTCTACAAATTCTGTGGAATAGGATCTGGTGCTCAATGGCAAAGATTAACTGTGAACATTTTTTGTTTCAATCAAAAACAAAAAAGCAACACAGAAGACAGAGGCATAGTCTTCATTAATTTTGTGCTAATGATTGTTAAGTGCTGTATTACAGTGTTCTGTGTTCTTGTTTTACTTGCCTTACAGTGTTATTGCTTCTGTTGTCCCAGTTTAAGAAGAACAATCAGTCTGATAAATCCCATTGATGTCAAGCATATGTTTAAATGATCTTCTACAAAGAAATCAATTTCATAATTTATTCTGGAGATGTCACTCAAACGTGATGTCCCAGTGTTTGAAGACAGGCATTTAAGAAGTGCTTTTGAAGTTGCCAATTTTTGAAGAAAAACTGACTTAACCAAAAAAGCCTGAAGAGAAACTCTTACAAAATTCTCTTCTACCAACAGGTTGTTGCAAACTTCTCTTTAGGAAACTAGCATTGTTCTATTTAAAACTTGAACATTTTTGATGAATTTCATTTCAGGTTATTAAAACTGAGGCACAAAATTTCTTGAGAAATTGTATTTAATTTACCTGTGGCCAGGCATATTTTAAAGACTGCTCTACAAACTTTCCAAAAGTTTAACTAATAAGAAATAATAAAATGTAAAGTATTTAATAGCTAGTTAACTTCAACAAAAATAAAGAGTAGCCTAAAGAACTATATTGTTGGGGGCTGGGGGAGTTGTTTTGTTTTTCATATAGTTCATGCTTGGTTGCTTAAAATTTGTGCCACTGTCCTGCAATACAGAATATCACTCAGGTAAAACCATTTTTTTGTTTACTGTGGAGCAGCCTTCTGGAGCTATTTCTGTAACTGATTTGCTTTGATCATGCTTGGTCACTGCATTCTGATTCTTTTATAAAGCATTTCCCAAATGCTTTTCAAGGAGTAGCTGAATATGCTGCTATGTGGCTATGTCTAGCTTTGGCACATGCTCTGACATCAACAGGTGACACTTGGACTGCACAGTAAGTGACTGAATTAGTCCGAGTGCAGTAGAGCCACACAGGAAATCCCTGCAACTACAAATAAAACAGGCCATGCTCCTGAGAAGATCCCTCATGGAATAATGGCAGTAGATAGCAGGACAAGACCCCAGTTCCTTGTTTGATAAATCTGGAGTTTTTGTTAAGTTAGTTTTGAAAGATTGTTAGACTCCTGCCTACATGTTTATTCTTAAATCGTATTGAGCTTGAGATGCACACATTTGCAGAATCAGGTCACATGGGCTATTCTTGAAGTGTGTATAGTAGGCTTTATGCTTACTTTATTCAACATCAGAGTTCACTCTTAGAAAATCCTAAAAACACAACATAAATCAAAAAACACAACATAAATCAAAAAAAGAAAACAAACAGATAAACAAACAAAACAAAACAAAACAAAAACAAACAATGGAACTTCATTTCTTTTCTGGAGCAGGTGATGTAATGATACCAAAATAGGAGACTGTAGATGAGAGTACCTCTGCAGCCATGGTGGTAGAGAGTTGCCCAGATAAGTGCAAATACCCTGCCTCTGAAAGGTTAGTGTAATTCTGACAGTGGGCTAAATAATTTATACAAGTAGTAGGTTTTCCTAATAGTTCCAGTTATTCTTAGTTAAGGATTTGTAGCATTTGGAAGAATTTTCCCCTGGTTGGAGCCTACAATGCTTGTAATAAAAAATACTTGGCTTCTCTTTAGTGTCTTGAAAAATGCAGTTGTGTTTTTGGATGTTTATGTAAATATATTGTGAAATACATTCTTCTACAAGAACCTCTTCTGTTCTCAAGGGATGTTTTGCAATAACTAAGAGCCTTCTTAAGGATATGAGGTTTGACTTGGGGAAGGGGCTATAACCCAGCATATTTTCTGAGTTCAGGAAGTATGATTTTGCTGCCATATTATTTGGTTTCTACCCTCCCACTCTGAATGGGGGGGGGGGGGGGGGGGATAATTGTGTTTGGGAGGGATAGGAGATACTCAATATAAGTTTGGAGAATTTTAAATTCTCAAGTGTTTTTGATGCATGCAGTTGGGCTTTTTGAAATCAGACATGATAGTGGATGTATTATTTGCTTCAACCAAACTATCCTTTCATTTTTCCCTGTGGGTACCTTCCTTTCAGAATAATCACACAGAATGGCAGAGCCACTGATGATGGCAGGCATCTCTGGAGATCATCTCATCCACCCCCTGTTCAGAGCAAGGTCAGCTACAATAGGTTTTTCAGTACTGTATCCAGCTGGATTTTGAGTATCTCCAAGGACTGAAGCTACACAATGACTTTGGACAGTCTGTTCTAGTGTTTGACCATCCTCACAGTATATTTTTTTTAGCTTGTATTTAAATGGAATTTCTTGTAGTTTAGTGTGTGTACATTGCCTCTTGTCCAGTGACTGAGCACCACAAAGGAGTCTGTCTTCCTTCTCTCCACTTCCTCTTGTCAGGTGTTTACACACATTCTAAGTCCACCTGAGCCTTCTCCTCTCTAGGCTAAACAGTCCCAGATCTCTTTGCCTCTCCTGGTATTACAGTTTTACCAGTCCTTACGTCATCTTTGGCCCTTTGTTGGACTCAATCTCATAAATCCATTTCCTTCTTTTACTGGGGAGCACAGAACTGGACCCAACACTGCAGATGTGTCTCACCAGGGCTGAGTAGAGGGAAGGCATCACTTTCCCTCAACTTGCTGGTGATGGCTTTGCTAGTGCAGCCCAGGATACTGGTGGCCTTCTTTGCCTCAAACACACATTGGTCATGGTCATGGTCAGTTGACCTCAAGTTGGTTTCCAGCCTGTGCTGCCATGTAGAGTTATTTTTCCCCAGGTGCAGGTCTTTGCAGTTACCTTTTTTTGCACTTCCTAATGTTCCTGTTGGCCCATTTCTCCAGTAGCTGCAGGTCCTTCTGAATAGTAGCAAAACCCATCTGGTGATTCAGTCAATCCTTCCACTTTTCCACTGAAAACTTTCTGAGGGTGCACTCTGACCATCGTCCCAGTCATTAATGTTAATTTATGTTAATGTTAATTAATGTTAAACAGCACTGGCTCCACTGCTGACTGCACTGGGATCCCAGCCACACCAGCCTTGTGCCACTGCTCACGACCCTCTGCCTGCTTACTGCCCCACAAGCCCTGCAGTTCAGCTGGTTTTCAGTCTGCCTCATTGTACACTTATCTAGCCAATACTTCGTCAGTTTATCCATGATGATGTTATGGGAGGCAATGTCTAAAGACTTACTAAAGTCAAGATAAATGACATGCTGTGCCATTTCCCCTCAACCTTCAGGACATTTGTCTCATTGTTGAAGGCCGTTAGGTTAGTTAAGCTGAATTTCCTCTTTCTGTGTCCATGTTCAGTACTACTGATCACCTTCTTGTCCTTCACGTGTTTGGAAATGGTTTCCCAAATTACTTCTTTTATCACCTTCTCAAGGATCAGTACGAGGCCAACTTGCCTGAAGTTCCCTGGATCCTCTTTCTTGCCCTTTCTGAAGACAGGAGTGACCTTTGCTTTCTTGCAGTCCTCAGGAACCTCCCATGATCACCAAGGTATTTCAATGACAGTTGAGAGTGGCCTGACAATGACATTGGTTTGCTTGCTCAGCTCTTGTGAGTACATGCCATCAGGTCCCATGGGTATGTGTGCATTCAGTTTGTTCAAATGTTTCCTAACCTGTTCTTCCACCACTGAGGGTAAGCCATCTTGGTCCAGGCTTTACCATTGGTCTCAGGGAACTGAGATTCATGAAGGCTGGTCTTGTGCACTGAGGTGGACAAGGTATCGAGAAAGACTTTCTTGTGTCCTCATCACCAGATCTCCTTCCCCACTCAGAAGCAGGCCCACATTTTGCCCACAGTCTTCCTTTGGCTGGTGATTTGTGTGAAGATACCTTTACTTCTGCCTTTCATATGCCTTGCTAGATTCAATTCTAGGTAGATTTTATCTTTTCTAAGCTCATTCCTCTATGCTTTGACAGTGTCTCTGTATTTCTTCCAGGTCACCTGTCCCCACTTCCACCTTCTGTGTTCTTTCTTTATATATTTAAATTTACCTGGGAGGTCCTTGTTCATTCTTTCAGGTCTTCTGTTGCCTCTGATTTTCAAGGATCACCTCCAAGCTCAAGAATGGTCAGTCCTGATGAGCAGGAAGTGAAGAAAAGTCAACAAAAGGCTTACTTTACAAGTGGTCTTTCACCTCTTTCTTCTAATGCAGTAGAAAGGGCTGGGAAGCAAACCATCCTTACGTAAAGGTTTTAGCACTTTGTCACCTAATTTCCCTTTTGAAGTAATCTAGCCAACGTTCATACAAGTATTCACACAGGAATGACGTCCCCTAACACAAACATGATGATGGTTGGAGGTGGTGGGAGAGCGTAATCTCATCTCCTTGGATCTGGCAGAGATCTTTCAGCAGCTGCAACTGATTATATTTGACTTCTACACTGTAGTGGACTCCATTTCTCCTTTCAAAGCAGAGTTATGTATGCTCTCTGTGTATGTTCATCTTGAAGAAAAGAAAACTAAGGGAGTTACAGCTACTGCCATGAAATATCAGATGGGTGCTTTTGGAGAAGACTGAGCTACGCTCTCGTTAGAATTGTGCAGTGCAAGTATGAGAGCAAACAGAATTGTTAGAAAGGGAAATTCTAACTACCTGTAAGGGGAAAAAAAAAACCTTCACAGTGAGGATTGTGAGCTATTGGAACAGGTTGCCTGGAGGGGTTGTCGAATCTCTGTCCTTGAGGATACTCGAAACTTGACTGGACAGTGCTCTGAGCAACCTAACCTGACTTCAAGCATGGCCTTGCTTTGAGTGGGGAGTGGGACCAGATGACCTCCAGAGATCCTGTCAGCTTAAATTATTCCATGATTTTATGACTCTACGCATTCTTATTAGATACCTGTCAGTGAGACATAAGAAGTTAGATCGATATGTTCAGACCCTTTTGTACTCTTATCCAGTGGCTGGATTTCCTACACTGTAGTTCACAGTATTTCTATTCATTTCTAATAATGGGAGAGAGTGATTGAAAATGGGAGTTAGAAAGGAAGGATACAACATTTTTTGCAGCAGAAGTGTGGAGAAACTGGCTAGTCTAAAGAATTTCCCTTTGATCTTTATTGCTGTTGAAAAACAGAGACTGAAATTGGTTTAGAGAGTATGGATTTAGTTAGCAAATAAAGCACAGAGCAGTAGTGAAGACTAAATAAATTGCAATATACTGTTTAAATTGTGGTAAATTAACTAATCCAAATGAAAAAAATGGATTAGGAGAGAGAAAAAAATTCTCACATTTTAATTTTTCATGGGAAAGGGTTTTTCTGGGAAGGTTTAGTTTGCTCTTGTCTGTGCCAGAGTGCTTTATATAAAAAAGAGTATTCTGTGATGATGCTGATCATGCTGTTAACTTATTTGTAATATGTGAGGTCTTTGAGATTATATCAGTACAGGACAGTAATGAGTTTAACATATTTGCATCCTGTAAACTATTTTTACTGGATTTCAGCAAATACAATTTCTCTCTACATAGAAAATTTTATAGACTAAGAATTAAAACTTTCTTATTTTTAAATATATAGAAGTGGTTTGGAAATTCATTATGAAGTTTAGTACAAACTTTCACACAAGGAAAGGCGTGTAAATGCTACAGGGGACTTAACATTGAAATACACACATGAATAATATATTAGTTGATATACAGTACATATAATTAAAATTGAAAGAGTAAAGCAAATTTATAAAATATTTAAACTGAGTAGTGAAGAACACTGCAGAGAATTAAATAAGTCCTTTTTTTTTTTCTCTTTGCCTGCCAGTTATACGCTACCAGTATGTAGCAGTAGCAGTTTTCTTAGGGAGGATGTTTCCCACACTTGAGAAATTGACTGGGTCTTTGCATGTGCAGCGAAGCATAATTAAAGCAATAGTTTATAGATACGATAACAGTAGAATTTTTCTGAGTGCGGATAGGGTAAACATCCATAACAAAGTAGAAGTGGAAATTAGTCAAACAGGTATTAGAATTTAGAATAAAAATAAATTGGGTAATTAAAAATAATTAGTTTGAACATAACATCTTTGAACATAAACCTTGTTATAAGAAAATTATGAAAAAATATTTAAATCTAGTTTCGTCTTGATTGTTTTTAAACTTGTGAGTTGTAACACATGTCAATGATCACCTAAAATTATACTTTTCTCTTGAGAAGTCAGAGCTACATATATCCAACAGGATGTTAGTCTTGTCTGGAATTACAGATGCATCTGTAATAGCAGTCTTTGAAAGCTGCAAGTTTTAATATTGGATATAAATTGAAAGAATGATTTGATACAGTCTATATTATTGCATTAATTAAAAACTCTGATATAATACCATCCTACCCTCAATATAAAAACAGTGTCTTAATTTGAACAATAGGTTGCACTTAACAGCTTTCTTTAAGAAAATTCAATGCTAGAAGCTGAAAGGCTCTGCTGCTTTACATTCCATTCATAGGGAGAAGTTTTTCAGGTTGAGGAAATAACTATCAGGCTTGGAAGATACTAACAATTGAAGTAGGCAGTTTTGCAATGAGAATAGGTGTGGGATTTGACAGAGTGCCAAATCATGAATTTCTAGACTGTCTGCCAGTAGTTTGGTGTCTTTCTGGATGCCCTTGTAGGGTATAACAATAGATTTCATTGCTTGCATATTGCTTCATGGGCAGCAGTTAATCATTGTTCGTTAAGATATTTTCAAAGCAGAAGATCTTCAAAACCAATTTTTATTTTTATTTTGACTACCTGAAGCTTTTGCTTCTATTTTAAAAGTGTTTCAAGTTCCATGAAACCCTGTTACTTATTTGTGGCATTAGCTCATTTGACTCAGGAAAAGAAGTGTTAAAAGTATAACATGAATCTAAATGTAAAAGGCAATAAAAATAAAAATGATCTGTATTGCTTATATTTACTATTTTAATGGATTTCTTTTCCTCCCTCTTTTCCTGTCTGTCTCTCCTGTCAAATAAAGGCCAAGAAACGCCAGGTCTTTCTAACAGAGACGTATGAAAACAACATGAGAGAGCTGGAGTTACTCTTGGACAGCTTTGCTATGTCAGACCAGCGGACAGCAGGTTAGTTGAAGGTATAAAATGACAGATGCATCTGTCAATGTTCCAAAGTCACTACATTGTGGGAATTCTGCAGATGCCTCTTGCATTCCCTCTTCTCAACATGCTTTGATTTGATGACATGATAAGAGCAGTTCTCACAGCAGTCAAATGGCCTTCCTAGCTGAGAAAGGGTGACGGAATGTGGACCTGCTGTTGTCAGCCCAGAGTTTGATTTACAAATGCTGGGGTGTATATGATCGGTCAGAAAAGGGCTCACTTGCTGTGCTCTAAATCCAACTGAGAAAAAAGTCCTTACAGTATACCTGCAAAGGGAACAGATGTTTTGCCTGAACTGAGCCAAATTCTCAGGCAACCTTCAGCAACTTAAAGGTCATATATTCAAAAAGGTTGTGTAGGACACATGATAGAACACAATACTTTTTGCTGTTGAGTGTGCACTAGTATTGTATTGCATTCGTTTGATCTAATACAATTATTTTTCTGTTCTAATTATAATGAATTGCAAGTTAGTAGTTGTCAACAAACTGCTGTGTGCATAAATATTTGAAATTGTGGCTAACAGAATTTTAACATAAAAGCTTGTGATCTTTTTTAATGGGTGAAAACAATAAACTTTTTTCATTTGAAATCTTTATTTAAAGCTATGTATAAAAAATAATATATGTGATTCCTGTTAGAAAATCATATGCTAGACACAAAAAGCTTCCAATTTACAGATCAAATAAACTGGAAACAACAACAACAACAACAACCAAAACAAAACAAAACAAAAACAGGTCAAAAGTTTCTTAAAGGGCAAATTAATTTATTTGATTTGAATTGTGATGACGAGTTTCTGCAATGTTTAACAATAATAGACATAAAAGGTGGTATAAATTATTTAAGGAAAGATGCACATATAAATTAAGATTTTTTTAAGGCCTAGTATTGTTAAAACAGAGTAAAGGAACTTCCTAGGAATTCTGTTGTTCTCAAAGGCCTAGCCTTGAATATGTGATAAATTGATTTCTTCATATGGGCTATATAACTTATTTGGGAGCTGGTATCAGTCTTATTCTGTAATCCTAAGTGTAATTCCTGTGGGTAATACCTATAGGTTTACTGCAAATATGTCAGACTGAAAAGCTCTTCAAATTTGTGTGTTTTCCTCAATCCTGCAAAGTTCCACATGCCCAGAGGGGATACTGCAGTTCTGGTGGGAGCTGGATGCTGCTGCCAAAGTGTAGTTCCAAAGCAGTAATTGTCTTTTGGGTAGGTTTTCTCTTCTCCCTCGTGATAAACCTTGCAGAGAACAGCTTTGACCTGTTTCTGTCTTACTAGGGATTTGGTAACATCAGTATTAATTTGCTTTTGTTGTTTGAAGTAAACTTCGAAAGATTTTTTTTAAAGGGATCTTTTTTTAAGCTTCAGTGTCTCTGTAGAGGCTTAGTTGAGGCAGAAAGTCAAATTTAGCACTGCTGTAGACTGAGTCTTTATCTCTAATACTGAAGTGGATGTTGACAAATACATTTGTTCTACATGTTCAGGATACTTTTAAGTGTGAAACTTAACATTTTTAATGCTCTCAGCTTAATGTGTTATACTTAGGAATATTGTCTAACAATATTATTTTTCAAAAAAGTCTTATTTGAAATGGAAATGCCTTGATGCCAGTAAAAGTCAAAATCATTGGTAAATATTCATAGTACAATTAGCAGAAGCAGGGAATTGATGCTACACGAGCCACAGTTGACTGGACAGTCTTCCTTGTTTTGATTCTTTTTTCTTTAGACTTTCAACTCCAGTGGTCAAAAATTTTCCTTAAAAATCTGTCAATATAAAGGCTCTACACCCTTCATTTAAGTGCTGATAGTTGCTGTGCTTTTGGAGCTATCCAGGAAAAAGAGAAGAAGACTTTATATTTGTCAGATTAAAAGAAATTAAAAAAAAATATATATATCTTTATAGATTCCAAACTAAGAAGCACAATCTACATCTTTCTCTTTTTAAGTGACCTTTATAAATATTCCACAGCGTTGTTACTGTTACTGGCCAATTTGCATGATTTCAGTTTGTTCATATTCAGTTTGTCATATTTTGCAGTTATTCACCTGTAGGGTGTGTGCTCAGATAAATTTGTCTTCATTTTAAGCAAAAAAAAAAAAAAAGTTGCAGTAATCGGAAAAAAAAAAGAAAATTGTGAATTGAGTATAAAGAGATAAGAGTTTTAGCTGTTTGAATCTGTAGAAAGACTGAAAGAGTAGTTTACTCATCTTTTTACCTCCTGTCAGAGTCATGTTAAACCTGGCATTCTCCCCAGATTTTTCCCCAAAACTCTTAGGTGATACTGGGCAAATGCTTCAAGTACTGTTTTCCCCCTCGTTGCTGAAGTAGGGCCTCTCCAGCAAGACAGTGCCATTTGGATTATGTTGCATGTCTCCTTTATAGCTGTATGGAAACAGACAACATTTGGCCAGTATTAAAGCTGTAGGCTTGTTTTCAGCTAATGCAGGAAGGTGGAATCTGGTATTTCTGTTGGCAAGCTGGGCTGCCTAGAAAATAAGGTTGCAGCAAAGGCAAAGAATGCCAGGATGGAAAGTTTACTGGCAAAAGTCTCTTCTTGGCAACCATGATGTAAATTAAGACGGTTCAAAAGCATGTTTTAGGGACAGCATTGCAGGTTGGGACTTCAGAAATGAAGATACATTATTTAGACAGCTTGATGAAAAATATGGGTTGGAAGACAACTGCTATATGGACTTAATAGCTATTTTTTAAAATTGATGATAACTGTGTGTTACAGCTTCTTTAGAGCTAGAAGTAGGGAAGAACAGTACTTTTTTTTTTTTTTTTTTTTTCTTTTTTTCCTGTGCAATAGGTTCACTGCAAAGTGTTCCTACAATAGATAATAGGAAGAAGTAGCTTTTGTAATCAAAAAGACAGCACTGGAGTCCTGTGCATCCTTAACTTTAGCTGTGGTAAAACAGCAGTATTGTAAGGTGTTACAAATCTGTTACTTATATCTAAAATCTGAACTTCTCAAAAAAGGTCAGATTTTACAATTTTTTCTCAGGGTGATTGTAAGTGTAATAAATTGCCATCTGGGACAGTTCTAGGACTCAGAGTTTTGAGTCAGAGCACTGGACTCCCATTGAGAAGATCTTGCTTTTCCCTGACTCTGTAGATGGTTAGAAACTGTGGAAAATAGCTGTCCACTGGAGGTCCCTGAGAAGACAGAGCAGCATTCTGTCCTAGAGATGTGCTTTATTACTAAATTCACTTTTATGTGCATTCTTTCTAAGTTCACTTTTATGCTGTAGGGCAGATTATGCCCTGAGTCCTGAGACTGAAAACAAATTTACAAAATTGTATTGGTTTTTCTAGGCATAACTTTGACAGAAACAGCTGGCCAGCAAGTTGAGTAGAAAAGTTAGTGTCCAATCTGAATAGTACTGAGCCATACTCTATGCTTTCTGGCATTGAAAGGCTGGGAAAGAAGTCAGCAATTAATTTAAAACTTAATTTTCAGAATGGCTGTTGGCAGTATTTTCTAACTTGCATGTGTGTGCAGGTTTTCCACTAACAATAGTGTGTCATGTGTGGCATACAGGATAAATCTAATTTTTAGAATATCATACTAATTAGGTAATATTAACCACAGGATTCTTTAAAAAAAATATAAATCCAACAACTTTGAAGTCTGTAAGGGCACCTTCTCTGACTGACAAAATTTCATTCAGGACTGTGACTGACCCAAAGAAAAGACTTAGTGTTTAGTATCTGATTTGACTTTGTGAGCCACCCTGGGAAAATTGATGATAATTGCACATTACTCATTACAGCTTTTTTTAAAGCTAGAAGTGTAGAGGAATAGTGCTTTTTTTTTTTTTTTTTTTTTTTCCTGTACAATACTTCAAAATATTCCTGCAGTGGGTAATAGGGAGAAGCCCTGTACATTCTTATCTTTAAGGCTTGAGGAAAAGGTGATGTTATCATTTGTTACAAAATGGATTTATAAAAGTTGCATACTAATATAAACAAAGTTGAGAAGAGGAATCTGTCAATAACTTGCTATTTTGCTGTAACACCAGAAAAAAACTAGTACGTTTTTCTTGGAAATTTAATATCAGCTGACATCTTGTGACCTCTTGATCAATATAGGGTTGTTTTGCTTTCTTAGCACATTGTGCTACAGGCTTTGGAATGTTCAGACTTGTTCATATGTCCCTAATTAAGGCAACCAGATCAGAAGTCTCCATCTAAAGGTTTAATAAATAAGTATAGTGTGTATATAATGGATATATCAGCTTGAAGATTTATAATTGAAACATTATGTAGGACTCTGCAGACAGATAATTTTTTTTTTTATTATTTCCTTTGGACTGAAATTCAAGATCATTTAAAAGGTTTTTAAGGCCTCTCCAAGCATAATATAGTCATGTGATCTTTGGCTCAGTAAAGCTTTGAGTAAATGAAGTACTACATTATAATTTGCATGCTTAGTCACAACAGCAAAATAATGTCAAGAAAAGTGTAACATACTTAACTTTCAGGCAATGTGTTTTTCAAAGTATGTTATTGTGTGGTTTTAATGTTGGCTGGTCTGTCTGAATGACAGTTTTGACCACTGTAGAAATTATATATGAACTGCATACCAAATACATTAGGTAAAAATGTAATCCAGAATTTACAGTCCTGTATCTTCTATTAAAACTTTTATACAAATGTCTTTCAGCTGTATTTGCTATGAAAGTATGGCTATTCAGCTTTATCTTTTGTGGAAAACAAGGCTGCTGTTCAGTGTTTTGTATTGTCACTGAAGCCCTAACTAATTTTAATATTTCTCATCCAGTGTGAGTAGTTTTCTCTCTGTGGCTTTATGGGCTTAATTTTCATTCTCTATTTTTCTTTAGGCACTTGTAAGGACAAAGATAAACCTTCAAGCTTCTCTGTCCTTGAGACTTTGAGTTGTACCTTGACAGCTTACCAGAACAAGCTGGAAGATACATCTAATGAGGTAACACTTGCACTGTTTGGCTCTATATGTATTGCCTTCAGCCTGCAGCAGTACATACACTTTGCTTGTAACAAAGGTCAGAAGAGAGGGAATGTTGAGCTGACAGCTTCACATATACGAAAAGAAATAGCCTCTGTCGCTACTATTTCTCTAAGCTTGCCCTGGGGTAAAGTTTCACTTATATTTGGGGGGATGGGGAAAAGAGTGTTTTTTTTCCCACTTTTTTTTTTTTTTTTCTTTAAATCTGTTGGGCTTATTATTTTCAATAATTGTTCATGGAAATAGGTCTTCCATATCTAGGATTTCAGTTAAAAGAAGACAAGATGTAGGAGTTCGGGCAGTGTATATTACAGTACACCTAAATACCACTTAAGACTCAGCAGTTATTGGTATCAGATATGCAAATATGCATTCCCTTGTATATTTAAAAAGTGGCATAATTTTCTGAGATGAACATGTTTATGATGAAGTCTATTTTTTGATGGCATTTTGCAGTCTTTTCAAGTAAAATAGTACCTTGACAGTACTTTCCTTAAGATACCTAAGATGGCAATTGATAGATTTCAATTTTGGGAGTCTCACCCTTGAAAAAAAAATGCTTTTCACACAGTTCTACTGACCTTTTATTTTACTGTCTGAGAAGTCACAATCTTGCATTTATTTTCTCATTTGTATTGCTAACGTGATTAAATTAATCCTCTTGGGTTTAAATGTTCTATGAATTTGTAGCTTTAAAGGCTGTAGAGGGAAGTTAACTACACTTTGTTAAAACTTTTCTGTACAAAATTTTAATTAGCTTATCTTTGGATAAAATTGGCAAATACGGAACACCAAGGTGTAGTAAGACTGTAAAAATGCCAGTAATGTTTTTTCATTTCTAGGTTTTGTCTTTTGTTTTGACAAATGCATAGTTTAGGTAGGCATTCAAAATATCAAAAAAAAAAAAAAAAAAAAAAGGTATATAATCTTTGCCCCTCTTACAGGAAAAAGCACGGTCTCCTGGAAGACCATTGAGTTTGTTCAGTGGGCATAAAAATAAGTGACCATGGAAACAATTATACTTTTGTAAACAGCAAGCACTGTTAGGTCTCTCCCAGTGAGATAAGAGAGCCGACGTGTATAGTCATTATGAAACTCTTCTGAGACCCAAGTCTGGAAGCTGCAGAGTAACTAGGAACATATTACCCACAGTGAATTGTTATTTGGGAGGAGGAGTGTCACGTGGTGTGCAGCACAGTTGAAAAGTCGACTCAGCAGGCTTTGGCTTAGTGATGTGCTTTGTTGTGAAACCGTGCCAGAGACAGCAGTGGGGAGACCAAGGGGGTGGCTGCTAAGAAAGCAAAGAGAGTATTCTGACAGAAAGAAGAATGAACTGTCAAGGAAAATAAATCGCAAGCAGAGCAGGACCAACTGATGACCTGCCACAAGACTTCCCAGTAGGACTGCATGTGACTGACCCTGAAGTTGTCATACGGAGCCAGAGATCACCGAGCACCTTCATGGTGCACAGAAAGGGCAGTGCTCTGTCCTTCTTGATTACCCCATCCCCAAAGATAACACTGCTTTTGTTTTTTTTGTATATTAGATATGTATAGTAATAAAACTGTTTGTAATAATACAATAAAACTCAAAGGGACTATGAAGGGCACTGTGCAATAAAAATAGGATGTTTTAATACACAGCAGTAACGGTTTAGTTTTGAGTAATTATGTAGTGGTTATTTTTGTAGTGAGATTTCCAACAAGACCGCACATACTGATGGAATTGTTAATATACATGTACACCTGTGTGGGTATGTGAAATATGCTGGTAAACTTGTAATTTGTCACCTTTAATTTACTGTGTTAATGACTAGATTAAATTATATAGTTTGTTTGTGTGACTGAAAGTTGTATGTGTGTTTTGTTTTTGAAGGAGAATAAACTTTTGACTTTTATGTGCAGAATGTGCAGAGGCTCTAGTGCAGAGGCTAGAATATGCTTGGGGAGAGAGAAACGGCTACTAAACCATTCCTAACCATACAAAGACTGGAAATATTCCAATTGCAGTCTGCAATTTACCGTAATTATTTCTGAGGGTTCTGCCAGGTCTCCTGATCTGAAATTGAACAACAAAAACAAAAAAATAAGAGTAATTTGTAAATTTTGTAAATGGGATATTTTACTTTGGAGCTGTTCCTGAATGCTCAGGTGTGAGCAGTAGCCTTCAATGTAGTACATACCTATTTGAAGGTTTATTTCAGATGAATGTGTTACTAACCTTATCATAAGGTAACCAACAACAAAGATTATAGTGATGTGTTATTATCTTTTTTTTCTGAAAGTGAAGCTAGTACACCTAGTGGTCATTATGGACCACTAAGGTGGTTGCTTCTAAAACCTACAAAGTTGACAAGTCAACACGTCTCTCTTGGGATCATTACTGCTGCTTCTTGGTATCTGACTGCTGCGCAGCACTCGGTAAAAAGCAAGAGACTATTCTCTTAGCTGGACACTTTGTGCAAAAGGCCAGGAATTTTCAAGCTTGTTTTCTCAAACCACTCCCTGAATCATAATCTGAATTTATTACATTTCAAACACACTTCAAAGTCCTTGTTTTTGTCAGATATTTTGAGAGTTGATGGGAAAGTTAACGATGGGCTCAGTTTGGGATTTTAGCCGCTGCTATTTATCGTAAATCACTATAAAAGAGTTTTTAGTGCTTTTTTTGTTTGTTTTTAATAGCACATTATTTAGATTATGGAGAGTATAAATATTGTCAAAGGAATTGAAAACAATTTTATTATACAAAATTCTTCCTTTATATTCAAGTGATTATATAGCTCTTCCGTAAGAGCCTTTTTGACCTCCATGCTTTTCACAGCTTGGGAAAATGAAGGCTTTGTGTGGAAAGATGACAAAAGAACTTGAGATATCCAAAGAGAAAATGTATGCTTTAAGTCAAGACCTGAAGGTATGGTTTCATGAACTTAACAACAGTTTTGAAAGTTCTGCAAAAAGTATCCATCTGGATTTAAGTTATCTTTTCATCGTATCTGAATAAGTCTCTGAATCATTGTATTCTGTTGAGCAGACTAGTTATCCTTCAAGCTTGTGTGAAGTCATTTTATCTCATTCTGGTTACCACTTGAGTCTATATAACTAAGCATTTCCATGATTGCACTTCTGAAATAGTTTGAAATCTGTTTTTCAATTTTGAAGTGTTGTTTTATATTGAGATGACTTACAGTAGTTTTTTCTTAACTAACTATCCACTTTTCTCAAGAAAACTAAAAATTATGAAAGAACTTTACCTCTGTTCATGTGAAAGGAGATGTTATTAAAAATGTCCATCCTTAGTTTTTGTTTATCAAAACAGACAAGTTAAAAATGTATGAAGCATCAGGTATACCAGTAAGATATACCCGGGAACTGGTAAATACACTTCAGAAACCTTTCTGAATAAAGAGTTTTTTTTTTTTTTTTTTTTTTTTTTCTAACATATACCACTTTTGTAATGTCCTGTCTGGTTACATCAGTGGCCAAGGGAGAAACTTAATGTTCCTCCTGGCAGTGTATTATATTACTGCCAAAATAAAATGTCTCTACTCCCACTGTTTCTCAGATTGTTTTGCAGGAGATATACTGCTTCATCACTTCAATTTAGTCAGAGATATTTCTGCAACATTCATTAAATCTTCGTATTCATTTATACTTGAACATCATATCCTTTCATCTGATCTGAACTTTCTTTACTAACTAGTTTATGTTCTGGACACTTATGGTTTCTGCTTTTGTTACAAGGTCTTTTTAATACATAGGTGCTTTATTTTTTGCAGACCCCATTGCAACAGATAGTGTACTCTTCAAGCAAAAAATGCATTTTCTGCACACAGATGGTGCTGCTTTGTATGTAGTACATACAAAGTGATTGTGTTTATACACAATCACTTTAAATCTCCAGTGATAAAAATTAATAAATGATTGAAAACTAGGTCCAGCCTAAAAACATTTGTACTTTAATATTGTAATATTTTAATTAAGAAGAAGAAAAGTCATTGTCCAATGAGTTGGAAGCATCTTTCCTATTGTATTTCCTGTACAAGCAGCTATGGTTGTATGAAAAAAGAAACAATGCTTTTGTTTTGACCTTTAACAAACTTTAGCAGTTCTGGAAGTCCAGTGCTTGTAGGAAAGGTAAGCATGTGTATGCCAGCAATCTTTTGTCTTACAAGGGATAGTTTAATAAATTATTTGTTTATCTTGTGAGATTTGGTATTGGTAACATGATCTTTATGGCCATTTCTGGTGATTAATTTCTTTTCATGGTCAAACCTCCAAAGGGAGTCCTCATATTATTTTTTTTCCATGCAGATAAAGAATATCACAGTAGCTCTGTTGTCCACCAACCTGGCTGTAATGGATCGAAGATTTACTTATGGAAATAATGTATCTTTTCACTTTCTCAAAGACCAATTCACTCTGTGGAGGATAATTTGCATTCATGACTTTTGAATTCTCATTTGGGGAGACAAACTGGATTTTGAATTCAAAAAGAAAAGTCATTGTACCATGGAGTTGTTAACTTTCTGAGATGGATTTCTGATGCTGTCTAGTTCTAAGCTGTGGAAAAGGACTATTATAAATTTTAAGAATCCATTATTGTCAAGATGCAGTAAGATTAGCCTGGAGTCTTCTGAACATGTGGCGATGTGAATGTTTATTTCCTCAGATGCAGAGCTCTGGAGTAAGGTAACATTTTACACAGTGAAGTTCATACCAAACTTTCTGTTCTGTGTCTCTGTTCTACAGGAAGCACAGGATAACCTGGCCGATGCCAATAAAGAGTTAAATCATCTGCATACTAAGTGTGCAGACAAAGAGACTTTAATAGGAGCTTTAAAAATGCAGCTACAGAATGTACAACAGTACTGGGAGGAGGAGAAAGTATGTGCCACAGAATCTGAAAATGAAATCCAGAAGCTTACCAGGGCTTACCAGAAGGATATGGAGGTATTACCAGAGACAAGATGACTGTCAAAAAGAATCTTTATTTAATCTCTACTTTGTACATTTACATAACATCAGACGGTTACCTTTAGACTTAACAGATTTATCCCCAAAATATGATTTTAAGATATGTATTTTAAAAAATGTATTTAATATCTACAA
This sequence comes from Stictonetta naevosa, assembly GCA_011074415.1. Taxonomy (NCBI): domain Eukaryota; kingdom Metazoa; phylum Chordata; class Aves; order Anseriformes; family Anatidae; genus Stictonetta; species Stictonetta naevosa. Next base: position 29,260,593 of record CM021729.1, read on the forward strand.
GATCTCAGGATATATTGTTTCTGCTTCCATCTGCATTGGAACTAATATCTTAACTCTTCCAGTATTTTGAGTTTTTGAACAACTGAAATTATTTAAACAGATATGCTCAATGAACATTTTTTCTTTCTTTCAAACTAAAAGTTAACAGGAATGTTCTACAGTTGGAACCTACAACAGTATCATCTTCACATGTTGTTAATTACTGATTCACATAGCAATTGATAGATAGCAAATGTGGAATTGAGGTAATTTTGCATGCTTGACAAAAAAACTAAAAATTCTTATTTGTGACCTTTGAGCTCATTGTGGTGTGCTGTAAGTGGGAATTGCTTCAAAAAAATCTTATCTCAGAACTGTTCTTTCTCTCTCCTTGTATTTGTTTACAGATGCTTATTTTGTTGCTTTATTATTTCGCCCCAGTAAAGTAGCTCTATATTAGCAATAGCAATGATTTTCTTTATCATTGTTGTTGTGCATATTGAGCTCATTACTTCCACAAATTTAAATTTGGATGCCAACTGAGTAAAAAGGGAACATTCTTTCCACCTCTCTAGCAGTCTGGTATTTAAATAGTGTCCACATGAAGCAGCTGGAATTGTTATACACACATCAGATAATGATTAAAGTGAAGGAAACTAGAAGCCTGGTTATATTGTAAAGTCAGCATGTCTACAGCACTGTGGTTGCGTTCAACATGTGTGAAGTGATTTGGGGTCTTGGGATCCCTTATTTTCATGCCAAATGGATAATTATCATCCTTGGTTTATCACAGCTCAAGCAAAAATGCTATGATGGTGGCACACTGCATTTTCCTTGGGGAAATAGAAGATCTGCCAAAAATGAAGTTAAAATAAACTGAACTACTTTTTTTTTTTTTTAAAAAAAAAAAAAAAAGTTAAAATACCATTGAATAATTGTGAGAAAATGCACCTTAGTGCAATGAAAAGGTCTCAGGAAGACCATAGTTCCTCAACTTAGTCATCCACAATTTCTTGATTTAAAGCTTCACAGGGGCCCCTGGCAAACAGTGGGAACCTTTCCACTGGTTTATTGACTTTGAATAAAGGCTCCGTTTCTGGCGGTTATTGAGGTGCAGCTTTCTATTGTTTTCTTAATGAAAGCTGCTAAGTTGCATATCTGTACTCGAAGGATGAAGTCTGGAATTTCCTTTCCATGCAATTGTTGCAAAAGATTATGTACAATTTGCATCAATTTATTATACCACTGACTAAAGTCACTTTAAATGAAGGAGATGTGGTTTGTGAAATTCAGCTGATGAAGCCATAAGCCTGTTTTGTCTAGCTATTTGGTTATACATATTCCATGCAAAAGAAATTTTTGAAGGAATTTGAAGTGTCAGTTGTTTGAACGGTGGTTTGTGCTGCTAAGCCTGTCAGGCTCTTTTCTGCATGCTGTGCAGATATTGGAGGTGGGTACAGTTTGGATGTACCTGAAAGTGTTAACATGAATGATTAAATTGCATTTACTAATAGCACTTAAAATTGCATCTATATTAGGTAGTGGTTATGAGCATTGCAGGATCAGACTTTCTGTATTTATATGCTGTGTGTAACCAGACAAGTTTTGTAAAAAATTTTTTCTTACTCTGGCTTTAATATATTTGACTGCAAATATTAGCAGTATCGCTTTTCAAAAGATTGACAATGAGCTTGGTGACTTTTTTTTTCCTCCCTAGTTGTGTGCAGCTTATATTACTGCAAGTGTGATGCACCTAGTTGGATTCTAACACTGTTCATATATAACAGTTACATTTCCTTTTGTCTCAGGAGAAGCTAACCTTCCTCCATGGCTTGTACCAGCGGTTGGTAGCTGGCTGTGTGCTTATAAAACAACCAGAAGGCATCCTAGATAGATTCTCTTGGTCTGAGCTTTGTGCAGTCTTGCAGGAGAATGTTGATGCCCTGATCTTAGACCTCAACAGGGCTAATGAGAAGGTAAGTGTCCTTAGGCACCAGCTACCTCTATTAAATTCAGTGACATTTGTCCACATCACAGTATCATTAAAAAGGACTGACATTCATCTTATTTCAAAAAGAATTTGGACGTTAATAATTCAATACCATTAATTATGGCTTGTCTACAACTCAGTTTGATGCCATTGCTGTGGGCATGTAAATGTGACTGAAGTCTGTATGAAGTCTCTAAGCTCTGCTTTCTGTGCAGGACATGCTAATAGTACTAGCCAATATTAGCCACAGGGACCTAATTAAAAGAAAATAAATTAATCTTACTGATGAAGCAATTCAAAGAACTTAGTCATTTACACTAATAAAGCAAGTCTTTATTTTAGCATAAAACAGAAACAAAATGCACTTGCTTCAGGAACATCATCTTTAAATTATGTGTTTAAAATTCAGATATAGTATTTGAAAAAAATGTCAATGTATTTTTTGTTTAATTATGATTTCTTGATTATAATATTTGTATTCAGAAATACAACAGAAAAACTTTTATAAATCATGTCAACATATTTTAATATTTGTTCCAGGGAGAAACTGTACTTTTCTGAGTGATCTTAATATTAATAAGCTTCCATGGCCCTTCTCCCCAGAAATCCCTACATTTTTAGGAAGAAGAGACTGAGACTGGTTCTGCTGACTAACATATACCACTCTTTAATTTCATTCAGTTCATGTTCTGACTCCATTGATCGGATCAGTCCTGTGCTGACATGGTCTACTAGAATGATTCCAGATCTTGGCTGCCCTGACGTTTTGTTGTTGAGCGTAGGAAGGGAAAAGCTCTTTCAGAACTTTCTCATCTGCTGGAATTGTAACCACTTTTCTGGCTCGTGTAAGGGACAGGGCTAGTTACAGAGAATCATTTTGATTCCTTCCATCATTTAGTAAAATACCTTAGCAGCCAATCAAAATTATTTAAGAGGGATAGTTTAGAATAAATTCTGGATTATACAGAAAGACAACATTTCTATTTTCATTTCAATGTAGAAGAGGAAGGAGAACGGAAGGGAGGAGATGGGAATGAACATTGGTGGCAGTGTTTTTGTGTTTATGTGTGCAAAACTCTTTCTTACAGTTTAATTTAATATGGTTATTGAGATTGGTTGTGAGGTTTCTAGGGCTCTGAGCATGTACTTAGCAGCCTTTCACAGATTTGGGGCAGTGTTGTTACCTGTGGTGTACCCACTTCTTGAAAACAAAGTTTTTCTCCCGCATTTTGATGTGATTTATTTGGAAGGTACATTGCTGATACTCTTTCACAACAAAGTGCATGTACATGTATTTAGAAATTGTTGCTAGCTTAATTCATTCCTCCACTTGGTTTGCATGGGAGCTGCAAAGTTAAATCACAGAGTGAATCACTTAATGTTCATTGAAATCGCATTATAAGCTGATGAGCTTATTTTGAGAAAAACATTCTGTACACTAAAGCTTCTTGCAATTGTTTTCATATTCAATAATATGTGGAATGTCTTGGCTTTCTAATCAAACAAAACATAAAATTAAGGACTGTTTTTTCATTATTACTTTAAGTCCTTGCAGACTGCTAGAGGACTGGTATACTTGGATTACTAATTTAGCAGTGTAAGATTTAATGCGCTTTTTTCAAATTAGTAAGGGATGTCTAGTTAAGGTTCAGAAGGCAACAGTTATTTATATTCAGGGGGGTATAGGGATGAACAAACTGAAAATAGAGAAAAGCCATTATTCCAACATGTCTTGCAAGATTCAAGAAAACAATCTGTCATGAAAGGCTTTTTACTTTTAATAAATAAGTTGAAGAAATTGAAATTTAGATTTTATGCTGGGGAAGATTCTGTAATTAAATCAATATGTACAGTTAAAGTCCAGAAGTGTATCGAGAGATTAAAAAAACAAAATCTTTTTAAATGCTTGTCACGCAGATATCTCACCTAGAATATGTTTATAAGAACAAGTATTATGCTATGAAGGAGCTTCAGCAACGCCAGGAAGAAGCTTTTAGCAAAATGGCCAAACAGGAAACCTGTTGGCAGAAACAAAAAAAGTATCTGGAACAGCAGTACTCAGGTCTCCTTTGGGAAGTTCATGCAAGGGCACAGGTATGGTGCTGTGAATTTCTTTTCCTTGTAAATATTTAATGGACTATTTCAGTAGTTTGAACTCCTAACCAATTTCACGTTATTTGGGAATTTTACACAGAATCACAGAATGGTTGAGGTTGGAAGGGACCTTTACTATCTCTTTAAAATAAAATTTAAAAAATCACCACTGCTAAAACAACTGATAGTATTGAATTCACTTTGGATAGGAAACAAGTGACTACCTGTTAAAATGTTCCAGAAATTAAGTACTTAAGGTCATCCAGAAGTTGCTAATATATATATATAGAGAGAGAGAGAATGCTAAAACTTTAAGATTGAAATCGCTTATTTAGGAATTATGTAGTTCAGCAGTTAGTTTTTAGTGTCATGCTTTGCAAAAGCTTTGTAGAATAACAGCAGTTTGGTGTCATCTGGGGATGAATTTAGGTGTATTTGTTCTGACCCTGAGAACTAATTAGCAGTTACAGTGGTAGATTTCAGCAGTGTTAAAGGACTTTTTATACAAATACTTTGGTAAGCAATGGTTCAAAAGTGTAAAGCTGTCATCAGTCATTGTTAGGAAAGTTATTCACCATCTAAAATTTTTACTGTTACTCTACTACTGCAATTCATTGTTTTTACAATCACATCCCTTTAGAGATGTTTCAGTTAAAATTGTTGTGAAATACAAGAAATAAGATATGACTTGCTCTTTGTGACTACCATCTGAAACATGCTTTGTCAGATGAAGACCGGTTTTGGCTCTGATCTTAAGCTTGGAAGTCTGCTCTCTGAAAGCCGTATTTATGAAGTATTCTTTAGGCAAAGCAGTTTATTGTGATTTTTTGGAAATGGGCCAAAAATCATTTAACATTTTTTGTTAAATGTTTTATGAAACGTTTAAACGTTTTCTGCTCAATATTTACAGTTCACATTGGATATCAGCAACACTAAAAACATCCCCATGAGTGCCTATAAGGGGCATCCAGACTCATAGTGACTTTCTCCAGCATGCTGTACTTTCATGTTATGAGATCATTATCAACAGAAAGAATGATGAAATAAGGAAGATTAATTCTGAAATAGACCTTTCCTTTTAAAAAGTAATAGTGGGGTTATGCAGTTTAGATTTTTATCTGCTATGGATACTGTGTGAAACAAAGGTCTGTGTAATCTCTTTCAGACTGTAATGTCTTGTGGAGAATTTGTTCTGTATAGTACCATACTATGGTTTGGGATGGTGCTGAACATGCCATTCTTCTCACCTGTAGCCAGCACGTGCATGCACTGAAAATATCAGTCTCTGTTGCAGGCTGTGCATTAGGCATGTCTTCTGAAAAAGACTTTTTACATCAATGTGCTGTAAAAGACTACTAGGTTTCTAAAAGGGAGGTGCTTTCCCTTAGAAATATCTGGGCATGTTCTCTGAAACAAGTTATGTAGGATTACAAGCTGATAGCGGTAGAAACTAGACAGTGCAGCATCTGTATACACTTTGAACTTCAAACAGGAGTTCAGTCAACAAAACCTGGTCTTATCTTTGTACTTTCTCACGTTCCAGTTAGTCTGCCTTAGTATTTAGTGTCAGTCTTGGAAGAAGACAGTCTCATTTCCTCTGGATTTCTACCTTATGACTGACAGACATTGAACCTACAAATACCAGATGAAGCTTTTACCTTTTTGAGGTCCATAAGCTCCATGGATGTCTGCTATTAGGGCTGCTCTAATCCTGACTGCTTGTTTCTCATTAGACTTGATTGTCTTTTCCATAGTGAATTTTGGGTATGTTGGGCATATTAACCTGCAGACTCACTGCTGTGACGGATCAGAACTATGCAGACAAACTAATGTTGTAGCCTTGTTTCCATAGGAAACATATGTGAAGGCAAAGAGAAGACTTTCAGTTCAGGTGTGTCTTAGATCTGTGCTGATGACTTTATCACGTTAACTGAGCTCTAACTGCACAGCAGTACAAGTAATGGATTGTGGAGATTGTTATTTTGGTTTCTTAGAAGTGAAGTGGAGAAACAGGGCTTTTCTGAATGGTTTCCTTATTATTAAAATGTGACATTGCAATATAGAGGTTTTGGTAGCAATGACAACTGACACTGCTTCTGTCCCCAACTAGTAGTGTTCAGGGTCCCTGACTCCAAGATAGGATCTATGGATATTAACAGATTCTACTTCACAGCTGTTATTGTTGATCAGGTGGACAATGTAACTGGAAAGCAGTTTTTCTCTGGGGCAGAAATTCCCACAGTGTCCTTATTGCCGACCAGCAATAAACAAGCCTCTCTATAGATACTGCTTTTCTTTGTTCCTAGTCTCTATATATGGTCAACAGGCCTTAAAATGAATATCCCTTTTCCTTGCCTTTTGTAGCAGAAGCAGCACAGTCCCCTTGATTTTATGATGTACCATTCTGTTACAGTGCCTGTACCTTAGCCTCACACAAAATATTTATTTAGTCTGTACACAGTCTCATAGGAAAAGTCCTCTGAATTTTAACTATGAGTTATTGTTTATTATGTAGACATTTATTAATCTGTCCCCATCTTTGTGGCAACCACTTAAAATAGCACCGTTTTGTTCTGGCAAATACATGTTGTGAGAGAAAAATCCTGTAACTACTTTTAAATTATTATTTTCAACAGAAAATATAAAAGGCTTAGGAAATGGAAAAAAATCCTTGAGGGAGAAAAATGGCTTTTCTTTTATTTGCTTTTTTGTGTAAAGAAGCTTTGCTTTTACTTCAAGGTGGGTGAACTACCTAACGACTGTGGTTATGTTGCAATTGTATCAAAAATTGGTGTTTTAACACAGAAAATAAACCAACTGAAATACAGGAAAACTTTTGAAGACAGCATCATTATATTTCTAGCTTCCAGTTCTGTTTTCTTGCCAAAATAAAGTGTAAGAAGTAGGATAAAATTGTGTTGCTAGTAACATCTATTCTTTTGTCAAGGATTGTTGGAATCTACCAAGTTCTGTAGCCCAGTGAGGACTTTCTCAAAACTCAAGCACCCAAGGAAGTTGATCTGCCAACATTTAGGAGGAGAATTCTCTCCCTTTCAAAATCATGCTTTTAAGCTTTGAAGAAAACACTAGAAATAATGAAGAGAAATACAAAAATAATAATCAGCCCCTAAAAATAAGAGGGTGCATTTTCTTACAATTTATTTTTTCATTTCTGCAGTCACTGTCTTGTTCACTTCTGCATATTCCCATATAACCTGAAACATTTAAACACTAAGGTGCTTCTTTTTTGTAAGCTTTAATTAGCCAGAGTACTGTTAGTATTGCTGCCCAACAACCCTGCAGGGATCATACTTTAAGTTTGTTTACTCAGATATTGGCCTTTCACCCGTAATGGCCAGAAACCATAAGTTGTTTTCTAAATTCAGCTTACCTTTTCAGTTCCTTCCAGTCATGCTATCAGTTTTTCGTCTTTTTTTTTTTTTCTGTAAAAATGAAACATGCTAAATAATGCAATAGCTCTGAAAGTATTTGTACTTGTGCATATGTAATTTTAGAGCAGTTAAGTGACATACGAGGCCTGCAAATTGCATTTTATAATTAAGTATTTTAGTTACCTACTATATTTCTTTATCACTGAAAGTATTTCAATAACACACATAACCTGGTTATATGCAAAACGCTGTAGTATGTTTTTCTCTCAACATCGATATTGTCAAACAATCTGTAAAGTATACCTGCTGGTATTTTATTTCTTTGTCTTAAAGAGCAATGTGTATAACTTTGGTCATGAGAGAGCTGTTATTCTGTTTGTCTTCCTAGTCCAGTTAAAATGCTTTTTCTTTCCAAAAATAATTAAATATTTATTTGGTCAAAGACATTGTGAGCTGAAATGGGCTACCTTTTTACAGAAGTGCAGAATCTTTTTATTTCCTTTCTAGGGATAGTTTATGTATTTTTCCCCTTTTTGTGTTTATTGGGTGAAGGAGGAAGAAGTTAGGATGCCCCCATCCCCATTTGCTTAGGTCCAGTACCAAAGTTGATACATGGGAACGTGACTGGTAAATGTCACTTTACTTCTCTCTTGTCCACTACTAACAGGAATAACCTCCTGTCCCATTTCTGACAAAACTGCTTAGAGCTCTAAGAGGGGCAGCTGATACTTGATATAATCATCTCTTCAATTTGCCATACTAACATAGCATTACATTTGCTCTACCTTTATGTGTTCATGTATTGTAACAGGAGCATAAAAGTTTAACTTAAGCTTGTGGGGTTTTTGTGAAGTGTCTAAAAATTTTTACCTCCATGTACCACTGAACCCTGTTAAACATAGCTTCAAGTGGCTCAGTCACAGAGGACTCTAACGTCTCAGGAAGCTAGTCTAAGTATTTGAGGCCGTGGCATATTGCCTTGATTCTGGTATAAGAACACGCCCATCATCAATAGCACCTAATCTGCATGGTATAACCATAGTCCTTGTATTCCCTAGCTTTTTGGAGTCTTCATTAAGCTATTTGGGTTTACTGTTTCAAACCTCCCTCTTTCCCTATTTTAGGGCTTAGAGAAGGGAGAAAAAAAACAAAAACAGTTATGCAAGTTGAAAAAATCTGTGATGGCTGTAGTCAACATAAAAGTATATGTATTACACCATTCTCTTCAAAACTCTGTTCTGTTTGAGACCTAATTAATCTGTGAATATATAAGTAGGGGGTTGATTACAAAGTAATTAAGAGATCACCTTTAATTCCCCTTTCCCAGCTGCTGCCAATCTGTCTAGTTTTATCTTCCAGTTTTCCTTATTTTTTTTTCCTATCTCTTACAGTAAATTTCTTTTCTGCTTTGAAGAACAATATTTTTTTCTGAAATTAGAGCATGTAATTGCTTATTATTAAGTGAACTCATGAAACTGTATTGTGGATAGCCAGGTGCTGTTGAACCCTCTGTGCTCTACTGTTGCAGAAGTGTATTAGCTTCAGAAATCTAAAGTTTGTAGTTGAAGATTGTGCAAATTTTCAGCATGTCATTGGTTAGTTTTTACATGTATCTGGTACTGTCATTTTTTTGCTAGGAGACATGCTTTGACAATCATGACCGATTATTTTTGTTCCTTCAATTTGCTATAATACCATCCAAAAAAAAAAAAAAACACCAACAAACGACAAAACCCAATTTTTTTAGGTAAAATGATTTTGATTTTTTTTTAAATTTAAATAATAACTTTCAGTTAATGTTTCTTCTCCCCCTGCTGCTATTATCCCAGGAATACGAAGAAACAGCAGAGAAAAACAAGGAAGCAGTCTATGTCCTTGAAAAAAGATGGGAGAAGTTGGCCCTTGAAAATATTTATGTGAAAAATACATTAACACAGATTCAGAAGGAACATTCATCTCTCCTGGCAGCGTGTGCACTATTGGCAGGTGCCCTGTATCCTCTCTATGGCCGATCATGTGCTCTGTCTACACAAAGACACCTTCTCCAGGATCAGGTCAACATCTATGAATTAGTTAACCAGGAGATTAGGATTCTAGTTCATGCCCTCTCTAGTGTAGAGGAAAAGAAGCAAGAATCTAAAATGAAGAAAAGAAAATTCAAAGGCCTGATACGTGTGTTCCGAAGAGGTGTGATTGCAGTTCTGGCAGCCAACAGGCTTAAAGTTTTATCTCAGTCTTCTAGTTCTCTGTTCTCCTGGGTAAATGGCTTCAAAGAAGGCATCGGAATTCTAGTTTCTGTAGGGGACTCCAAAGGCAAGTGTAATCTGTCAAGTAAGCTAATTGTTTTCTTGTTTTATAAGTGTTATGTCAAATTAAATGGTTAGTGAATAACAGATAATAATGTTAACAATAAAGTGGAAAGACTAATGTAATGACATCGTGACAAATGTCATTTCTGGATTTGAGGTTTCTAGATTTCTTGACAAATGTAATTTCCCATAAAATGAACTACTTAGTCTGTTTAGCTGTAACTTTTATTTCAGTGCTTCACATATGAATTCATACTATTTGGTATCTCTGACATTTGTGTTAACGTGTTACAGAATTAAGTGCTAGCATCTTTTGTGTCTTATCTTTTTCTAAAAAGATAATTCCCCTTCTTTTATTACTCACTTTTATTATTTTTTCATACTAAAAATGCAAAAAGATTGCATTTTGATTCAGATAAAATATTGGTATAGGATGTCTAAATTTTTCTTTTAAGTATTATTTAGTCTTTCTGTTCCTGTCTTTTACCAGATTGCTTCTCCCTACAGGATCAAATGGTATTTAACAAAGACAAAGATCCATTTACTTTTCTATTTTAGTAGTTGTTGAAGAGTACTTAATATAGTCTAAAATGTTCTGAAAGAAGAACTGGTTTGAAGGTTATGTACTTCGTTTGGTCAATTTCTGAAAGAGCTGAAGATAGTATTGTGCCTTACTTGTGTCACTCGTTTTTATTGCTAGTTCCAATTTTCTCTCACAGGACACAAACAGGAACAAATTGATTGTGTTGAAGCACTCAGCTGGTTTACTAGTTCTAAGCTCCTTGCGGCAATAATCAGTTCTGTCACAGAATTACAGGATGTTGTTAACAAAACAGGTAAATTTAGAAATATGTTATTGTAGTAGAAGAAAAAAAAGGCATAAACTACGATGTTTACATGATTGCTATTTTTATACTCTTGATACTATTCTGTTGTGGTTTAACCCAGCCGGCAGCTAAACACCACACAGCCGTTCACTCACCCTCCCCCCTCCCTCTTTGGGTTGGGGGAGAAAAACAGGAAAGTGCAGCCTGTGGGTTGAGATAAAGGCAGTTTATTAAGATAGGAAATAATAATAATAATAATAATAATAATAATAATGTGTACAAAACAAGTGATGCACAATGCAATTGCTCACCGATGCCCAGCCCAACCCCGAGCAGCCGGCCCCCCACCCCGGCTAGCCACCCCTATGTATTGTTGAGCATGACGTCAGATGGTATGGAATACCCCTTTGGCCAGTTTGGGTCAGCTGTCCTGGGTCTGTCCCCTCCCAGCTCCTGCTGCACCCCCAGCCTGCCCGCTGGCTGGACAGAGTGAGGAGCTGAAAAGTCCTTGGCTTAGTGGAAGCATTGCTCTGCAATGATTAAAACATCAGCATGTTATCAGCACTCTTCTCGTCCTAATCCAAAACATAGCACCCTACCAGCTACTAGGAGGAAAAATAACTCTGTCCTAACTGAAATCAGGACATATTCTTTATCAAATTCTTGGAGAACTGCCTGGGTAGAACATATCAATTTTCTTTAATTGGTGATACGATACATCTACCATTTCAGTACACAGAGTCATGGAAATAGAAGGCTCAAAAATGTTTCTAGAAATCATCTGAACTGCTTTGTTGTGAGTTAGAAAAACTGTTTCTATACCATGCCAATAGATACATGGTTAACTTGTTCTTAAAAACCTCCAATGAAGTAATATTTAAAAAATTCCTAGTTATCTTGTTCCACTGTTCTGAAATATTTTAATGAAGATCAAATTAATTTTTTTATAAAGTCTATTACTGTCTTAAGTAAGGCCCTAAAGCTGACACATTTAACCTGGGTTTTTACTACTGCTGACTGAATGAATGTAATTTCTGCCTTTTATATGATATGAATCTAGAATTCCAGATATAAATCTATAATTTCCAGAATTACAGGCATCTGGAAAAAAACTGAGTTTTTCATCTATTTTAGTTGGTATCTTGCGGTTTCTGACAGAGAAAGAAAATGCTCTCAATTAGGACACATTATAGCAGTCTTAATTTTATGTAACTGTTGTGTTCTCTCTTTAAGTAGATCCTTAATGAGCCTTTTGTCTAGGTTACTTAATTTTCTCAGTCTCTCCTCACATAAGTATTATATATGTTATGTTATATATGCATATAGAAAATTTTAATGCCAGTTCCTGGATAAGCCACCTCTTGATTCCCAGCTATTAACTGTCTTCTTTAATTTCTTAGCAATGAGGACTGATATAAGATCTCGCTTGTTCCGTCTATGTTGCTGTTATCCTTAGTTTTTCATTGGTACCTTGTAATTTCCAAGTTCTAAGAATTCTGTCATCGAATAAAGGATATTAAAAGAAACGAAGGATAATTTATAAGAGTAAAGGGAAGTAGCAGGATGGAAAGAACGTGATACAGCTTACAGACCACAAATAATAACTGAGACCAGAGGTTAGCCATTAAATCAAAAGCAAGTGTTTTGTTTGAATTTCAAGTGCCCTCTTGGCTCACCCTGTTTTCAGCAATTTAAATTTGTATCCATACGAAACTAAGTTTGTACTGAGTTTCAGGCCATTCATAGGGTTTATACTGCAAGTGTTCATGTGTATAGAGTACGGAATAAGAACAGCAAATTGAAAGGGAATCAAAGATAAACTCTACAGCAGCATCAACATGCTGAAGTGCCAAGTTAAAGTACCCTAAACGTCATATTTTGCCTATGTTGAAGTTGATGAGAATTCCGTTAGACTCTATTTACATGATACCTCTGTACCCAGCACAATTTTGATGTTTAGAGTTAGCCAGAAACATGCTGAGAATGTTATAATCATAGTCAGTTCGGTGATTTTTTTTTTTTTTTTATATAGGTCATCTCTATTTAAGTCGTATTTTTACAGAACCTCAAGATCTTACTGCACATGTATTACTTGGGATTCTGTTGCTCATGAGATCAAAAGTCTCCAAATAACCTTTGGTTAAAAAAAATACTCATAAGTAATTTAAAGTTGGAAATTCAACTTCCAGAAGTACCAAAGTGATAAGGCTGTGAATATATTTGAAAGAAAGGCTTGCATACTTGGGAAACCCTTTTATGTTTTGTAAGTCATATTTCAAGTAAGATTTAAACCTGCAAACTGACGTGATTTTTAAAAATTATTGAATGTAAATAGGCAATCTGAGAGGCATCTTCTCTCCTCATGTCTTAAAATTACAGCAGTTCTAGATGAGACTACACGTAACAGGAGAGAGTAGGCACAAGAAGGTGCTGTGTGGATCTACAGCATGGAATGGTTCGGTGTCTTGAAATGAGTTTTAAAGATGGCCACATTCTGAGGAGGTGTTTGAAGAAGTTCAAAGAAACCAAATCTGTATCACTCAGAACCGGAACTTTTGGACTTGTGCACTCTGTTGTTTTGAGGCTCATTTCTTGACGTTTTTAATTTTAAAAAGTGATTTTGGTTTAACAATCATGATTGTTTCCCTTCACGCTGTGTGGTAGTTTGGTTCTCACTCTAGCATGCTTTGGAATGGTCTCTTAGCTTAAATTTCAATAGAAGTTAGCGGTTTTTTGTTTGTTTGTAAGGTTATGTTTGTAGGTTTGTTTGAACAGCATCTGTACTGCAGTAAATCAGAAAAAGTACAAATCACGTTTTTTGAATACAAATACCATCAACTGTAACATACACAAAGGTTTTGAAGCATGAATGTTTTAGTCTAGTGTAGTACTACTGAGTTCATCCTGCTGACAGTTCTATTTCACCAAAACAAATTATAAGAGAATTTTCTTCACCTGTCAGGGAAAGAATATTTGTTTTTTTCTTAATTTGCTTGATGTAAGAATTAAATTAGTGTTAATCCTGTGTTACAAACATCATAATATCCAAAACTGAATGCTTTTATTGTATCCTTGATCCTTTGTGGGCATGTACTTAAAATGCTTGTGGTTAAATCCTGTATTTTCTTCCCAATGATTATAGATACAGTTCCTTGTGGAATTGCATTATATTCTTATTTTGTCTTTCAAAACAGTAACTTGCATCAACGTATTCTGCATGTTTACTCTAAATCATTCTTCATTGAAAATTAAACAGAGATGAGGTATAGTTTTTTTTTCTGTTTCTCATCCCATGAAAGTGTCTTTAGTTATTGGGCCTCAGCTGGAATACTGACTGTGAAATACAGTGTTACAGTACAATTCCCCAAACTATTATTATTAAATTATTTTTCATATGGTTAAACTGGGGGTATTCTAGCAGTAGGGAACAGTGTGCCATCCTTGGTAATGAACACATGAAGAAATACTACGTTTTTGGACAGGCAAACTGTGTCATATAAAATGAGGTGTAGATGGAAGTGCTAGGGAAAAGGAAGAAAAAGGTCATTGACAGGTGTTTTTTCTTTCTTTCTTTCTTTTTTTTTTTTTTTTATATTTACCAGTAATCACTACAAAGGAGAGGTTTTTAGAATATTTTCAATTTCATCTTACATGGAAGGCAGTACTTATGGTCTAATTTTATGTTAATTAAACAAACTAATGTCATTATATTTGGAGAAAAGAGGTGGCCTTTGAAACTGAAAGGTAGGACAAGAATAAACTTTTTAAGAGTTAAAATGATGAAAGTAGTTTAGCTTGGATGTGATCAGGAATAGAGTGCTGACTTTATCTTGTGGTATTTTGTTTGCTTATAGATAAATTGGTTCTCATGTAAATGATAAATTCTTTATTTTGAGAGTGGAAATCTGATAAAAATAATCTTTTGTTTACTTACAACCTTTGGCTTTATCCTTGCAACATACAAAAAAATATTTTACTTAAAAAAATAAGAAGCTATCATTGTTATTTTCTCTGTTTATGCTTTTAAGTAAATATTTTAATTCACGACAGCAACAGGAGATCTGTACTACTGGATGTAAATAAGCTCTTCCATGCTTGTCATCTTACACTGATAGTATCATAAGACAAGTAATGACAGATTAAGACCTGCCTAGCAGAGGGAAAACTAAATTACAAGACTTTTATTAAGGCATAAATAAACCTATTAACTCTTATCTGGAATACCAATTAGTGGAAGGAGCACTGACAATTTTATTTATCAACATTAAACACAATTATTAATTACAGACCTGACGAATCTAGCAGTAAGCAGGACATGTTGGGTGTGCTGGGGCCTTAAGTCCATTATATGAGAAGGATGATTACGAAAATCCTGTGGGGAAATAAGTAATTGTAGCTGTAAAATTTTAATTGCCTTGGAATAAGGTAAATTATATTCTCTTGTCTCAGAATATAAATAGTATGGCATTAAGGTACCAAGCCTCACTAATTTTGAACAGCAAATGATTTAGACATCTATGGAGGGGAGGGAAGAGGAATCAGAAAACGCTCAGAAATTTGCATTGTAAATACTGCAATAAAGTGTTTTTACCATGTGCTATCACATCTGATACATTTGACCTGTCTGGCATTTTGCTTTCATTTGTCTTACATGTTTCATAAATGACGAAAGTAGAACATCCAAGAAAGACTTAAGAATGTATAGTGTTGGAGGCGAACATAAACAAACAAATGTTCTTTGAAACACAAATCCTATTCTCCTGAATCTTATCCTATCTTACCCTACCTATCCACAGACTGATGGGAGTAGAATGTTCAACGCTCAATACAGAATTTGTCCCAAATTTGCTGTGAGAAATTCCCTTGACCTCAGTCTCCATTCTCAAATGGAAATTTCCTACTGAGTATTTTATAGATGCTATTTGTTATTGATTTTTTCTCTGTCTTAAAAAAAAAATAAATTACTAATGACCTACATAATGTTTTGTTGTTGTTGTTTCTTAAAGATCCAAATTCCTGTCTTTCTGGACACTTACTTGTAAGTGCAGCCAGGAACTCCTTTTCAAAACTTATGGACAAGCTTAATGTAATAATGGAGACTGTTCCACTAGACAGCAGCAGGAACATTACCTATATGGGGGAGGACTCCTTGGTACAGAGGCTGGCTCATGGACTTCATAAAATAAATGCCCAGGCTCTGGAAGCTGGATTTTGTGACAGACTACCCATTATGGTATGCATGTGCTACTGCATGTAAACAGTAGGTTCACAGTAAAAGTGTTACAGTGAAACTCTCTCCATAGCACCATTACTTTTGTTTCAGATTTTTTATGACCCAGTTGAAGTCAGCTACATAGGAACTCGACTTGAAACAGCCCAAAGCATTATGCACTGACTGGATGTTTTCTTTTGTACTCTAAGAATTAATATATGCAAAAAAATAAAAATAAATTGGGGGGGAAGTCCTATCAAAATTATCAAAAACTTGCTGTTTTTTGTTGTTATTGTTTTTTTTTTGTTTGTTTGTTTGTTTTTAAATTTGTTTGGGTTGCCTATCAGTAGGAAAAGATAATTTTCTCCCCTCTGACGAAAATTAAAGGATATGTTTTTTCTCATAGAGTCTGTCTTTCTCTGTGGGTCTTACATGAAAGCAGATACTTTCTGAAAACAAAATTTGCAATAACCCTCAAGAGAAGGTGAAATGGGTTCATGTTTTTGCCTTGTGTGCATTTTCTAGAGATCAAGGACAAGATGACAGTTTTGCTTGGGTATTCAGTGTAACTGATTTTTTTAAATCACATATAGATATAAAATGGCACATTTTTGAAGTGTGTAATATTGTTTCTGTTTACTAACAGGAAAGCATAGCATTCTTGCAGAAGCAAATACTTGAGTTTACACAAAGACTTCATAAGGCAGAAGTGGAACGCCGCTCACTGCGCCTAGAACTTGCAGAATTCAAAGGGAATTTCAGTGAGATGAAAAAAGAGGCTGACAAAGCTCAGAGCCTGCAAGAACAATTAAATATGTTTAAGTAATCTGTAAGTACATTTGATTTAGGTAAGACTGCTTACAAGAGAGACCTTCCTTTTGCACATTTTTTGTTTTGTGTTTTTTTGAAATACAAGTCAATCTACAAAGCCAATATACTGTTTTCCAGAAATTTTCCAGAAAAGTTGATGCATAAATGTCACTAAACTTTAAGCCAGATGTATTTAGAATCTTTTCCATACAAGTTGCTCTTTGATTTGCAGAATGAGATACTCTGTGTAAATTACACATTTGGGCTTCAGCAGCTCAGGTTTTCTTCCATGTATTGAAAATGTTGGTGTGATTTATATGCTCAAAAATGATTAATAGTTATCACATCAAAACAGTAAACTTAGAATGACAGTATTTAATATGAATGTTCATGACAAGCTCATAAAGTATAAATGTAATATTTTAAATTCTATACTGATACTGTTCAACATTATGATAAATGTTTTACTTTATCTTTGATTATGGGGTTAAATAGCATTTATGCACCAAATTCCTCTGAACCTTTGCAGTAGCTAGATGATTTACCTGAGCACTATGGGTCCTGTACTGGCCCATAGCACTGTCTGGCAGGAATGAGAAGAAACAAGAAAAAAGTTCCTTAACAACTTAAAACCAGGTGTGTGAGGGATTTATCCTTCTCAGGTCCTTACTGCCCTGCAACATGAGTTCTCCGTCCCCAGTACTCCATTTTGTCAGTTGCTGGTATGTTCCCCATCATCCTCATGCATCTGTGCCTTCGGCCCTTATTGGGGGGAAGAAACCTGTCTTGCTTTTGCATACTGGAGATTGGCTCGACATGTTTCTTCCTATGCTTATCTTCCGTAGGTTACTTTAAAAATTGTACTCATGTTTGAGCAATATGAGAAAGTAAATGTGTAGGAACTCTTACCTGTAACAGTACCCAAAGTTGATCCTGAGACATAGCTGGTAGACCTGTCAGTGTAACACAATCGAAAACTTCCAATGAGACTATTTAATAGATAATTTCACATCCATTCTCCTTTCTGTTCCTAGGTTTAAAATATTATTGTTATTTTTTTAACTTAAATGAACAAGGCTATCTATCTAATCATCTTCAGTTTTGTTCTTATTGGGTTTTATCTCCTTACAGTTCTGGGAGAGTTAGATGAGATTGTCACATTTTAGATTGTCATTTTTAGATGTAGATGGTTTTCCATGAGGAATTATTTGTTCATCTGAACCGTATTGGGTGTGGGAAGAAGGATCCAGGCAGGTGTTTGCAAGGGTTAATAAGATGCACACTAAAATGTAGGACATTGATCTGCATATTTCCTTCTTAATATTAATTTTTTACAACTTGGGTATATTGATTTGGATAGAATAATTAATGCATAGTGTTTACAGTACCCTGAACATTTTTTAGAAAAAATACAGTGAATAAAGTTGTCTACCGTTTAGTGTTTAGTGATCTGTCTTCATGTTCAAAAACCTAACTATTCATCTCAAGCATGCTTTTGTTTCAGAATTTTATATGCTAGCAAGTAGAACTCTGGAAGTCAGCCTTGTAAACAAATGAATATGGTTACACAATCAAACACAATTTATTTCCCTTATCAGAAATTGATCACTCACAAGAGGTTTGAAAGTGCATGTGAAGAATTAAATAATGCATTACATCGGGAGCATCAGGCACAAGTGCTTTTGAATGAACAGGCACAGCAGCTACAGGAATTAAATAATAAACTAGAATTGCACTCCAGTGAAAAAGCAGATAAAAACTAAGTCTTAAGTGAAACTGTAAAGGTAAAATGATTATTCTTATGAAACAGGCATCAGAAATTTTCCTTTTGGTGAATAAACCAAATATTTTGTGTTTTGTGCAAATAAAATGTTAGGAGTAGACGAATGTATACCATTGGAGTTTTATAATACTCAGAAAGGACTTTAAAGATGAAATTAAAATGTAAATTCCCTTTTCTGTTTTTGAAAGTGGAGAGTGTAAAGCAGTAATCTCTGAAGTATTTCAAGTTTACATAATACTTAAGAGACAGCAGTTTTAGCTGTCAGAGGTGTTAGCAGGCTGAAGAAAAAATGAAGGAAGAAAGACAATAATACTTTTTTATGATTTTTTTTGTTGGGGGTAAAGATTCTTATAATATTTTGAACCTTGATTAGTTGTTTCCTGAATGTAATCTTAGTGCAAAGAACACATTTGCCCGTTTGGAATGTGGTAGATGACAATAGAGAAAGAGATTCTTTTTTTATCAGAATTTAATTTTTCCCCTGACATAATGAGTAATTAGGAAAATGAACTTATCAGAATCTTTGATAACAAATCAAGGAGCAGAAAGGGACCAAGAGCTTTGAAAAAAAGGTGCATATCTAACATGGAACAGAAGAAACATTGTGTTGGCAGGCCAGTAGTGCATGGTGACTTTAGCTCTGCAGCTTTTGCTTACTTTTTATTTAAAGCAAGTTTTGCTGCTTCTTCCTCTTCTGCACCACTACTACTATCCACCTCCCAGTATTCTTCTGTGAAACGGTAGTTGAGCAGAAGGGAGTGCCTCACTGGTATTTAGAGAAACAGAAGCAGTTACAATTCTGAGGAAGATTTAGGAAAGAAGTGATAAGAAAGGTCGAGAGGCAGAAAGAGAACCTAAATGTCAAAAAAAGATTTTGGAAAATACAACAATGAATGTGGATGTCAAGGAGGATAACTTGCAGCAAAGAGTTACAGTCTGCAGTGGTACACAGTGGAGAAAGCTGAAGGATATTGTTGAAGTTATTAAGGAGGGTTTTCATCAGCAGTATTATTTACCTTATCTCATTAAAAGGGGAAGGCAATGATACTTGCAGTTTAACATTTATTTGTATGTTTTTTCCCTTCCCAGGCCCCTAGCTGGGGGTGTTTCATTTCAATGCAAGAGTCTATTAAATTTGTCTGTCTGTTTAAGTCAGTTTACTTGTTAATACTGTTGCTTTTTTTTTCTTTTCAGATGCAACTGAAGTATGTATAAGCCATTAGGCTTGTTTCGGAAATACTTGAATAAATTTTTTTAAATGAGTATTAGATCATAATATTGATCCTCTTGTCTTGGCTCATCCTTTTTTTTGTGACGTAAAATTATTTTTTTGTAGCTCTTATTTTACAGTACAGAGGAATCATCTCATCCCTAGTATTTGGTGCTTGTAAAACTGACCTGGTAAAACTTGGTGCTTCTACAATTTAAACTCTTTAACAGTATTAAGTATAGAAAAAGGTGGTACTGCACTGAATAAAAAATAGAAAAGTATGCTTTCATTTCTTTCATTTTAAGATATGAAATAATCTTTCAGTCTGGACTAAGTACCTAAAAAAAACGGATAATATAGTGGTGTACAAATGATTTATTGTAGAGTAGAGAATCCTGGAGTAAAAAAAAAACTGGCCTTGAAGTCTGCATTTGTAATTCATATAGTGGTAAGAAGGGGAAAAATAAAATATTTGACACTTGTACTTTTGATAACTTATTTTGAAACTTATACACACTTCAGTAAAAATCAGTAAGGAGGTATTTTGGTGTTCATGTACTTTCATAAAGTAGCCTTATTAAAGGAGTAATACTTAATTTCTTAGCTTTATCTGTGCAGATTTTAATCCCGTATATTTTTATCTTCTTAATGGCATATACCCTAGAGACATCTGAGGTAGCCAATTACATTTCAAGGTCAGCTGGAACTAAGCAACTGTTTTATATCACTTTTTATTATTATTATTATTATTAGATGAGGTAAATTACTACCTCCAATTCCCTTTTCCTTAAAGAGACTTTTTACACAAATGCCAAACAGGCATCTAAAGCAGACATAATTTTTACTCCTTATACAAGCATGTCTTACTTCCAGTAAAATACTTTTTCTTCCTATTGGAAGAAAACTGTGTATATTTAGATTTGCTTCCTTTTTGGGATGTTAGTACATGTAACAAAAACAATATATTTTTGAGCTTGAATTTATGGAGCATGTCCTGTAAATTGTTAATGAATAACTCTGTGCATTTCAGGTTTCAACTGCAATATATGCTAAATCATGTAACTTGCTACTGATCTGCCTGAATATAGTCTGAAATACATATTAGAGAAGAAGATTGTACCCTGACTAAATTTTTGTTTCATTTACACTTTTGAATTTAGTGAAGCTGCTGTTGATTTATGATAGTGTGAGAAAGTAGTCTCGTTCCACTGCTTTGATATCACCACGGAAAAGCATTTTCTGATGGGAAGATTTGGAGTGTTTGCTTTCACTAACTATTTCATTTAAATCATTGTATACATATTCTGTGTCAGAAGGTGTAGAATCTCTTGCTGAAGAGATTCATCCAGTTAAATTAGATTCTGATGGAAAGAGGGATTTCACAGAATCACAGAATTGTAGGGGTTGGAAGGGACCTCAAAAGATCACCGGGTCCAATCCCCCTGCCAAAGCAGGTTCCTTAGAGCAGGCTGCCCAGGTAGGCGTCCAGATGGGCCTTGAATATCTCCAGAGAAGGAGACTTCTCAACCTCCCTGGGCAAAAAAATGTCTAGATCAGTTTAAGTGGATATTTTTCCTGAGCAGGTTCTGTTCTTGGTGTGGATTTTAAGTGAAAGTGATACACAATTTGCTGGGGTTTTCTGCCTTTTCTCTTCAAATACTTATAGATAAGAATAACTATCTATACAATTTCTTTTATTAATACCATTGCACATGCTTTGAAAATCAGTTTTATAGGTGGCTGTTCCTGTAAATGACTGCCATGTTCCCACTTACAGAAAGGCTGAACGTATGTGAGGAATAGAATAGAGAAGTTCAGTTGGAAAGAACACTCAAAGATCATCTAGTCCAACTTCATGACCTCCTCAGGGTTCTCTGAAAGCCAAAGCATGTTACTTGTCCAAACGTCTCATGAACACGGAGAGGCACAGGGCACCAACCACCCGGCTAGGAAGCCTGTCCCAGTGCCTGACCACCCTCACGGCACAGAAATGTTTCCTAACGCCCAGCCTGGCCCTCCCCTGGCACAGCTCCGTGCCGTGCCCGCATGCCCTGCCGTCGGTGGCCAGGAGCAGAGACCAACACCTCCCTGCACAGACCTGCACACAGTATTCAAGGTGAGGTTGCACCAATGCTAAACATAGAGGGAGAATCACCTCTATATGCTGTGCTGTGTTAATGCACCCCGATGCAGTTTGCCCTCCTGGCTGTCAGGGCACACAGCTGCCTCTTGTTGAACCTGCTGTTGACCAGCATCCCCAGGTCCCTTTCTGCAGGGCTGCTCTCCAGCCACTGGTCTCCAAAACTGTGCCTGCGTCTGGCATTACTCCATACCAGGTGCAGTACCCGACGTTTAGCCTTGTTGAATTTCATGCCTTTGATGATTGCTCAATGCTCCAGTGTATCTTGATCCCTCTGGAAGACCTCTTGTTCCTGCTGTGAGCCAACAGCTGCTCCCAGTTAAATATCATCGGCAAACTTGCTAAGGATGCACTCCATCCTTGTATCCAAATCATTGATACAAATACTGAACAGAACCAGCCCTAGAACTGAGCCCTGAGGAACTCCACTAGTGCCCATCTGCCAGCCTGATGCAGCCCCACTCATTACAACCCTTTGAACTCTACTGTTGGAAATCCACTGCCTTCCCTTCATCCACCGGCAGGTGACCTTACCATAGAAGATTGTGTTAGTAAGGCAGGACTTTCTGTTAATGAACCCATGATGACCATACCTGATAATGTTCTCTATAACTTTTCCAGGGACTGAGGTTAGACCAGCAGGTCTGTAGTATCCTGCATCTTCTCTCATGCCCTTCTTGTAGGTGTAGGGTATAACACTGGCTAGCTTGCAGTCAGCAGGTAAGTGATTGAGAGGATTCCTGCTACAACATTTGCTAATGCCCTCAGCGCCCTGGCGTGAATCCCGTCAGGCCCTATGGACTTATGAACATTGAGCTGATACAATTGTTCCCTTACAGTGTCAGTGACCACAGATAGAAAATCACTGCCCCCCTGGTCACGGTCCTCCAACTCCAAGGTCAGGGCAGCCCAAGATCTGTTGTTGCTGTTAAATACTGGGGTGAAAAAGGCATTAAATGCGTCTGCTTTTTCCTCCTTACTTGTTAGGTGATCGTATGCTTCAAGTTATCAGTCCAATGTTTTGACCTTCTCTTGCTGTTGACATTGAAAGACTTGAAGAAGCCTTTTTCATTGCCTGACACCGCACTGTCCAATGTCAGCTCAGGTTGAGCTTTGGCTTTTCTTGTTTTCTCCCTGCAGATGTAAACTGCATCTCTGTACTCAAAGTGATTTTCTTGCTTTTCAAATAGAACAGTGAAGACTGCAGTCACCATAAAAAGAGTAATATTTGGAGGATTTTTATTAAACTCTCTGGCATCTGAATTTGAATTTGTCTGTACTGAGTTGTACTTTTGATTCCCAGGAACTTGTTTGTCACTTTGGCAAGAAAGTGTATTTCTGTGCCTTGCTCAATCAAATCAAATTAAGGCTGTTCTTTAAAGAAAGCAATGTGGCTCATTACTGTTAGTGTCTAACTTACTAGAAACTTAGTAGTAATCTATTTTAGTATGTTAAAGAGAAGTAAGCTCCATTCTGAACACATTAGCAACTAAAATTCATAATTCTTTTTTTTTGTTGTTGTTTTTTAGTTTCCATAATCTGTTCTGAACATCTAAATAATTTATAAAGTAGCTAAGAATGGATTAGCATTGCCATCTGCCCTATTCTTAGACAAAAGAGGTCATGTGTTTTATTATAATAAATTACAGGTTAAACAGTTTTGTCGTGTATTTCAATTTGCATCAACAGTATTTGTAAAATACGTGAGCTTGCTCATTCTCCTGCTCTGTTACATAAATTCCACTACTGATAACTACTTACACAGACAGACTTCAAGGAGTTAGGTCTACTAAAGTCCTTTCCTGAAGCTGGCCCTTTGTGATTTCTTGTTTAAAGATTGTACTGCGTAGCACATGGAATTTAGGAATGTGGGATGGCACAGTCTTCCCAGGCTTCCTCCTAGCAGACACTGTCCTTACACAACAGATGAGTCAAATAGAGAGCATCCTGTTGTGGACTGAACCTGAGCGCTTCACTTGACAGTCAAGAAAAAGAAACCAATGGCGTTGAAGACTGCATTCTATTTCTCGATCTACAGTTCTGGTATATCTCTCCATGATGTTTGTCCATGTTAACATCTTGCTTTCTTATTGCTTTCTTAATAAATAATAAATAATAAAAAATAAATTAAATCACAAATTTGTGCATTGAATCTTCTCTTAGAGATAAGTAATTGTACTCTGTTTAGCATTTTGAAAGCAGGTCTTTATGTTCCGTTACACAGCTGTCCTTCCTTTGCTTCTCTGGTAAGCCTCTAACATTCAGGATCCAAGGATTGCCCTGTTCTTTTTCCACTTTGGGGATCACGTCATTAAAAATGGTGATCCCTCTGCATTTCCTTACTGAGCTAACTTTACCGTCAGATTGTTAGGTCTGTGTATTTCCTTTGTTGTGTGCCTAGAACATTCGTCACTATCGGCGCAAGTTGTCTGGAAGGACTGAGTTCAGTACATGGTGGTTAGAAAAGTATCATGCTGGCTCTAGAGTCATCAATGAAACAATCCAGCAACTAAGTTGCTGAAGGTCTACCTTAGCCTTTCTGAGTCAGGCTTTCTGGAAGATATGTAGCCAATGAGCAGAACAGGAGAAATAATGACGTTTGCAGTTATGTGCTAGTACATGTATTACTGAACATGAAGTTCAGTACAACAATTAAAATTTTTGCATCAGTCAAACATAATTCACTTAGAAGCTCCTATATTAAAATGATATTGGCGTTGCATTTTTTTTTTTTTACTGTTTCATTCTTTAGCAGTTTCTTTTTTTGTCCAGTTTTGTGCTTTGAATATGCCAGTAATTCACTGAATTTTTAAGACTTTACATTGCAGTTGGAATACCTCATATCAAGTGAGCGTTTTGTTATTTTTTATATTGTTCTACTAGAAAATGTTTATTGGTTAACATTAAGAACATTAAGCAGCTGTTTGGCTTATTCTATATTACCTTTAAAGAAAATAATCTCCAAAATGACATCTATTTTACAATGACAGAACAGTGAAAAAAATTGCCAGTTAGACATTATGCTGAAACTCATCAGGTAGAAAAGATTATTTTTCTGACAACCAAACCCTTACGTTGTATTTTATTTTTAATGTGTCAAACCATAGAAGATAACTGAGGTAGATGCTCTTACCATTATGACAATTATAGTGTAACTTAGGCACTGAAAAAGAACTCTGAAATAAGTCAGAACTAAGATCACTTTAGTTAATCTTTAAGCTAATTAAGACTAGGAGTTAATTTCCAACTAAGAATTTTTTTATTATTATTATTATTTTTTTTTCTCTTTTCCTCTTCGTCTTCGTCTTTATCTTTTTTCACTCAACAGGAAGGAAAATAGGTTTCTCTTTCTATAGAAAATTACGGAATTAGTTTGATCATGCTGGTCTGACACAGCATTCTGATTTCAGCAGTTGTTTTTACTAATTATGCACATAAGCACCCTTTCAGTAAGGCAAGTGACCAAGACAGGTAGAATTTTGCCTAGAAATAACGCAACTAATGTGGAAACAAGAATTGCAAGTAACAATAGTTTGGTCTGCAAATTACTTCTGAACAGATGGCTGAGACCTTGTGGTTTTGGGTTAAATTTATTAATGACTGATACACAGTGAAATCTGGAATGTCTTTTTAATATCTTCACAGTATAGTAATGTTGCCCGTTTCAGGAAGTACTTTTTCTTGAAGTCTGTTTGCTACATTGTTATTAGAAAATAATATAAAAAATCTGACATTCTGTCAAAATTTATTTTGTTTCTTTATTTAGAAAGTAATTGAATGAGGCAGAGTGTTTTTATAGTCCTTTAAATAGTCCAATATTTTCCAGGCATTCTGTCTCTAGGAACTATTTCTCCCTTTGGTGAAGGGGAAAATAAATGGAAAAATATCAGGATCTAAAAGCTTAATGGCTTTATTGCTGAATTGTAATTATAATAATAAACACCTCTGTCCATGACCTTGGAATGTGTAATGCAGTGAGAAAGATTTATTGACATGTAATTTGGAAGAAAAATGGGATTATTGTATAATTACGGTATGTGGTTACTAAGTGTATGTACTTACATACCACTTATTCCTGTTATTTCAAGACCTTCAACTATCTTTCAGTTTTCATTCAAGAATACAGAAAAGCTTCATGTTAAAATCCAGTTCCTGGGAGATCTGTTATTTTATTGGCTCAACTACAAAGTAACTTTGTTACCTTGAGATGTGCAGAGGAAATCAATAGATCTTTAAAACAGCATTTGATTTTTTTTTTTAATGTTCTAAACCCATTTTTTGCTGGTCATTTAGATATCAACATGTAGGACTTTCTGCTGTAAAGGTTCTTGATATACAAGCCCTTTATACTAAGACTTGCTTCTTGCTGCTGCTTAACTAGGCTGTCTCTAGGGCCCCTTTATTTTTTCACCTTAGTCAAGTTTTCCCATGATCTCCCTTGCTATTTGTGTGAAGTTAACCGTCCAGAGATCTTTTATATCTTCTTGTGAAACCTTAACTAACTAACTCTTAAATACCTATTTGCATATAACGAGGTATATCTAGGTTTAGACTAAACTAAAAGATGCATTCCTTTGTATTTTCCCCCCTTTCTTAGCTACATACAGTGAAAGCAGTTATGTCTAACTTTCTCGTAAGCTGGATTTTGAATTTAATTGGGTTGTATGTTTATTAGGTATCGGTTGATTTTCAAGGGCAAGTTGTTGGTGTTTTTTTTATCCCTCAATTTTTCTACCACTGTCGGCTTCCAGTACCTATACCATCTTTTTACCAGGATACGTGTGGAAGCTCTTCAAGAGTGTAGTAGAATAACTAATTCAAAGCAGCTTGTATTATGGGAAAGCAGTATGTATTATGGGAAACCTATTGAAGGTCTTCAAGCTTGCCCCTTGAATCTTATTACTGTCTTAGTAAAATAGTTTTTAAAAGTTTTCAGCTGGAGTAAACCCACTTTATTATTATTATTTTTTTTTGGCTGTATTTTTTTT
>CM021729.1:29288430-29321410 GCA_011074415.1 Stictonetta naevosa
TGTGAATAAGAGCCTGATGTGATGGCCCACCCTAACACACCACTGTCAGGTGGAGTTGTGTAGCAATCTCTTCCAGGAGGAAAAGTTAAATGACTCAGTGGGGACAATGAGCATATTGGACTCAGGGTAAGTATAATTTCTTTCTCAGAATCAAACATTAAGTTCTGTTTAGGTGATTTCTTGAAACTATTATCAAGATTTTTAGGATTCTCCCTTTTGAACCAATGTCTGAAGTGATGACTGTGGTCATAGCCCTAGTATCCCATAACGCTTGTTTCTTCAATTTAGTTGAAACAGAGTGCTCTGTGACTTACTGTGTCCCTGGTGCCTTTTTAGCCTGTGTCCATGTTCCTACTGACTTCATACTGTGTATGCCTTTTTAAATGAACGAGAGGAATGAAATTGTGATTATTTAAATTGCAGGTAATATTCCTTTGTCACTGATGATCTTTTCATCAATATTGTTTCTCCCTGCTCTTGAATTATCTCAAGTAGCTGTTGTGATTTAAAAGTATTCAAAAAATATTCCAAATTCAGTGGTGCAGATACAATGGAAGAATATTTTTGAGAACTTGCAATTGTCTGTTCCTGGACGTAGAAAAGTCACTGATAACAGAAGATTTATTAAGACCAATAGGACATAATCAGAGGCAGATGGTATGAAATCAACAGTGAAGCTCAAGTCAGTGGAGTATGTTGTGTCATCACAGATATGATGAAGAAAAGTTTATTTGCTGAAGGGGTTGTGCGGTATTGGAGCAGGCTGCCCAGGGAAGTGGTTGAGTCACCATCCCTGGAGGTCTTCAAGAAACGTGTAGATGTGGAGCTTAGAGACCTGGTCTAGTGGTAGACTTGGCAGTGCTAGGTTATTCTGTGGTTCTATATCCAACTAAGCATTTCTGTGTATGTACAGTACCATACAGTAGCACTTGTAAACCATATAATAAAGGGTAAGGACCATATATACCTTGTATTGTACACTGTTCATGAAGGTGCACAGTTAGATAATTTGTAGTACAATTAAGCAACAGTATTGTAGATGCTTGTATGTAGCAGAAAGTGGTGTTAGCAGTATGACAGTTGCACCTGTAAAGTCTGGTACCTGACTTCTATACAGGAACATGAGAAAATTATGAGAGGTCCTCTTTTATAGTATCAAGTATCTACCATCTTTTTTATAGTCTTGCACTGTAAGAACTATAAGGCAGGGGCTCTGTCAGAGTAAAAAATGTAACAATGGCAAAAAATAGAATTGTCTTTTCTGTGGCATGTAAGTAACTAATTTGACAGCATGACACTGCCAGAGCACAGAAAAGCTGTTGCTGCTGCTGCTGGGCTGTCTAGCCTGCAACTCCAAAGGGTTAGCTTTTATGGTAGCAGAGGAGTTCACTTTTTCTAAGGACAATGAATAAACATCTGTCCTCCATCATTTGTAGTGAACCAGGTTTCTGAAATGTCAAAAAAAAAAAAAAAAAAAAAAGTGCAATGGAATCAGTGGCTGGAGAGGAGGTAGTACATCAGAGGTGAACAAGGAATGAATGGTCTTATAGTTGTACCACCAAGCATATAATTTCAAAAATGTATAGTCATTTAACATAGCTTTTTTTTTTTTTTTCTTTCTTTCTTTTTTGGTTTAGTCCACTGAAATCTCAGAATGATTAAGCCCAAGTTTTTCTAAAATTGTCTTTGATTATGTTTTGTTATGGTGGTATGATTCTTCTCTGCAGCTTTCTACTAATACTAACATAATTCATTTAGCTCACAAAACAATATAAATTTCTGGATTGTCACATGCATAAATTTGTTATGCTTATCAACATTTTCCAAAATGTTGTTTAGAAGTAGGATTTCATTATTATCTTTGATTGGATTAGGATATGTCTGAGTGGCCCAGTGCATCTTGGTATTCAAAAGGGCATCCATCATTTGAGATGGCTTTTCAACTTATCTTTCTGCTCAGCTGCAGTGATATACCTAGCTAACATGTTGTCCGTAGGCTTTGGGACTACAAACACATCTTTACACTGATGTTTTGCTTGCTATTACTAACAGCCCATGAGAATCTACCTGTGTGCCTTCCAGTGTAAACCATTCTGTGATTCTATGCATGGCCATTTTGTATTTTGCAATTACTTCATATAAATTCTTAGGAAGTTTTATTTAGTTTCACTTTCTTTTGAACTAATAGACATGTGAATATTCTGGAACAAGTGTCATGATGTGAAATTATTCAGAAATAGCTACAGTGTTTAAATAAGCTTTTAAATAAGCTTAAATAAGCTTTTTTAAGTTCATGGTAATTTTAAAACATACATAGCTTGCTGACTTCAAAAAACATTTTCAGTCATGCTGTTCTAAAATTTTTGAGTTAATGCAATTGAAAAATGCATTCCTTTCTACTTGATCAGAAAATATATTATCTTGAGAAATAAGTCTGCATGGTAGCAAAAAAATATATATATATTTAACTTATTTAACATCTTTGAGGTACTGCAATCTGTCCTGAACTAAAATGCTTTTGGTACCTAAACTTGCTTGCATGTCTGAGCGGTGCTTCAGTTAACAAGTGGACTGTCTAGATGGATATAGGTAAAGACATTCACTTTCAGAATGTGAGTGCCTGCCTACAACTTCTGATAATTTGTCTAAGAAAAATCTCTTGCAAGATGAAAATGTATAAATTTTCCCATCAATTGAGTGATTCTCCTGAATGTTTTTATTATTTTTATTATTGAAATATTTCTCAATATTTAGGTTCTAGATCTTGTAGAGTAACTATATTACAAGTGCTTCGTGAGCCACGTGCACAATCATTTTACTTCTAGTTTTCTTTAGAAGACTACTTGACTTCATGTAAGTTATTTGGTAAAGCTTTAGTTATGTTGTATAGTTGTATAGTTTGTGTTCTAATATTATGGGATTTTCTTACACAGAGCAATCACAGACAATTGTACCCAATGCTGTATCAGAAATGTGAAAACATGTCTGAAAGTATTCCTTAATTCACCAGTGCTTTGTTGGTTATCTATTAAAATTATTTTGCTAATTAGTGTTAATGTTTTGCTTAGTAGCCCCACTTACCTTCTGTTATCTCATTACATAAGGCACTTTCAAAGACAAGCCATTTAGTACGTTGTTAGATAAACAGTGATCTATAAGGTATGTTTAACTGCTTCTCTGCTACACCACATACTTCAGAGAAGAGTTATATCATTTCTCAGAATACCAGCATGTGAAAAGATTGCTGTTTTAAGACGGAAGGTCCAGCAGCAAAGAGGTTAAAAAAAATAAAAATAAATCACTGCTTTTTCTGCAAAGCAGATACATCTCATTCAAATGTCTTTTTGAATACACTCATGTTTTCTTTTTCTAAAGGAGTTTAAAGGGCATGTGAAAACATTTGTTATTGAAAGGATGTCATGGGTGGTCAGCCTCAGGTTAGTTCTGTTTTGCAAGAGCACAGCAGCCACATGGAGTTTGTTTCAAACTGTTTTAAGACACTACTGCCGCCACTCTGAAACACACTGTGAATCCAGATACAGTATGTTGATATTGCAAAGTTTGGTTTCCAGTTGAGAAGTCTAAACCCATCTTGTTTGTTGTTATATTTCTAAATGTATGCCTTAGATACTCTTTTTCATGTATTGATGAGAAGTCTCAGCTATGATTTTTTTTTTCTTTGCCACAGAACTTCTTTCCCTAAGATTTTTCATCCAAAATATTTTGTTTTGATTTGTTCTTGAAACGAAGAATTTAAAACAAACAAACTTTTGAAATTCATCTGTGTAGTTTGAATTAGTGTAATTTGATTTCCATTGCAGATATGCACACTGAGAATACAGTTGACATTAAATATGTGTATTTACTATTGACTGTTGCTACATTTGTATGGTTTGTGTTTGGACCTTCGAAAGATCCAAGATTTCTCTAGGTTATCTATAGACTGTTTTTTGAGGGGCACTCAGAGGCTAACCTGAAGATTGCATTTGCTGACAGCATTGAATTTACAAGAATGATCAAAAAGCAGAGTGAACATCCACTTTATCAGGGAGTCCCACTAGACATCTTAACAGACTGTCCCTTTGCAACCAAAATTTCTCCATGGTGCTCTTGTAGGGCTAGAAACCAACGGAATAATGGAGGTTTCAATGCTTGTGGCCATTGAAACATAAACATATAAACATAGTTCTCATTTTTGTTCTTGAAACTGATGTTTTTTTCCTGAAGTAATAACTACATAATAGTGCTTGCCATTAGGGTGAAAAAACATACAGATATTTCTAAAGATGTCTTCTTATCTGATAAAGAACAGTAAGATATACTAATAAAGAAAATAAGACAGTCATGAAGAGCAGTGTGTTACACTAATAACAATAGTGAATTTTACTTTTACTTGAATATAAAAAGCAAAATAAATCATTGTAAGAAGGCCACTTAAAAAGATTTAGTTTAAGTCAGTAATGCATGCCTTCTGAATGCTGATAACTGATAACTGATCAGCTGAATGCTGATAACTTCTGAACATAACCAAATTAGACTAGTTTAAACTTTCTCCTAAAGGCCAGCATATTGATCCGATGCTGCTCACTGATAATTGGACCTTCTCTTGGCTAGAAACTTTTGTAGGCTTCCAACTTTTTTTCTGCCTGTTATCCTGAGCAGCTATTTACCCTGAGCTCTTGGGAGGTTTTTGCAAGATACTACTACTTCTGGTTTTACCACTTGGTAGCATTAAAAACGTCTCTACTCCAAGCTGAACAGTCCCAGCCCTCTCAGCACTTCCACATAGGAGATAAACTCCAGTCCTTTCTTGGTCATTGTGGCCCTTCACTGGACTCCCACCAGTAGCTGCATCTCTGTTGCACCAGGGAGTTCAGAGCTCCAGATGTGGCATCATCAGTGCTGGGAAGAGGGGAAGGATCACCTCCTTCAATGTGATGCCACATGTGATGCAGTGTTCTCTGTCACAGGGTCATGGTTCTGATGCATGTTCAGCTTGGTGTCCATGAGGACCCCCAGATCCTTTTCAGCCAAGCTGCTTTCCAGCTGGGGAGTCCCCCAGCATACACTAGTGCCTGGGGTTGTTCCTCACCAGGTACAGGAATTTGCACTTCTGCTTGTTGAACTTCATGCTGTTTCTGTCAGTCCATTTCTCCAGCATGATGAGGTCCCTCTGGATGGCAGTATGAACCTCTGGCATATCAGCTACTCCTCCCAGTCTTTTGTCATCTACACACTTACTGAAGGTGCACTCTGCCCTATCATCCAGATCATTAATGAAGATGTTAAATGTGACCAGACTTGATAATGATTGTTGGGGTACACTGTTAATTTCTGGCCTCCAGTTCATTCCAGTGATCACCATCTGCTGAGGCCAGCCATTCAGTTTTTGACCTGCCTCGCTGTCTGCTCTTCCAGCCCAGACATTTTCAGTTTCTCTATTGATTGTCACGATAATCTTTTTTTTTTTTTTTTAAAAAAAAAAAAGACAAAACAACAAACAAGAACACAAACACAAAATCCTAGATAAAAAAGAAAAACACACAAAAAACACCACAGAACAAGTGTACCTATGTAGAGCTTGGTAAAGCAGTCAATTTTCCAATCAGATCTGTAGTTTCTATCCATTGTGATAGAAGGGTATGCACAGTAGCTGTTATTTCTCTTCCTTGGCAGGAGGATTCTTTTACTCCCTCTTAGTTTCATTTCCTGATCAGCCATTTAAATAAGCATTTTGGACTCCAGAAGAGTCATGATTCATACGTAGTCGTGATGCATGTTGTTAAATGTTTTATACACTAAGTGCAAAAGCAAACAATGAGAAGGCAAGTATTTAAGTGTTGAGAGCTCTGCTCCTTCATTTTTTAACACTTCTGCCTTCCTAACCAGTGAGGGTGTGTTTGCATTTTTTTTTTCTCATGTGCTTTTATCGGCCTATTATTTCTCACCAACTGAAAACTCAAGTGTTAACTTCTGCATTTGGGCAGATTGAATGATTTGATACAGAAAAGAGAGCTAAAAAAAGGCATTTGGCATGTATGTTTTGTATGACCTATGTTTTATGAAAAATGAGACAATGGAGAAGTATATTTTAGCTGGTATATGAATGGATTCTGGCTTAACTTTGTATTCTTTTTCTGTGGATGGTTATTTGGTATTTACCTAAAACAAGTTTACAAGGCGTATTCAATGTACAGTTCTTTTAAAAAATAGTATTTTGTATCTAGATAGAAAATGCACATACCAAATTTCATCCTGAAGACAAAATCTTTAATTTCACAGATCTGTTTATCACACACATACTTCAGTATCTTGTAGTGCTGTGTTGTTTCTAAGTAGTTTATATCAAATTTAGTAAGCAGTTTGATCTAGCTTTGCTGATCTTGGAAAACATGCTCTCAGTATAAATGTGTCGCACATGCTTTGCATGAATTTAAACTATATGACTGTCATCATTCATCTAGAATGATTATCCCTCTGTTCTTTTGAATAGAGTGGTAAAGAATGACCACGTTGAGCTTTTGTTTCTTTTTGTAGCTGGTTTTAAAGAAAAAACAAAGATTGTTAGAATTATTTTTAGTTTGAACTCATCCTATATACACTCACTGAGATTTTTCTCCAGTGCTATCAGTTACATGCTGTTCTCACCAACAAGTGTTTTTTTTTATTATTATTATTTTTAATTTATTTTTTTTTTTCCTTCACTCTGTTTATGGAGAAAAAGAAGCCCAAATCTAAAATATCTCTAGAGGGAACTCCCTTTATGGATGCTGATGAAAACTCAACCAAATTACAAGATTTTGGTGGACTGTAGAGGAAGTGCAGTGAAGTCTGAAGGAGCACCTGAATGCCTAAACATCTGAGTTACATGAATAACTGTCATTTTATGAAATGTTGATAAATTGGAGTTTGGCTTCTAAGTTGTTTCAGAATCACTTATGCTTGAAAGTGAAAGCTCAGCATCTTCACAAAACTATCTGCAGACATAGTAGGTTTTTAAAACCTCCATCCTTGTTATCATATTCAGCTTTAACTTTCTAACAATTGTAATTGTCCACAGGAAACATTTCAAGATAAATGCACTATCAGGTTTTGAAATTTTCTTATTTTTGTAAATACTAAGACCTGGGGAGCAAAATAAGGGCTATATTGTGGATTAAGTGAAATATCTCAAGGCTGTGCTTTTCTGATAACTGAACCTGAAGTGACCTTTCTCAGACACAATTACAGAGCTGTATGTTTTTCCTTTAATTTCATCAGGGGTTTAATTAGTATACAAATAAAACTTCCCTTATCTTCCTTTCTACCTAATTGGCTTGTCTTCGCTTATATATGAAGTATGTGAAAATGGGCTGTAATTAGGGTGACCGTGTTAACCTTTTTCTCAAATGTACTGTTGCCTAAAGGCCTCAAGGCCTAAAAACAGTGCTTTGGATTATTGCTTTGCAATCACTATGGCTCTCCCATAGGTTTTCTCATGAGCAGAAGGGCTTTGGGTGCTGCCGGTTCCCACTGCTTAACGGGATCTTCATTCTTCTCCCCACTAAATGTTTATTGATTATCTCACTGCTCCACACTCAGCCTCCAACAACTTAATATCAGGTGACAGTCAGGAGAGTTCTCCAAGTAATTAGAGTGGAGCATTGAGGGAACAATTAGGAGCAGAGTTATTAAACTTGATTTATCCTATTCTCTCCTGAACACTTTCTTGGATATCAGAACATCACACTTTCACAATCTACCCTGGCTGAGAAATTAGTGGCTAACCTGCTGCTTATCATTGTTGCCTTGCTGCCTTGAGGCACACCCTCTTGGTTTCAGTCACTCAGCTGGAAATATTAGAGTCCATAAAGTTTATCAAGGGTTTTAATTAGATCAATCTGCAGAAAGAAAAAAAAAAAAAAAAAAAAAAAAAAAAAAGAGGCTTAGCAGCCATTACTGTAGAACATTCCATACTGTATTTGAGCGATTTTCAAGGCTTCACTTTAACCCAAAGTAGCAAGGATCTTCAAATGAATGCTGAAATTGTTTTTAGGGAGCTGTTTTGTTTACATTTTGCATAGGTAATTGCAATGTGATTGATAGGAAAAGTCTGAATCCTTTGGAGATTTCTCCAGAGAATGGTGAAAGTTGTCAAAATGATAAAACAGTAAGATGTAAGATTTTTGATGTAATCATTTCTGTACTGCTTTGTCATTTGCTAATATGGATTGCTGACCGTGCTTCTCCAAGAGCTGGGCTTCATGCTTTCATCCCTGTTATGGCTTCATTAATAGGCCTGTGTTGGCAATTGGTGAGCATTATCAATTAGCAGCTCAAACAAGCTTTTGAGGCTTAGTGAGTTTCTTCACCATCTGTGGTCAACGATGAAAGCTGTATACTGGAACAGCCTACTGAGCTCCTACAGACCGTTCCTACTACAGCCTGGAACAGTCCCTGTAGGAGGATAGCTATCTAATAAAAGTTAAACTAATATGCATCCCTTCTTACCAGGGTGTTCATATTAGCCTGTCTTTCTCTGGTCACTTAGACCACTAGAATCTTGGAGCAAGACTCCAGCTGCTTACCTCAAAGTATTAGGAGGATTCTCTTCTGCGTAGGCCAGAGCTCAGTCCTGTGATTGCATCTGTAAAACACTTCTTTCAAGCAGATTGGGAAAGTTGGGGTATCCAGAGCGTTGCACCACAGCTGCTCGATAAATTTTCTTTCTCAAAAGATGACAACTTTGCAGCCTTCTTTATCTTTTTATATTGCTTTAGAATCTATCAGGAAATTTGCATTTTAAAAGAACGTTTAGAGCCAACTATTGTATTTTCCCCCCCCCAAAAAATTAAATACTGTAAGTGAAATGTAACATTTAGCAAAAAATGAAATCACATTATTAATACTTCAGTCTCAAAAACTATTGATTTATCTCAGCCGCAAGAAGTAGTAACTAGCCAGGTTCTGTATTAATTAGTTTGATGTGCTATTTGTCATCTGTTGGATTAATCTGAATTGAGTTAAAGCACGTTGTGTTAATTTTAAGCCAGAGAGAAAAATAAAAAATAAAAATATTTTGCATATTGGAAAACTCTTGTTAGCACAACGAAAGCACTATAAAGTAGTGATTTAACAAGTATTGCAGCAATGTTGTACTTTGTGCACTCACAGAGAACATTAGTTTTTTTTTTTTTTAAATCTTGAATTGTCTGATTCATGCATAATATTTAAATAAATACATCTTTGTTTCTTTCATTGTTAATGTTTTTTCTTAATGCTTCTTTTAAATTAAGGCTTGAGAATATTTTGTTCCCTTTAATGTCGTACT
Organism: Stictonetta naevosa; assembly: GCA_011074415.1. Classification (NCBI taxonomy): domain Eukaryota; kingdom Metazoa; phylum Chordata; class Aves; order Anseriformes; family Anatidae; genus Stictonetta; species Stictonetta naevosa. The sequence continues at coordinate 29,297,741 of CM021729.1, forward strand.
CTGGATTCTTTCCACTGTGTTTAGATCTGTTATTTGTAATTATGGTATCTGTAGCATAGTATATGCTACAGGTACCATATTTTAATGAGGACCTTGTGCGGATTGGCTGCAGCGAGGGCTCCTGGCAGGGAGACGAATGGAGCCAACCCCTAAACCCCCCCAATAATGCAGCACAGAGCCGCTTGGTCAGAGCCACAGCCCCGGCCCCCGCCCCGAGCAGGCAGGAGCTGTGCTTGTGCCGGCACGGGCGCTGAGGTGCTGAGGGCAGGCCCAGGGGTGACAGCAGCCCCCCACTCCCTGGTGCTACAAAAGCAGTCCCTAGGGAGCGTCATGGCCCAGGAGTGCCTTGAGGGGGGAAGTGGCAGTCCAGACAGGTGACTGCAGGGAGCTCTGGAATCTGGAGGCCCACCTGGGCCCTGAGGGAAGAGAGGGCTGTCATGGGTGCAGGTGTGCCCTGCTCAAAGAAATCCTCGAGCAGGTGGCTGGGCTGCAGCAAGAAATCGGCAGCCTGAGGGGATCCTGGGAGTCTCTGGGGGTGACAGATAGGAGGTGTCAACCTGCCCCTGCTGTTGCCCAGCAGCCACCTCCTAAGTCCCTGCAAGGGGTAGTGGCTGACCCAGCTGATCACATGCAGGACAGAGGGCTTGACACCCACAAGAGAAAAGGGGCTGGACCCTCATCTCAGCTTGAAGCAGAAAGAGACGTCTGCCCCCAACACCCACGGTGCCACCAACCCCCACGGTGTCCCTGGGTAATAGTTTGAAGCTGTCAGGCAGGAAAAGGAAGAGGCTGAGGTTCTGAACAGTGGTCAGAATCCGGGAAGCAACCCTGAGAAGCATGTCAAGACTGGGGGAAGTACTGAGCATAGGGAGCGGGGCCGGACGGGGCACTGTGTCACAACCAATGCCACAAAAAAACAGCGGAGAGTCTTAGTGATCAGAGACTCCTTGCTGAGGGGCACTGAGGCTCCCATTTGTCGCCAAGATGACCTATCCAGAGAGGCGTGCTGTCTTCCTGGGGCACATGTCAGAGACATTTGGAAGGCTCTGCCACAGCTCGTTAAACCGGAGGACTACTATCCTCTTGTCATTCCGGTTGGATCCCGTAAGCTGCAACAAGAAAAATGAGGAATATTAAAAAGGACTTTGCACCCCTGGGAAGGTTGTTGAAAAGGGATCAGGGGTGCAGGTAGTGTTCTCCTCTGTCCTCCCGCTGGGTGACTGGGACCAAGAAAGGAGGAGGAGAACGGGACAGGTGAATGACTGGCTGAGGGGGTGGTGTCTGGACCAAGGATTTGGGTATTTCGATCTTGGGCAGTCCTTTGAGAAGCCGGGTATGTGGGTATGTGGGCTGCTGACCAAGTCTAACTCAGCAAGTGGGGCACAAGTGTGTTGGGGATCAAGCTCTCTGGGCTGATTACCAGGGCTTTAAACTAGGTTTGACGGGGAAAAGGAGGGGAGCTAAAAGTGACAGAAAAAGGCTAGGGGAAGTTGTCACTGCTGTCACTGTTGAAGATAGTAGGGAAAAACCTCTGAGCTGTCCCATAGGATTGTCTGAGGGCTCCTCAGCGAAGGTAATGATCCTGATATCCCATCCGGAATCTTCTTCTTGCATCCCTCCGGGGGTAACTGCGCCTGCTGCTTCCCTAAAGTGCCTGTATACCAATGCGCAGAGCATGGGAAATAAACGGGATGTGCTTGAGATCTGTGTTCGGTCGCAAGGCCATGATCTCATTGCAATCACAGAGACGTGGTGGGACAGCTCGCATGACTGGAATGCTGTCATAGAGGCCTCTGTCCTTTTTAGGAAAGACAGGCTGGGGAAGTGAGAGGGTGGGGTTGCCCTTTATGTGAGGGAGCAGTTAGAGTGTACCCAGCTCCACCTGGGGGAGGGTGAAGGAGAGCTTGTGGGTGAGAATTAAGGGGTGGGCTGGGATTGGAGTCACTGTTTTTGGGTGTGCTACAGGTCACTAGAACAGGAGGAGGAGGTCGATAAGGTCTTCTACAAGCAGCTGGAAGTAGCCTCACGATCCTGGACAGGGGTTTTCATGGGGAACTTCCATTATCCAGACATCTGTTGGGTAAACAACCTTGGCCAGGCACGCACAGTCCAAATGGTTCCTACAATGCGTTGAAGATAATTTTCTGATGCAGGTGGTGGAGGAGCCGATGAGGTGGGGGGTGCTTCTGGACCTGGTCCTTACCATCAGGGATGGGCTTCTTAGGGATGTGAAGGTTGGGGGCAACATTTAAACAGCACTTCTTGCAAGCTCAGGATTGGTGCATCCCTAAGAGTAGGAAATCGCAGAAGGGGGGTGGGAAACCTGTGTGGATGAACAAGGAGCTCATCGACAAGATGAAAAAGAAGAGGAAGGTCTATGAAATGTGGAAGAAGTGTATGTCTTATTGGGAGGAGTACAGAAGTGTTGTCAGGGCCTGCAGGGACGTGACGAGGAAGGCTAAAGCCCACCTAGAGATGAAGCTTGCAAAAGAGAGAAAGGATAATAAGAAGGTTTTTGTTTTTGTTTTTTTTTTTTAAGTATGTAAACAGTAAAAGGAAGACTAGGGATAATGTGGGTCCCTTGCTGAATGAGGGAGGTGTCCTGGTAATGGGAGACACCAAGAAGGCAGAGATACTGAATGCTTTCTTTGCTTCAGTCTTTGCTTCAAGGACTCCCCCCTGGGACTCCCTGACCCTGGAGGGAGGAGAAAGGGTCTGGGAAATTGAGGGCTCCCCCCTGGTTGATGAGGAAGTGGTTCGGGAGTGTCTGAGTGGGCACAACGCACACAAATCAATGAGCCCCGATGGGAAGCATCCACGTGTGCTCAGGGAGTTGGCAGAGGTGATTGCTGAACAGCTCTCTATCATCTTTGAAAGATCCTGGAGAACAGGAGAGGTACCTGAAGCCTGGATAGCCAATGTCACTCTGGTCTTCAAGAAGGAGGACCCGGGAAACTACAGGCCAGTCAGTCTCACCTCTGTCCCTGGAAAGGCATTGGAACAGCTTGTTCTGGATGCCATCTCCAAGCACTTGGAAGAGAAGAAGGTTATGAGGAGTAGTCAGCATGGATTCACCAAGGTGAAGTCATGCTCAACCAACCTCATTGCCTTCTATGATGGCATCACCAGCTGGGTAGATTGGGGGAGAGCAGTGGATGTCATCTACCTTGACTTTAGCAAGGCTTTTGATACTGTCTCCCATGACATCCTGCTAGCAAAGCTGAGAAAGTGTGGGATAGAGGAGTGGACAGTAAGGTGGGTTGAGAACTGGCTGACTGGCCAAGCTCAGAGGGCTCAGATTGGGGGCACAGAATCTGGCTGGAGACCTGTGACTTGTGGTGTTCCCCAGGGGGCGGTGCTGGGTCCGGTGTTGTTCAACATCTTCATCAACAACCTTTATGAGGGAACAGTGTCCGCCCTCAGCAAGTACGCCGATGACATAAAGCTGGGAGGAGTGGCTGACACGCCAGAAGGCTGTGCTGCCATTCAGTGAGACCTGGATCGGCTGGAAAGATGGGCAGGAAGAAACCAAATGAGGTTTAACAAGAGCAAGTGTAGAGTCCTGCACCTGGGAAGGAACAACCAGACGTATCGGTACAGGCTGGGGGACAACCTGCTGGAGAGGAGCTCTGAGGAGAAGGACCTGGGGGTCCTGGTGGATGACAGGTTGACCATGAGCCAGCAGTGTGCCCTGGTGGCTAAGAAGGCCAGTGGGATCCTGGCATGCATTAAAAGGAGTGTGGCCAGCTGGTCAAGGGAGGTGATCCTCCCTCTCTACTCTGCCCTGGTCAGGCCTCACCTGGAGTACTGTGTCCAGTTCTGGGCTCCCCGGTACAAAAAAGACAGGGATCTCCTGGAAAGAGTCCAGCAGAGGGCCACAAAGGTGATACGGGGCCTGGAGCATCTTCCCTATGAAGAAAGGCTGAGAGACCTGGGTCTGCTCGGCCTGGAGAAAAGAAGACTGAGAGGAGATCTTATCAATGTTTATAAATACCTGAAGTATGGGAGACAGAGGGATTTGGCCAACCTCTTTTCAGTAGTTTGTGGGAACAGGACAAGGGGTAATGGCCACAAGACAGAGCACAGGAAGTTCCGTACCAACATGAGAAAGAACTTCACAGTGAGGGTGACGGAGCACTGGAACAGGCTGCCCAGGGATGTTGCGGAGTCTCCTTCTCTGGAGATACTCAAGGCCCGTCTAGATGCCTACCTGTGCAGCCTGCTCTAGGGAACCTGCTTTGGCAGGGGGGTTGGACCCGATGATCTCTCGAGGTCCCTTCCTACCCCTACAATTCTGTGATTCTGTGATATGTACCTGTTCGATCAACTCATCGCTTTATTTTACAAAACATAATTGTACACAGGCAATGTATTAAAAATCGGGGTGTTGTAAGGTAGCAATGTTTCTGCTGGAGAATTTCTAAAACAATAGTATGTAATGGTCCAAATCTACTTCACAGTCAGTCTGTTTTCTGCTTTGTTTAATAGCCTATGGCATAAATTGAAGTTAATTATTTGGGCTGACAAGTAACTCTGCTTTCTGTCTGCTTGCAGAGACTCTTCGAGGCAATGACGGAGCTGAGAAGAAAAGATCAATCTCTGCATCAGTTCAATAGACTTCTTACCCAGCTGGAGCAGGACAAGCGTCGACTGGAAGAGAGCATCCATGATGCAGAGAGTGCCCTCTGCATGGCAGTGAAGTGAGCGCTGGGACCTTGGGGAGATCACTTAAAACAGACAAAAGATCAATTCTTACTTTCATGCACAGGGTTTTAGCCCTAGCTAATGTAATGCTAGAAAACAAAAGTACATCTGTCTCTCTTTGAAATTCAATGATAGTCTTCTAAAAAGAAAACTGTTAGTTCAACATACTGGACGTATGTTTTCTGTAGTTAGCCCATAAAAGTACTCCAAATTCTGGGCCCTGAAATTGCACAGGCATTTTTGCTTGGCAATTATGTTACTGATTTGACAACATCTCTTTGGTAGAGCCCTTGCCAAGGCTATCGGCTCCGGGGCCGATGTGTTCTGCAGCAGAGGGGGGGGATCGAGGCGGGCAGGGCTTTTTTTTGGCATCGAAGCCACTCGAAGCAGCCAAGAGAGCCGCCAGGACCCAGCAGCCCTCGCAAGGGAGGCTGACGAGGCGTAGGTGGAGCCAGCAGCACCTCCTCCCGGGCCGTTCAAAAGCTGCCCCTAGGGAGCGCGATCAGACCCCAGGAGTGCCGCGATGAGGATGGGCAAACAGGGCGGGGCGCGTCAGAAGGGCGCGGCAGTTTGTGCCAGCAGGGCGGGCACCTCTCCGCTCTTTGGCAGAGATCTTTCCCATCAGTACTTGTAGCCTGGTTGCGAGGAACCTGGCCACGGTATCAAGCAGGCAGAAAACCATGGCCTCCGCTTCTCTTGTGGCCTCTCCAGCCACAGTCACCGATGTGGCTACTCAGACGGAGGGCTCGGGGAAACATGTGGCCATCCAGGTCTTGGGCTGCAGGGTGTGCCCGAGGGGTATGCCTGTGCTAGGTGTGCCCAGGTTGAAGACCTGCTCAGCCAGGTAGCGGAGCTTCGGGAGGAGGTGAGCAGGCTCAGGAGCATCAGGGGGTCGGAGCGGGAAACTGACTGGTGGAGGTGTGCTCTGTCCTCTCTGAGACAGACCGACGAGCCTGCCGCAGCACAAGTGTCTCCTGCTACGCAGAAGACAAAAGTTCCTTCATCCCACCAGGCAGTAGGAGGGGACCTAGGCCAAGGGGGGGAATGGAGGCAGGTTCCTGTTTGGGGTGGTAGGCGAGCCCTGTCCCTGCCCACCTCACCTTCCCATCTACCCTTATATAACAGGTATGAGGGTCTAGAACACGACTATCAGAACAATGAAGTTGACAAAAGCCTGTCCCAGTTGGAGAGGGTGCCTAAGGCAAGGCAACCTATCCCCCACATTTGTACATCATCGGTCAAAATAGAAAGAAGGGTTATTGTCATGGAGGACTCCCTTCTGAAAGGGACAGAGGGCCTGATATGCCGACTGGACCCAACCCATAGGGAAGTCTCTTGCCTCCCTGGGGCTTGGGTGAGAGACTTTGCTAAGAAAGTCAAGCGCCTAGTACGGCCCACTGACTACTACCCGCTACTGGTCTTTCAGACTGTTAATGATGAGGTAGCAACAAGAAGTCTGAGAGCGACCAAAACTTTAGGGCTTTGGGGCGACTACTTAAAAGATCAGGGGCACAGGTTGTGTTTGCCTCTGTCCTTCCGATGGGAGGGATCAATATTGACAAGCAGAGTCATCTCATTAATATGTGGCTTTGGGACTGGTGCAACTGGCAGAGCTTTGGGTTTTTCAATCATTGGAAGGTCTGTGTGACACCAGGCCTGCTGGCACCAGATGAGATGTGCCTCTCTCAAAGAGGGATAACAATTTTTGCTCAGGAGTTGGCAGGGCTGATAGATAGGGGGAAAGGGATAAAACCAGGCACGCAGGTGATGAGATAAGGGATGGTGTGCTAGAATCAGATGGACTGTGTGCTAGTGAGGTCATTCAGTCACCTCCACATAATGCTGCTTGTAGGGAGGCACATTTGAAGTGCTTCTACACAAATGCATGCAGTATGAGGAATAAAATGCATGAGCTAGAAGTCTTGGCCCAGTCCCACAGCTATGACATCATCGGCATTAGCGAAACCTGGTGGGATGAGGCCTATGACTGGTGTGTTGCAATAGATGGTTACAGGCTCTTCAGGAGGGACAGGCAGGGCAGGTGAGGTGGCGATGTATATGAAGCATGAGCTGGACTATGTGGAACTTCAAGTTGGTGGTGGAAAAGTTGAGAGCCTCTGGGTAAGGATTAAGGGATGAACAAATAAAGGGGATGTTGCTGTGGGAGTCTATTACAGACCACCTGGACAGGATGACAACGCCGAATTATTCTCTGAGGAACAAAGAGATACCTCGAGATCAATTCCCCTTGTCCTTATGGGGGATTTCAACTTGCCAGATGTCAACTGGGATCACCACATGGCTAACATGAGCAGGTCTAGGAGGTTCTTAAAACACCTCAATGATAACTTATTGGTGCAGGTGCTAATGCCCTCCTGGATTTGTTGCTGGAGAACAAAGGGGGTCTTGTGAGAGACATGGCAATTGGCAGCTGTCTTGGTCACAGTGACCATGAAGTGGTTGAGTTTAAAATTTTCGTGACAGAAGGAAAACTGCCACCAAAACTTCAGCCCTGGATATGGGGAAAGCAGACTTCAGGCTGCTCAGGGAACTAGTCAGCAAGGTCCCCTGGGAAACTGCTTTTGAAGGTGTTGGCATCCACCAGTGCTGGTCAATCTTTAAGCACTGCCTCCTAAAAGCACAGGATCAGGCAATTCCAAAATATCAGAAGTCAAGCAGGTGAGGCAGAAGGCCGGCCCGGCTGACCAGGGATCTTCTACTGGAGCTTAGGTGAAAAAACAAGGTGTATGGCTGCTGGAAGGAGAGTCAGGCGATGAGGAAGGAATACAGGGTTGCTGTTCGTGTCTGTAGGGAGAAAATTCATGGGGCCAAAGCCCAACTAGAGTTGAAGCTGGCCAGGTCTGTGGGAGACAATAAAAAAGGTTTTTTTTAGGTATGTGAACAGAAAAAGGAGAACCAAAGAAAACATAGGTCTGCTATTTGATGGGGAAGGTCTCCTCACAGACAAGAGCAAAGGCAATGCAGAGACATTTAATGCCTTCTTTGCCTCTGTCTTTAACACTGGTGATGGGCTTCGGGACCCAGGGTGCCCTGGGCTGGAGGACCGTGACGGTGAGAATGATAAACTCGCAACTGACCCTGAACATGTGCAGAATCTGCTGCTCCACCTGGATCCATGCAAGTCCATGGGTCCAGGTGGGATTCATCCCAGGGTGCTTAGAGAGCTGGCTGACGCCATCGCGGGACCTCTCTCAATTGTTTTTCAATGATCCTAGGAATCTGGAGAGGTCCTGGTAGACTGGAAGCTGGCAAATGTTGCACCAATTTTCAAGAAGGGCAAGAAAGAAGACCCTAGCAATTACAGGCCTGTCAGTCTCACGTCAATGCCTGGTAAAATTATGAAGATGATCCTTGAAGTTATTGAAGTGCACCTAGGGGACAATGCAGTCACTGGTCCCAGCCAACATGTGTTCCCGAGGGGTAGATCCTGTTTGACTAACTTGATTTCCTTTTATGATAAGATCACCCATCATCTAGTTGATCAAGGGAAACCTGCTGATGTGATCTTTTTGGATTTCAGCAAAGCTTTTGACACAGTTTCCCATAGGATCCTACTGGACAAAATGTCCAGCATACAGCTAGACAGAAACATCATACGATGGGTGAGCAATTGGCCGACTGGCAGGGCTCAGAGGGTTGTGGTAAATGGGACCACATCAGGCTAGCGGATGGTCACTAGTGGGGTCCCTTACATTTTAGGGCCGGTTCTCTTCAATGTTTTTATAAATGATTTGGATGTGGGACTAGAAGGTGTTTTGAGCAAATTTGTTGACGACACCAAACTTGGAGGAGTTGTGGATTCGGGTGAGGGTGGAAAGGCCTTGCAGAGAGATCTGGACAGGTTGGAGAGCTGGGCGATCACCAATAACTTTAACAAAAGCAAGTGCCGGGTCCTGCACCTGGGACGGGGCAACCCTGGCTATAAGCACAGACTGGGCGACGAGACGCTGGAGAGCAGCCTCACACAGAGGGATCTGGGGGCTGTGGCTGACAGCAAGGTGAATATGAGCCAGCAGTGTGCCCTGGCAGTCGGGAGGGCCAACCGTATCCTTGGGTGCATCAAGCACGGCATTGCTAGTCAGTCGAGGGAAGTGGTTGTCCCGCTCTACTCCGTGCTGGTGCAGCCTCACCTCGAGTACTGTGTGCAGTTCTGGGCACCACAGTACAAAACAGACGTCAAACTATTGGACAGTGCCCAGAGAAGGGCTACAAAGATGGTGAAGGACCTAGAGGGGAAGATGTTTGAGGAGTGGCTGAGGTCACTTGGTCTGCTCAGCCTGGAAAAGAGGAGGCTGAGGGGAGACCTCATCACGGTCTACAGCTTCCTCACAAGGGGGAGTGGAGGGGCAGGTGCTGATCTATTCTCTTTCGTGATCAGCAATAGGACCCGAGGGAATAGTGTCAAGCTGTGACATGGGAGGTTCAGGCTGCATATCACAAAGAGGTTCTTCACTGAGAGGGTTGTCACACACTGGGACAGGCTCCCCAGGGACATAGTAACAGCACCAAGCCTGTAGGAGTCTAAGAGGCATTTGGACTGTGCTCTTAGTCACATGGTCTGAATTTTTGGGTAGACCTGTGTGGAGCCAGGAGTTGGACTCAATGACCCTTACGGGTCCCTTCCAACTTGGGATATTCTATGGTTCTATGATTGTCTACTCTCACACACTTCACACCTTTTTCTGTCATTGTCTTACTAAGTTAAAACTTTCCACCTGAATTCAAAAGCTGTAAAGGAAGACTACTCACTATAAACAAACAGCTTCAAGACAGAAATCTTAAAGATCCATCTAGCTCCAAGAGGTGAATAACTTTAATAATAATGGGGTCCTTATGGGTCCCTTCCAACTTGGGATATTCTATTATTCTATGATTTATTTAGGAAATGACTTGTTTTCTCTATTTCCAGCTCATCTTTTTTATAGTGATACAATGTACTTATAAAACATACAAATACATCAACTAGGTGACAGGTCTTAGCTGCCGAAGTAGTTGAAACCCATTTTGAACTTGGTATTACCAGTGGAACAGGGTAGATCTTTCACCTGATTTCAGAGTTTTGGTATTCCATTTACTTTTACAAGAATATTTCTAGCCTCTTAGAATCATAAAGACATAAGAAGATAACACTTAAACATTTAAAATTTTCGTTATACTTGAGATACGTTTGACTTCTGAAAAACAACAGCTTAGAAGCTTTAAGTATTTTATGCACAAGTAAAATGATTATAATAGTTTTCAGTGAAATGTTTAACAACATAATGAAAATTACAAATGTTATTTAGTGTGAGTGTATTAAAGTAGATGTGACCCGAAGAAGGTTTTGTTCGTGAAAGGTTGCCCCTTTTCATGTGGCCTCAACCTATTTTATGTACTTTACTAAAGAGCATTCCCTATGACACATTAAATTCAGTAAGTTTTTTTTTTTTTTTAATAAAACCAATTTTAAAACCTTTATTGCTGTATATAGCATTTGAAAAAGAAAAAAAAATAGATTCATTTTGAAAACTTTTTTTTCTAGGTGCTGTAAACAAATATTATCAGAATTTTATTTAAAGACATTATTTAACTATTCCCCAAAAGCAAGATAATAAGTCAACCACAGTCACAGGACTTTTTGTTACTTGTGGATCAAGTTAACCTAGGTCCAAAATTCCATCTAAAGATCTTTTATGGTAAACACCTGAGAATGAATATTCAAGGAACAGTCTGACTTCCATATCATTAACTAACTTAAAAATTAATGCTTTTCGACTGGCTGTCTAGAACTGATTTTACACAGACAAAAAGCAGTTGCTATGTAAGTGAGGCAAGAGGAGTAGGAAAAGCATGTCCCTGGCAATCCAATTGAAAGAAGACCCTGAAGATCCTGTAAAGACAAAAATCTACATGACAGCATTAATAAGAGTGTGATAGCCAATCATATTTTTCTATCCACCTTTCTTTTTTGGCTGTTAGAATAGTATGAATCAAGACAATGAGGAAGCAGTGGTCCTTCTAGGCAGAACATCACCATGTTTTGTAATTCAGCTTTAGAAACTCTAAAAGCTAGAACAAAGCGTTCACATAGCTGGCAAGGTAGCAGACTGCCGTGGAATACTCAGGTATCAGCTTGCTTGGCATAAATTCCATTTGATTTCCTGTTGCGTTTTGATGGTCACTGTTGCCCACTCTCCTTAGTGTTATGCAACTGTAATTATATTTCTGTAAATGGAAGATGAGACCAAAGTTATTTATGGCAGCATAAATGTTCAAAACTGTCTGTCCTAATGAAGCCCTATTCTACAAAAAAGCATGAGTAGTATTGCATTCTCTGAACTTCAGTATCATAAAAATAGGATCCTTGACTGCACTTCTGTTTGAAAAGTCCACTGGAACACATAAGGGAATGTTCTGGTTTATAGAAGACAGTTTTCTTTGTGTACAAAGAAGACTTCATGAAAAACATAGTCTGTCAGTATTCTCCAGTATAAGAATGTAATCTCAATCCACTAGAGCCTGGAGTCCATTCACTGTGCCTTTTCTTATCCAGGATTGCAGATTTCCTCTCCAGTAATACAGTGATTGTTCATTGGTATAAATACACCTTGACATATACATATATACTGAAATGCCCTTAAATATTAGTTTAAAAGTTTGCTCACAATAGATGCATCTTCCATATGGAAACATGCTGCATATTGTCCATGAACAATTTTTGTAATGTTTGCACTGGAAGTAAAAAAGGAGAAAGACAAATATAGTAGTAATTTGTACATCAGTAGGGCTTCAGTTTTAGTAATTTCTCTGGTTTTTGCTCTTACAATAGACACAAAGAATTGATCATTAGTTACATGAAATCTGTGGAAGCCACTCTTAATAAGGTAAGAATTTGAAGTGTTCTGTCTGTATTTTATTTACAGCTTTAGTTAAAGCTTTTAAAACTGCTTGTTCTTCGGGAAGCAGGAGGGTAGAAGTTGAAAAACAACTTCCTCTGGCATGTAAGTTTTCACCTTCAACTTTTCTCAACTTGAAAAAGTATTCAGTTTTAGCAAGATAAATTACAATTATGTAGTATATGGACTTATTTTTAATATATAACTTATTATGTAGTTATTATCATTACGTAATTCACTTTCCTTTTCTCCATCACTGAGCACTATTTCTGTTTAACTAAGTGAAGAATATTGATCCTTCAAATAATTCAGAATTGCTGCTGATTTATCTCTACTGAGTCAGGGGGAGTTCATCAAATATGGTCACATACATGGTGCTCATAAGACATTTGGTGCTGTGCATGCTACCTTAATCTTTGATACACGATAAAATCAGGAAAAGATGGTGCGTATTAACCAACAACATTAGTAATTATTTCTTCTAAAACCTTTTAAAATTGAATTATGATCTAAAGTTTTCTCTTGGACCTGTATTATTTTACTCTGTTATAGTATTTGTAGAAGGTTCAACAAAGCTGAATATGTAATTATTTGGAAGACTGAGCTGTTTTTAACCGTACCTTTAGTGGCTGATTGTTTTATAACTGTTTTCAGTCCAGACCAACCCAGAGCAAAAAAAAGAGTTTTTATTACCTTGGAGTGTTCATTTCCCTTATCACATCTTGAATTCCCAGCAACACGGGAATCTATTCCTTATTTTAGTTTCTATGTCCACCAAAACTGCTGTTAATTTAATTTTCAGATACCATTTTCTAGTTTTTCTTTCCTTTAATGTTCACAAAAAGTGACAGTACTTAAACTGCTTTTGTGTTTTAGCTGCAGCAAACCATACTGAAAGGTAATTTTTTCCTTTTTGTCCCCATATTCTTTTAAGTTTGGGAAATCTATGTAATGCAGAAAGTGCTGTGTTTTTACACTGACATGTACATGTAGTGTTGTTGGCCTTGAGAATTTATTATTCTGGATATTATTTATTTATTATTCTGGATTTTGAAAGCAGAGCTGTATATGCACAAGCATTGAAATGTTTGGGGCAAGGTTATAGGAAGTTTGCATACTTAGTAATGTTTTTCGTGATGCAGAATGAATAAAGAAACTGTCATTTTTCTTTGAGAATTTTAGTTACCACATACGCTTTTTTATTTCTTGATGCTTGTTAGAATTGCATGCAGTTAGGCCCAAATAGCTAATTACTGAATAGCAGAGTAATTTATCCTTTCTGGTTTGTCAACCTAAAGAATGAAAAAAACATAAGAATTAGAAATGTCAGGATGATCTTTGCAGCAGGAAATAAAAGAATTGATTGTAAATCATTTATAATTTGACATATCATTTCTTCTTGAAGAACAAAGGGAAAATATTGATCTTTGTTTGGGAAATATCTGAAATGTAGACCTGACATCATAATAGTATCTAATTATCTAACATTAATGAGCATGGCTTATATGTAGACTTTCAAGATTACATTGTTTTTCTATGAGAACTTGATCAAGTAGATGAAATACTAGTAGGGGGACAATAAGCCTTTCTTTTTTCCCCATGGAAATTCTGTGAATTGAATTGTTTTCCAAAAAGGTGTCAAAAGAAAAGGGATAAAGTTCTGAATCATCTGGAGCTGAAAAAGTATTTCTATTAGCTGCAAATATATTTATGGGAGTTCGACACTAAATATTGTGGTATTCCTACGTTGATGTATTCATGAGCAAATATCCACAAAATTCCACTGCATCACCTGCAGGACCTGTGTTATCAATGCATAATACTAAATTTTTGCCTGTTGAGCTCAGAGGGATTTTACAGACATCCACAGAAATCTTAGTTAGTCTAGATGGTGTACACCGATACCTGTTAAGGCAACCTCATTCTTTCCTGTACTGTAGCCACTACAAGAATTCCAGAAGGCAGCAGTGTAGGTGCCAGGTCATCTGCCTTTGGATAAACTTGTGTGTAACTTACACTAAACAAAGCAGAAAGGAGTGGGTCTTAAGGGTCTCTGTGCATGCTTTTAATACAGCTCTAGATGAGGGATCATTTACAATATTTACTGCCCCCCTGTGACTGAATGGAAAATCTGGTATCATACATTTGGCTTTGTCAACAAATTCTTGGGTTTTCTTGTGCCTGCTAAAGGCTCTGATGCTTATAATGATTCTTCTAAGACTGTTCCAGAGCTGCCTTCTGAAAAGACTTTTTTTTTTTTTTTTTTTTTTTTTTAAATCATCATGATATTTGTGATGCAGAGACATTGAAGAATCTGAGCATTTGCTATCATAAGAGAGAGAATAATTTTAGCAACTAGTTCCATATCATTTTTAACCTGTAGGATATTCTCTAGAAGCTTAATTTTTGCCTTAACCCCAGTCTATGTTCATCTGACACATGGAGCTGGTTTATTTGCACTAGAATTCTCACAATACTATTAAAATCAGAGACGATTTTTTTTCTAAGTATTGAAGAAAAATGTCAAAGTGTGAAATGAATGCTTTTCCAAATTTACAAAAAAAAAAAAAAAAAACAAAAACAATAAAACAAACAAAAAACACTGGGGCAAACAAGGGACCTTAAGAGCCTTAAGAGAATTTTGTTATGGTTCAATTTTATTCTCATAATATTAAAGATGACCAAAAGGTACTATCTGATTTTTTGAAAATTTTGGTTTGGAAAACATGTCTTTTTTTTTCACTAGAATCTCTTAAATTGCTTTAAACTGAAAAGCTGAGCAAAATAGAACACAGATTTAAACACTGACTACTGAGAGAACTAGTGCCTGTAACTTGACAAATTCCCTTAAAAAAAAAATTATAAGAAAGCAAAATGGCAAGCAGTGAATTTTTACTGGAGGAGTTCTTAGAAGAAAATTCATCTGCTTGAAGTTCAAAGACAGATTTTCTCAGAGTTGTCATCAAGAGAAAAAAAAGTGTTTTGTTTTAATACCCATCTCCAGTCCTTTTTGTGCATAAAAAGCACAGCTTTCTTCTCAAAAAACAGTGGTGATACGTGATTTTTTTTTTTTAAATAAATATACACATTATGCTTTTTGATTGTTTCATTACTAGTTTCTTCTGTACTTCGTAGTATCAATATCATGTTTGCTTAAAACACAGTAAAGGACATTAGATCTGTTAATTTTATACAATTAGATTCTTTAACATACGTAGTTAATGACTTGTTAGTCATGGTAGTCCAATCAGTGGAAGAAATCGTGTAATGCTCTCTCTGCTAAAATCTTCAGCCTTCCCTTTGTATTGCTTTACAGTTTGAGTGTCTGTGGTGGCTTACTCTTGGCAAGCAGCCAGACACCCACCCAGCCATGCAGGCTTTCTCTTCCCCTGGGGTGAGAAAGCTTGCGGGTCAAGATAAAGGCAGGCTTACTACTTACCATCACAGGCAAAAGAGTTGTCTTGGGGAGAATTAATCTATTAATTAAAATAGATTAGGGTAGTGGAAAAAAAATGAAGACACAAAAAATTAAAGGCACACCATGCTTACCACCTTTCCCTTGAATTGTCAGGTTCAAGTTCATTTCACTCTTAGTTCCTCAGTCCCTGCCCTGAGGCACAGGGGAGGTGGAGCTGGGAGCTGTGGTTAGCCCATAACAGTTCTGTGCTGCTTCTTGCTCCTCACACTTTTCCTTAGCTTCAGTGTGTGTTTCCTGTCCATGGACTTCAGTCCTTCACGAAAGGCATGGTTCATCACGGGATCTTCATGGGTAGTGGTTCTGTCATCAAATATCTAGCTGCTCAGGTGTGTCCTCCAGTAGCTGCAGCATGGACATCTGCTCCAGTGTGTTCCTCCAAGGACTACAGGTAGATGGAGCCTGCTTCACTGTGGCGTTCTCCATAGGCTGCTGGGGAATCTGCCTTGGTACATGGAACACCTCCTACCCATCCTTCAGTGACCGTGGTGGTTGTACTGCTGTTTTGTTCTTGGTTTCTTTACTCGCCCTATGCCTGTGTGGTGCTCTGTGCTCTTTCCTGAATACATCTCAGCAGAGGTGCCACCGTCTTGGCTGCTGGACTCAGCCATGCTCGGCAGTAGGGCCATTGGAGTGGGCTGGATGTGGCAGTGTCCAGAACTGGACAGCCACAAACTCTTCCACAGAGGTACCCCCCTGCAGCCCTCCCCACTGCTGCTAACACCTTGACAGCTACTCTTCATACAGTGCTGTAATTTCCTTTTCTTCAGGATCCCTAAATCCCTCCTCTCTAAATTTCTGCCTGTGCAAAACACTGTCATGGGAAGTCATCCCAGTGAGTCAGCCTGTACAGAGCCAGGGAATTGTTTGTGTTTCCCTTGTACTCTTAAGGTCTTGACGAGCTTTATGGGCTGGCAAAGTTTTCAGTCTGCCCAAAACACTAGATGCTTAGGATTTGGCCTTTTTAGCAGGTTAATAAAATACCATGTCTTCTCAAGCTTAGACTGTTACCGCTATCCTTGTTAGGCTGATGAACTGTGATAATGAGTTGGTAAAAGAAAAAGACAAACAAAAAAACCTCCCCAAAATATTTTTCCCAATACCTGCTGGCAGCCCACTCGGTCTGACATTTTGGCACAGTTCAGGGAACAAAGCACCTATCCAGTGTGTTCCTTTCCTTTGGGGACCTGGTTAGTAAATTCCTTTCTGTTCACTTCTGTAATGCACTTTGTTTCTGCTGATTGAAAGGTTCATATGCCAGTTGGCAGAAGTGCTTCCATGCAGTCGTTGTGTTATGTTGCCTCACTGCTGCTTTCCTCCCACCCCTGTTGTCTTCTCAGATATCTATAAAATAGCTGTGCATGAGATTTGGGCCCCACAGTGCAATCAGTTAAAAAAAAAAGAAAAAAAAAAGAATGCTATACAGTCTATTCTGTTATCCTTGTAAAATACAAAGACAAAATCATCTTTCTTTATCCAAAAGTATGATGTATTAAAAATAAAGGATAAGAGGATAATGAGGTGAAATGTTGAAACACTTGAGAATTAGTGACATGGTAGCATTAGATTGCCATTTTTGATGCGGTCCATAGCAATAAAATACTTCTCCTTATGATGGTTGTTTTATAGCCTGTAAGAAATTAATTTATAGAAGTTTTAAGTCCATATATACAGGTATACATCAGTGATAACACTCATAAATAGCATTAATTGTTAGTTTCAGCAAGAAGACCACAAATTGATTAGGCCTTGAAAAAAATGAAGCAGTTATGGGGCTAAAGCTGGCTTCCACAATCAGGCTTAATAGATGTTGCCCAATACTTCTAGATCCCATTTAGATGCCTTCAACCCCATTTTTTCTGAGTTAACTGGGGTCTTTAAGTGTCTATCATTATTATTTAGGTATCTCTATAAAGATTTAAAAACTCTTTTTTTGCAAATTAAATTTGATTTTTTTCCCCTAGCCTAATTTTATTCCCAGAGCTGGTTCTTCTAATGTGCTTAGATGCATCAACGGAGTGAAGCCTGCATGTATGTGTGTTCAGGGTCTGTTTATCACTGTGGATGTCAGTTGTAAACAAGGTATGTTGTATCACAAGCCTATTGAAACAGTGCTATGTATTCATGCAATAAAATCACAAAGAAAACCCAACTAGAATATTAAAACTCTGAAGATTGCTCTAGGAAGTTTATAGTAGGAAACTAGCTATTATTTTCCCACAACAAGCAAGCAAAAAAAAAAAAAAAAAAAGGCAATAAAAAATGAATTTTTCTTCTCCATCTCAAACTAGTACCTTTTCATATAAATGTTTTACGAATTACTTTTGTTCCCCCTCCCTAGTAATCTGACTTACTTGATCCTTGTTCCTAAAGATCGGTTGTGCAGGACATACAGGTGTTAGCACAGCTGGCTTGCTGATGACAACTCTGTCCATATAGCTGTCTAGTGTGTCATCACTCATATTGTTCAGTGTCATTCTGACCTAGCCAAGCTAAAAATGGTACTCCAGCTCAAGAGGGATTTAAAATCCTTGACAAACTAAAGATAAGACATTGTCGAATGTCATATCTATGTGCTTAACTGTTTTCACTTTCAACATACCTAAATAACTAATTTCAAGGCATATTTGTCTTCATTTTTTTCCTTTTTTCCCCTTTTTTCCTTTTTTGAAGGCTGAATAGGCTGAATACTTTTGTGTAGTTTGCCTTTAGTAAGGAAAAATCCTTGTTTGGAGAATTGTTGAATTACTGAATACATTAACTATTATTTTCTCCAAACATAGGTTCATTTTCAGCCCAAGGTCATTGCAAATCTATTCATAGGGGATGTATTATAGCGCACATCCTGCAACTATAACAAAGCTTAGGTGCAGTGGTCAATGTTTGCAAAAAACAACTCTAGATCAAATTAACATCTTGCTCAACAGAGCATGTAGTGTCTGTGTGTAGTAATATGAGAAAGCTTGAATTAAACTTCTAGCTAAGCTTTGGATGGTATTTTTCTACTCTGAAAATTAATTTCCAGAATCTTGACTGGAATTTCAGAGGGACAAAACAACAACAACAACAAAACTAGCATGCCCAAAACTTCAGTTTTAAGATACACACACGGTAGTTTTGTGGTAATTAGTGTTCTTTTAAACACCACCTATGAAAGGACTTGAAATATAATTAAATATAAGTTTGCATGCTAGTAATCAAAAAGGGGACCAACTAAATCTGTATGCTAATACAGAAATTTGTAGATTTTAATTAAGTGGTCTATCTAATTAGATTAATGTATGGCTACCTGTAGAATGATATATACGATGCTGTCCAAATCTTCCACTATCAATGGACACTTGGAATTGGGGATGTATTTCTTCTTCTGATGAAAAACTATACAACAATCTGTTGATCTTTAATAAGTACTGAGACCTAACTCTGTTGGACATTTAAGTAGTACCATGTAGTGGTACCTTGTACGTGGCACTATTTTGTCTCACAGAGGCATGTTGTGATTTGCTATGGGTTGGCCTTAGTAAATATATATACACACATATATATATATTTACTTCAAATCATTTATTTTGGTATGTTTGATTTAAAGTGCCTTGAGTTTAAGCAGCACAGTCTTGTCACAGGCAGTGAGTTGGCTTCTGGAGTGATCCTTGATTCTTGAAACATGCTCACAGATAAGGATGTTTCATAGACAAGTATCTATATACACAGTATAAAAAAGTATTTTTATATATTTTATATATATTTTACCATGGAAGATCGTCTTTGCAATAGCAACTTGCATGTCCTTGTTTTCTGCAGTATGACCTGCATTCTACATGCTTTCCAGGAGGTATGGACATTATGCAGCTAAACCAGCCGCGTATTTGAAAGACTGTGGTTAAGGTTTAGATGTGGTTTGCTTTCTAACTGTATCCTTGCTTTAAAATATATATATTCTAAAAACATTTTTGTTAATTATATGTTACATGGGGAGTACATAGGTGTGGTAGAAGCCATTTTGCTGTCACTCTTTTAGAATGATTTGCATAACATATTTATAGCTTCTGTTGCCTCAGCAACATGGTCATCTCAAAGTCAGGAACTCTCAATTGTTGTTTGTCATTCACTGTCACCATATCGCTGTATCATTTTAGTTTTTTTGTAGTGTTTAAATTGCAGATAGTATGCTATTAGCATAGTAATAGGAAATGGAAGCGTAGTTAAGTCCAAAGGCCTTCACTTTCTAAGAACTACTTTTTATTTATAATTGAACTTTGAATTATAAAAGGTTCTGCTGTATTGCTTACCTTGTGAAATTTATATCCAGGTATTTTCTGTTCAACATGAGAAAATGGTGAATTAAGCCCAAAATGAGAGATTAAAATCTCTGGTTTGTGGTACCACGCAGACCATAAGTGGGCAGTGCATTAGGGAGGGGTAAGCACATCTTGAAACCTTCCACAGCTTGCTAGCATTTTGTAGTGTCTCTCTTGGCATAACTGGACATACTAGCTCGAAGTGTACAGAGGGAAAACAAAGATGTGAGCACAGAAGTAGTCTGCAGAAGAAATTATTTCTACCTCTGGTCAGCAGAGAATTTTTAACATCATTGTTGGACATGTAGAATTAGTTCATCAAATTCCACACCTTTGATTCAGTCAATAATGTAACTTCAGTTTATTATTCAGTTTCAGCTTTGATCTGAATTCATCAGTACTTTATTGATCTTAAATTGAGTGGCTTTGGTGCTGTATTCTGTGTTGCTTTCTTAATTAATTAAAAAGTTAAACACAGTCGTAAGTCACTTTGCTCCTTTGTTTTAAAGTGTTTTGAGCACTGTAGACTTGTTTGAATCCATTTGTGATTTTTCCCATTCTCATACAGTATTCATATAAGCCTAAACCGAAAAAATCTAATGGTCATACCTAGCAGCCCGCTGCCATAGTACTTACTATACTTCATATAAAATAACTTTTGTAACTTCTCATTGTCCCAGCCAAAAATGTATTTAACAAAGCTAAGAATAGCCAAAACCTTTGCAAGCATTGCATATAGATAGATTTATACATGTTTTCTCTATACTCATTTTTGAGTACAGGGAAGTGGAACTGGTTTAGAAATTCTTCATCATTGCAATAGGCCTGATTAGTTTTTTTTAGATTGTAAGTCTCAAGCCTAAGAGCACTTTCAGATAAAATGTTCTTGCTTTAGATTTCATGAGAAGAAAAAAAGTGTCGTTAAGTGCAAAACAGCTCTGAAACTTGCTTCATAAAGCCTAACTACTACGTTGAATAGTTTTTCTTCCTGACAACTGGCAAAGAAAATGTTTTCTTTTTTTTTGTTTGTTTGTCTAGTCTTTTATGTATAAATTACCTAACCCTAACAGTTTTACCTTTGCCTGATAGTTCTATAATGCATGTAAATATTTTATTTATTTCCTTAGGGAATAAAAAATTAATCACAATCTCCCAACTCCTGTATTTATATTTTTATCTTTCAAAAAGTAAACTGCATAGAAGTGATGAAAATAGTTATTAACTAAGATAACCTATAGATATGGACTATCCATGTGGGCATGGCCTTTACAACTTTACATTCCTTGAATAAGGTAGCCAAGTGCAAGACTGTTTCCACTTTTAGTGAAGCCATGTAATGATTTTTGCCCAGCCTGTATTCAGGCTTTTATTCTTCTTATTTTTCCTGACCCTTTGTGAGTATTTTTTAAAAGAAAGCTTTAGCTTTCAAAGGAAAAGCTCTAGCTTCATTTTCTCTTTCTGTGTATTCGTAATGAGATTTACTCTTTACTACCTATTTACAAACACAAAAAAGTTTTATTTATTTTTTATTTATTTTTAAATTGTGAATGTCCTTTTCAAAATTCATGCTCTTTAATGAACTAATATGTACTTCTCTGATGCTGTGGCATTAATTACATCTGCTTACCTCAATTCAGCCATTTTAAAAAATGTCTTTTGTATTTTATTGTTCATTGAGTGTCAGGCCCCAATACTAAAATGGAGAGTTTGAAACTAATAGGGTTAAAAGGACTTCCACTGTCTGTATTGTGTGTGTATTATACCTCCATTGCTTATACATTGTTTTTTTCCCCCTAGAATTAGCAATCTGCTTTTGTACTTTGACATAGGGATTTCCCTTGTGAATATTGTCACAGAAAAAAGAGAATTATCAATATCGCAGTTAAACTTGACTTTCAAAGCTAATAGTATCTCATTTGGGGGCTCAAATTTAATAAATTTTCTTTGATTCTGGGTGAGTTTTTAAACATCAAACAATGAATTGGCCAGGGTGCAGTAAAATATTTAGATCTATTGACTACGGTTCAGAAGGGTAGAAGGCAAAACACTGGTGGTTTGATGTTGATAAATTCTTAGTACCTTAATCCACATTAATGTTTTCTTTTATCTATGTGCATACTGGCAGCAAAGAAACTGAAATGTTGTGATATATATATATATATATCTATAAAAATGTAAATCAAGAGTATTTATGTGTGAGTTTATATAAATATATATATATGTATTTAAAGTAATGCATTTTGTTATATTCAGCAAGGTTAACATCTGACCGGAATTACACATGCTGACAGAACACTCCAGAGAGTATGTTTGTTCCACAGGACTGTATATCCTGAACCTGGTGCACTATGTGTGCAAAAAATGTGTAGAGGACCTTTCCTGTTATAAAAATTGCATCATAGTGCATATGTTTGGCAGCCACAGGTATTGACAGGAATTCTTTAGGTCAACTTGGGAAATGTAGGGCTCCCTATTCCCATAGAACAGAGAAACGAATAAAATAAAATCTTTTCTTTTTTGTATCAGTAGATTTACACATGCATGCTTCTTTCATTCAGAGCAGATTTCAAAGCCTGTAGTACTATTTGAAATATGTTCACTCATCAACATTTTACAAAAATTTAATTTTGTAAGTTACTACAAAAAAGTAATGTGGGATTTAAAATAAATGAGAGTTAATTCATGGTGAGTTCTTTCAAGCAAAGGAGGCTCTGAAAAACTGAAATTTATCTTGAATACTATTTAGTAAATGATTTATATACTGATATCTATGTATTTAGTGTATGTTTAGTATATGTTTTAATATTAGATGTCTATTGTTGTAAAAGAGTCAATTATTTTTTTGCAGTACTAGCTATTATTACTCACCAGATACACGCTATGCCACATGAATATATTTCATCTTTTCATTTGTAGTAATGTATATTTGTATGCATGCCTGTCCTTCTGTATTAGAATCATACCTGACTACTGGGATCTTTTGAAGTTGGACACGATAATTTTTATATTAAATATAATGAGGAATGGGTTTGTGACAGTATATGGTGTGATGATGTATATGAGTGATGTGTCCATGGAAGTTATGTCTTAGATATAATCTATTTCACATCCACGCTGATAGCCTAATTACATTTTGTAGTATATGGAAAAATTAGCATTGTAAATAATGACCAAAAATGTCTCTTGTGCAAGACTATTACGTCTGGTTGTTTGTAAAGAGAAGAGCGTTAATCGCTTTACATTGCTCAGTTTTTACCTACGTATTTTTGTCACTCTGGTCTCCAAACTGAAAACAGTTTCTCTCTTAGTCAGTAGGTGGCACTGTGACACCAACTGCATTTGGTTATGTTTGTGGCCATATGTACAAATCACGTTGATAGTATTTGGGGTTTTTGTTTTATCCTTTCGTTTCAGAATGACTGCAAAACTAAATAAATAAATATCAAACTGTTTGAATTTTGTACAAATTGCAGTATTTCCCAGCCCTGAAATGTCACAGTTTGGAACTGTATAAATGTTGATTAAAACCAGTTAGTGCATTATTTTTTATGTAAGAGTCCACAATATGAAAACTAGTAGTAGTAGATTTTTTTTTTCTCCTTCTGTTAATTGCAGTGCTACAGGTTGTTTTTTGTTTGTTTTGTTTGATGATTTTTCAATGTAGTCAGGGCTCTAATTGAATTAATATCAAATGACCCTAATTGTGAAGGAATAATATGATCTCCACACAGTAGGCAGAACTCACATAACAGTTTATTGTTTGTATGGTTGCATGAACTTTTAAATTTCGTAGCTGGTGTTTTTTTTTTTTTTTTTTTTTTTTTTTTGTCAGAAGTACAATTACTATTTCTTTTCTTACAAGGTTTTTACAGGGGATAGGTCTGTAAAATGTATATATAAGGTGGGCTTGTGAGCCCTTAGTGTCTTTACTTCTCATTTCAGACCAGGGGAAGATGCTTTTTCTTCTTAACATTCTCTCCCAGCACTCTGAATTAGAGATTTATTTGCAACGAAAAATCAATTAGTCCTAAATTTATTCATGGATTTCAGGTCCAGCGATCAATGCAAGTCCACTCAGTGGGCTCAAGGGGACCCAGTTCATCCCAGTTAATGTGTCTGAAGGGGAATTACCATTGATGCTGTTTTTTTCCCTTTAGGTCAGAGATCAGACCTTGCTGTCACAGACTGCGGCAACCAGGAATGACTTCACCCTGCAGCTACCCAAACTGCACCTAGAGACCTTTGCAGTGGAAGGGCTGAAGGGCGGGCCAGAGGTTGTAACATTTCAGGTTAGAGT
>CM021729.1:29321510-29331578 GCA_011074415.1 Stictonetta naevosa
TTTTTTTTTTTTTTTTTTTTTTTTTTTTTTTGGTGCAACTGAGATAGAATGAGAAGCTGGGCTGCTTAGGATGTGTGGAGAACAAAACTATTGCAGTCAACAGTTGAAAGAGAAATAATTTCCATATATGCTTTTGAATATTATATTTCAGAGGTGATGTGAACTTTTAATTTTGCAGTTATAATGTTAAATAACTGGCAGGAATATGACTGTAGAAAATTCAAATATTATCTTTGAAAAATAATACCAGTTTATTCTACTTTTTTTTTTTCCTTTTTTTTTTTTTTTTCTTGATTTAGGTAAGGCAAAGTAGGAAAACAAACACAGCATTTTTGTGCTTCTTCTGGTCAGTATCACACTTACAGTTTTAGTAGCAGTACTGATTTTTGAGCATTCCTTATTTAAAATAAACCACTATTAGAAATATTCAAATATAGAAGATGTTTTCTTCATGTAGGCTTAAACACTTGTAGGATTAAAAATACTAATTTCGTAAAGAGGGAACAATGGGCAAGAAAATGAACTAAAAGATGTACATATTTGCAACTCTGAAAACGGATTTTGTGTAATTTCTTTTTTTCAAAAGTTGGTTTGTTCACCTTTTACATAAACTATCCCTTATTCCCTGTAGCTCTGCAGAATAACCATTTTTTTTTTTTTGTTGTTACATTATTGCTAAAGGCAGAACATTTAGTTTTCTCAATGAAAGAATGAAAAGCAAAGTGAGTGCTTACTTCTTTCACTGTGCTCTCCTGTGTGAATCTGAGAGAGGAAAGCCAGTTGTGTAAAGTGCAAGGAATTCAGACACCGCAAATGTTGCATAGTGTGCATGTATTTCTGTAGTAATCCTTTCTAATTTATTGTAGATAATCTGTTCTAGATGCAGTACATAATTGCAGGAACAGAGTGACAAAATCAAATATTCAAGAGAGGTATATCCTAATCTGCATACACTTCATACTATTTCTCTCTTGCATGTACACATTTCAGTGTGATAAATATTTAAATTGTCTTTTTTATCATACTTTTATAAAATTGTAGTAAAGTGTAACACCTGAAATTCCCATGAACTTTAGTTAACACAGCTATAGGTCTCTAGCAGAGGGTGGAGTTGCAACTGTTTCCCCACAGTGATGATCACTTTTGTGGCTATGCAAAAGGTTCCACAGGTGACATATTTTGAAGAAGCCATTATAGGAATCACCATCTTTTAAATACTGCTTTTCTAAATGAGTGACTTACTCAGTGTTAGCTGCCTTCCACCCCAACTCCTATTTTTTTGACCATTGAAATACTCCAGAAGCATGTGCAAGACAACCCCTTTTCTTCTTCCTTTCTAAAAAGATGAAGAGAAATAGGAGTCTAAAAAAACATAACTCACATTTGTATAGAGTGCTTGTGATATAGGAACTAACTCATAGCAAGGTGTGCTCTGGCTAGCTTACTGGTGGTGCAGTATTATAAATGTACTTTGTGTTCACCAGACAGCTCAGGTTATACATGGTTACTCTGTAGGTACACAAACAGCATCAATGATCTATAGTCTATTTCCCTGTGAAGTTTTTTTCTTTTCTTTTTCCTGATTAGTTACTCAGTCTCTGTTTGATAACTTTTAAAGTATATTATATAGACTTTGTTTTAAAATTTCCTTTTTTATATAGCTGGGAGTCAGGTAACTTGTTTTAATTTCACCACTGTATGCAAAACTATATTAAGAACAATCCTGCAATCTTGAATGAGGTAAGGAGTTAACAGTCAGTTTATGGACACTTCTTATTAAAAACGGTGGATGAAACTGAAAAACCAGTAGGGAGATATGATTGGTCTATCTAACTAATATACATGTATTTTATAGTTAGTCTACAATGAGTACATTTCACTTAAAGGTCTTATTCTCTGTGAATGTTAGACATAAGGAGTTCTTTTCCAAGTCTAAATCTGTTGCCATTTGATGGTTCCTTTAAAAAAATTGCAGAGCAATGAAGATTCTAAATTAGACATTATGGTAGGGATCAAGCACTTAGCTATCAGAGCTCTTGAATACTCACAGAACACATTGTTTTATTTTTGTTTTTCATACATCCAGCTCATAGCAGGTGGTTGGAATCAGTAATTAATCTTAATTTTATATCCAGTGTTTCAGAGTGTCTCACCTTTCTCTCATATGAGAGGAAGATAAAAAGCTTGTTTGTGGTTACACATCTACATAGGTTATCTTTCTTCCGAATTTTTCAGAAAACAAGTGGTACTTAAAAGCATCTAACAGGATGAAATCTGCTATTCCTAATTTACCTTGTTAGTGGGAATATGGGAAGTATTGGAATTTTTAAATTGCTGTTATCTCCGTATGAATGTTTCTAGGGCAAGGTATGCTTTTGCTACAGAAAACAAGTGCACAGAAGATTGGCATAATGAACCTAAGTTGCTTGACTGTGAACTAAGCTATCAGATTTTTTTTTTTTTTTTTTTTTTTCTGGCATACTTAATTATCAGTGCTATTTTTTTTTCTTCTATCAAGTGGATCCAACATTCCAAATAGTATTAATACTTACAGGGCTGATCAAACAAACAGACAAATGAAATCCCTGTGTAGTAAGTGACTTGCATTTTATAAAGAATGTGTTGTACGCTCTGGCGATAGACCTTTGGGTAATGAAACACTTGGGATGCAAAATTCTGTGAATCTTCTCCAAACCCTGCACTTTATTGAATTGCAAAATTAGATAATGAATTGAAATGTAAGTTATTCAACAAGAAAGTCCTTCCACTGAACATCTTCTGGAACTCCATGCAAATAGTGAAATGAATACCTAGTGATAAGTACGACTTAATTTATAGACAGTTAAATTCTTGGAAACTGTAACAAGAATTAGTATAAAAGTTTGAAAGTGTCACTTGAGATGGATAAATAATGAAAAAACTGCAATATCTCCATGAATAAAATTATGTGATGTCTATAGCATTGAAATACCCTCATCTGATATTTAATTGCTTTGGAAGATATGTCACAAAGTCATACTGTTCTTTACTTAGCTAAGTTTGAAAGTGCAAAATGAAGTGTTCTTTTTGAGCTACTGAAACACATCAGAACAGGAATTAAAGTGTGCTGTTCTGGCCATGCCTGAATATTCCCATGAAGACAAAAAGTGAAACAGTATGTGAAACCTTCAATAAATACAGGATACAGGATGAAAAAGAACAACTGAAATAACATGGGATTCTATATCCTAGTAGTTGTACTTTTCAGAGAACTAACTAAATTAACCAGTTAATTTTAACCGGTTAATTTTTAACTGGTTATTAACCAGATAACTATTTAAATTAATTTAAATTAATCTTTAAATTAAAGATTACGGGCTCTTTATAAAATACTAAATTGGATTGTGCTACACCTTTAGGAGGAGGATAATGTTCTCTAGCTCTATTCTGAAAGAGATTGTTGGGTCACCTAAAAAGTGGTAATTCAGAAGATTCATTCTAAGTTGTCTGAGTATTTTTACATCATATATGTAATGAATACTCTCGGCAAGCACTTTGACCAAAAGCAATGCATATTGTCCCAAAAGAAACCTAAGTAAATGTAAACATTCATCTATGTATAATAAAGCCTTGGTATACAGTAGTTCTATTCATGCATGTAGATGCAGAAGGATAAGAACTGGTATCAAAGAAACAAATTTAGGTACCTCAGACCAGTTTCACAATACCAATGTATAAAGAACTTGGCACTTCAAAATATTTTTGTATTTGATTCCCAACCAGAGAAAGGCTGACAAAACACAAATCAGCAGTTTTGCCTTGTGTAGAAAAAAACTGTTGTAGGTTGGTTTTACAGGAGATTAGGAACAGAACTGCCTTTAAGGAGGATGTCCCAGATACTTTTTTACACAGAAGTAATACAGATTCATCCAGGCATTGATGCTAAAAAATGGTGACAACTAGAAACTAGCTACAGTTGTCAGAATCATACCACAAAAGATACCATTTAGAGCTCATGTCTATGGCTATGTGATCAGACAACCACCGATGTTCACACGTGGTAGCTGCCTGCAGATGTGCAATTAGAGAAAGAGTAATCATTTTCTGTGTCATGGGAACTACCTTAACCTCTATCTGAAATGTCTCCATTTGCACATTTTATTAATTGGCCCTTTTAATTTTTCAGAAATTTTAATTTGTGGTGGTTGCTTTTGGTCAGTATTTGGCACAGTCTTGTGAGGACAAGACTATTGGCGGGCTTCTTGTGTAGAAGGGATGCACATACCTTTGTCTGTATTTGTCCGCTTTTATGGGTCTTAGGAGAAAGGTGTGCTGCCCTTTACCTGAGGTGTGAGATAGACAATTGATCTGGTTTTAGGAAATCTCTTGCATTTTAATAAAATTGTACTTGGTTATAAACCTGAACTATGAGTGACTTGAGTAAATATATTTATTTTTCATTACTAAGTTCTCCCTTAATTTTGAAATAGTTACTATATACTTTTGGTTTGCTTTCTCTCCTCCAGGTGTGTTCGAGACAGATAAGTCTTCTTGTGCTCTGCCTGCCTGCCTCTCTCTTTGTCTTCCTCTCTTTTGTGTCACTGCCACTCTCATCGTGTTTGCACGTTCTCTGCTGCATGCATGCTCTCTCTCAGCCCTGTGCACTCTCCGCTGCATGCACACTCTTTGCTGCATGCACATGCTTGCTGCCTCCCTTCTTTCCTGCTCTTCCTTCCTCCGTTTCTGCCTGTCACTCTGTCTCAGATTCCCTGCCTGTCTCTCCACTCTGTGCCTGTTTTGACCATTCCATCTCTGTCTCCCTCACTCTGTCTCATTTGCTATCCCTCTGTTCACCTCTCTGTCCCTGCTCTGCCCCTCTCACTCTTTCAGGTTCCTCCTTTTCCCTCCTTGTCTTGTTCTCCCTCTGTTTTCAGCGTGTGTTAGTCTGTTCATACAGGTTTAGGAAGTCCACCTGGGGATTTATGTATACTTCTTTCGGTTTCTCAGGTGTTTTGAGGTAATTTGAAATGAAAAGTACAGTAATAACATTACAGCTTATAGTGGTGGTAGTAATGTAGTCAAGTACTGACCTATCATTAGTGTTAACACTTAATTATAAAATTATGGAGCATAGGTTCCTACCATTTATTTTATGTAAATTATATATTCAAATGTGATGTTGACATGCCTTATCTGATGGTGTTGTAGGTCTTCTAATTAATCAGGCAAACATAAATGTAGTTCAAAGTTTAAGGCGTGTCTTAATTTGTATGTATTTTCACTTGATCATTAATGTTAGATTTATGCATAAAAGATTAGAACTTGAAAGATAATACACAGTTCTGCTGGTGTTTTTTCTCAAAATAAAAAACACTTTAATTCCCATGTTTACTTGTCAACTAAAAATTTCTTTCCAAATTGAGGAAGCAAGTGATTTTAAAGGTGTCATTATTATTTTGTCATCAGATTTCATCATCTGCATAGACCAAATCTTTCAAACATTGCATCTAGCTCTGGTACGAGGATTTAATGGCATGAATTAATTGTTGCGTGGCTTGAAAACTAAGTTGCTAGTATTTTAACTGTGTACTTGTAAATCTTGTAAAGATTTTGTAAATCTTGTTTTGGAGCATTTTTCTTTTATTTCCTTTTTTTTTTTTTTTCATGGCATGTCTGTGAACAAATAATTGTGTTTTTCTAGTTCTTAATATCTTGAAGAAGAAAAACCTTTTTGACGGAATCTTGAATATAGTATATTTATATGTGCATGCATGTAACATGCAAACACTTCTATTGCTTTCTTTTTATTTTCTCCATTTCACCCATAGAAGAAACTATCCATTTTATTACAGAGGCCAGAATGGTGCCTCTTCTGGAATCTGGCTGCTCAGCTTATTACGGGGTAAAACTGTGTGATCGTTCTCCTGGAGTTCAACATATACTGTCAACAGAACCTGGGCTGCCCTCCTCCTCTTTTGTTCTCCTCTCCAAAAGAACTCATTTCCTACCTACTGTCAAAATGTGCTGCTTCTGGACTGACCACCAGCCTGCCTTCTAATATATTGTTTAAAGAGAAAAAAAAAAAAAAAAGATTATTTATTAATATCATGATACTTTGTACTTCCACCATGAGTTGAAATGCTTATAAATAAGTGCACTAAATTCATGAGAGTGGGATTACACCTCCTGCAACTCTGATCTTTTGCAAATTCCATTGTACTAAAATTAAAGTTGATGCAAGGCTTAAGGAACAATAATTAACATCTAAATAAAATCTGAATGACCAGATTGAAGAGATTTAACATGAAGAATTCTAGCATCTCCTTGAATGTGTTCAGCTGTTATCTGGAGTCATGTCTCCAGATAGGTTGCATTGTGCCTGTAAGTATTTAGAAGCCATTTTAGCATAATTTATTTTAACTATAATTCCTTTAAAGACAGTATTCCTTGTGAGCATGTATATTTGACTGCACAGTTATGTATTTTGGATGTATTCATGCACCTGACCTAGCAGAAAGCACTCTTTATAGAGTATACATAAACTTTTTTGGATTATTAAGGCGCTGGTGGTGATGGTCTGATATTATGAGAATCCTGCATTGTATTCTGTGGTACTCAAATGAATTGTGTGCTCCTTGGATCCAAATTCCATTGCAAGAGAGATTGCTTCTGGCACAAGGATAAACCACCTTACAAGGTTTCTCACTAGTGTAACATAACCACAGGTGCCCAGAATCTCCCCTGAATTGTTCCAGGATGTTTCTGTGAGGGCAATGGTGGAAGCTTTTCTTTGGGAAAGGCTGGTTTTGATAATAACCTTACTAAATAACGCAGCCTTGAAAATCTGAGGAGTTGAAAGTCTGTATTTGTTACTGTTTAGATTACTACATTTGTTACACATTTGTTAATGAAACATAACATTAATGTACGTTTGCCCAACACAACATATAAATAAATGAAGCATCTTCAAAGCATCAGTAATGCTGGAAATCTGACTTATGGTTTGAGTTTCACATCACTTTTCCTTACTGCTGATTGTGTTCCCAATTTACTCTTCTTTTCACATCATTTCTTTTAGCAGTTTTTTTCTCCCTGTCCTCAATGGGCATTCTGTTACTCTCTCTCCTTTCCCCAGTTTCCCCCCTCCTTATCATTAGCCTCTTTCCATCACTTTCTCAGCCAACTTTCGCTTTTTTGTTTCTCACCTTGCCTTACTTCATTCTAATAAACAGCTAGAGACTAAATGAAGAACCCTTGTCAGAAGGCTTTGTAGTAGTTGATACATTGATTACACCCAGTCCTGTTAAGTCTTTGACACCGAGGGACAGTAAATATCAAAGTCAGTATCTGTAATCACCAATTAATCAAATACTGAAAGCTGTATCTTTATGCCTGTGAATGCACTAACTTTTATCCAGCCTCTTTTGTAAGCATTATTAATTTTGTAAAAACTTACAGTCAAGATCTGCTGCTGATTATCTTGAATGCCAAAGTTAGTGTATAATCATTTAACCTTTCGTTAACCTTTCTTAATGGAGAAATTTCTTTTTTGACCCTTTCAAGCAGTTGTGTAAATACCTGCCTTTGTCCACTTAGATTTTTTCATACATTTCTTTTTGTGGTATGTGGGTAATTTGTTAAGATGAAACCTGTGCTGATATGTAAGAAGATTCTCTCAGTAGACATGATGATCTCAATATGTATCCAAAGCTGCCTCAGACAATGAGTGCAGTCTCCTAAACTCTGTAATTACAAAAATAAGGCATTGTCCAATAACAGAAAATAACAAAATAGTTATCACAGCACCTTGTTTGTTTGACATTTTTTTCTCAGATACTCATGAGGTTATTTCTGTGCAGTATCTTAGGAAAAGGAGTCATTGTATCAGATAACCACTCCATAGCTTGGATGTGACTGTATTGTTTGATATTGTCTGCATTGTATGCTGTTGTAACACAGATAAGCCCATTCAGAAGCACAGCTATTAAACTGACAATAATCGTGTGGGTTGCATGAAGTGAATATCATGAAAGATTAGGAATTGTCTGGAGCATTACTTTTTGTGCTGGTTGTTTTAATTTCAAAAAATAACAAGTGCTAGGCAAGTGAGCCTATACAATAAGATTTAATAAAACAAACTTAATTACACAAATATCTTAGCAGCAAGAACAGAATCAAAACATTTTATCCTAATTACACTTAAGATAAAAAAGCCTCTTAAATACTGAATCTTTTGTTTAGTCTTTTTCACTTAACTGCTTAGCATTCCATCATTATAAAGCATCTCCCCAAACATTTGTTATTGTTACTGATAACTTACAGAGGAAAAAAAAAAATGTAGGAAAGAAGGAAAAAAGGAAAGAAAGAAGGAATACATTATATTAGTGCAAGAATTCTGTATTGGCATCAAGGGAGACATTTCTGCCCAGATACTGCATTTGGTGGGCCTTGTAGTTGAAGACCTGGAAAAGGAAGGGTTATCTCCAACTTGAGCGAGTTTATTATGGCTTAGTGATTTGCTGATTGATTTCATTTGCTGTCAGTTAAGGTTCTCTTAATGTCAGTTTTCTTTGCATAATGCCTTGAAATAAAGACTGATGAAGTTTTTCAGATTGATGCCGCTTACATAAACTGACCCTGATTTGCCCTTCTGCATGACAATATAAGTGACAGCAGTTAGAGGAAAATATAGCAATGAATATGCAACTTAAGGATTAAGAAAAACACAGTAAACCTTTCAGAATATAAAACTAGGTATAGAAAACTGGCTGTTGTGTTAATTTCACAATTGTCCTATATTTAAGAAATAGGCCGGGATAACATCCTAAGTGGTATACCACTCAAGTGAAATTCCAAGAGGACAAGTTTTAAATGGATTACAAGTTAACTTTTTTTTTTTTTTTTTTTTTTTTCCACACCAAATTCTACCAATTTGTCACTAATTAATTGCCAATATATAATAAATACATATAACCAATATATATATGTATTAATAAACTTTGTCTCAAAAATTCACATATCTTGTTACCTGTGAGTTTTCTCTTTTGTGTACTTATCTTGCAGCAATGCTGATGAAGTACTTCAAAACTATTGTCCTGATTTTTCAGTTGCTGAATTAGTTGATGGTCTAGTGATAGGTACTGCTGGAATCCTAAGGTCACAAATTCCAGCACTTCCATTAGACTGTGAAAAGCGTTCATTTTTTTAGAATTGGTATGCACTCTTGCTGTAAGTGTTCCAAGACAAAAACATCTGAAATAGGTCACTCATTTTTATTGAATACTGCCCACTACCCAATTTTATTATAATCTTCCTTGACCCTTACTTTGCTATACTCTCTTCCACAGAAGCAAAATGGTGGTAAGAAATTAAAGGCGAGAGAGAATAAGGAGAGGGCTACAGAGTGCTAAATTAATGGGAAGATGAGTGGAGAACTGTTTTGTAAACCTGAATAATAGGCACACTTCTTGCATGTTGGCAGGTTCACCTGAAAAGGATTGAATCTTTCATGGCTTCTGAAAAGATAATATCCACGGAAAGACCACCATTTATTTATTGTCCTGGAACCTTGATAGAACTCATACTCAGAGTCTTTTGAATGGCTTCCACGTCATAATCAGTTTTGACAAAATACGGTTCTAAAATAAAGATGAGGAGGAAGCAGTTGCCCACTCCCTCTGTGGGGAAAACTCTCAATGCTCACTTAATGCTTGAAGACTACAATTTAGTTTGGAGTTCTTTCTGTTAAGAGGCACATTATGTTAGAATGTGATGTATACCCATTAGTGTGTCCTCCTCTTCCTGATCATGACACATAACATTAAAGGGAAAGATTAGAGAGCAAAGCATGATGCCCTTGCTATTGCCTGCAGTGCCAGAGTTTCTTCCCAGCCAGCTTCCCATTCTCAAAGCAATCATCCCCTTTTTAACATAAATTTAATATTGTGCAAAGCTAAAGGTTACAAGTTGAAGTTTAAATTCTGAAGTTTTTACAACTGCCTGCAAAGACCATGAGAGTGGATTTTGAGCAGTGAGTCTTCTACATGTCAAAATGTGATGTTTGACTGTACCTTGGCAAAGGTCACTATT
>CM021729.1:29331678-29347189 GCA_011074415.1 Stictonetta naevosa
CTTGATTTGTTCTGCATTTACTCTGTCTGAGACTTGCTGCAGATTTTAGTCCTTTGGGAGATAGGTTGTGGGACTGAGTAAACATTTAATGCTTAGGGGGAACACAGAATAACAGTAAATCTGGTTGTCCCTGCTTATAAATTGGTTAGACAGGGGTAAACAAAGGAAAAAATATAAGAAACAGGACAACAATGTCTCCAAATTCTCTCCCATTCTCCAACATTTTAGTTCAAGGACCTCCTGAAACAAAGGTCATGCTTCTGTATTCAGTGGCCTTCAATGTTTTTGTTTTTTCTTCTTTTTCTCCATATATTTTCCATTGCTTTTTGAATCCATGTAAGGGTTAAGCATTCATATGACTTGTGGAAAGGATTACCATGGCTTAACTATGTACTTCCTGAAAATATACATATATATATATATATATATATATATATATTTTTAAATGGTTTCTGCTACTTCATTTAATGTTCTCTCATTCTTGTATTAAAAGGAAGAGTGCATAATTAGGAAATCAGCATGGTTGAACAAGGACCTGCTGGTCAAACTCAAGCAAAATAAGGAAATGCACAGATGGTGGAAACAGGGCCATGTGCCTTGGGAAGGATACAGAAATGCTGTCTGGATGTGCAGGGAAGGGATCAGGAAAGCCAAGGCACTGACAGAACTAAATTTGTTGAGGGACGTAAAGAATATCAAGAAGGGGTTCTACAGGTACATTGGCTTCAAAAGAAAGACTAAGTAGAGCGTACCGCCTCTGACAAATGAAGATGGTGAACTGGTAACAACAGATGTGGAGAAGGCAGACAGCTTAACAATTTCTTTGCCTCAGTCTTCACTGGTGGTTAGGCTTCCCATAACTGTTTGAGTCCCCAGACTTCTAGGCAGGAGCTGGGCCTGATGCAACTTAACAACTACAAGTCTATGGGGCTTGATGACATTTATCTCAGGGTCCTGAGGGAACTGACTGGTGTAGTTGCCAAGCTGCTCTCCATCATATTTGAAAAATCATGGCAGTCAGGCAAAGTCCCCAGTGACTAGAAAAAGGGAAACATCGCTCCCATTTTTAAAAAGGGAAGAAAGTAAGACTCGAGGAACTACAGACCAGTGAGCCTCACCTCTGTGCCTGGCAAGATCATGGGACAAATCCTCCTGGAGACAATATCAAGGCGCATGCAGGACAAGGAGTTGATCCAGGACAACCAGGATGGCTTCACCAAGGGCAAATTGTACCTGACCAGTCTGGTAGTTTTCTATGATGGAGCGGCTGCATCAGTCAACAAGGGAAGATAGACTGATGTTAGCTACTGGAATTCTGTAAGGCCTTTGACATGGTTCCACATGACATCCTAATCTCTAAATTGGAAAGATATGGCTTTGAAGGATGGACCATTCCAAGAAGGAATTGGCTAAATGGCTGCACCCAGAGATTAGTGGTCAATGGTTCTATATCCAGTGGAGGCTGGTGACAAGCAGTGCCCCTCGGGATCTGTCTTGGGACTGGTGCTTTTCAATATCTTCAGTGACATAGATGATAGTTTTGAGTGCATCCTCAGCAAGTTTGCAGATGGCACCGAGCTGAATGGAGCAGTCAATACAACATAAGGAAGAGATGCCATCCAAAGGGACCTGGACAGGCTGGAGAAGTGGAACCATCTGAATCACATGAGGTTCAACAAGTCTAAGTGCAAGGTGCTGCACCTGGTTTGGGACAACCCCAGACATGAGCACAGACTGGGAGAAGAAGTCACTGAGAGCAGTCCTGCAGAGAAGGACTTGGGGGTTCTGCTGGATGAAAGGCTTGACATGAGCCAGCAGTTTGTGCTTGCAGCCCAGAAGGCTAACTGCATCCTGGGCTGCATCAGCAGAGGGGTGGCCAGCAGGTGGAGGGAGATTATTGTCCCCCTCTGCTCTGCCCTTGTGAGGCCCTACCTGGAGTGCAGTGTCCAAGTCTGGGGCCCCCAGCACAAGAAAAGTTTGGATCTGTTAGAGCGAGTCCAGAGGAGGGCCACAAAGATGTTCAGAGGGCTGGAGCACCTCTCTTATGAAGAAAGGCTGAGAGAAGTTGGGCTGTTCAGCCTTGAAAAGAGAAGGCTCTGGGGAGACCTCATTTCAGCCTTTCAATACTTAATGGGGTCTTATAAAAAAGATGGAGAAGAACTCTTTACTTGGAGAGAGGACAGGACAAGGGGAAATGGTCTTAAACTAAAAGAGGATA
The DNA here is from genome assembly GCA_011074415.1 of Stictonetta naevosa. Classification (NCBI taxonomy): domain Eukaryota; kingdom Metazoa; phylum Chordata; class Aves; order Anseriformes; family Anatidae; genus Stictonetta; species Stictonetta naevosa. The sequence continues at coordinate 29,333,897 of CM021729.1, forward strand.
GATTTAGATCAGACATTAGGAGGAAATTCATCACTGTAAGGGAAGTGAAGCCCTGGAACAGGCTTCCCAGAGAAGCTGTGGATGCCCCATCCCTGGACGCGTTCAAGGCCAGGCTGAATGGGGCTTTGGCCAACCTGATCTAGTGGGTGGCGTCCCTGTCTATGTCAGGGGGGCTGGAGTTAGATGATCTTTAACGTCCCAATCCAAGACATTCTATGATTCTGTGATCCCACCTTTCTCTCCCATTCCATCAGCAGTTATTTTTTTCATGATTTCCAAATTACAAGAAGGTGAAAAACACTAAAAATATCTCGTAGTTTCTATATTTGGTAAGTAGTGGAAGTGATTTCTCTATGTTACTGACATCTATAGGCATAGTAGCTCATAAATCTGTAGTTGTAAAGTTTAGAAAAATGAGTAAGGAAGAAGTGTGCTTCTGAAATAATTAATGTCAGTGGTAGTTTGGAAAATGCTGTCCTCTAGTGTTTATAATTTAGGACAGCCTGAAACCTGTGGGTTAATGTGTTGGGTCTGTCTGGGATGGAGTCACCTTTCCCTGCAGCAGCCCACACAGTGCTGTGCTCTGCACTCGTAGCTGGAACAGCACTGGTATCACTCCAGTGTTGTGTCTGCTGCTGCATAGTGCTGGCACAGCATCAGGACTCCCTCCAAGCCCCCAAGAGCCATCAGGCTGGGGGTGGGCAACTGATGGGGAGAGGACATCACCAGGGCAGCTGACCTAAACTTACCAAAGGGATATTCCATAACACCTGATGTCACACTCAGCAAAAAAAAGGGGGGCTCTCGTGGGGGATGGCAGTCCTCCTGAACAGCCGGTACACGTTTTGAGGCCCTGCTTCCCAGGATGTGGCCGAACATTGCTTGTTGATGGGAAGTAGAGAATAACGTTTTTTCCTTTCTCTCTGTGCTTCTGCGTGGCCTTGTTGTTTCTTTTGTTTCTTTTTCTCCCCATTCCCTTTCCCCCTAATTAAATCATTCTCATCTCAAACCTCGAGCTCTTTGTGTTGACTTTTCTCCCCCTTCCTCTTTGAGGAGGGGGGGAGTGAGAGAGCGGTTGTGGTGGAGCTTGGCTGCCCACTTGAGTAAAACCAACACAGTTAGAAGTAGTCCCTCTGATTGATCTTCCTTTAAGGTCACCACACAAATGCATGAAGTTGCAGTGCCTGCAGTCATTATGAAATCTGGTGAAAGAGTGATATAAAAAGGACTTTCTCCTTCCAGCTTTAATATTTTGCTCTAGTGTATTTTAACACTTTGTCCTAGGGTATTTTAATTCTCATCCTACTGTTAAATAATACTTTATCCTCTCTAGACAAATTAGTCTCACCAACGGCAATCCTTCTTACTCTTTTCCTTTCAGTGTTCCTATAAACATTCAGCTTTATAGACACAATTCAAAATGTCACTATATCTTCTCTTATGCTTCTAAGGAGTTGGATCCAGTTGTTGACTATTGGCCAGACAAGGGCAAATGGACCTATTTGCCAGACTCCCAAGCTTATTAAATTCTATTCTGCATTCTGATGATATTTTTCCATGTAATACAAAATCACTTGGTGCATTTGTTGAATACAAATCAGAAAAACAGTCTCCTGAAGTTTTATCTAAAAAAGCTCATCAGATAACAAGTCTTTAAATTGTTTGTCTGAGTGAGGACAACTGTAGCTTTGCCAATGGAAGAGTTGTCTCTTGTCTTTGTCTTTCAATATGATCCAAGTGACCAACTTTCTCACTTAGCTTGCTGACCTCTTGCAGAGAAGAGGCTTAAAACCAGACTTGTGTATAGTGGTGTCTTACTCATCCATGAGTTTTTATCACGGTTTATTGGGATTTACCCTTCAGAGTTGAGGTAATCCATCTTCTGTATGACCAATACCAAAAAGATAGGCAAACAGATGAAGTTTTTCTTGACAAGGGTTTACTTCAGCTATGCATATATTGTTGGTAAAACTAGACATTCAGAGATGACAGGGACCATTTTACCCATTCTTCTTCAAAATGTGATGGTTAAAAGCAAGGCTTGGGAGGAAAATATTTATTTCATACTAAGCTTAAAGATAGCCAATTACCAACCTTGGTGTCAGTACCACATTTGGCAGATATTGTCTATATTTTCCAACTTTTGTTTTGGAACAAAGAATGCTAATGTGTTTGTTCATTGTGAAGGTCAGTAGTAGATGTACTGTGCTCATGCAATTTCCTTTGACTCTTCAGATTTTGCAACAAGAGTCATTGTCCCTGCAGTTTCTAATAAAACATTTTTATGGTGTAAATCAGGAATCAGGTCTTGAAATCTAGTCTGATTGAAGACCTAGCCATCCCTGCTTTTTTTTGTTGTTGTTAGTTTTTTTTTTTTTTTTTTTTTAATACAAAATTTGGTATGAAACAGATTAGTTATATCACTGAATTTAGACAGAATGAATGGAGAACACTTGTCCATTCTGAATGTGGCTATGGACATTAGAGTTTCTTCATTTATCTGAAGACTGCAGTTAAGTTTTTCTAGATCATTACTTCATCATTACTTGGTGTGTCTGAGACTGACTGGTGCTTTTTTGTATGCTGGCATAATGAATTTATGCACATAACTGATTTTTGGGTGAGAGGCAGAAGTGAAAGATTCGTTTGCTATCCAAGGTAACAAGTATACTTTCAGGCTTTCTGACAAAATCAGAAAACATTGCATTAAGTAGGATGAAATATCTTTGTTGAATTAGAACTCAGTACTACCATGAGCACTTCATAAGAAAAGCAGGGGAAATGAAGTGACTATATCACAAAACTTCATAGCATTCTAGTCCTTGGGTTCCATTAGACCAGGGCATTCACCTACAACCTGATATGAAGATAGACGTAGTAATGATTGTTTATTTATGGACCACATAATAGCAGTTCTCATATGCACTTAATCTGCTGGAAGGGACCTTTGTCACTACTAACAAATGGCAACTACAGCATAGATTGTCTCCATCCTTTTGCATGGAAAATACGAGGTGGACAGATTTCCCTCTGATTGCATATTTTATTTTATTTTTTATCTTAATTCGGTTTGAAGATGTTTTAGTCTAAAACTAGGGGCTAGACTAGATGATATATATTAGTCCCTTCTAACTTGGGATATGCTGTGGTTGACAAGCTGCTTCCTGTGGTCAGAAAGGAATAAATCTATATCCCTTCATAGCTCTAATCAAAATATTTAAGGAAATCTCTATACTGAACCTATTGGAGGATGAACATATTCATTTGTTGGAGTCAGCAACAGACCTTTTCTACAGGGGTTAAAACTAAATTGAGATTTTTTCATGAGTCCTGAAAAAGTATATTAGAAGTCTCAGTAGTGTCTATTTGCCCATAGAGCATTTTCTTTACTAAAACTAATTGAAATTGGTCTTAAATAATTAATGGAGTATCTTTTAAAGTCAAGGAAGGAACTGTATTTTAATTTTCAGTAAATTTGCTTTTACTAGTATGTTGACAAACAGTCTTTGAGTTAGTTGCTTTGTTTAGATAGTTTGCACAGCATTTACGAAGAAAAAAAGTTACTCAGATCTAGTACTCACATTCAGTGTGAGGTTGTTTCAGATTTTCCTGTTTAATTACCTCATAGATTTATGTGTGCTTCTCTCCCTGCCTTAAGCTGTTCTCATACACATACAAATACAATTAATCCATTAGATATCAGGCAGTTATGACTTACTGTTTAGGTATTTTTTGTTTAGAAAAAGAATTCACTGTTTTTTTGTTTGTTTGTTTGCTTGTTTGTTTTTTGTACCAGATATCCTATTGGTATGTAGGAGTGCCATAAAAATGAGAAGGAATAAGCTTATCTTTATTGATTCTGTTTCTATAGACTGTTGTAAAAATAGAATTCTGTACTTCAACTTTTTTACATCTTGTGGTTGCAAGATGTCACTCCAACAGACCAAAAGCAACATGATCCAGTTACAAGCAGCTTCTACCTCCACTTGACATTTACACAGATTTTGACGACGTTTTAACCTCGTGTCACATTAATACTGAATGCTTGATAGGACACTGCAGGTTTTTGAATAAAACTGCTACTGTTTAGTAAGTGAATAAAATACAACTGCTGCTGTTTAGTTCCTCTTATTAGTGGAATGTTTTGCTCATTCTGGGGACATTCTCACACTTAAAGTTTACTATTATTTTTAGTGACTACCTGTCCCTCTTTATTCCCTGCCTAGAATATATGTGGCAAGAGAAGTCTGAAAGGAATGTACCAGTGTAGAACTTCTTTCACTTTCCATTTCTTTCTTGCCAAAACCATTTTCTTGAAAATTATTTTCCCTCCTGACAGACTAAAACATTCTTTTTGTATCAGCAGTTTGAGTAGGGGTATAATATATTGGTAGCATATCACCTTAGCTGTAGCTTAAACAGTGAGTTCTTTGGGGCAGCAATTGTTTTTCCTTTACATCTTTCATGCAGGTATGCTTGGCTTAGTGAGAATGATATTTTGTGTGTTAATGTTGTCAGTCTATAAAAATCTGCATTTCATTAATCCTGTGTAGTGGTGATTCACTTGCATGGTCCATTACTGAGTAGTAAAGGGTACAGATAGCTGCTTTGCTGTAAAATTATCAGGATTCTTTCTGTGTGATTGTACCAACAAACCCATTGCCTGATGGTCTCAATCTATCAGTTTCCAAATCAATGTTACTTTTGAAACTCTTATACTTTGTAATAATTTTCTTGGCAATTGTTGTTATGCCCATCCACTGTGGTTTCCAGTAGAGGTGCTTTCCATTCAGTCTCTATTTCAAAGCTCCCTTTTCAATTTTCTGGTAGGAAGTCACGTCATTACCTCTTGTAGAGAATCTTGACTTTTATTTAGGGCTTCATTCCCTTGGGCTATCCTCTGAGAACTTTGGGGTAAAGTAATTGTTATTGAAGTGAAGGGGCTAGAGTTAGGCCTCGTGTGTGGCACTGAATCACGTTGGGTTGGAAAAAAAAAATTGTAACAGAACTGACCTGCTTTTTGGCACATTTAAATTGTGCATGCCACGCTTGAATGGAACCCAACAAAAAGTTTAGTGTCGAAATGAGATACAAGGAGAATAGATCATTAAAGAAGTGCCAAACAGCTGCAAAAGCGCAATTTTGCTATTTCCCTTGAGTTTTTTTTTTTTTCCTGATGCCTGAGAAGCTGCTGTATTTACATCCTCCACTGATGTTGCCACTAGACATTTTGGACTATGGGTCAGGGCAGCCAGAATGGGATTTCAAATGCTAAAATATATGGGGGAAATGAATTTTAATCCTTTTTCCCCAAATATAGATAACTTAAATCTATAATAAACTGAAATCTTGCTTCTGAGAATGAAAATTAATTGGGGTATGTTTTAATTTGTGAACATTTTAAACTGATCTTATTTATGTCAGCTTGAAGCAAGGCAGTAATGACAGGCATTGTATAGGTTATCTATTAAACATATAGAACTCCAATCTGTGGAGTTTTATTTTCACACCAGTTGCCTTTGCCTGCACTGCACTTCAGCCAAATTCTGTACCCTAAATAGAATTCTCAGTCTTTTCAGATTCTCATCTCAGCACCTTGTTATACTGAAGTTAATCTTTCATTCTTCTGAAGCCCATTCATTATTCCTTCACTTGTTCTTTTTTATCTTTTTGTATATATTGCCCTTAGGTAAATTTACTACCTACTAACATTCTTATTAGTTCAAGAATTTCCTGAAGGGAGAACCTAACAGGCAAATGTTAATTTTTTTTTTTTTTTTTTTTTTTTTAAGCACATTGTGCAAAGTAGATGATTTTGTTACTATGGCTGCTGTATGTGATGTTACAAATAAAATGCTTACATTTTCAGGCTGTTAGTCTGCTTGATACCTTTTTGTAAGCATCATTTCACACCAGGTCTCCTTTAATTTTATTCCCCTTAAACAGGAGATACTGTTCTAGGATAACAGCAAGTCCAGAAAGATCCTGTGACAGTCATACTATACAGAAGTTAAAACACAGAAATTGGTTCTTAATCACTGGGTATTTTATTCATAACTTCAGAATAGTCTAAAACCTTAAATGCATAATTCCATTTGCAATTATTTAGAATTCATAATACACATAAAAATGGTTTGTTTTGAACTGTGTTCATTCTCATTAGAGAAGTACTGAGGGTAAGGAAGATAAAATGTATGGTGTTTTAATTTGGAATAAAAATACCATTTTTATAAGGTATAATGAACATTAAAACTTTGATGAGATATCTGCTAAGTTGCATATGCTGATCAGTATATTTCCTGTAACATGTTTCTGTTATGACTGAACTGATAACAACTGAAGTTTGAGTAACCTCTGAATTTCATAAATTAATTTTAAAAAAGCTGAATTTTCTTCTCATGTCATGTTTCATGTTTCTTAAAGGTTGTTGTGTACTAGTTAGTACAATGCCATTTTTAACTTAAGTAAAGTATTCCTGAATATTGGAGTCTTCCAGTCTGGTAAATTTGTACGTGCAAAAGCTGTTTTAAAGCATTGTAAAGCACTGTGCACCTTAAAATTTGTGTTTCTAGAGGTGGTGTACAGCACAATGAAATGATAAGTTATTCAAAAGTAAAAAGGGAATATTGAAATTATTATTATTATTATTTTGGGGGTCATCTGGAGGACATCTAATGTTAAGGCACCTCTAATGTTAAGTGTTCTCAGTCCTTCTTAAGATTAATCTGAAGAAAGAAAGCACAGCTTAAATTTTGCAATTTTGCTCTGCAGTTCACTAGTTTGTAGTGTACGAACCGCATTAAATTAGTTTGTCTCATTTGTACTCTCAACTCAAGTTTGTCAGCTTCACCAACCTGTAGCATAAGCCAGAAGAATGTATGAATCATAGAACCATAGAATAACCTGAGTTGGAAGGGACCCACAAGGATCATTATGACCCCTGGCAGCACATAGGTCTACCCAAAAATTCAGACCATATGACTAAGAGCACAATCCAAACAGGACTCTTAAACTCCGACAGGTTAAGTGAAGAACCTCTGGGTGCAGAACCTTTCCCTAACCCCCGGCCTGACCCTCCCCTGTCCCAGCTCCATGCCGTTCCCTCGGGTCCTGTCGCTGTCCCCAGAGAGCAGAGCTCAGCGCCTGCCCCTCCGCTCCCCTCGTGAGGGAGCTGCAGGCCGCCATGAGGCCTCCCCTCAGCCTGCTCTGCTCTGGGCTAAACAAACCCAGGGACCTCAGCTGCTCCTTATACATCTTGTCCTCTAGACCCTTCACCATCTTTGTAGCCCTATGAGTACCTTCATATTAAAGATGAAACATCAATGGACAGGCCATAATAACCTTCTTCCTTTGCCCAGGGAATATTACTTTCTTCAATTTTTCAAAATTTTTGGATTCAGTTCAAAGATATTTAAAGTATTTATTGGGATTTCTAGACTAGGATGCTGTCTTTAACAACAACAAAAAAGTTCCTTAGATGTACTGAGGCTTAATGTAACTTTTCCACTGAAAACTACACTTGAAAATAGGACTTTGACACTCTTGCAAATTTCAGGAAAATTTCAGGAGAAAAGTACAATTTTCAGGAGAAAAGCAGCCTTTCTCACAGAATCACAGGGTGATTGAAGTTGGAAGGGACATCTGGAGGCCATTTAGTCACTCCAGTCAAGCAGGGCCACCTAGAGCCAGTTGCCCAAGATGTCCAGATGGCTTCTGACCATCTCCAAGGAAGGATACATTCTCTATGCAACCTTGTTCTCATGCTCAATCACGTGCATAGTAAAGAAGTATTTCCTGGTGTTCAGACAGAACCTCTGCTTTCCATTTTTCCATTTTTTGCCCATTGCCTCTTGTTCTGACCCTGGCCACCACTGAAAAGAGCCTGGCTCCATCCTCCTTACACCCTTCCTTCAGGTATTTACATACACTGATGAGATTTCCCCTGAGCCTTCTGTCCTCCAGGCTGAACCGTCCCAGCTCTCTCAGCCTTTCCTCATAAGAGGGTGGGGTGCTCCAGGCTCTCAGTCATCTTTGTGGCCCTTTGCTGGACTCTCTCTGTTATGTTCATGTCTCTCTTGTACTTGGGAGGGTGCACGGCTGGATTCACTGCTCCAGGTGTGGCCTTGCCAATGCTGAATATAGGGGAAGGATTACTTCCCTCAGCTTCTTGGCAATACTTTCTCTAATGAAACCCAGGACACTATTAGCCTTCTTTGCCACAAGGCCACATTGCTGGCTAATGGTCAATTTGTTGTCCACCAGTGCCTTTACTGCCAAGCTGCTTTTTATGGCCCCATACATGTGTATTTGTACATGGGATTTTTCCTCCCCACATTCAGGACTTCGCAATTTTCCTTCTAACACATCATGAAGTTCATTTCAGCTCATTTCTACATCCTGTTGAAGTCCCTCTGGATGGCAGCATGCCCTTCTGATCTATCTGACACTCCTCCAAGTTTTGTGTCATAAGTTGTTGAGGGTACTTTCTTCCTCATCATCCTGACTATTAATTAAGATGTTAAATAGGACTGGACCCACTGTGGGGTAAACCTCTAGTTACTGACTTCCAAGCAAACTTTGTGCCGCTGATCACTGCCCTCTGGGCTCTGTCATTCAGCCAGTTTTCAGGTCACTGTCTGCCCATCCAGACCATACATCAACAGCTTGTACAGGAGGATCTTACAGGCGATGGTGCCAAAGGCCTTACTGTAGTCCACATAAACAATATCTACTGCTCTCCTCTGATCCATCAGGCTGGTCATTTAATTGTAGAAACTTAACAGGTTGGTCAAGCATGACTTCCCCTTGGTGAACTCATGCTGACTACTACTGATGATTTTCTTGTTCTTCATGTGCCTGGAAATGGTTTCCGGGATTAGCTACTCCATCACCTACCCAGGGACTGAGGCAAGGATGACCATCCCGTAGTTCTCTCAGTCTTCCTTCCTACCCTTCTTAAAGACTGGAGTGGCATTTGCTTTCCATTAATATTCAGGGATTTCTTCCAATCACCATGACTGAACAGAGATCACAGAGTGGCCTCACAATGACATCTGCTAGCTCCCCCAGCACTCGTGGGTGCATCAGGGCCCATGGATGTACGTGTGTCCAGTCTGTGTTGTAGGTACTCCATGCCAACCTTATGAATACATTTTTATCCGTGAGTTGCAGTCAGTTACGAGGTAAAGTCATGCTTCTTTTTTCAGGAAGTCCTGACTTAGTGTTGGAGCACTACAATTCTGACACTGAAAACACTTCTACCATTATAACTTGCTTCTGCTATTTCAGTAGCATATGTTGTAGAGCTTTATATAATAGTGAACTCTTTTATAATATAAGACATTGGGTGGAGTAAAAGATCATTATAAAAACCAAGTTCGGCTGACTACTTCTTTTTCTTTGATTAATGCAGAGTAATTTATTACAATTATTGCTGTTCAAATTGTAAAAACTTATGTAATTTTAACCATTGTTAACTTGTATCCTCTCTTCCATCCTTAGAATGACTTTGTAATCAAAGAATCACAGAACTGTTAGGGTTGGAAGGGATCATATGGTCTAACCCTCCTGCTTAGGCAGGCCCACCTAGAATCAGTAATGTTTAAAATTAATATTATCCAGCCTCACAATTACCGTGCCCTCCTTGGTTAAGTCTTCTCTCCACTACTCATCTGTCTGAAAAGGTTTTAACTTTTAAAGTGGTCTGAGTTGCATTAATATTGATTCCTATAATGTTCAGGGATCACTTCATCTGACTTTTCTGAATAGAAGTCATCTTCTGATGTATATTTTTAAAAGGTTTATATTTGTAATGGAAGGCAAATTTTTATTATTTCAGATGTTCTGTTCCCATTTTGCATGTCTCAGTATTACCAATACATTCAAAACAGGAAGTACTCGCTTAAATGCAGATCCTGCAGATACGTATGCATGTCACATGTCAAGTTTTGTGCTATAAAAACTGATCAGGAGGGTTGCTAAAGTATCTTACATCTTATTGCTATGTATACTTAACAGAAGAAAGCACTCCTTAGCAGGAGAGCAACAGAATTCTGCAGAGCAGCATGGCTCTTCTCTGAAATTCTGTTAACAGATATTGTTGGTTGTTGAACAATTTCCAGAGTTGCAGATATATTTGTACCTGTAAGCTACAAATAGGAATCTAAATTAAGCTGCTAGACTCCTTTAGGGATATGTTTAATAATTATTTGATAGATCTTATAACATGTCAGTGACCAGGCTCTATCCCCATTCCATGTGTATCGAGCTTCCTAGTAAGTGAAACTTTTACTGTGGAAAACAGGTTTGTGACTCAATGTGTGACTGACATGAGTTATGGAAAATTGTACTTAATGCCACTTAATGCCTTCCAATGGCACGTCTAAAAACTCAATGTATTTTCCTTCCTGTGGCATTTAAAACAACTGTTCTGCGCACTCATTCTCAAGGATTTCACATTACCCACCTGAAGACCCCAAAATACTGTTTTCCCTAACCTGGCACTGAGCTGACCCTGAATCTTTGCTAGGAAGCTGGAATATACAGAAAAGAATGCATACCTAGGGTGCATAAATGCTACTTTGCACATTGCTAAAGAGTTGTAAATAACTGAGAAATTGCTTCCCTCTGGGCTAAAAAAAATCTAGATGTCGTAGAAAAAAAAGTTTGCTATAACTGAAAATAAAAGCTGAAGAATTAATATGTTTTCCCTACCTTGATTCCATTGATTTTTGGACTTTTTAAATAAGAGAAAAAAAGAAGTAGCTGAATTTTGGCTATGAGGGAAATTATACTGCTGTTTCAGATAACAGAATGGGCTTATAGTGGCTTTGGAAATGCAGGGTGACTCTATGTAGATTAGTGGCTTTAATAACTTTGTGGTAGTGGGGGTAGAAAGGAGATGGTAAGGAATCCTCTTTACGCATTCTAACTTAGTGATACCTTTAGATATCTTGTGGGAAGTAATCAAAGGAACGCATAAGATTATTATTATTATTATTATTATTATTTTTATCTGTGAGACACTGTTTATTCTGACATATTGGTATAATCCTTGCTTATGAGTCACAGGCCCAGTCCACAGGGATAGTTCATCATATCTGATTTTTAACATATGGACAGTTGAAGGTTCTCATGCAGTTTTGTATGAGGGTGTAAGTTGTATCCACATTGTTGTTTGGTATTGTTTGTCAAGGGCTGCAGCATTTTCTTGAAGTTGAATGTAAATGAAATAATCTTAAAATCAGAGTCAGAGCTCACAGAGGCAGATTTATAAAACTATGTCAGTCCACTTCTAGGACTAGCACTATAGAATGGAAAATATTTTGGATATTCTTTCTGATGAGAAAAGATGTGATGGTATTAATTTACCCCTGTTTTCTACATTTAACAATGAAAAATTTTGTTTGACTCCAGCTGCATCAACTTTCATTCTCAAAAGCAGTAGTGTGTTTGAAAACAAAGAAAGGAAAACAGTAAAAATCTTTGTGAACGCCTGTTTGTGGTACTAAGTTTATTTTTGCCTATACCACAGAATTACATTCAAAAGACCAATTTCATATTATCCGTAATATGTTCATAGAGTAGAAACTCGCTACAGGTCATTTCAGAAGGGAAAACTGTAACCTATAAAATGTGATTAACCAGTTGTAAGGAAGTCCAATAATCTTCACAGTGTTATACTATTTAGGGTAGATATAAAGTTACCAATACTGCCAAATCATTTGTACTCTCTTGTGCTGCTAACTTTATTATCAATCTAATCAATATTACACTGTTGGGACATTCTTCTACTATATACATGAAAACAATTATATTTTCCCAGCTATATTGTAATCAGATTATTTACTTTCAGGAGTCTGTAGGTTTACTCTGTTTCTTTTGTTTCTGCCAAATTAATTTTTTTTTTTTTTTTTTTTTTTTTAACTTGGAGTGGGAGGATTAGTAACTGAAGTTGTTTTGATTGTATGAACGTTAACCTGAAGCTGTGTAGTGATTCTTTGTAGAAGATATGAACTTTAAGCTGAAACAGTGTAGTGATTCTTTGTGTAAAGAAATTGAACTTGCACTGTCTTACATGTACAGAGAGTGAAAAGTAATATTAGCTGCTCAGTGCAGTATGGCATGTTTGAAAATAGTTCATCAACACCTTCTAATTAGGGTGCACAGCAATTTTATTTAATGCTGTTAATATTTAAGGTAATAGAAGGAACACAAAGACCCATTTAAGACTTTTAAATATTTGTCCTGAGACTGAAATTTAGCTTGCCTTCTAACCTTTGTTTGATTTCTTTGATAAATAAAAGTTAGCTCTTATGTAATGAATTTGGGTGTATGCTATTTGGCATTAAAGTATATCCTGCCTGGCACTGATTATTTATTTTACTTTTTAAAGGCCATGATTAAAAGTTTTATGGATGTCTACCAACTTGCAAGTTCCAGAGTTGACATGTTAGTGAGAAAAACAGCATCTCATCAGCTTCACACTGCAGTGCTAAAGTCCAAGCTCCAAACAGCTTGTCTTCATGAAAGTGAGAACTTATAATTGGTAAGTCTGCTTTTCAACTAATTTTTGTTATTTGGATGTAGTTTCTGAACATCTCCATGCTGCACAGTTTCTGTAGTGGCAAGGGAAACCTTTTGAGACTTTTTCAGAAGAGAAGGGGTGATAAAAGTTAACACAAGAATTAATTTTACTACTGTATCTTCTGTGAGGACCTGCTCTTTGCTGCTGTCACTGGAAAAGTACACATTGTGATTTTTGTCTTTGGCAGTACAACAAACAGCTGAATTCTGGACCTGAAGAATTTCTGTCTAAAGATATAGCACCCTATGAAAAGAAACTGTTATTAATTGTGCATGTGAAGACAGTGTTAACTAGGATATGTGATTTATTGTTATTTTTCTTTTGTAAATGGTGATGAATAGTGCATCTCAATAAAGGAAAACACTGTGATCCCATTATAAGGTTAAAATCCAATTTCAGAGATCATTTCTTGTCTAAAATGTTGTCACAAATATACTTGAACTTGTTTTAGGCTAATAATGTGATTCCTCAGATCTGAGAAGTGTCTTTAGGGAATTGTTGAATGCAGATGTATTTGTCACACAGGGCAGACACATTAACTATCAAAGATACATGGTCAAGTATGTCTAGAATGAGACTGTTTAAGTTGTGCGACTTGCATACATTTGATAGATTTCTTCTCCATGTTTCTTTACTTTTCCACACAGGATTAAGGAGAAAGCTCTATGAGGTGGGGTTGGTTTTTTTCTTTTTTTTTTTTTTTTTTT
>CM021729.1:29354554-29365289 GCA_011074415.1 Stictonetta naevosa
TTTTTTTTTTTTTTTTTTTTTTTTTTCTTTTTTCATCTGTTTTGAAAGTCTCCTTAATGACAAGAATTGGCAAAGGAATGTGAGTGAATGTGTGTGGGTGTTAGCTCTCGGCAGAGGCTAGTGCTTTGGAAAAGCAAGGTCTACGTTCTCACTTCACAGTTGCCATGAAATTCCAAATGTCCATGCTGTGTAGTTTAATGGAAACCATGAAGTTCCTAAATGACCGCAGGTTTATTCCAACGGTAAGCACAAAACAAATCTTTCAAGTCATTGGCTGAGTAGCAGAAAAGGAGGGTCATGTTTTCAGGAAGCTAATCTCCTTTCCTTTTTTTGTTCATGGTTTGCATTTCTATGGCATTAGAAATGTGTTTCTACTGAGGTACTGGAACTACTAGCTCACAAACAAGGGTCTGCAGTTCCCAGGACTGAAAACGAGACACTTGGAAGCTACTGCTGTATTAATCTCTTACCCTAAGTGCTCAGGCCAATGCAACAATTGTACCTCCTACAGTACCTAATTGGAAATTAGTTTGGAGAGACTAATGGTTTGGACAAGGAGACAAGTCTAAAACATAAATTAAAGTTTGCCTTGTAGGAGAACATCATGCTTTCATTCGCTGCTTGCACCAGAATAACAGAAAAGTGAATGCATATGTTTCATTTTGTTCAGGGTTTGAAGGAGAAAGTTAGAAGTCTTTTGTTTTATTTGCAAAATGATATGTGGGGTTTTGAGGAACTGAATGTTTCTGAAAGGCCCCAGTGGCTGTGGAGGGCAACTTTGCGTCAGGAGAACGCTGTGTGTCAGACATCTACGTGGTCCTTCAAAATGTGTTTCTTCAGTAGTATACAGTGAGTTTTATTTACCAGCTGCATATGTTTGCTTTGTGTATGCTACATGCCTTTGTTTCTTTTGCCTTCCTCCCACACCTTGTGAAATGAAATTTTCAGCGTATCAAAATAAGAGAAATTTTGCTATATGATTACACGATGTGCTAATTCTGTAGCAGAAATAAAAGTATTGGGAGTGCTAGACAGGCTGTTATTTTCAGAACTGGATATTATAGACCAGGACATTTAACCCCGAGAAAAAGTTTTTACAAAAGAACAGAGCCAAGGACAAAATTTTACTGGCTTTGTAGAAGAAAAGGAATATTCTCTACAAAGGCAGACAAATTCACTTCTTTCCAGACTCAAGGACTTTTACTCAGGCCAGAAGGTGCTTCCTCCTCCCTTTTGAAGAAGTTATTTCAAGAAAGGGATCTGGGAAGCTTCTATTATTCCCCGTTAAACTGTGGGTTAAACATAAAGGGAATGTCTGTCTGTTCTGTGACTGTGAATTCACTGAGAAATATTTGGAGGGGATTAAAGCATAGCTGTGCCTGAATGAGTCTAGCTCAGATACTTAAATGGTGTGCAAATCCATGGAATCCAGGTTGTCATCTACCCGATATTTTCTTATCATTTTAAATTTAGATCACATAAAGTATACTGTTGTGAATAATTATTTTCTTGTTCTGACACCTGTTTGATTTTGCATTTCTGTGTATTTCAAGCTAAGTATATAAAGCACTGTTTATAAGAAGAAAATTCAGTGCTGATCTTCATTCATTAGCTTTGATGAATGTGTAGATGATACCTGTGAGTTATGATTAAATTGATTGGCATAATAGATGGAAGGATTTTTGTTGTCTTTCAGTGTTTTTTTGTTATTTTGTAACACTTCCTCACTGTTCAGTGCACATGGAGTAAGGACCAGAGAATAAGACCCAGTGTTTCCAAGAGTCAGCCTGTTTTTGCCAGCCTCAGAAATGCATATATGTGCAGCGTGCCCCCAGTGTAGCATGGTACATTCACTCATTAAAAAAAAAAAAAAAAAAAAAAAAAAAAAAAAAGTAGTTTGTGTTGGCATTTAACTGGATTAGTCTGGAGAATCTAACCATAAGAAAACACATTTTTTAAACAGTGTAAGTATATATTCCCCTCAAAAGATGGATTTTTAGGTGTTTGTAAAGGACAATCCCATATTTACGTGTTTGTATTCCCCTCTGGGTGGCAGGGAGACAATACACAACCCTAGAGAATTCGGTGTCACCTGGCTGGTAAACCTTCATTCAAAGGAGACAACCATCTCCAATGGCTCTTTCTGCTCCTAGTCTCAGCTCCTGGTGCGTTGGCTTGGAAGGAAGGTCATGGGAGCACAGGGCTGGGTATCATCTCCACCTTTGGTCCCACAGCAGAGCTCTCAGCTGTCAGAGACCAAGCACAGGAGGCGAGGATCCTCTGCAGGCCAAAGAGAGATAATGAGAGTGATAAAGAAGGGTAGCTGTAAACCACACCAGCCTCCTTTACTTTGTGTCTTTCTGGAATTTGTAAAATCAAATTACTCTCTGCTGTTTTGCTCATACTCTTTTCTCTTGCCTTCTTCTGTAATTGTGTATGCTTGCATCCTTTTCACTTGGGGAAAAAAAAGAACAAGCCTTCTGTGACATTTTTGCTGTAGAGTAACATGTTTTTGTAGAAATACATCTGTTTACCTACTTCCATTGCCTGAATGCATTTTGTACTTGTAACTAAGGATAAAAGTTAATGCAAGAAATGAAAAAAAAAATCAAAACTTTAAAATATATTAGAGTGTATGACTTACACAGATAAAAAGACAGGAAATTCAAAGTTAGGGCATGAAGCATAACACTGTTCTTAACTCACAATTCTATTCCTATAATGTTGACATGATTTAAGGGCATACAGTCAGCAAGTAACATCTTAATGTTTATTTTTATTGGGCTTTACATACTTAAGTCACACTAGTTAATATTTACCCAGCTTATATTTATTTATTTATTGTTGTTGTTTGTAAATTACGTATAACAGCCTTTCGTGGAAGTCTGTGAAAACCTACATTATGTAGTGAAGGCACAGTTTTTCCAGTTAATCTTAGTGAGGACCTATTTTCTCCAGAGATGGGGCTCCCTGAAGCAATTTGGCCTGTTGAGTAAACTAGTACTTGAAGAAATTTTTAAAATATGAAAGAAGTACCCAGTAGGGTAAAGAAGCTCCATGTCAGCTATGAGGATGATATCAGGATAAAAATAATTATTTTTCAAATAACCTTTGTTTTCTTTAGTTTCTATAATGATTCAGTACAGTAAAAGACATTTAAAACCAAAGTGTGCTTCTTAAGCCATATCCTTCCTATTTTGCGAGTATTTTGTTTACTGTTGACTTGTTGCAGAAATGCTACCTTTTGGATAGGGAAATTTACAAAAAATATAGGCAAGAATACTGTGGTAAACAACCAGCAGTTTCCATGTTATGTTTGATATTAAGAAAGCAAAGTAATACAGTGATGATGTAATGATTCCATTTCGTCATTTTCAGATGCTGTAATTGTTCAGTTCTTACATTTTTTTTTGGAGAGGGATCCCTGGAACCTTTAAAGACACCTTACTTTTAGACGCCACACTTCTGAATCTGTGCCTGAACTGAAATTGACCCATAGATCCTTGGTTTAGTCAGGAGATGTCACCATAAAGCTGATATTGCAATACTTGCTTCTGTTAAATTTGTATGTTCACCAACATTTTGGGAAGCCATTTGTTCCATCTAGGCATTACAGGTAGTTTGACAAAGAAAGTCCAGAACCACAGTCATGGAATAGTTCACTGATTTTTCAGGTTTTGTTCAGTATCAGTGAGGGTCTCATTTGATCACAGAATGATTGGCTCATATGGTGACTACAGGCCTATGATCAGGATCCCTGATAGTCTTTCAGTCTCTTTGTGATGCCAAGGTTTCTTTCACAGGGTCTTGCAAATGCATGACACTCCTCTGGGAGCCTGAGCATATCCTGCAACTTAACCAGGACTTTGCAAAGCTTTTTGACACTACCAGTCATCCAGTTTCATTTTAATTTGCTTATGTCAAAACATCTCATTGCTTTAGGAATTTCTAATTGAATTTAATGACTTACTGAAGTTTATTGTGCTTTAAATAAAAGATTTTTTAGAAGAATATAATCTAATCAGGAGTTCTAAATAAAAGAATTTTAAGGTATCACTCTGAAGCATAAAAAGACCACCAAATTACTGAGATATCCCTATGTAAAACGATTTTTAATGTTGTTACAGTTTTCTTGCTAAACAAGCCAAAAAGCTTAAGGAACATCCCTCCAAGTCTCCTATTGTGTTCCTCATGAAATTTTGATAAAAAACCTGTGTGCCTGATGAAAGTTTACAGTGTTGTATGTGGTGTGTGGTGTTTTTTTTTTTTTTTTTTCCAACTCTGCTTTGCTTTCAGAACATGCATTTGGCATATGTATACCAAAGGATGAAATTCCATTAGCAATTTTTTAATGGTGATTCACATAAAATATGGTTGGTATGCAGGAAATACTAGTTCCATTTGCCTCACTGACACTACATGTTCAGCCTCCAGGAAAGTGATGATCTAGTACCTGAACTAAAAACAGTTCTTAGAGGCTGATTGTGCTCTTGAATTTAGTAAGTATAAAAAGTTCTGTTGAAGTAATTATTAGATTTTTATTTAAACTAAGTCTGAAATATAACTGTATATATAAATTGGGCCAAAACCAATAGAGACAGTAACCCTAGCTCACCCACACTCAAATTGTTTATAACTGATAAGCTTGATTCCTTGCCCAGTTAGTGTAATTTGGATCTTGCATTTACAAAAGACCTACATGTTAGCTGTCAACTGAAATTGAGCTTAAAATATATATATATATTTTTTTCAGGCCATTCAGATATCAACTGATATTTTATAAGCAACACTGCAGGAAAGCCAACTGCATTCCCCAACCATTACTGTTGTAAAACTACCCTTTAGAACTCTATTGAATATAAACTGCATGAGATATTATATGCAATCT
Organism: Stictonetta naevosa; assembly: GCA_011074415.1. Taxonomy (NCBI): domain Eukaryota; kingdom Metazoa; phylum Chordata; class Aves; order Anseriformes; family Anatidae; genus Stictonetta; species Stictonetta naevosa. The sequence goes on from CM021729.1 coordinate 29,359,443, forward strand.
GTGGGAGGAGTAATTCCCTCCTGAAGTTACTTGAATCAAGTTTTACTGGGGATGAATGAACATTAAAATGCTTGGTTTGGATAAGCAAAAAAAGCTTGAAAAATGTCACAAACCTATAGGGATCCAAAGGTATCTCTTCCTGGTGTATCTTTCTCTGAGCTGTTTCAAGGGGTAGGGGATCAAACCCTAACGAGGATTTTGATAGGGAGGTGGCAGTCTACACAACTGCACTGGGTGACCAAGAAAATGCATGCTGTGTTGGCCAGTGCTAAGAGGGTGGAACCCTTTGTCCTCCTAATACATTGATGGTTTTAATAGTAAACATTCCTGTTGAGAACATAAAGCTGACTGCAGTAATAGTTCACTTCTAAGCATAGAGTAATTCTGTCATTTTTTGCTTTGTTGTTAGAGGATTTTTTAAGAGGCCTTTCAGTTTAATACAGTTATTTAGATGAGCTGAGGTACAGGCCTACAGCCTCATGCAAATGCTCATGTTCTTACTCAGCATTACTCTAAGTAATCTGTTGTTGTTGTAGGGTTTTCTTCGTTTGTTTGTTAAAAACAACTACAACAACAGACAAAACGTCTGTCTTTCAAATAGGTGCAGATAGGTTGCATTTATTATGCTTGTATCCAGTTTATCTTCCTAGTTAGTTCTGTTGTCTCCTAAGAGCTACCTTCAATCTGCTGATTGTTATGGGAGGCCGTCAATTCACGAGATCAGCATCTCCCTTCTCACTACATGATCTGCAGTTATTTTCTCCACTAAAATGCTTAGTTACTTCAAGTCTGAAAATTTTCCTACTTGAAATTTCAGTGAGATGTTCATCACATTTTTTCATTGCTGAAAACTACCCATTTTAGCATCAGCAACCTCTGCCAGAGGTGTGCAACTTCCAGGTCCTTATAACTTGCTTTTTTTTTTTTTACCACCTTTCATAAAGATAAGCTGGTTCTATATCCTTTCTGTAAATTCCTGTTGTGAGAGGTGTCTGCTTTACACCTCAATCACTATATTTTATTTTTTGTTTCTTTCCTTCATGCTTATGGCTCCTCTTGAGTTTCTGATTTCTACAAGCTGGGTGTCTGCTTCTCTTTATAAAAAAAGCAAGTTTCTTACAGGAAAAATGCTTTTTCCGTGCTTTTTAGAGAGAACTTCAGGGTGACCAGTCCCTGTAGATATGCCGGTAAAGCAAATAGGTAACATAATCTATCCAAACTTTTTGTAGTTAAGCAAACAACAGAATCCGAAAAGACTCTGTGGGTCTTGTCCTTTTGGGTCATGCCTTGCTGAAGTTCTAATAGTTGAAATCCATAAGGCATTCACAGCAGCTGTTCTCTTAGTTCCACTGCCCAGACATCTGTACTCATACAGTCTGTTACAGCTTTGGTTAAGAAGCCTCTTCATCAAAGGGCACTTGAACATCGTCAGTACTTACTGAGTATTGGCTCTTTGAAGGCACTTTCTGACTTAGTCCACATATTCAATTCAAATACATTTGTGAGAAGTAGTAAGCAAATGAATATTTTCAAGGCATCTGGCTGCAAAGTAACAGTAAGTTCCATGTTTGTTCTCATTTTCAAATAAGCTATCAGTAGAATGCTAAAATGTTATTTTCCATTTTTAATAGTTCATTTGTTTTGTTAGCTATATAGATGCATAGCTCTGATCATTATTCCTTAAAATATTGCATATTTGGTAGGAATACACAGCCAAAAATAATCTTCTCAATATTGTTAATGCAAGAAAGCTGAATCATAAAGGTACTTTAATTGTTTGTAGACCTTTCTCCTTTATGTTTTTAAATGTTGCTATCAGAAATAATCACATTTTCCGTCTTTTCAACTTTTACCTGTATTGCTGATACTATATCTTTATTAATGATAAAGTGAGTGAATTATTTTACTGAATCAGTGTAATTCCTTTTTTTTTTTTTTTTTTTTTTTCTGTTTTCCAAAATGTTTATGTTGATTAGCTCTAGGATTCTGCATTAAAATTAGTCTCTAGTAAATGATAGATTAAAGCACCACTGGCAAAGCTTAGCTTTCCTTGTCCTGTTTAGTAATGGAATTCCTAAATTGTAGTCACACCATTTTTGAGCAGACAAAAAGGAAGGTAGCTAAGCATTTTGCTGTGCGTGAGCAGTTAGAGGGCAAGCAGACACCATGCACCTTGACCACCTATTATGAAGCTTTTTGCTGCAATGTCAAGTGAAAGCGAGTTAATTGGGTGAAGCTGTAGAGCATGTTAGGGGCATGGTAAAGGGTTGCTGTCTGACAGCTGAATGTCAGCAGAAGCTAGTCAAGTGTGGCTGAGAGACAGAGACCTGTCACAAAGTTCATGTGGACTATAGCACAGTTAGGAAGATGAAATGCGGTTCTGTCTCACTTTCTCCCTCATTGCATTCAAGCACCTTAAGATTTCACACTGTATGTGTCAACCCTTGTTCTCTAAGCTGTTTTCTCCTAACACTTCTGCATTCAAATGATTGGACAGAAGATGCTAATGTTTGGCAAAATGAATGTAAATACACCTTTTTTCCTTTTTCTGCTAGAGTGGCAGTATGCATGCAACTCAGAAGAAACTTTGAAGGCTTACGTCAGACAGTCACACTGCCTAGGAGTTTAGATGATGACTGAATACATTTCTCAAGATAATATGAAGCTTGACACTTTAAATTGTTGGATAGGGACTGTTTTCCCTCCAGCACTGACAGAAGAAAAGGCTAAGCAGTGAGCAGTGAGAACTATTTCATGAGCCACTTGTGCCTCAGCATGGTGTCACGAGTGTGTTAGTCTCCAGCTGTAGTTATCTTCTTCTCTCTTGTTGGAAAGAAGCAAAGAGCTGTGAAGGTAACCATCAGAAAGAAATACTGATTAGAGGCAATAAAAACTGCAGGAAAATTCATACAGTAGAGAGGCTTACTTGGAAGCAACAGGAGCATCAGTTAAAGGCAACAACAACCTTGCAATATACTGATGCAAAACGTGGAGAGTTTTTCCAACCGTTTAGTAAGAGTACAGTGTACCTTTCAATGCTGGTTGCGCAGTACAAAATTAACCAATTGCCATTCAGGTTGGATATTAAGATTAAAAGTAAACGGAAGTTGTTTCTATTCTTGAGAAAGTGGAAGGACAGTGGTAGGCAATGAAGTCTGTAAGAAGTCTGCCTCATGAGGTCATGACCCTGTACTAAGGAACTTGGAAACTTCAGTTGAAGTCAATGAAGACTGAGCATTTCACCATGAAAATAGTGCACTACATAGTTTGTGTAGTGTTTTGGTATTATTACAGTGTAGTGCAGTCAACTTGACCTGAAAATGAGAGACATCCATGTGTATTCCACTGAATAGAGAGAAAATTCTGAAAGAGAGAATTACTATATATGCTGAATGGCAGATTTTTGGCTAAAATGTTTAGAAATCATCACAATTAGCTATGAAAAATCAAATTCCTTATCTTTAAGCCATCAAAACATTGAAGATATGGTGGTCTGATCTGGTAAGCCATATAATCCCATGCATTTCTTCAAACATACCGCGTTTAAGTGTGTTTGAATAAAACAGGATTTATTTTAGAAAAAAAAAAATAAAGTGTTATGAAATCTTTCTTTAATTGCTCCTAACTGAGCCTCTAGAGTGTGATTTCACTGAATGCATTAAATGCTAAAGCATTACAAAAGCAGAAAAAAAATATTTCCAGATATTTCAGAATTGTATATTTTTTCAATAATTTCTGGAAAGTGAAGAGGGAATTCTTTGAAAATGAAAAATGCCATTGGCTAGCAGAACCCAAGGAAGAAAGTGTGTTGTGTGTTTAACTTGCTGACTTAATGTGTAATGAGTTGGCAGTCCACTGAATTATTCTCTGATAGTAAATTGTTTCCAGAATCCAGGCAGGAGTGCTGACAATTAAAATTTATACTGAATGTTACAATTTTCCTACTTTATGTCAGGGCACAAATTTCATCTTACTGCCTCAGAATACAGAATTGCAAAATCATTGACATGGGAAGCAAACTTTCTGGTTTTGGCCAGCATACATTCCTCCTTTGAAGAAATTTGTTAACTAGTGCTGTATTAAACTGACACCACTAGTAATACTTTCCATTTTAAGTAGCAGTTTTTAGCATTTTCATCAGTCTGATGTTTTATTTATTTCACAGAGAGTGAGAAATGACTGTTTGAGCTACTTTTAACAGCAAACGAATGAGCAGCGTACTGAAGTCCATTGGCATTATGTGGCAAAAGCCTACTATTGCCAGTTTTAGGAATAGCAGTCTGAGAAGGAGGTTGTAAATCATTTGAAAATTTTCATCTTTTTACAGGGAAATAGGTTTTCCACATAAGTGCTGAAAAATGGCATCAAATATGGTTCTTGTTTCTTTAACACTTACTGGAATTCCTATTGCTATAGTGAAATTATGCAACATACAATGCCAGCATAGATGAAAGAAGCTGGAAAAAGTATTAGCCATCTGATGTGCTGTCTACTGGTATTAATGTGTATATGTATGTTCTAGATTCAGGGTAAGTAGAAGAGATAAGAAGAAATCAGTACCAGAAATCAATTGTGGAGACGTATATTGACTGTTTCCGACTTCTCTATTGCTCTCTGCTCTGTGCTTACCCCTTGCATTTCTTTCTGCTCTTGGATGGTTGTGCTGCATCTTCCTCAGAGATTTTAGAGGTTGCTGGAACTCAGAAAAAACTACAGCTTGCTCCTCCTTCTACACTTCTGTTTGCTGTCAGGCATCCTCACACACCTAGGTATCCTGTAGTCTGGTGATTTCCAATAAATAACACTTCGGCTTCATAATTCAACAGTCACCATTAATTTGCCAAGTGATATAACACTGAGCTTACTACTGCATCTGCATAATCACACAGTGAACATCTATAACTGAGTCTTTGTTTTATGTCGCAACTTCAGTATTATTCTTTCTGCCCTTTCATTTCATCCCTTTCTTGGTAATTTTCTGTTCTAAGTGGCTTCATTACTTCCTTACCTAAGCCAAAGAGATATATACAAGCTTGTTTTTCATAATCCACAAGTCTTAACTGACAAAAAAACCTTACAATTTTTTATTATTCTTATTTTTTATTTATAATATAATTTATGCCATAAAAAAGCGGAAGGGAAATTTGTGCTACAGTGTTTTGAAATTCAGTATTTGAAAGCAGTTTAAAGTTACTAAAATTAGTGGTGGGAAATCCCCAAATTGGGAGGAATTATTGTAACATACCAATAATAGAAGGCAATTGAAAAGTTGTGGTATTATAGTGAAAATTGTGGTCCAGTAAAATTATCCTTGCGTTGACTTTGCAGGCTGAAACCGTTCTGACTGATTTGTGGCTTCCACTCTGGTTATAGATTTTACTGCTACAATTGAAGATAAACAATATTCTTCCAACAGTGTGTTTCTACATGTAGTGATCTGTTTGCACCACTGCCAAAATAGATGCAGAGTTTTCTAATTCCAAGTGTCTGACTGTGCACATTACTTCACAAGTATTGATATATATAAGAAAAATAGGGTATCTTTGATCACAACGTGATGCTTTTGAGTAGGCTGACATCACAATAAAAACATACGTAAGAATATCATACATGGTGGTATTATAATAATCGCTCACAATGTCCTACATAATAAAGCAACCCTTTGGATGTCAGTTTTAACTTTGGTAAAACAGTGCATATGTCATGAGACATCCTGTAAACTAGATCCTAAATGTGATCAGAGGTTAGCCACAAAAGAGAATCAGTAGGGAATAGTTGTTTTAGAAATTGTTTTTCCATGTCTAACAGTAAAATATCGCTCGAGTTAGCTGTAGTTTAGAAAGCACT
>CM021729.1:29365389-29391445 GCA_011074415.1 Stictonetta naevosa
AAAATTATCTAAATGCATATTTATATGATGAATTATTATCACAACTCTTGTATATTGTTTGAGGTTGTCAGTTTAATACATATTTTTAAAAGGTGTCTAAATACAATAATGTTGAAAGAGCTGTGTTGGAGAAATTATCACTGCCTTTAAAATTTCTTTGTACAGGTATGTGTTCAAACAATGCGTATTGTAACAGTTCTGAGTGTTTTTTCTAGTAACCTATAGAAAGAATATTGTTTTCTTATTCATCGTGAGTGTATATAATGATATTGGATCAAAACAGTTCTTAAGAGTAACAGCCAAGATTTTTTTTTACATCAATCATATCATTATTAAATCCGATTTCCATTCTACTCAATAAACAGTATTCTGTTCTGCGTAAGAGGTACAGCACAGGATCTGGATGACTAAAGCAGAGCTTTTTTCCCCCAACAGTGAAGCTTTTATTGTAACATAGTCTATTGACTTGCTGCCAATCATTAAGTTTCATACATTTTTTTTGCAACTCTCAAAGGAAATCTGATTTCTTGTCTCCTTACTGGGATTTTGATGCCATATTCCTTAAAAAAAGCCCCAGACCTCATATATCTGGAAAAAGTATTATGAGATTGTAATTGTAGCACGTGATGTTTAATCACTCTGATATGCCGATTAACTGAGATGTTGAAAGCAGTACAAACCATCATGTTTACATTTGTCTTCAGTATTTGTTATCCAGAGTGAAACCTGTTAGTAGGTTATATCTTAGTGATTTCATTCATTTACACACAGAATTGTTCCTAGAACATCACAGGTTTGTTTGTTTGTTTGTTTGTTTTTTACATTTCAATATTTTCTTAGTATTTTCTTATGAATGTCTCTTTCTTTAGAGAGAATTTAGGCCAATTAATTAAAGTGTATAAATAACAAACTGTTAATTGGTGTAATAGGTGGATGCCTTCACTGAGATCTTATTATAGATATGCTGATACAAATGCAGTGAAGCTTGTTTGTGCTTTTGCTCTTTAATGGTTACCATTCTGCATAGTGTTGAGCACAGTAGGACTGAAAAGGTAGACTGTTACAGATCAGTACCTGACAGTTCTGCTGGTTACCTCATCCCTGTAACCAGCATAGTTCAGAAAAACTGGAGGCACTACCTCATTTTAACTATGTCCTTGAAGTAGTCATCTAAATTTGCTACCATATGGATTCGTAATGAACATGTAGCATAACTCGGCTGTTTACAGTAGCTGTAATATGGCTTGTGGTGAACCAGGAAATCAAAAGAGTTCGTATCAAAGGGAACTGTTGAAGTAGGTGTTAGAGGCAACCATTGATTTTTCTTTGGCAATAGTAACAGAGGAAAGGGGAATCTTTCATGAATGTGTCTTTACACCTATGACTGAGTCTGGATTTGTTGAAATATACACACTCACCGCTGCCTCTCTCTGTGTATCAGTGAGTCAGTATATTGGAAGCTGTGTGCCTGCACATACATGCATTTCTGCTTCTGTGTATATTTGTGTGTGTGCATGCATGCTCATGTGTGTGCATACACATGTACAGTGTCCCTCAAATGCCGAGGTTGGGTGTCTAAAAACTAAAATATAGAGGAGCTGTCTTTCATTATCCTACCTTTTGTTTTTTCCATAGTTACACTTTGCATGTATTGTATTATGTATTATGTATTATGTATTATGTTTTGCACATACTTTACGGCCTGATTTATTGTTATTTCCACAGCTATATAGTACCTTGGTTAAAATACCTTGGTAAACGGCAGAAGAGCAATATGACATCACATTGTTAATTTTTTTAAAATTATTTTTTAAATTATGAATATTTAAAGGAATACACAATGTCTCTCTTTAGCACTAAAAAAACTATTACTGGTGATATACTGGTATTATCCATAATCTTTCAAAGTAGAATGCACAATGTTTTGGTTCTGTGAGTTATTTAATGTTGAATTTTAACTGGTCTAACCTTTGTAACTGTTCAACTGAATGTCGAGACTCATTGAAAGATGAATTGTGTTCCCCAGCAATGTACATTCAGTGTATATTCTCTACCATCTTCTAACAGGTTAACATTCAAAGAGTATTTGATATCAAATTATGATAAAATATATTTAAAAGTAATTTATTACCTTTCATGGATAGCACAGCATATTTTTCCTAATAACAGTGACAGGGAGACTGTAGACGAAGTTTGTTTACTTGATTAAAAAAAACTCACTTAAAAATGATAATGTAAATGTTGCCTGTACATATTTTTAGTGCTTTAAATAAAGTAGGCTACAATTTCATAACGTTTATTAGTGCAGAATACTGTAGGTAATATCCTTTGCTACTGCTTATTAAAGATTAATATATATATGCAGGTATTGTATATTTTACAGAAGTGGTTGAAACAAGAAATAATCACTTGCAGATACTTCATATATATATATTTGTGAAAGGTATAATGAAATTATTTTTCTTGCTTATTTAACATTCCATTAAGATTCTTTTTGGATTTGCTTTTTATTATTATTTTATTTTACTCCAGGAATCAAGAGGGAGTTCAAACATCACAATGTCTTCAAGCTAGCAATTCAGCCTGACCAGAGCTGAATCCCAGATTTTTTGGCATTGCAAGCTGAACCTGACACATCCTACAACAGTTTTATGCACAATAGAGCCAATTCTCAGTCTTCAGTCTATTCCTTCAGCCTGAATGTCACATCCAGTCCCAAAAGAACAATGGAAAATGGATTTTCAGGTTCTTTGTATCAATAATCTTTTAGAAGGAAAAAATTGCATTAATGTAAAATGATGCAATTAAAGTGCAATTTTGTTGCTACCTTTGAATTGTAGTTCAGCGTTTGTATTTTTTGACATTAATTTTACGTTTTTATGAAAATGTGCATTCATATGTTCACATTTCTATGCTTCCTGTTCTTTGCATACGGTAACAGTTATTTTTTTAACTTTTATTTATTGCAGTTGCTCATTTCTTATGTAATATATTTTTAAATGTTAAAGAATGACACATTTTGGGTAATTTTCCTCAGTCTTAAAAAAAAATCAATAAGCCATTTTAGTCTCTATCTATCAAAGTTGTTTCATACTTGTCTATTTTAAAGCAGGACTGCAATACTTTAATAGGATTGAGAGAGCTATTTGAAATGTATGCCAATGATTCCTGTCATTTCATGGCAGCCCTGCCATGGTTCACTGAGCCCCCTCTTTTCTCTTGTCAGCTCAACTGAAGACAAGCATTTAGTTGCAAACTTTAAGCAGGTTGTGCAAAACAGAAATGATGTGACTGCTTCTCTTCCTGCACAATAATGTCACTGCTGGTCAATGTGAGAAGGTCAGGTTGCTCCTTGTAAAGCTACATGATACCACTTGCCTATTTGAACAAGTTAAGTTAACTGCTGAATCTGGTCCCTGCAGGCGTTGAAAACTCACCCTTTTATCAAGTCTGCATTTCATAAGAAAGAAGAACAATTGTGCAGGGAGGATTTCTGATGATATGTTTATGTACTTTATAAGGACAGTTCCCAAACCAGTGTTGCAGGTAATATATTTAGTTTAAGCTGAAAGACTTTAAAGTAATGGCTGTTTTGACCTTCAAATAGACTCCTTTTTTGTTGTTGTTGGTAGGACCCAAGAGTGACGCCCATCTTTGATGCTGACAGAATTTAAAGCAAGGCCATTGCCCTGCATTTTCTGCCTTGTAGCACACAAAAGTAAAATTGTATGTCAGGCCGAGATGTCGGGGAGCTGACAAGATGCCCCAGTGACATTTCAGCTGGAAAGAGCAAGTGTCTTGCAACCAAGTGGTCAAATATCAAATAATAGGTCAAGCAGGAAGGAGCTGAGTTCTAACCACAAAGAGGTTTCTGGTAACTTACTTGACAAGCTTTTGGGCGCTTTGTGGCTTGACAAAGTGATGTTCTGTTGGGTATCGCTAGACAGACTGTTCTTTATCGCCTTCAGAAGATCAGACATTGACATTGATTAAACTCTTTAACCCTTAAAGGTTAAATCGTAGCAGTTTCATCATTGTGAATGAAGAACAAAAGAAAATTTGTAATATACCATTTGTTTTCATATTAATCACTGAACTCCCCAGTGCTATTAACTTTTGATGTGCTATGTAGTTTTTGACAAAAAGATTTAATGCAAAATCTATATAATAGATTGTTTCTCATTATGGACCAGTGATACATTAGAAAAATAATATTATGCATTATGGAATTTGTAATTTTTTCTAATATGTCAAAGACAGGATTTGATTTTAGAGTCCTGAATACTGAAATTCCATTTTGTCTGGAAAACATTTGCATAGGTAATACACCACTTATGATGACCAAAATCTTCCAAATGCCTTTGTTTTCAGATGCCAGAAAGGCTGATATAAATCTCAAATATACACTCAAAGAACTTTAATCAAAGTTTCTAGTTTTCATATATTCTCTTTTACAAGTCCATTGCTCACAGCCATGATGTGCATGTTTGTATGTATGCAAAAACAAATAATATATCCTCCAGAACTCTCACGTGTAAGAGTTTGCTGATATAGGAAGAACACTAATTTTCTTTATGCTGATGTATTTAGTCTTGAACATTGAAGACAGAAGTTTTATTTCCCTACGAAGTCTTGGCTTACCACTTTCCTGATAGTGTCTGTTCCTGATAAAATCACTGTAAGTACTGCATTCTTCTCTCACAAATATAATGTCAAAAATCTTCAATATTTGCATGAAGAATGAAATAATTTGTGAGCATTTGTCTCTCTACTGTGTATAGAACTGTGTATGTGTTTTATTTTAAAAATATAATCTAAAGGTCCTCTACAGTTTGAGAGATAGTGCCTGTTCTTTCCTACATGTCCTTAAGATACAGAAGAAAATTTGTAACATATTTATTTGTCCCTTTCCCATCATTGCCAGTAAATGTGATATTGTGCACGTAGAAACAGAGGAAGGATTTATTTATGAAATACGTTTTTCTTTCCGAGTTCAGTATCTTACTGACACTAGGACTGATCTCCTCAAGTTACTTTAACTGCTCCAAGCATAAAGTTCATATGATTTTACACAGTCTGCAGCTTTGGTTAACTGAGTGCAATTAATAGGAATAATCTAGTGAGCTATCATTTCTCACAAGAACTAGCTCATATGTTTCATCAACAGGAGGACATCTACCTAATTCACTCTGTTTAAATATTGACCATCTGCAAGTTACAGACTTCTTAAACCCATCTGATTTGAAGAGACTTTGAAATATGTATTGTTTGGATGTCAGATGTCTCATTTGTAAAGGGAAGCTCCTCTTTTCCATGTTGGGAAGAAGTTTTTGAATAGTAAACTGGATTATCGTTAGTCAAATACTCCTATGTTGCTTTTCAGGAACCTTCTAAATTGGAGTTTGTGATAAAGTCAAAATGAATAGAAGAAATCCAGCTGGCAAGATCTCCTGTTAGTAGCCTACAAATGATCCCACCAAAGCATTTTGTTCCCTTTTTTGGGGACACAATGAAAATTGTGTTGCTTGTGTTGAATGTGGCAGCACAGTTTGGTAACAGTAGCTGCCAAAAGAGCATCATGACTGTTTTATACAATCTGCTCTCTTTGGCTTGCTTCAATAATTGCAAAGGTTCAGACCTTGATCCTTACTTTCAAAGCTCTGCATGGTTTGGGCCTGGAAATTCAGGAGAACTTCTTCCACTTGAGGAACCTCAACTGCATCATTAACATTATTCTGTGAGAACAACCAAACAGTTTTACTTAGAAGAAGGCCTGTGTTTGACGGGATTAAAATATTCTCTGTTTATTATTATTTTTTGTAATTGGAATGTCATGAGATAAATAATTGACCACACATCTGCCTTCTGGTATGTATAAGAATAAAATTTGTATTAATTTATTTTCCCAACAAGCAACTCATCTCTAAAATGAGACTGCAAATTATATGATTTCCTCCCTTCGATATGAAGTTCTGCAGTTGTTACTACAACTCTCTCTGTGTGTATTAGGAAAGAGTTTGTAACGAACTGCATTATCACTCTACATGCTGTAAGCAATTAGTGCTAGAGCAGTAGCACAGCACAGCTTTTCAGCTCTCACTTACACACAGACACAGACACAGACACACACACACACACCACCTGAAAGGACTTTGGATCTCTTTACCAAGTTAATCAAGGACGTTTGTGGTTGGAAGGCAATTCGTGGTTAGAAGGCACCTCTGGAGATCATGTAGTCTCAGAACATGGTTAGCTACAACAGGTTGCTGAGGGTCATGTCCAGCCAGGTTTGCATATCTGCAAGGGTGGAGATTTCAAAATCTCTCTCAACAACTTGTTCCATTTTAAATTCACCCTCAAATTACATTTTTTTTCTTCTTATGTTTAAGTGGAATTTCATATGTTTCAGTTTTTGTCCATTGCTGCTTGTTCTATCACTGAACACAACAGAGAAGAGACCATCTCCGTCTTAGTTACTTCACAGGTATTTATACACATTGATAAGATGCCCCTGAGTCTTCTCTTCTACAGGCTAAAAAAACCACAGCTCCCTCAGCTTCTCGTCATAAGATGGATGCTCTAGCCCTTTCATCAATCATCTTTGCAGCCCTTCACTGGACTCCTGTATGTCCATGTCTCTTGCATCATGGGGAGCACAGGACTAGAGCTAACACCAAGGTGTGGCCTCATCAGGACTGAACAGATCACCTCCCTTAACCTGCTGGCAACTGTCCTTTCAATGCAGCCCAAGGAAGCTGTTCGCCTTTGTGGCAAGGGTACATTTCTGTCTTATGGTCAACTTGGAGCCCACGAGGGCCTCCAGGTCCTTTTCTGCTAAGCTGTTCCACTGTCACTTGGTCCCCAGTCTGCCTTGAACCACCATCTCGACCACTCCTCCCAGTTCTGTGTCAACAGCAAACTCGTAGAGCGTACACTGCATCCCGCTTGCCAGTCAGTACTGACCCTGCAGTACACTGCTAATGACTAGCCTAGAGGTGAACCTGGTGCCACAACCCTTTGAGCTCAACTGTAGACAGATGTGAATCCACCTTGCTGTTCGCTTGTTCATATTTCCTTACATCATAGTGGGATATTTTGCTGCTTAAAGACCTCTCGAAACTCTCAAACACCGCGAAAGCCCTGTTTTAAATGAAATGCATTATTTTATATAATCTGTGTGTCACTTTGATCATTTTGATCATTTGATCACTTACTGCACATCTGATCATACTGCTGTCATTCTATACTTGAAAGGCTATCAGTGTTCTTATTGTTACCAAAGTGCACATATTCAGAGGTATAATTTAGCACCTAAAAACTATTTAAATTCTCTTTAGAAACATTTTTCTCTTGATGTTTTCTGTTGTTGTTTGTTTATTTTTGGTGAAAAAATACCAAGAAGCCTTTGGTAGTATCACAGTTTGTTACAAATCTTTGTGCGAAGGATAGCTTTCTTCCATTGCTGGTGATGAACACCAAGCTTTCTCATTGTTTCTCTCGTCGTTGTTAATCGGCCTTGAAATTTAAACTCACAACAAGGATCTTTCAGGAGATTCTTTCCTATCTTTTCAGCTTTCATCTTGCCCAGTATAAAGTTAGCAGATTTTGCCCAATTCATCTTTACTTTAGTTTTCAGAAGATTATATTTTTTGGACGATCTTTTCACATTAGGCTCTTTGTATGCCCCAAAATTTACCTCAGTATTTATTCAGAAAGTATTTAAGTGTCTTCTTTCCTCTGTACTGAATATTCACCTAAACCAGTGGAATTTGAAGTGATCTTAGCATATATTAAAACAAAATTATTTGTCTCCTTTATATATGACATTTTTGGATTAAAAATTGTATAAATATGTACCCTGGTATATCTACCTCTGCTGTGACTTTAATTTTACAGATGTAGACTTGGTTTTCAATTTGGTCTCTGTAAATGGACCTTCCACATCAATGGGAGATGGAAGGTGACATACTCTTTGTCATGCTAATGCAGATCTCATTGCTGACATGGGGAGCATCATATAGGGATTTTGTGCCGTTTCTATAATTTAATGTATTGTAGTTGGATGCTAACGTTAAAAAAAAAAAATGTTTCTTACTTTATGAACAAGTCATTCAGCAATACACAAGAAACTGAATATTTGTCTGCCAATTCTGATGTCCAGTGACCTGATAAATAAAATTGAACAAGGACAGAGAAAAATATGAAGAACTATCTGAAAACTAAATTGTTTCCAGTGGATACTCAGCAGTAAGCAGGAAAACTCACTGAACAATTTTTCTTCACTTCTTGTTCACTACTTCTACCTCTGCTTTACTTCTTGTCTCTTCATAACATAACACTACTAATAATCATTACTGATATTAGATTGCCTTCTCATGGCTCTACTGTGCCTAATTAAAGCTTCAGAGGTTGCTGGATTTTGTTTTGACTAATTAAATAAAAATAATTAATTCAAAATAAAGAACATTGGATTATTTTTAAGCACAAGTATTGTGTGCATTACTATATAAGTATCCTTTCTTTTTCTTGATAAACAGATTTATAACCTCCAAGTACATAATGGCAACAGGACAGGTTGTTCAAAATGAAGGCAGCCATGCCAATTATGTTTAATACATAAACATATCTACATTTCTTTTTGCATGGCACATAGCTAACCCACAGCAGCTACACTAACTGTTGACTTGTTAATGCCTGAATGGTTCAATTTACAGGAGTGGTCTGGTACTAAAAGTCCTGGTGACAATCGTCATAGACTGTGTACTTGTGAACAATAGTCTTTTAAGTAAGGCTTAAGCACTTTTACACTTTTCTGGGAAAATACCATTAGATGGAAGAATATGGCATGTGCATAGCAGTGATACATTTGTATGAATCAGGCAAAAGCTTTCAGTAGCTCCTAGTGCATGCTATGTTGATTTGCCAGACCATGACTCTGTACATAAGGTCTTTCTAATGAGGAGGATTCTGCTGGTGCACACAGGCTTAGACTCAAGGTTATACTTCATTCCATAATATCTTGATGGCATTTGAGATTTTTGATGAATAAAAAATTGTTTTAAATTATTCCAAATCCTTTGTTCACAAGGTAGTTGTCCAAAAAAACAAGGGAATTAGGAACTGAGTGTGAAGTGCTTTCCTATCTCTGTGCCATGTGAAGGTTAATAAAGTTTTTTCCCATAAACAATTGCATGGGAGAAATATTTTTGCAATATGTGTTTGCTGTAAAAGATACATTCTGGTTTCAGGCTTTATTCTCAATTGGCTTACTGATACAAGTTTATGTCAGACATTTGGGTTGGGAAACTGTATGTATTAAAGCACTGACCTTAACGAGAGTCATGCAGTTAAAATCCTGCACAGTTCTTTTAAAATGTCAGGGGTTAATGTTATTTAAATGCAGTATTTGGTGGTTTAATTGAGTCATGCTTCGTTGTCTTTTACTGCACATTAATGCCAATGAAACACTGATTGTTGACAGAAAGTTCTCTTCAGCAAAGTATACGCTGACATATCGTGCTACTATAGAAGAATAGTTCAGAAGGCAGAACAGTCTTGCCCTGCTGGAGCAGGAATCCTATACTGTCTAAGTGGTGGCAACTTTCTTTATACACTGACAGGAAATGTGAACTAGATTATTTTTTTTTTTTCCTTCTACATGTTTTCAGGCTGCCTCCTGAGAGGACTGATAAGACAGAACTGTTGGGTCTTTAGATAAATAAATTCACCTGAAGATTTTTGATGTGTGTGTTACATAAGTTAGTAAATGTATCTTGAAGAGTGTAAAGCCAACTTCAGAAAGGTTTGTTGTAGGACCATTCTTGAATAGTTTTTGTAAGCTGGCCTGAGGACAAACCAGTGGCTTTTCATCTTGTCTTTGTCTAAGTTTAGAAAAAATAACATCATGTTATTTCTTCTGTATACTTCTCAATGTTAAGTTTGCATGCCGGTCTAAAACTGTCACGGGGAAATAGACACTGGCATGGTACACAAGGTATAGAAAATACTGTAAATTGTGGAGTCACAGTCAAGCAAGAGGTTTTGAAGAGGAGTATGAGAAGCAATATATATTATTGAGCTTACAAGAGCTTGTGTGCACAAGGGTGGTGTAATTTCATACTGTGCTTTTACGTGGTAGAATAACTCTTCCAAAATAACAGCCCTCATATGGACAACTGCTATAAACTTCTCTATTTCAGCTGAAGTAGTCTCCAAGCTGCTTGTCTAGTCCCACAGGTTTTTTGCTATGCTTTTGGGCTCTGTGTTTTGGGCTCTGTGTTTTCCAGGATTTTTCTTATGACTGCAGGATACTTTCTGGAAGTCATTAGAATTCTGCATCCTGGAAACAAGATTGCAAGTTTGCACAGTAGGAATTACTGGTGGTTTTGCAGACCTATATTTTCTTCCAAGATCTACACTAAGCCTGTTGTATATTATAGAGAGCAGTGTAGTTCAGCAGGCAGGGCCTGTAGAGCTCTAACCTGCAGGACTAAATTCTTTTATCTGCCACTGACGCAAGGGAAAAAAAATAAACACAAGCCAATCAACCAAACAACCAACCAAAAACAAAACAAAACAAAACAAAACAAAACAAAAAGGAGTCCTGTCATCTTCCAGAAATTTAAAACTGGGCTGCAAAGAACACTGACCAATACTTCCTATTTTACCCAGAAGCAAGCAGGTAGAACCAAAAGGCTTGGTGAACTCTTGAGCCCCTAAGGCAGAACATGTTATATTATTAGTAGGAGAGAAGGGGAAATTCAATGATTACCAGCAAGCTAAGAAGTTTTCTTTGGCATTGTAGATAAACCTATTTTTGAAGGACTGAGCAAAATATCATATTCTTAGGCTAACTGCAAAGCAGTTCTAATCAGTTCATCAAACAGCTCCAAGGAGGAAGGCACAAAAAATAAACACTTGGAAAAAAACCTGTGGTAATATTTTTATAATAGACATCCTAATTTAGGGAGATAAGATAAAAATGGAGACCATTGAGAAACAGCTTTAATTGTGGAAGACCAGAAAGAAAAGAAGACTTGCACATCCTTAATACCTTCAGAGGACACGCAACAACTATAAGTCTACGGGCCCTGATGACATGCATCCCAGGTTTCTGAATGAATTGGCTGATGCAGTTGCCAAGCCACTCTCCATCATATTTGAAAAGTTCTGGCAGTCAGGAGAAGTCCCCAGTGACTGGAAAAAGGGAAACATCACTCCCATTTTAAAAAGGGAAGAAAGGAAGACACAAGGAACTACGGACCAGTGAGCCTCACCTCTGTGCCTGGCAAGATCATGGAACAGATCCTCCTGGAGGCAATATTAAGGCACACGCAGGACAAGAATTTTATTCAGGACAGCCAGCATGGCTTCACCAAGGGCAAATTGTACCTGACCAATCTGGTGACCTTCTGTGATGGAGTGACTGCACCAGTCAACAATGGCAGACTGATCTATGTCATCTACTTGGAATTCTGTAAGGCCTTTGGCAAGGTCCAACACAGCATCCTAATCCCTAAATTGGAAAGATATGGCTTTGAAGGATGGACCATCTGGCAGATAAGGAATTGTCTCTGTAGCCATACCCAGAGGGTAGGAGTCAATAGTTCTATGTTCAGGTGGAGGCTTGTGATGAATGGTGTCCCTCAGGGGTCCATATTGGGACTGGTGCTTTACAGTATCTTCATCAATGACATAGATATTGAGTGCATGAGAATTGAGTGCATCCTCAGCAAGTTTGCAGCTGACCCTAAGCTGAGTGATGCAGTGGATACTGCAGAAGGAATGGATGCCATCCCAAAGGACCTGGGGAGGCTGGAGAAGTGGGCCCACGTGAACCTCATGAGAGTAACAAGACCAAGTGGGAAGTGCTGCACCTTAGATTAGGGCATTCCCAGACATGAGCACAGACTGGGAGAAGAACACACTGAGAGCAGCCCTGCTGAGAAGGACTTGGGGGTTCTGGTGGACGAAAAGCTTGACATGAGCCAGCAGTGTGTGCTTGCAGCCCAGAAGGCCAACTGCATCCTGGGCTGCATCAGTAGAGGGGTGGCCAGCAGGTGGAGGGAGGTTATTGCCCCCCTGTGCTCTGCCCTTGTGAGGCCCTACCTGGAGTACTGTGTCTAGGTTTGGGGCCCCCAGCACAAGAATGTTGTGGACCTATTAGAGTTAATCCAGAGGAGGGCTAAAAAGATGATGAGAGGGCTGGAGTACCTCTCTTATGAAGAAGGTTTGAGAGAGTTGGGGCTGTTCACCCTGGAGAAGAGAAGGCTCTGGGGAGACCTCATTTCAGACTTTCAATACTTAAAGGGGTCTTATAAAAAAGATGGAGGACTCTTTACTTGGGTAGATAATGATGGGACAAGGGGAAATGGTCTTAAACTAAAAGAGGATAGATTTAGATCAGACATAAGGAGGAAGTTCTTCACTGTAAGAGTAGTGAGGCACTGGAACAGGTTGCCTGGAGAAGCTGTGGATGCCCCATCCCTTGAGGTGCTCAAGGCCAGGTTGGATGGGGCCTTGGCCAACCTGATCTAGTGGGTGGCATCCCTGCCTACGTCAGGGGGACTACAGTTAAATGATCTTTAAGGTCTCAATAGATTAGTATTTGGGCATAAAATCCTGTCTGTGTCTCCATGTCAGAAAAAAAAAAAAAAAAAAAAAAGTAATCTCTTATGTGAACTGCTCCTTAAAAAAAAAAAAAAAGCCAGAGAAACAAATAAACTTTTCACATGGAGTCCCTTTCTCTAAGAGCCTGAATGTAAATTGTCCTAAGTGAAATCTTCTAACCATTTTTACTACAGTACTTTAAAAAATCCACAGATGAAAAATGTTTTCTATCTGCATAGTTATTTCATTGTCATCTCTACTGTATTAATATTCTGCAGTCCATGAAGATATCCTAATTTACTGACAATGAATATTTTCTCCAGTGTAAAACATTAATCTCCACAATTCTAACTACATTAAATGTCCTCACTAAGTATATGTGAAATACTTATGTTGTTTGGATTTGCACTTCTGTACCTAGTTGATTGGCTGATTACTGCATGGGGAAAAGTAGGGAAATCAATAAACATTACTACTGGGATATTGGATTTGCCAGAGTTTCAACAAATTGCTTAAAACCTAGGGGAGAACACCCTGACTGAATGACTTTGGACTGTCACTAATTTTGAATTTAAAAGGAAGTGATAAATAGGACTTTTTATGAATGGCTGGGACATGTTTTCCTGCAAGAAAAAAATAAAAGTTGCCTTTTTTTTTTTTTTTACATAAACAAAACTAAATAACTTGCTAAGGCATTTACTGTCCATTTAATTTTCAGGAGAATTTGCCTACAATAGTCTTCTGTGGTCACAGGTCCTCACCAGACTACAAAAGACTAAAGATTTACATATGATTCCATTCTCTGCAAAAGAAAATTAAGTTCCTTTACCTATCAGTAGCAACTAGCTTAACAGTAGGCTGAGCAGGAAGATAAGATTCTTCCTATTTCAGCAAAAATGTTTCTGTCTCACGTACACACACAGCTTGACTTCCTGAAGGGTACAGATTAAACGGTTGGGGTTATTTGAAAAAGTGTCTGAAGTCCTCCTCCTAGCCAGAAAGAACTGCACTATAAAGATTTATAATTTGAAAGGGAGGAGTTTCCTCTTTTTGGTGCTGCACAAAAAGCCTTGGTTTCTTTTAATAACTGAAATGGTTTCTACCTCTGTCTGAGTCTGCAAGAACCTCTTACAAAGTTCACAGAGTAGTTACAGTTCACCGCATGAGCTACTCAAATACAAACTTATTTCTTTGAGCAGCTGCTAGTCATTTTTGTTCATTGTCTGTTGGCTAATTCACGACCAATTTAGAGACTATAAACCTGACGCTCCCAGAAAGATATAAATCCGACGGACATGAAATCGTGAAATTGAAATATGTGGAGCTACTTGGGTTGACTTTAGACTGGAATCTGGGCTGTAGTCCTGAGGAGAGTTCTGATCAAATCTGATCAAATTTTCTTCATGGCATCCACATTTTTTTTTTTTTTTTCAGTTGCACTTTTATGTCTGCTTGGTTCCTCTTATTATATATGCGTATAATAATACTATGTATGCATGTATATATATACTTCACAATTAAAATCCTGCTTTTTCCAGAATGAAGGAGTTCTCTGTGAGAAAAAAGGAAGAAAGAAAGTAGTTCGAAATAGTGCAGCTCTGATTGTTTCTAGGATTGTCATGTGCTAGAAATATAGTCATGTGCTAGAAAATAGTTTAATTATTGTCAGAAATACAGGGTACCTGAACTGGGCTATAAACCTGATACCTCAGTTTCCTTAGAATCATAGACTTGCTTAGGTTGGAAAAGACCTGCATAATCATCAAGTCCAACTGTTAACCTAGCACTGCCAAGTCTACCACTAAACCATGTCCCTAAGTTCCACATCTACATGTTTTTTGAAGACCTCCAGGGATAGTGACCCTGGGCAGCCTGTTCCAATGCCACATAACCCTTTCAGTGAAGAAATTTGTCCTAACATCCAATCTAAACTTCCCTTGGTGCAACTCGTGGCCACTTCCTCTTGTCTTATCACTTGGTCCTTGGGAGAAGAGACTGACCCCCAACCTGCTACATCCTCCTTTGAAGTAGTTGTAGAGCATGATGAGATCTCCCCTGAGCCTCCTTTTCTCTAGACTGAACAACCCCAGCACCCTCAGCCACTCTGCATAAGACTTCTTCTCTAGACTCTTCACCAGTTTCATTGCCATTCTTTGGACATGCTCCAGCACCTTGATGTCTTTCTTGCAGTGAGGGGCCCAAAACTGAACACAGTATTCAAGGTGTGGCCTCACCACAGCTGAGGACAGTGGAACAAAGATAATCCTGTTGGCCACACTTTTTCTGATACTATTTTGTGTTCTGAATACCAACATTTTAACACATTTTCTTTGCCCTGCTTATTCATGTGTTTGGCTTGTTTAGGGGCTATACCTTGCTTATGATTGCTTCCATGATGGTACCACACCAGTGATGTGATCATTCTCACAGATCACAGAAGAAAGTCATCTAATTCATAAACTATTGCAACAAATTACTGCAAGCAAGCCACTGGCTGAAAGTTTTTACAAATCACAGAAACACAGAATCACCTAGGTTGGAAGGAACATCTTGATATTATCTAGTCTGAGCCCCCTGCTAAGAGCAGGGTCATTAGAACAGGTTGTCCAGCACTGTGTTGGGTTTTGAAAAGTCTCCAACAATGAAGACTCAGCTTCCTCTCTAGGCAACATATACCAGTGTTTCACCACGTGTACTGTTAAAAAAAAAAAAAAAAGTATTTTTATTTGCAGCTGGAATTTCATGTATCACTGAGCACCACTGAGAAGAGTCTGGCTCCTTCATCTTCAGTCCCTACTGTTAGGTATTTATACACATG
Source organism: Stictonetta naevosa (assembly GCA_011074415.1). Lineage (NCBI taxonomy): Eukaryota > Metazoa > Chordata > Aves > Anseriformes > Anatidae > Stictonetta > Stictonetta naevosa. The sequence continues at coordinate 29,380,817 of CM021729.1, forward strand.
GATAAGATCACAGAATCATAGAATGGGTCAGGTTGGAAGGGACCCTAAAGATCACCCAGTTCCAACCTCCGTGCCATGTGCAGAGACACCTCCCACCAGACCAGGTTGCTCAAAGCCTCATCCAGCCTGGCTTTGAACACTTCCAGGGATGGGGCATTCACAGCTTCTCAGGGCAACCTGTTCCAGTGCCTCACCACCCTCTGTGTAAAGAATAGAATATCAGTCTTATATTTAATCTAAAGCTCCCCTCTTTTAGTTTAAAGCCATTCCCCCTTGTGCTATTGTTACACTCCCTGACAAAGAGTCACTCCCCAGCTTTCTTGTAGGCCTCCTTTAGGTACTGGAAGGCTGCTATAAGGTCTCCTTGGATCCTTCTCTTTTCCAGGCTGAATAGTCCCAACTCTCTCATCTTGTCTTCATAGGAGAGGTGCTCCAGCCCTCTGATCATCCTCACGGCCCTCATCTATGCTCATACTTCCATGTCCTTCTTGTGCTGGGGGCTCCAGAGCTGAACAAAGTGCTCCAGGTGGGGTCTCATGAGAGCAGAGCAGAGAGGGAGAATCACCTCCCTCACCCTGTTGGCCAATCTTCTGATGCAGCCAAGGGTACGTCTGGCTTTCTGGGCTGCAAGCACACACAATGCTGGCTCATGCTGAGGTTCTCATCAACCAACAGACCAAGGTCCTTCTTCTCAGGACTGCTCTTAATCCATTTTCTATCCAGCCTGTTTTTGTGCTTCGAATTGCCCCTATGCATATACAGGACCTTGCATTTGGCCTTGTTGAATTTCATGAGGTTCACATAGGCCAAGCTCTCAAGTCCATCAAGGTCCCTCCAGAGGGCATCCCTACCCTCCAGAGTGTCAACTAAACCACACAGCTTGGTTTAATCGGTGAACTTGCTGAGAGTGTACTCAGTCCCACTGTCCATGTCACTGACAAAGATGTTAAACAGTGCTGGTCCCAGTACTGACCCCTGAGGAATACCAGTCATCACTGGTGCTCCAGTGAGAGGTGGAGAGATGCTCCAGCCTCCTGATCATCTTTGTAGCTGTCCTCTAGACTTGCTCCAAAAGGTCCACATCTTTCTTGTTTTGGGTTACTCAGACCTGGACACAGCACTCCAGGCCTCACAAGGACAGAGCAGATGGGGACAATCCCCTCCCTCCACCTGCTGGCCACCCCTCTGTTGATGCAGCCCAGGATGCAGTTGACCTTCTGGGCTGCAAGCATGCACTGCTGGGTCATGTTGAACTTTTCATCCACCAGAACCCCCAAGTCCTTCTCAACAGGGCAGCTCTCAAGAGGTTTTCCAGTCTGTGTTCATGTCTGAGATTGCCCTGGCCCAGGTGCAGCACCTTGCTCTTGGAATTGTTGAACCTCATGTGGTTCACATGGTTGCACTTCTCCAGCTTGTCCAGGTCCCTTTGGCTGGCATCCCTTCCTTCTGTTGTATCAACCACACCACTCAGCTTGGTGTCCTCTGCAAACTTGCTGAGGGTGCACTCGATCCCATCATATATGTCACTGATAAAATTATCAAGCAACACCAGTCCCAAGTCAGACTCCAGAGGGACACCACAGAATATGACCATATTTTCCTCATCCAGAGTTTAGGTCTTGCACACAGGTATAGAGGTATCTCTGCAACTCAAGTTTATCAAGTTTATTTATTTATTTATTTATTTATTTATTTTCCATGTCGAATAGGGGAAATTCTCAGAGTAGTAAGGAAATTGCCTAAAGCATTTATTTCTTCTGAGTAGTTAATAGAACCTCTCTGTAGTTTTTTTTTTTTTTTTTTTTTTTTTTTCTTAATGAATACTTCTGAAATAGGTGGTGAGTAAGAACAGATAATATAACACATGGATAAAAGTGGAAATTATAGAAACTGCTGATGTTCAGAAAATAAAAGGGCTGGTAATAGCAATTAATGATTGTGAAGTCCGCTACTCTGTTCTGTGAGATGTTAAAACCACGTCTGAAAAGGGGAGAAGATTAAAATATATATTGATTGGCTCATGGGCAAAAGGTAAGGTTTAAAAGCAAAGAATTGACTAATATACATTGTATTAATTAAACTCTTCTCATCACTGTGAATAAACAGGACTGATACCCCATATCTGTAAATTCCTGAATTGATTCCAAACTGAGTGTACTTCAAAGGTCTGATGTCTTGTAAGGCAGAAATCACCTTCAGAAGTTTCTTTTTCTGCAGCTCAGGGGTTCTGCAATAAACAATATTTTCTGCTGCATGACTTTTGTTCTGAGTTTTCCTACTGATTTAGCAGGCAACACATGGTGGGTTGACTGGTAAGACAGGTCCTACTCACTAATAAATGTCTTCTATAGAGACAGTCGAAGAAAAAAAGACAATCAGCTGTTGATAACCAGATGTGACACAGTTATAAAATATTTGGATTAAACCTGCAGGCACGGAGACTGCATGGTCTTTTGAGAATGGACAGTAAGGGTGGTGCTTTGGAAGAAAGACTAGTAGACTATACAGAGACTAAGGTTGTGTACCTCTTCTGTGAAATCCTGCCCTATTGAAGTCAGTAGTTATTTTTGGCCTTTTATTTCACTAAGACCTATATTACACCCAAGACAGATGCACAAGAACCTACTAGGGTCCTCAGTGCTTTAAGAAATGTTACTCTGGCAACAAACGATTCTCAGTGTTTGTCCTCTCCTTGGGTGAGTAGGTGCAGTAGATTTTTTTTGCTACTGGAAGTAGTATTGATACTCAGCACTCCTTTTCTTTTGAGACTTTGAAGTTAGTGCTCCATGCTCATTTTAAGACTGTTGCAAGCATGGCCCAAAGAAGTATTAAAGGACTTGTCTAAGCTAAAATACTCCCTACACTAAGATGAATAGACCACAACTATTCTGCCTCCTTATTTTTATGGGTCCCACTGCCCTCATCAGTGGTTTGGTCACATATTTCTGTAAGTAAATTTTAAAGTTTAGAAGAAAGTGGCTGTCTTGTGACTACATAGTGTCCCCAGCTTGTATGAAGTTTATATATAAATCCCTATTGTCTTTTCTATACTTACCTTTTACTATCATTGAAAGGCTATCCTGTCATGGAGTGTTGCACAACCAGAAAAGGTCAGCAGCACAACTAGCAAAGAATGTAGGAGAAAATGGGTCACTCCTTGCCATCAGCTGAAAACACAGAAGGACATCTACAGTTTAGCAGATTCCTTAAGTAAAAAGATGTAATTTGAAACTCAACATGCATAAATCAGATTGACTCAGCTTTGCTTATTAGCTAGTTTGGTTGGTTATTTTTGAATGTGAACAAAAATTATGTGTCCCAAAATGTTAGAAAATGAGCTGCACCTTGGCCATCTCCACAGTATAGGCCCTGTGTAGGCAGCAGAGGTACAGTTGCCACTACAAGCATTGACTGACATTTGTGATGGCTGTGCTTTTTGCCAAAATCATCCTTTCTTCAATCATTAACTTTTCTAGTTAAGCCGTTATGCATTTTTGCATTCAGAGTCTTTTGCAGATAGGAGGTGGTGTCTTTCTTGGCTAGCTAGTTTCTTGCCCATCTCCTCTGAAGTGCTGGCTCTCCTCTACAGGGCAATATTGCTCTAGAATTGGTGAAGCTGAAATGGACTGACACCTTTGAGAACTGCTAGCTGCTTCTTTTATTCCTATCACTATTCAGACAGCACTGCTATGTCATCCACAATCTTTTCATTTACTTCCCTTCATTCTTATCTGATGCCCTTATTGGAGTTTTTGATTGATTTCTGCTACTGCGTCACCCAGTCAATTGCAACACTGTGCAGTGCAAGGTTTAAGAAAAAAAATGCCGCCGTTGTTCCTACATAGGCAGTCTATAAGCTCCTTCAGGATTCCCTGCTGTTTGTTTTCACATAAGATTCAGCATGGTTTCTGGAAAAGCCAATGATCTCACTAGCAAAGATGCAGTGGTAGGATCACTATGGAGATTTCTGTCTGTTTCTCTTGCCCAAGCTCCTTGAAAAAGTGAGGAAGTTGATTATCACAGTGTTTTCAGTACTTAGCACTGCTCTGTAATATGTCAAGTTGTATCAGACTGGGGAGCTTCATACTGTCTATGCTCAGACTTCTATTTCCAAAGGCATCAATTAACAAATTAGCAATCCCACCTCATGAGACAACTGAGAAAGTTTGCCGTATTTTTGCTATCATAAAAACTTATATCACCTGGTACTTTCCATCTAAAGAGCCTACTACTTCATTGGATGCAGTGAAATATTAAAACCTGTTATTTACAGAAATAAGCTGAGAAGCAGAGGGATTAAGTAAGTGTTTGGCCTCAAATACTGGTCTAGTCAAGAACAAATTTTAAAATAAAATTATGGGATCCAGGTTCTTAGCTCTCCGTTCAAAACACCAAATCACATTAATTTGTTTGTTTGTTTGTTTGTTTTTGGTTTTGTGTGTGTTGTTATTTCACATGCTTTCCACTCATTAAAAACAAACAAACAAACAAAAAAACCACCTATTTCAGTGGTAATGTATGGTTGAAACCTTCAAACTAAGAAAATTCAACATTTTCTTCCAAGACAGCTTCAATCAAAAATGAATTGTAACTGGCCTTGGAGATTAATATTGCAAACTCACAGCTAAATTAAATGCACAACCTAGTTCTGGCAACTCTATTCATGAAAACAGTCCCTTTTTCTTTAGTGGTGCCATGTTCAGAGAGACACGTTCCTGGCATAGCCTTGTTAGAATTTGTAAAATGTGTTAATTCTCCACCCTTTTTTAGAAAGTAGTTGTATAAAGGATGGAACTAGCATCATTCCTCTTGTATCTTTCCTAGTGAATCAGTTCAGTTAGTTTCTTGTGAAGACCGTCTGGAGGCATGGGTGGAAAACACGTGTAATCTGGCTTTTATGATAAACTGCCTGAAAATGATGACTGAATAAATATTTTTGAAAGTGAGCAAAGTGCATTTACTTGCCCTTTAAATCCACTTACAGAATTGGCACCAGTTCTCCTTTTTGTTTGGTTTTCTCATTCTGTCATGTTAAGAAGAGACCTGTGCTGCTAGTATCTGTCAAACTCCCCCCCGTACTGGAAACATACTGCAGCTTGTCCCATTGGAGACACTCAGGCATATTGTATTCAAATCTTACTTTTGCTGAAGATATGTACCTGCAGTTCATCAGGCCAATGCAATGAATAATTAGGATTAATTAGAATGAAATCTAGCAAATCACCAAAGCCAAACAGAAGGTTTAGAAACAACCACGCAAAACCAACCAAACAAAAAACAGTGATCACAACTGCTGAATTTCTGTACTGGGCATCATGCAGTTTGAAAGAAGAGAGCCCTATGAATAGATGCTATTGTCTGGGAGAAGAGTAGGGAAAGAAGGAGATGACCTGCAGGTTTGCTCATGGGCATGAAGTGTCCCTGCAGATATGCAGGACACCTATTTATTGTCTGTCTGAAGATTTGACTCAAAGATCCAGCTCTGTTTTTGGCTTTCAATGCTGGGCTGTCAGTCCAGCAGGTTTCTATCTTCTAAGGGTTTGAAGATGTATTTTGCTGTCTATTAAGCCCACACAGACACCAGCTGCATTGGTGGGCAGACATGATGGGTGTTCAAAGCATGTTCCTTTTGTAGCAGGATGACAGGACTGGTCATGTGGAGTGAGGGCTTAAGAAGACATACCAAAAGGAAACCTGGCATTAACCTGATACAAGCATTATCTTTTAATGCAGGAATTAAGCAGTAATGGGCCAGAGAGTATTTTCCTGCAAGGAAAACAAACAGCACAAAGTTTATAAAATTGTTTTGAGCAAACTCAGCACATCTTTTTGACTTGTGACAGTCAGATTTCTGCAGCACTGAACACAACTCAACTATCTGCATGCACAAGATGATGACTCCCACAGTGCCTGGCAGGATTTTGCTAGCATGGTTTTTAAACCCATTCCTCTTACAACAGAAAATGCAGCAGAAGTTTTCAACAGTACAACTCTTTTTCTCTCTTTCCCTTCTTGTCATGTACATTTAGGTCTCTGTCACAGTTAAATGTCTTGCACTTTTCGACTATCATGTAAGAAGTAGCCTGTGTAACTAGGCTATTCATACTGTATACTTTGGGTTTTTCAGAAATGTTCTGATTTAATATTTGTTCTTACACAAGTGGAGGAAGGAGAGCTACAAGTGCTGTAAAAAAAAAAACAAAGATAATTATCAGTTGAAATTCACTATCATAATAAAAGTATGAAAATATAAAATTATATTTTCTTTCTCCATAGTACTTCCTCAGATACTTCCCTTCCCTCAAGGGTACTGTGGCTAGCAGCCACACTTCTAGTAACTTAGGATGTTTCCAAACACCTCAAACTACATCAGTAAGTGGAAGCTGAGGAATGAACTTAAATATTGGTCTGTGTCTCACAAATACCTCAGTTTCTACAGAGATGCTCAAGAAATGTCCTTGTGTGATAGACACTCTTTACCATCCCAGCTGAGCTGGATGAAGCATCTTCAAGAGGCAGGCAGAGGTGCTCTGAGCCTCCTCAAAAAGAGAGATCAGGTTGTAGCGACAGGGCTGCTTGGGTGCTACCAGTCCCAGCCCACTTCGAGAAGTGAATCCCCAAAATGTGAATTTCGCCATCACCTTCCAGGGTGGAAACATGTTGAGACTGAAAGAACTGCAGAGCTGTATGTGAGCTGTGACAATTTAATGTTTCTACTACAGTAAATTTTAGGCAGGCTAACACCAGCCCTTAGCATCCAGCCAATAGTGCTGACACCAAGGTTTTGGTGTGCTTCAGGAATTCAGGGTCTTTTATTTATTTATTTATTTATTTATTTGTTTTTTTGGCAGAATGTTGCAAAACCCAAGATGAGCTAATTAGTAACAAAAGGAAACAAAAGGAAACAAAACAAAAAAAAACCACAACTTCTTTTTTTTTTAAAAAAAAAAAAAGGCTTTACATTGCAGATACAGGATCAGAGGCCCTTCCAAAAACATTTCAAACACCTCCCCTAACCCCCTGCATATTAAATCCTGTGGAGCTGTAAGGTAGATCAGCATGTAAGACACGTGGGCATACATGTACCCCCAACAGGAAAGCCTGCAGGTGTCAATGCCAATGCACCTAGGGACGGTGGGCTGGTAGCCATTACCCTGGGCCTGTTTGTAGGCCTTGGTGATGGGTGGGTGGTCAGGCCTTGGGTGCATGGTGTGGTGATGGGGCCACGGGGCCACCGTGCTGGGCTCTGCCCGAGGTGCCCGCGGAGCCCTCTGCAGTGGCTCCTCCAGCCCTGCGCAAGCAGATGTCCGTGGGAGGATTCCCGAAACTGTAATTGCACACAGTAAGTGCAAATGTTTAATTAATCAGGTCTCGTGTCCTTGTTATCCCCTCACTGGCTTTCACTAATAATGACCCAGAGGAAAATTCTGCTCCTGTCTCTGAATTATATTTTATTTACAAGGGTTTCATTTCTTAGGTGATTTTTGTCTCTTGTTCCTAGGTAGGACTACCAACAAGAAAATAAAATTCTGATGTCCTTTAAAAGAAAAACTTGTGACTGGCCTAAAATTCAAACCAGGGCCAGCTTTGTGTTACCTCACATGATTTCTGTAGCAGAATAAATTAGAATAACTTAGCACTTAATACCTCTCTTGCCTCACATTCACAGAATGCACAAATATTTGGCTGTAATACTATCGCTAAAGCTGAAAGGAAAAGAGGTCTTGAAGGAAAATCTGCTGTGAAAGAGGAAGGAAAGCAAGCCCTTGCAAGCGAGTTTGTAACAAATAAGAATGGTTACGTGGTGGAAGGGTGGCTGGGGCACCAGAACAGAGCACAGGCCCTGTCACTGACGATGCCTCTGCCACCCCACAGCTGGTCCCTGGAAAGAAAGTGTTAAAAAGGATATTGTTTGCATTAAGGGGATGAATTTTCCACCGGGTAATCATCAGTGAAATCCAGTGAAGGGCAAATGAGGATGGTAGGCCTGATTAATTAAACATGTGCTACGGTGCTAAGAGCAAGATTTATGCTATTGGTTTTACAACCATCATTGGTATTAATACTGCTGGTAGAAATTTTGAGCTGCTGTTTACTGTTTTAATTTTTCACTGTAAAACTATTGTTAAAAGTATGAATGAGAGGTTGTGGAGTATTGCAGCAGCTTTGTGGTCTCTCTCTAACTCCACCTGCTCCACAGAGGAGTCTAGCAGTGCTCCTATCAGGTGCTCTGCTACACTATTGCAATTAAAATCTACAGTTCTGAAGGCTTTTAAACCAGACTACAACAATTTACTATGGGCTAAAATCCACCTTAAAAAGATCTCCATCCAAGATACTTTTGTTTGCTCATGTGTACATGAGTTCAATCCCATTTATACTCAGTATTATATAGAACTTTCTGAAAAATTGAAAGAAAAATAACAGTGTATGCATTTGTAAGTTATGGGAATGCAAATATGTATCTATCAGTGATCTCTGAAGCTGTACATATGCTGATGTACGATATTACATTCTGCATCTGTTCAACCCTGAAAAAGACAAGTGCCATTGCAAAGCATGGAGCAGAACAAAATAAAACTGGGGGGATAACAAGGGCTACTGTACATGGACACTTTCTCCTCTAAGCCAAAGGAGGCTTTCATAAAGGTGTTAAGTATTTTCATCACTTCCAGATCGATATGCAGCACATTCAAGAGGTATCTATTTCATAATGTGTTAGTACAGTAGAAACTGAATGCTCTTGCACTATAAACACTGTTTCAGAAGTGTGTTTATACGCATTTCTAGCTTTGCTCATTAATATGCCACAGGAAGCATAGCAGTAAAACCTGAAGCGTGGGGTGTGAATGTGTGTCTTGGGGTGGAAGGGGGGCTGCCTGTTGAAAATCAGCTTGTTCACATCATGGAGAGCATGAATGGCAACCAGGTCAGCACCAGTTCAGCTTTTATTTTCCCGATAACGCATTCATGTGTTTACTTTTCCCATTACACTAACATGGAACATTTTGTTGGAACAATTCCTCTTCCTCTGGGGTATTTTTCTTCCTTTCTTGACAAGAAACTCTCAGTAGTCTTGTGTAGCCCAGTAAAGTCTGTAGACTTTGCAATAACTGTGCATGGTTTCAGGACTGAAGCTTGCCAGACTCTGTGTGGGGTCTTCTTGGCCTGCCTGGAGCTTTGTTTTAGTTAATTTAGCTGTAACAGCAACTCTTCCAATGATCAGGTGACTGTTGCCTAATTTGTTTTACTTTTGCTTATCTTTGTACAGTCATGGAATAGCCAGAATTTTATACAGACAGTATAACTATTCTGTGCAGAATGCAAAATTTATGACTCTACCATAAAGACATCATGCAGGGAAATGCAGGCATGGTGTGACAGCAGAGGCTTTGAAAAAGGAGACACAGAATGCAACACAAAGGTGTAGGGGCATGGGGTGATATGAGAGGGAGCCGGCTGGCACTGGAGACTGCAGGGCCGTAAACAATTTACCACCACCAGCTAAAAGAGACACCGATCTGGGACTTGAGCACAACTAGCCACAAGGGTAACAAGCAACAAGTATTCAACAAGTGTTAAATATACCCTATAGAGCAAATTAGGACATAACGTGAGTTCCAGACCAGTTGGTGGTGAAGTGTAGAAGCATGTTACACTGGTGCTGCCATGGAAGGGCAAGCATAAAACCAGAGAAAGGGGAAGATAGTTGGAAGTTTTGCATAATTATATTAAACCCTATTTTTAAGGAGATTTGCTCTGTATTAATCAGATCACTTGGAAGATGAGTATTAGTACTGTCCTAGATGGACTACTTGTTAGACCTATTTGTTGTTGCTTAGTTACTCTGTAGGATTTTAATTACACTAACAAGAAATTCTTGGTTTCCCATATAAAGTGTGCTGCCCTTTTTGCCCCATAACAAGTTCCTGAGTGTAACATCAAAGAGTTCTTGCCAGATGAGAAATTGCTGTTCGTTTGTTTTGTTAAGTGTTCCAGTCTCCTGAGGGACAATGCAGGAGGATTTAAGTATTACAGCACAGATAGTACCTGCCTTGAAATGGTGAATCAGTCAGAGGTTTTCTACAGCAAATCCTTTCCTATGTTTATCTTCTTAAGACAGATAGCAGGTGACAGCTTTGGTTGAAAATTCATTATATATATCTTAGAATACTGAAGCTAAGAGAGAAGGGTCTCCCTTGATCTAAACTGAGGATGTATTAAGGTTTATGGGGATCTCAGGAAGGACTAGATCTTCAAGCAAGCTCGGCAGCTCCAGGCCCACACCTGATGCTGGGGCATTATGTTAAGTTTCTTTGTGTGAAGTTACCAGTATCCAACCTCTCCATTGCTGATGTGGTATGAGGAGCTGGTCCCTGCACCCTGCTGGTTCCACAGCATCCCCCAGAGCTCAGTCCTGAGGAAAAGCTTAGTGATGTTGCTGGCTGGGTGACATATGGTCATCCCGTACTCTATTTGTGGTAGTGTCTTTATTTTTTTTAATGTGAAACGCATGCGCTCTCTAGTCAATATCCATGGGAAGCGAACACCTGGTGCAAAACCCAAAAGCTGGAGGGAGGCTAGCCTGAAACCACCTTGGCAACAATGCTGGCAAACCAAAACACCATC
>CM021729.1:29391545-29406638 GCA_011074415.1 Stictonetta naevosa
TTTTTTTTTTTTTTTTTTTTTTTTTAATTGTTTTTTTTTTTTTTTTTTTTTTTTTTTTTTTTTTTTTTTTCAGCAGAAGCAATAGGGTGCATCAATGTGCCTGGTGAGAACAGGCCCTTTTTGAGAATGGTGCACCTCTGCTCATTGCCTGTAACATACGCATGTGGGATTTCATCTCCCTCAAACCTTGCTCTGTCTGCCTCTAACTGCTAGGTCACTAATGAAGCCTTCCCTTTGTCATTTCCACTCATAAAATACAAAAGGAGTTTTGGAAAAGTGATGACATTGTCAGTAGATTAATTCAGTGATTTACTTATAGATTTACTTATAGTATTTACAATAATTATGATTCATATATTTTTTATTTTATTTTATTCTTTTTTTTTTCTGTTTGAAGTTTGCTGTGGCTCTTTATTTCCTGGTTCTTGTAGTTCATAACCCATAGATACAAGAAATTCCTTATGCAAGTGCATAAGTGCATTTGTTTGATCAAGGAACAGATCCTTCTGGAAGCAACATCAAGGAACATGCAATAGCAGGAGGTGATCCAAGACAGCCAGCAAGGCTTCACCAAGGGTAAATTATGTCTGACCAATCTGGTGGCCTTCTGTGATGGAGTGACAGAATCAGCAGACAAGGGAATACCAAACAGTCATCCACCTGGACTTCTGTAGGGCCTTTGACATGGTCCCACATGACATCCTGATCTCCAGATTGGAGAGAGATGGATTTTTAAGGTGGACCATTCAGAGGATAAGGAATTGGCTGGATGATTGCACCCACAGCATTGTGGTCAACGTCTCTATGTCCAGGCCGGGGCTGGTAACAAGTGGTGTCCCTCAGGGGTCTGTCCTGGGACCAGTGCTGTTTAATATCTTTATCAAGGACATAGACAATGGAATCAAGTGCACCCTCAGCAGGTTTGCAGATGACACCAGGCTGAGTGGTGCAGTTGATACAACAGAAGGAAGGGATGTCATCCAAAAGGACCTGGGGAGGCTGGAGAAGTGGGCCCATGTGAACCTCATGAGCGTAACAAGACCAAGTGGGAAGTGCTGCACCTTGGATTAGGGCATTCCCAGACATGAGCACAGACTGGGAGAACTCCCTGAGAACAGCCCTGCAGAGAAGGACTTTGGGGTTCTGGTGGATAAAAAGCTTGACATGAGCCAACAGTTCGTGCTTGCAGCCCAGAAGGCCAACTGCATCCCGGGCTGCATCAACAAAGCGGTGGCCAGCAGGGGAGGGAGGGGATTGTGCCCCTCTGCTCTGCCCTTGTGAGGCCCCACCTGGAGTGCTGCATCCAGGGCTGGGGCACCCAGCACTGGAACAATGTGCACAGAGGAGGTCAGAAAAATGATCAGGGGGCTTGGAGCACCTCTCTTATGAAGACAGGATCAGAGAGCTGGGAATGCTAAGCCTGGAGAAGAGAAAGCTTCAGGGTGACCTCACTGCAGCCTTTCAGTACTTAAAGGGGACTAATAACAAAGATGGAGAGTGACTTTATACACAGACAGATAGTGATAGGACAAGGTTTTAAAGGTTTTAAACTGAAAGAGGGGAACTTTAGATTAGATGTTAGCAGGAAACTCTTTACACAGAAGGGAGTGAGACACTGGAACAGGTTGCCCAGAGGAGCTGTGGATTTCCCATCCCTGGAGGTGTTCAAGGCCAGGTTGAACAGGGCTTTGAGCAACTTCATCTGGTGGGTGGCATCCCTGCCCAAGGCAGGGGAGTTGGAACCAGGTGACCTTTAAGATTCCTTCCAACCCAAGGCACTCTATGATTCTATGATTACATGATTCTATGATCTGTTCTCATCTAATTATCAAATTTCAGTGCAAATTGATTTAAAAATATATCTAGGCCTTTAAATTTTCTTTGTTAGCAAAACACTCAGTGTCTAGCAAAGTTTGTGTTTGGGATTCACTAGGCCTTAACTTCAGAGACTTTATTTCAGTACGCTTCTGATGTTTCACTTGATTGCTAGTATCTATTTAAGGTGTTTGAATTAGGCATTCAAGTTTTTGCTAACTTTGTAGCCAATGAAGGGTGTTATCATTGTCAGTCTCCAGTATCTTCCATATTCTAAAACATGTTTTCTAAAGGCCTAATCCATTTAATAAGTATCCATGCTCCTTTCTTTCCCATAGAAAAAGAAAAAAAAAGTCTGCCAGAGTTTCTCACCTGTTTGCAGCTCTTCTTGGGTATATAACAACAGTGGGGAATAGGTGTGGGGAAATAACTAGTGCATTTGTGACATTTACTGCATCTGTGCATTTGAAAATCTGCACCCCCTTCCCCTTCCCCCCCAAATAAGTAGACCGTACAAGCTTGAAACATTTTTGACTGTTTTCAGAGTAGCTGTAGAGTGATACATATATTTGCATCTATAAACAGACGAACATACCAGCTCAGGTGAAAAATATTGTTATACAAAATTTTTTAAATACTTCAGAATCTATTTTCCCATCGAAAATCAGTTCTTCCATAAGTTTTTAATAAAATCTAATTCATTTTCTAATTATATTTTATTACAATTTTGTCATTTTTCCTTAATTTTTAGGGATTGTTTTCTTCACTCTTCTCTTGTTCACTGTTCTCTTCTTCACATGTTCTGCAGCTACCATGCCACAGCACAGCCACCAGCTGCATTGCACACTCACTGCCCTAGCAGCTGAAAATGCATTTCAGCAGAGTAACTCATAGTTTTCAATAGATGGGTACCTTGTGCAGGACTTCAGTCCAGGTGACACATGCTGCCTATGTTCCACAGCCTCCACAGCCTGCTTTTGTAATTTCTGAAAATTGTACATACTGATTTTCTAACTTGGTGTGTGCTACATCCAACTCCCAAGCACTTTATGCTAGACTTCACCTTGAAAAAGAGAAACTGATCTTAGAACTTATAACTAGTAGTTTTTAAAATCTGAATTGTCTTGACCTAAGTACATTTGTTAAGTACAAACATAACATAGTCTGAACCAGCAATACATATACAGAAGGATGTTAAAGGGCCTGTTTCACAAAGCTGAAAACAGTTCCGAGTGAAATTATTAAGGTTTTAAAATTTTAATTTTTTTTTTTTTTTTTTTTTTCCTTAAACATGAGGTATAGAGTTGAAAGCAAACTTTTCTTTTTTGCCAAAGATACAAAAATTAGGAGAAAAATAGAAAATAGCAATGGTGAACATGAGTTAAAGGCAGGAAAACAAAAACAAAAACACCACAGAAATTTGATGAGGGAAGCAAAAGTTCACAAAGAGAAGTCCATAGATAAAGCCTGTGGAGAAACAAAGCAAGTCAACAGTGACCCATTACCAGTTGATACAGTTACTATTGGTATTGAAGAAGACCTGACAATTCAATAATGATCTTTGTCACAGATCTGATGTAAGTCCCGGCTTCTGCCATGCAATGTTAAATACTTTTCAGTTCCAGAAGTAATGAAAAATGATGTTAAGAAACATATTTGAAAATCAAACTGTTTAATCATCTGATTGAGAGAACTTACACCAGAGAATTTTAAACAAAATGAAGAAGTTCTCTGAGGCACCAGCATTGACATATTTCCCTAACACACCTCATAACCATTCCAAGAGACATAAGCAAAGCAAATACTGGGCCAGAATACAAAGGGGCCACAAAGCTTTCTGTTTTGAATAACAGTGACACATAAAATAATGGAAAATCAGCATAGGCCCTAAATAAAAGGATGGTGATTCTGTTAACAGCAGTCAGCATGGGTTAGGGGAATAGGTGTGGGGAAATAACTAGTGCATTTGTGACATTTACAAATGTTCTTTGATAAAATGAGCATGTTGAGGCAATAAGCTTGAAAATCTGCTACATTTTGTTTTGTATTAACATGCCATTTGGTTGAAAGCCTAATATCAAATCAACATTGCACTCAGATAAGGGATAAGAGACAGGTCTCAGAAAGGTAATTATAAATGCCTCTTTTTCTCAGGCTGCAGATGTTTGACCTGGCTTTATGCTGTTTAGCATTTCCCCAAGCAATGATCATTACTGTTGCTGACAAATGGCTGCTCATTCTGCTGGAATGGAGGAAAAGTAAATAGTGGAGTTTGTCATTTGGTATAGCCAGGATGGATGAAAACAATATACATTTTCATGACTGTTTGTTAAAGGTGGTCTTGTAGTTGAAGGACTCTATCGTGGAAAAAGAAAGAACAACAGTGGATTGTGGTTGTCATGAGCAAAGAGAGTTGCGCTGTCTATGCCAGTAAGCCTGACACTGAGCCTCCTGTAAAACTGCCCACCACTGTCCCGCAGACCAAGAGAAGCTGAGAAATTGAAAGGGTTCAGGAAGAGGCCCAGGAGTGGTGTGGGTGAGCTGCAGTGTGGAGTGGCATGTAGATTATGCTGGAGGACCATTTTCTGTATTAGCCAAACAACTAACAGGTTTCAGAGAAAAGAAATGGAGGTTGGACAAATTGTTGGACAAGCTTAAGATAACGACAGTTCTAAAAGGTGACAGTCACTGAAACAATAGGGGCCATAATTTATACCTAGTGGGAGTTATTTCAGTCCATAATTCTTTTTCCTCTCCTCTCCTCTCCTCTCCTCTCCTCTCCTTTTTCTTCTCTTTTCTCTGTAATTCAAATGTGCAATAGGCAAAATCAGGTATTTCTTATGGGAAAGGAATTTCATTGTCTTTTGTTATGATGAGTCCATTCTGACATTAAACCTTATTGATCCATTCATAGGGGCTAAAGTCAATATTTAGGCATGTCAATAACAGGTCTCACTTTTCAAAATTCTTCATCTGATTTCATTAACCTTAACTTCTGTTTGTTATACTACTTCCAATTGATTACTTGTAAATATATAACAAATAAGGAGAAACTAGTGATTTTGACTACTGAAAAATTATCTGTGTCGTTATCATAAAGATACAGAATTTCAAATGTCTTCATGTTTTCGTATATAACAGTATTGTAATTTACCCATTTTTAGTAAAAGAAGATGTTATTGGCAGAGGATCTTTCTTTCCTCTGATGAGTTAGACCAGTAAATCTAGAGCAGATGTTTCGATACACTAAGTATTGTTTGTTTTTCCAGTGGAAGCAATGGGATAATATGGATTGCAAGGAAGATTCTTTTACTGCTGTGTTAAAGTGACTTACATTATTTTTTTCATTTTAGACACAGGCTTTAAAAACCATCAGATCTCTGATGCTAAGACCTATTTCCATCACTTTGCTTGAAACTTTCTGTCTGCCACAGGGAACATGGAGATTAAAGTTGCTCATCTCATGAAAAAGTTGAGAGGAACTTTGTTGTCCAGCTAAAATGCCCCTAGACTTTTTCTGCAACTTTGCTTCTTCTATTGAGCTTCTTTCTCAGGAATGAAGCTACAACACCAATTAATATTAAGTTTATATGTTTTAGATATATATGCTAAGCTAAGGAACAGAGACTGCTTACATTTATAGCTCATATATGTGATATGTGCCTGCAGAACACTGGTAGGTATCCTCAGCTGTTGCTAAAATTAATAATCGGACTGTTCCAGAAGTAGGTATACTTATGGCAGTCCTGAAGAGTCCCATGCCTGCAACAGTTCCCACTGAAGTCAGCAGGACCGTACAAGTAATAAAGTGTTCATGTGCCTGTCTTGTAGACATTAGTGTAAATAGCAAGCTTGGAGTTCACAGAGTGGCGTTCTCATTTAGTTAGTTTTTCTGATTTATTTTATTTTTTTTTGTTGTTAAATGTCCCAGGTACCAGATTGGGACATGTAAACAGCTTCAATAATCCTGTTTTAATACAGCATAACAGTACTTTTTTAATGTAAAATTGCAAAATATATATTATTTAAAGTTTAATGCACACAAAATGGAAAATATAAGTCATATTTTATACATTTTTACTAATGTTGACTCAGATGAAAACATCAAGAGTATTTTCTGTTAGGTGAAGATTGGGCCTACTAAAGCTGTGTCCCTTCCCAGTGACTTTTTAACTTACTAAATCTTTTTTTCTTTTTTTTTTTTTTAATGGAATTTTGTTTTTTCTAAAGAGAGAGGTTCACTACTTTTGTTTCAGGCTTCTCTCTCTCTCTCTCTATTTTTTTTTTTTCCAAATACAGCAAAATGTCTGAAAGAGAAATGTCTTCCACATCCCAGTTTAGAGCCTATCACATCAAGGGATTTTTCCGGTCCTGGGTTGTTGCTTTTTAATTTGCTGATCTTTATACTTGTGGTTCATTTCTAAAAAGCATTTCAAAAATGACGTGAAAAAAAATAACACAGAAGTAATGAAATATAGAGAATGAAAGATATGTACAGATATTATATGTACAGAGATTTTATATGTAGATATATATATTTATATTAAAGCAAGATACAGGAGAAATTATCTGCAAGTGTTATATACTGTACTGGTAGGTACATGTAATGCCTTGACAATCTAATACACAACTTCTTGAAAAACAAGTTCAGAGGCATCTAGTGATTTTGTCAATCATTTTGTCCATCATTATGTTCTGGAAGTCTCCATGACAGACAGCATTCTTTGTGTTACCTGTAAATAAGGCAAGATTTAGCTAGGCTGGTAAATTGTTGCTATTTGGGTTTTAGTGTACAATCCCAGACACAGCAAAATGGTTTGCAACTTAGATATTAACTTTACCTATTAACCAGAAGAGCTTTGTTGTTTAAGTTGACTCAGATCAGACATTGCATATTCTCATTAAGCATCACGGAATCATAGAACGTCTTGTGTTGGAAGGGACCTTAAGGATCATCCAGTTCCAACCCTCTGCCATAGGTAGGGATGCCACCCACGAGATCAGGTTGCCTAGGACCTCATCCAGGCTGTACTTAAACACCCCCAGGAACAGGGCATCCACAGCTTCTCTGGGCAACATGTTCCAGAGCCCCACCACCATCTGAGAGAAGAATTTCCTCTTAACATCTAATCAAATCTCCCTATTTTTAGTTTAAACCCATTTCCCCTTGTCCTGTCATTATCTGACTGAGCAAAAAGCTGCTTTCCATCTTTTCTCTAAGCCATTTAATTCCAGGTAGCACTTTTATTTGGGCACATTCATAAAGTTAGGTACACAGGTAAGTATTATATTGCACAAAGACAGATGCAATGAGTCTGTTGCCAAAAAATTGTGAAGGTGTCCCTTTCTATCAACACAGCATTGGCTCATGGACAGAGAGAAAATGATCAAGGGGAAGTACCAGGGGAAGTACCCCTGGTCACTCAATGTCATTTATTCTACCTGATACCATAAGTGATGCTTCACGGCCAGTGGGATGGAACATCTACAACAAAGCAAAAGCAGGGCTTTCTTTCTTAATGTAGATTGTTTAAATTGAAACTAACATCACAAAGAAACTGAGATTTTATTGTGAGGTATAGTCAGATATAACAAGCGTATGGATGACTATGTCATCAGTGTAAAGCACTCAGGTTAGGAAGAAGCACCACAGGGTTTTCATTTCAGCCAGTCAAGGTGGCCACATTGATCTCAACAAACCTTTTGTTACTGTAAAGGAACTTAGCTAGAAATAAAAATTCAATAATTCTGATTCAAAAGGGGTTAGAGCCAATTCCATTTTTCAGGGCATCATGATTTGCCTTGGTCTTGGGATGTGGGTTTGAGACCTTGGGGTAATTCTGAACCATTTGAAAACAGCTGTTCTCTGTCAAGGCTGGGCTGAGAAAAGTTTTACAGGTTGCGTAACTGGTAGAACTTGTCATCTGACATCTAGCGGTTTGAAACTAAAATAGGGCAGATTTAGATTAGATGTTAGGAAGGAATTCTTCACTGTGAGTATGGTGAAGCAGTGGAACAGGTTGCCCTGGGAAGTTTTGGATGCCCCATCCCTGTAAGTGTTCAAGGCCACTTGATGGGGCTTTGAGCAACCTGGTCTAATGGGAGGTGTCCCTGCCCATGGCAGAGTGGGTGGAAGTAGATGATATTTAGGGACCCTTCCAATCTAAGCCATTTTATGATTCTATTCTGTGATTAACCAGCAATAATACAAAACAAGGTACAAACTATGTATAATACTATGTATATATAAATATTTGCATATAAATACCAGACATGAGCACAGACTAGGAGAAGAACTCACTGAGAGCAGCCCTGCAGAGAAGGACTTGGGGGTTCTGCTGGATGAGAAGCTCGATATGAGCCAGCAGTGCACACTTACAGCCCAGAAGGCCAACTGCGTCCTGGGCTGCATCAGCAGAGGGGTGGCCAGCAGGGAAGGGAGGAGATTGTCACCCTCTGCTCTGCCCTTGTGAGGCCCCACCTGGAGTGCTGCGACCAGGTCTGGGGCCCCAAGGATGTAGGGCTGTTAGAGTAGGTCCAGAGGAGGGCCATGAAGATGATCAGAGGGCTGGAGCACCTCTCATATGAAGACAGGCTGGGAGATCTGCCGTTGTTCAGACAGGCTCTGCAGTGACCTTGTAACAGCCTTTCAGTTCTTAAAGGGGACTTATAAAAAAGATAGAAAACAACTTTTTTGCTCAGTCAGATAATGACAGGAAAAGGTGAAATGGGTTTAAACTAAAAAAGGGGATATTTAAATTGGATGTTAGGGGGAAATTCTTCACTCAGAAGGTGGTGGGCCCTGGAACTGGTTGCTCAGAGAAGCTGTGGATGCCCCATCCCTGGGGGTGTTCAAGTTCAGCCTGGATGAGATCCTAGGCAACCTGACCTAGTGGGTGGCATCCCTGCCTATGGTAGGAGGTTGGAACTAGATGATTTTTAAGGTTCCTTCCAACCTGAACCATTATGATTCTATCATATACATAAACAGTCAAAAAAATTTCCTTACCAGAATCTTAACCATTTGAAGATGACCTAAGAGATGACCAGTGAAAAGTACTTCTTCACATAACTCCGCTGAGGACCAAGAATATTCAACTGCGAACAACCTAACCTCAATGTCATTTGGCATAATTTAGAAATGAGGCTTCCTACAGTGCTGAAGATAGGCTGAGTCATTTGGGGAAGAAACAGGGAGCCAGTGCTTTTTCAGAACTGGAGCTTTGCCACAGCCCTCTATTAAACTGGAGGATGTGTTAACTGAGGTTTTCCACAAATACTGCAAATAGGTAAGATGAGAGCAGTTTTGGCACAGTTGTTTGCTAAAGGTAGGAAATAGGGTGTTTAAGTCAGTGAGTAGGATGTGCAGCCTCTGATGGTATTGTGTTTTATAAGAAAACTCAAACAGAATCAAATTTCCTCTTTCAGACAATGAAGGAAAGTTTTGCACCCAGAGGAGGAATGGGCTCTAGCTCCAGGACACTCTTCTATAGGCAAAATCAAGCTTGTCCTTTTTAATAATAGGGTTGTCTGAAGCTTTTATAGAGAAGTAGTGAGAGGTCATGTTAAAAAAAAAAAAAAAAAAAAGAGAGAGAGAGAAAAGAAAAAAAAACAAGAAAGCAAAACAAAACACAAAACAACACCCCCCCACCAAAAAAAAAAAATCCCCCAAAGAAATCAATACCTATAAACAAATTAAATGAGTAGCAGCAGAAACAAGTGAGGAAAATTCAACAAAAAATGAGAAAGAATAAGCCAACGACCTTCTCTATGAACTTCAGTATTCAGGTTTTCTATAAACACCACCTAACTCATTCAAATATGTTGTGCCAAAAACATTTTAGACAAGGAATAAATAAATAAATACCATATGGAGACTGCATTGATCACCATGCAGACCCAACCTTTAAACCAAATTTATGGTTCTAAATATGGGAAAGAGAGAGGGAAAAAGGATAAAAAAAAAAAAAAAAAGACCTTTTGTTTTCTTCATGGGAGGGAGAAAGCTCATTGCTCCAGGCAGTCTCAGAGAGAGTTCACAGTTCCAGGACACTTTGTCATTGTGTTGGTTGTGCCGGGCTCCTGCTCTTTGTCATATTCCATTGCAGACTAGGACTTAACTTGACAGCAGCAGCAAAGGGTTTCTTTGAAATGGATTCAACTGGTTAACATTGCAACCACCCACCCACATGCAAAAAGTCCCAAAGTGTCAGCAGTCATGAATAATTTTCCGAAAAACATGAACTCCTTGTCTACCTCAGGAACAATGACAAAAAATGTAGCTTTAGCAATGACTTAGTCAATGAAAGAGTGTATTTTTTCAATTTTTCTATTCTTTTTATGTCCTCCCCAGTCTAAAAACACAAAAATATTGAAATGTTTTCTTTTCTGAAATGGAATTGGAAGTCTAGTCTTTCCTGCAGTTTTGCGTACATGTGCCGTCTCCTTTCAACAAGATAACGTCTCCTTTCAACAAGAGAACTGGTTAACTAAATGTAACTCACTACTCTCCATTGGCCTACACTCTCAGAAACTTTGTGCATGGTAGAAGGATGAATATATCTTCTCTCTTGTCATAATAGGATTTTGACTGATTTGCCTAACACCACAGTTAGGTGGTGACACTGACACTGACCATTGCAACCACAAGAATTTCCAGTGACACAGATATTTATATTTTAATATCAGGGGGTTTTATGTGAGTGTAGCAGTCCATGCAAGTTTACCCAGTTGCTGATCACATTTTGGATGTAATGTGCAATTTAACTCCACATGTAATGTGATAAATATAATGTGAAACTCTTGCCCAGCTTTGTGGTCAGAGAGGGGGAGAAACTGTATTCCCTGTTTCTTGGTTGGAGGGAGAACTTGCAGGCAATAAATAATTTTTTTTTTTTAAAAAAAGAGCAAACTTCATCTCATGACCCAATATAAGTCCTAAATTAGGTTGTTACATTCACCAGAGTATGTAGGTTATATGTACATATACACAGATGCACATTAGAAGAAATTTATTCTATGTTCTCCTGCTGAGTATGAATATAAGAGAGAGAAAACTCTCCTGTTGTGACTGATAAGTATATGTGGTCCAGAAACAGCTAAGTAACAACTTAAGATGTGTGGAGAAGAGCAAATGTTACTGTGAGAGAGAACTGAGGAGGGAGTGTCTGGGGACCTTCAGACAAACCAATGATTTCAAGGGATATAACTTCACAGCACGTATTAAAATTAAACCAAGAGAAGGGGTTGCCTGATGGAGGGGGAAGCTTTAATGCTCATAAAATACAATGAACTGATTTAAAGTGTCACAGAGTATGGGAGAGGATTGACTCCAGACCTCAAGGAGGATCTCATTAATGTGTACAAGTACCTGAAGTGCAAAGAAGATAGAGCCAAGCTCCTTTCATTGGTGTCCAGTGACAGGACAAGAGGCAATGGGCACAAACTGAAAGATCAGGATTAGGAAGCACTTCTGTACAGTGCCGGTGATTGAGAACTAAATAGGTTTCCCATAGAGGTTGTGGAGTCTCCCTCCCTGGAGATATTCAGAAGCCATCTGGACATGGTCCTGGGCAACCTGTTCTCTGTGGCCCTGGCTTGAGCAGGGTTGTTGGCCCAGACGGCCTCCAAAAGCCCCTTCCGACCTCAACCGTTCTGTGATTCTCTTAGTTCAGCTGCCTCCAGACTTGATCACAAGGTGCTCCTGTTACATTCTATATGTTTTAATTCCTAGCTAGTTTGTAAGTGGTTAATAAATATTTACTAGAGCTGAAAAAAAGCTACAAGGCTTGTAGTAACAAGTGATATGGAAGGTTATACCAGAAGGTGTAATGCATAGTTTTTAATAATTGTTAGCAGAATAGTTGACTGACTCAATTTTAAAACAATTGATAATTTATTTCAACACCTATTAATCATTTATTGTTATTAATCATTTAGTAAGTTTCCATTCACTGGTTTTACAGAGAAACTTGATATAAAATTGTGCCTCAAATGAAAATAAAGAAACCAAAGTTAAAGCAGATCATTGGAATCTGACTTATGTAAGAAAACATTGAGTTTTAATGATAATTTTTTGTGCATTAGTCTTTCTATATTGTATCTGTTAGTTTGATTAGTTTTGACTCATGCAGATTATTTATTAAGTGTACAATCACATTTCAGTCTGTCAATTTATAAAGCTTAGATTGTCACCAGAAATGTTTCAAAAACCTAATTTTAAAAAAGAAGTATTGAATTTTCTCCAGGGACAAACAAACAAAAAAAAATGACCACAAGTGAAATTCTGGTTTTGATCCTTTTCTTTTAGATGTTAATTCAAATATCTCTTGAGTGTTAACAAAAAAATTTAAGGGACATATTTGATTAGTATTCCGAGAGGTATTAATAAGCATACCAGGAGTAGAAGCTGAAGCTGGGACTGATTTAAGAGGAAGCTGCTGCACAGTCCTTTTTCACTTTTTTAAAAAATTATTATTATTATTTTTTAATTTCATAAAAACATTTGTTAAGAAGGACATCTAGTGGGTCACATAGTTCAGCAGCCACAGCATGGTTTTTTGTGTTGAATTCCTACCAGGTAGAAGAGTGGAAAGACAAAAGACAGTCTCTAGTGTAAGCTGAACTGCTGCCCAGCACACTTCTTTCCCCTTCCCTAGCCCTGCTGTTGTGGGCACAAAGGTTTGCCTGCAAACATGTTTTCCAGCCTTAAGTTCTCCTTGGCTGAGAGTGCTGTGGATGTCAGCGATTCAGTCTGCTCAGCAGTTTGCTTCCCATTTCATGCTACTCAGGTAGCAACAATACAAGCAGAAAATCCCTCACTTTACTCTCCTTCTGCATTAAAATGAGCAGAATCATAGAAAAAATCTTTGGCTGGTAAGGATAAGGCCTGGATGAGTATTTGGAGAAGTTTCTGCCTTTCTCACCTCTGTAAAGGATTGCCCTCCTGTGCTGGGAGTCTGGCTCCCTGAGACCATCAGCCTGTGTCCCTGCTACTCTGCTTTCCCCTGGGATGCAGGAATGGGAAAAAGGTCTGTTCTGTCCTGAATGCCCCCAGATGACTCATCTCCAGGACTTGTTTTTCAGGCTGTGCAAAAGGAACAGGCTGTGTTTGCTCCATAGCAGACTCCCTGCCATGCTGGACTGGCCTTCTCCTGAAGGGATGAGGTACATACACCGTGGGCTGGCAGCACAGGAGAAAGATGTGTGTGGGGAGTCCTCTCCAGTGATGTCCCCCCACCCAGTGCCTGAATGCTCAAAGCCATGCTTTCTTTTTTCCTCTGCCCACAGGATGCTAGGATCCTTGCTGGAGTTTGTAGGTATATGGGCTACTCCTCTCCTACCTCTTCGCACTCAGCAGGTGAAGTGGGTATATGCATTCTCAGTCTGTGAGCCATCCTGCCATGGATGGCTCACCGAATGCTGGAATAGGTATGTGTGTTGCTCAACAGTCGTGTAGTTTTCACAAATCCCTCCTTGTTTCAGAACTTCCAGTCATAGTCAGTGTAAATATCAGTCAAGATTCATCCTGCTTTTCACAGCTTCCTCATGACTTGACAAAAGGATTGCTGCAATGGTTGGTATTAAACCTCCTTCTCATCCAAGGAAAATCTGAGCGTTGTGCTGAGTCAGCTATTTTTTTCCAACAACAGCAAAAGAAAATAGCAGAAACCCCACCAGAACTAACACCACTTTAGTCACAAGACAGAGATCCTGGCCTCAGAAACTTATTCTTTCCCTTGGCTGTAGGCTAAACTTTGTGATGTCATGCCCTAACTTAAGGGACAATATGGCCTGCAGGCTCAGAAACAGAAGTAATTACATAACCTGATGGAAAATGGTGGCAAATAGAGGTGGCTTCCTGAAAAAATGAATGACACTTCAACAGATAAACAAAACACCACTGCTTCCCTTCTCTTAATAGAATTTTAGTTCCATCTGCTTTGGGCTTAGCAGCAGTTCACACGGAGCTCCCTGTCAGCTGCCACATCCCATCCCATTCACTCCTGCATTGTGTCATTGCTCTCACGGAGAGAACAGGCAACTAGGAGAATTTCCTTTGCTGTTACCTGATACACCATTATTCACCTCTTATCATTTTAGCAAAGCAGTTATGCTGCTGTCAGAGGTAATGGAGACTGTCCCACTAAGAAAATTGGCTGTAATTTATTTATCAATTGTTTCTACATACCACAAAAGAGACCATCTACTTTATGGCTGGGTCTAAGGTATCTGAGAGCCCTTGAAGTTCATGGTTTTCCGGTATTCTAAGTTCTGCTTATGGCTTTTCCTGTATATGACACACAACACCACCCCTGTGGTCTTGAAGGCCGATTTCTTCTTTGCTTTCTTTAGTCACAAATCATTCTGAGGCATCCCTTAAGTGCATTTGTATTGTTAAGTGCACCGGCCTGATTTGGTGTTAATTCAATTTGAGTGCCCTTAATATCTTGCAAGGGTGAGGCAATGCATGCGAGCTGTACCTTGTAAAAACAGGTTCCAGGTCTGCCTGAGAGCAAAGCACCTTTCCCACAGCAATTTACCAAAGTTGCTGATAAAATTTTCATAAGGAAACCTTTTTAGTCTGACCCTATTGTGTTATCCTACCATTAAGAGTCAGGGAACTGAGACTGTCTTCTGGTGACAGTTTATCACATTCTCCATTATTTTAGAGTATAGACAGCCTATGATGGGTCGCAGCCTACTTCCCCTCCTCTTATGGTGTGGAAACAGCTTTCAGAGCTGGAGATTGGAGGCCCAAGCATGCCAGTTTCAGCGTGTTTGCGTCAATATAACTGAAGTGAACTCCAGATAAACCAGTCACCTCTAACCTTCAAATGATGGGAGACGGGACATTTTAGTACATTTGGGGCCAAGCAAAGAGAGGGAAAAAGCAGAAGAAAACCACAAGGATAGCTAGCCCTATTGAACATGTGGAAGAAAGCAGAATCTTACTTTATGACTAAAGAAAAGGTATTTGACTAATGATCAAAAGTATGAAATTCTGAATTCTTGCATTTTGAAGCAAAACCAAGAACAATTTCCCTATGAAAGAAAGCAGGAAAGGAAGAGAGAGGAAGTGGTGGAGGGGGCAGCAGGATACAGACAGCAGAGAGAGTAGAAGGAAGGAAGGGAATGAAGGAAGGATAGGAGGAAAAAAGGAAGGGAGAAAGGAAGGGGGGAAGGAAGGGAAGAAGGGAGGAATGAAGGGAGGGAGGGAGGGGGGAGAGGGGGAAGGAAGGAAGGAAGGAAGGAAGGAAGGAAGGAAGGAAGGAAGGA
>CM021729.1:29424906-29435462 GCA_011074415.1 Stictonetta naevosa
TAGAAAGAAAGAAAGAAAGAAAGAAAGAAAGAAAGAAAGAAAGAAAGAAAGAAAGAAAGAAAGAAAGAAAGAAAACAACAAACCAAAACCAAAACCAAGGATAGCTTCAGGACACTGTGAACCCACTGTGCAGTGTATTCACTGCAGTTTTAATAAGGAGACTACTCCTTTTAGGGAGGAGTTATTTAATAGCAATACTTTCTAAATGAAAGTTCGTTTGACATCTGGTAAAATACAGAGAAAATAAAATTTCAGCCTCAAAATATTCAGAGTAGATGGCTTTATGAGGTTATTTTGCTTAACTCTATTTTTAATTTAGCTTCTTTCTACATATATGTATATATATATACTGTCACTGTCAATTCTAGCTTGTCTCTTTGCTTTTGTTTTCATCACCTCCACTCATCCTTCTTTCTTTTTTTTGCATATTCCAGAAAAACTCCATTTCCATTTCTTTCTTCCATCAGATCTGAATCCAATGTTTTTACAGACTCTATTTGTCATGTTGTATGTTTTCTTTCAGACAACTGGTAGAATAATGTGCTGGGGATGTTTTTTTTCTTTTGCATCTCCTTCATTGCTTCCATTCACCACTGCAGACTGTTCTGCCGTCATTTATGTGTTGTGGATGAAACTATATTTGAATATGTTTCCCTGTCTGCTTTCACAGTTTTTAATGTATAACATAATGTAATGGCAATAATATAACAAATACATGCTTTAATGAGATGTTGATTGTGTTGGGAAATTGACTGCTTTACAATGATTGGTGATACTACGTTTCTATCTGGAAAGCTGACTTCTGAGTTGCTGGAAGCAAAACGTATGTTCTGAAATGGTAATCTATATCTTGGGCATGTTCGTCCTACCCATTTTCAGACACTCAGGTAGAAACATCTAATTAAGGGGCTTTGTCACCTCAGGTTGGCTCTGTTTCAAGAGGGCAAGGATAGCTATATTTCTGTCTTATCCAAATTGCCCCTGAAAATGCCCCATTCACTTCATCTACTATAAAGAGACCTTAAGATGCCTTTCCTGAATTTTCTGAATTTTCTGAAAGTCAGATGGCTGATAACAGAGTTTACATCCCAAACTGGCCATCAGCACCTTTCAATGACTGAGATACATGAAGCAGGAACAATGAAAAGAATGAAAGTGGAGGAGAATGTCTGGCTCTCACAACCCATTCTCCTCCAGTCAATGTTAAATGAGTTCACCAGCAGAAAACTGGCTTGCAAGTAGGTCTGTTTGTCATGTGAGCCCTAGCAAAAAGTTGTCATGCAATCCAAACAGTTTTTTTTTTTTTTTATTTAGATAAATTTGCCATTCCACAGAGCCTGCAGATAACACCAGACTCTGTGTCAGCAAGGTGAAAACTGACTTTCATTGCCTTGTGTCTTTGAAAATAACACTGGAATATTGCTTGGATAAATTCACGGTAATGAGCTCATCCAATGGCAAACGTGACAGGCACTTGTGCCAAAAGGATTTTTTTTGGTGAAGGCATTAGAATATTAGGACTTTTCTGAAAAGAATTAGGACAGTCCACTTTTATGAAAAAAAAAAATAATAATAAAAAAATTCTTGGTCTACCTGTTGGTATCCTCTCAAAAAACAATCCTTGGCTTCCAAATATAGATTGACTCTGCTCTTCAGCAAAGAGCATTTTCTGTGTGACAAATACTATAAATATTTTGTGCACAGAAAATAAGAAAAACAAATGCTAAAGACTGAATGTATATAGTCAGTCCTCATCTGTTCCTTGTATTTTAATATTGATTTCATCAGCATAGTTGTGGTGTCTGACCCACCATGATGATGAGTTATACTCAACTAAAAATTAATGCTTTCTAGTACAAGCATGTAAATGTCTAGGTCACTTGCTGTTAACAGAGAGTTGTTTTCTCATGGCCTTCACTTTCCATTTTTAACCTCTCATACAGCATCACTCTATGCCATTAAATAGTCACCAAGTTATGTCACATTCAGTGTTGGATCTCTTTGTACAAATATCTTAAAGAACCATTTGAGGGACCAAGGTGTGTATCAGTTGCTTAGACAAGGTGGTATTCAGTATAGGTTGAATCTCTGGGATGCTCTACAGTGATGCCTATGAAGTAGCAGAATGTTACTCACTGAAACGGATAGATCTTGCAAGGTGCTGAATGTTCTGTCTTTGCTGAATAAGAAATGAGTTTTTTTTTGCAAGTGTCTCTTAAATACTCGATATATTCTAGGACAGCTCTGAATGCATGTTTCACTGCAGAGTTTGTTAATCCTTTGCTAATATTTGCGTATAGATTTCAGCTGTGCTGGCAGTAATGGGGTGTTACTTTGTGGGAGTGTGTGTGTGTGTATTTGGGGGAGAATAGGGGACAGTCTTCTGAGTTCAGTTCAGCAAAATGTTCCGTCTGTGAACTCTCTTGGATAAAGTGACTGCAGAAATAAGAAAAGTTTTCATCCCCTACACTGCTGTGCTTCTGGGGGATCCAGGAGAAGTCTGAAAATTGGCAATGCTCACAAGTCTGAAATATCTGGGAGTGCATATAACCTTCACTGACTTTAAAGTTTAAATTTTGGCACCTGTCTGTTAGTAAAAAGTGAAGTATTGTAAAATCAAAAGATGTGAAGTGAATTCAACTTAAGATGATTATTATCATTGTGTAACCAATTCACAATTTATGATAAACTAAGTCATCAGCGACAGTTTCTTCTCTCTAGCCATTGGTTAAAATTATTATTATTATTATTTTTTTCTTTATGGGGCAAATCCCAGTCATGCTGACAAAATTCATGGTACTTTTCTGTTTTTTTTTTTTTTTTTTTTTTTTTTTTTTTATTTTTCTTTTTATATGAATCCTGGAATTGCATAACATTGGATGGCTCACATCATGTGAAACTGTCCCTCTTTGAGACCACTGTTAATCCAGAACTGCTGGAATTTGGCATGCTCTGACTACTGCTGTTCTCAAATGCATTAAAAATCTTGAAGCAAATCCTAAATGGAGGACCTGAATGTCTTTCTTTAATCTCAGATGTAGAAGCTGGTTTAAATTTGTTTGGAAATCAAGATTCAAACTTTACAAATGAACCTAGCTTCATTGTTGAGCTTGGAACAAGCCAGATTTTTTCAAATCTTATTGTCAGTAGACATTTGTTCTGCTGTCTAAACAACCATGATCTTATTCGTTTACATTAGGCACAGGACCTTCACTTACACTAGGACATTCTGTCCTGTCACAACTCAAACGGCTGTTGCAAGATGCACTTCAGCTGATGTGACATTTAACAAACAACTTGTGACTTAGAGAAGTCTTTGTGGTGATGCAGTGGGCATTATATGCACTGGCTGATGCATTGTCATCTGAGGAGTTGCTTAGAGTGCTTACTAAAACTCCCATTAAGAAGCAAACCACACAGAAAAGCTATGAATGATCATTTCTCTTACACTGAAAGTTCCACTGTTGCCCTTGTGATCAACTTATGCCAATTAGAGACCACCTGTTTAAGGGCGAAGATTAAGTGAAGGTTGATGATACCTAAGGCTTTTACAGTAATACGTCCTTTGAAACCTTTTTTTTTGTTGTGTATTGTAAAATAGAGACTAAATGTTTCCTATTGCAGATCACTTATGGTTGTTTTCTCCATAGTAAAAGCTATGTCTGTGTGTTGTGCTTACACTTATTTTACCACAGCTTATGATCCACGTGCTCAGTTAGGACAGAAGTTTCTGTTTTATGGAAAGCTGAAATCCAGCTCATTTAAACAACAAAAAGAGAAAACGGAGCTTGCTTTCTTCTGCATGGTTCATATATTGACTGCTACAGGAGTACCTGGAACATGATATTTATTGTCAGAACATATAAGTGTGGAAAATGAGATTCCTTTTATTTATTTATTTATTTATCTGCTTATTCATTTATTTATTTATTTATTCTGCTGCTGAAGCAGAAATGGTTTCCAGAACTTTGCACTGGAAACCCATCTGCAGTCATCATTGTTCCTGTACTTCTGAGCTCTGTACTGATTCGTTCCACCATCAGTTTGGGCAGCCATACTCCATAAAACACAGGGGACGTCCCTGCTATCTCCTGTAACAGTAGCATTGCACAGAGACTACCTTTTTCTCATGGTGGTGGTAGGCTATGTCTGCAATAAAACTGGAATAAATTACAGTCCTGGCATGTGGTGTCCATATTCCCTTTTATGTCCTAGAAAAAAAAAAGTTACCTACAAATGTCCAAAGCTAGAGTGCGAAATTCTGTGTTTTATAAAACGCATAAATTAGTTAACAGTTTTTGTTTGTGTTTTTTTTCTTTCATCTAATAGTTTCATATGTAATCTAAACAATCCAAATAACCCCTTCTGGAGTCAAGACACATCCATCCCTGTACACCTTCACTGCTGGCTGTCGTAGATGCTGTACATAGAAGTATGTATCCTTTTCTGCAAGATATCATCTTAAGTGACAAGAGGAAGAACAGAAAGAAGGAGTTATTATTCAAATTGCATATAGCGGAAATGGAGCAACAGTTGTTTTACTGACTTGTCTGCAAAAACTGTAACCAAGCAAATCAGAGTTTTACGTGCTACCATCCATATAACACAGCACATCGTATCAGCATTTTTGCTTTTTATTTGCCTGAGTAAGTCTTACTAATTTAGCATTAATGCTTAAGTATCACTGCCATGCTTAGAAGAACTATTTGGAAACCATGTCCTGCTGGCTTCCAGGGTACAGATGCAGAACAGAAAAGTCCCTTACACAGTGAGCTTACAATCAAGGCACCTCTAAGCCTGAGGAACAACAGTATTTTTGATGCTATCTAGAGTTTATTCTTGTGCCATTTTTCAGAGTTCACTGAAAGCCTCAATTTTTATTCCAGTAAAAGATCCCTGGAAAGACAGCTTTATTCACTAAATTCACAGATCAATGCAACAAAATTTGCATATAGGCAAGTATATAAAGCCTGCCTCGCCAGTATATTTTCCTTCTCTTGCAGTCTGAATTTTTAAAGAGTCTTGTCAGGAAGAGGCAATGGTCTGACAGTACTGGAAAATGATCTCCTTTGTTTATCTGAAGTACAGGTAAATCCCATGAAGGAGCAGTATCAGCTTTCTCTGACTGTGCCCACCCATCTGGCAGCAAGCACTTCAGGAGAAGACAAGACTACTCACCCTGTATGTTTGTTCAGTCATTGGCTTTTCCTTCCAGGAGTTCAGTGCTGTCAACCACGGGTCCAAATAGCTGTATGCAATCCTTCTCCAACACTCTCACACACTTTTTCAAAATAAAAAGTGGGATATGTGCACTTACAGCTCACAGAACCAACCACATCCTGGGCTGCATCAAAAGCAGCGAGGCCAGCAGGGTGAGGGAAGTGATTCTCCTCCTCTGCTCTGCTCTCGTGAGACCCCACCTGGAGCCCTGCATTCAGTTTTGGGGCCCCCAGCACAAGAAGGACATGGACCTGTTAGAGCAAGTCTGGAGGAGGTCACGAAGATGATCAAAGGGAAGCTTCTCTCTTATGGAGACAGGCTGAGGGAGTTGAGGCTGCTTGGCCTGGAGAAGAGAAGGCTCCAGGCAGACATTGTAGTAGCCTGCCAGTACCTAAAGGGGGCTTACAGAAAAGCTGGGGAGGGAGTCTGTTGGGGGATGGAGTGATAGGACAAGGGGAGAATGGCTTTAAACTAAACAGGGGTAGGTTTAGATTAGATATAAGGAGGAAATTCTTCACTCAGCGGGTGGTGAGGCATTGGCACAGGTTGCCCAGAGAAGCTGTGGATGCCCCATCCCTGGAAGTGTTCAAGGCCGGGCTGGATGGAGCTTAGGGGAATCTGACCTAGTGTGTGGTATCACTGTCCATGGCAGAGGGGTTGGAATCACATGGTCTTTAAGGTCCAACACAACCCAAACCATCTGTTATTCTGTGATATACTTACAGTCATCTTCCAGTTTCTAACCTATGAAGTACATTTCAGTCACACTCACAAACTTTCTAAAGCAATGAAAATGGATATATATATATTTTAATATGCCAAAATGTAAATTTCTGTTTTAATTGCAGCCTTCAAAGAAATAGGTTTTAATGAACAGCATCAAATCCATAAGAGAAACCTATGAAAACTATAACAGCATGGGTGCCATTTCTGACTCAGCACTTTTTCTCCTGAATTTAACCTAAAAACTAATGTCTATTTTACATAGCTTGTAGAAAAAACCCTGAATTTTTGGTCTCCACAATGAAGATTGAATTCAAAGTAGGAGCTACAAGGCCTGTGGTGCACCATCCATCCCACTGCCAGCTCCACAAATGACAAGTTTGCTGCTGTGCTCTCTATCCTTAAAGGTATATGTTCCTAAAGAACTTAAAGTGTGTGTGTCGTCCCCTCCTCCCCTCCCACCCCACATAATCTTGTATTCTGTTGCAGCTCGCAAAACCATCACTCTGTCCCTTACTGAAGACCAGTGAAATCAGTTGTCTCGGTCAAAAATATATGCACTTACTGTCTTGGTGTATCTTGGTTTGAAAAGGAGTCTGGTTAATTAACATTGATTACAATCCACTGTCTGCAAGTAAAAATTGATCGCCAAGGTTCCTAATTTGAATGCCTCTCTGTCCTAGTTTCTCTGTTTCTGTGGCTATCCAATGAGAGACACGGGGATGGAGAGTTAACCCACTTTTTAAACGTCCCAGCTATTTCTAGGCACCCCTGTGAAAGATGTCAGTGATCCTTCTGGTCCCGCTTTATCACCTGCGGGATGGCCATTTGTTAGCACAGCATCTAATTGCTGCAAATTGTCAGTGTGCACATTTGGACTCTGCTCAACACTCCATTTTTTATTGAGAGGAGCAATGGTATTGATTTTGGATAGCCAGGGAGAATGCCAAGGATATTAGTAAGGAGCTCAGAGAACACAACACATAAACTTTTATGACATGATGTCAAACTGGATCGCACAGGCATAAATGAAAAGGACAACATCTTCTGTAATTACTGCAAACACACACTATACATCTATTAGAAAAAGGCTACATTTGAATGAAAAAAAAAAAAAGACTTTGCAAAAGGCAGCACCTTAGAAAATTTTGCCAAAATGGAAAAGGGGAAAGAATTTCAGATGTACCTCTAGAAATGGCAGGAGCCAACAGCTGTATTTCTGGTGCTACTGCTATTTCACTGTGACTGAAATCTATATTTGTGCAGACTGGTGAACCACTTCCACCCTCCTTTGAGTATGCTTTTGTGTAACCCCAAGCGAAGCACTGGCATTCTCCCAGTGAAGTTTGTTCGAGGGTGGGTTCGAACACAGGCACTGCCGCAGACTGAGTGATGTTTGTCCTCTTCCTCCACACCAAACTGAACTTCAGTCCTACGAGGGGTGAAATCTCGCTCCTTCCAAAAAGGAACTAGTAACCACCTGAACCACTGTAGCATAAGGAGTAACCATTACACTGAAGTTTAAAATAAACAGCAATTTAACCAGCTAAACCAATACTTTCAGCATCCTTCAAGCACTTAATTCAGAGCTGCAGGTGAGGTGGTGAAAGTTAACAGCGTGGCTTCATATATGAGCCCTTGCTTTTCTGTAAAGTGGTCGCCCAAGAGTTTGTGGTAAATGGTTTGTGCGAATCAATGTCAGAGCCATACATTCAGATATTTTTTTTTCTCCTTGTGTCTGCTGCTCTCTTATTTCTCTCTCTTTCTCTGTGTGGTGTGTTATGAATGTCAGTGTGAGTAGCTGTGTTTCAGCTTGCCTAGAATTTTACCCATGAAATCTTGATAGCACAGATTTAAAAAAACCTAGGATTCTACATGGCTAAGTCAAAGAGCACAAACTGCGATGCAGGAGGTTCCATCAGAACATCAGGAAGCACTTCTTTACTGTGTGGGTGACAGAGCACTGGCACAGATTTCTCAGAGAGGTGGTGAAGTGTCCCTCCTTGGAGATCTTCAAAAGCAGTCTGGACAGGGTCCTGGACAAACAGCTCTGGGTGGTCGTGCTTGAGCAAGGGGTTTGGGCCAGATGACCTCTGGAGATCCCTTCCAACTTCAACTATTCTGTGATCAGTGAGGCAACATGAAGAGTATAAATATACTCACAGTTATTGTGTAATTCTGTTTCTACTTTAGAGTTCATTTATTTATTTTGTTTGTAGATTTAATTGAATTCTCAAAGTCCTGAATTCAATGAGTGAAAATTTTATAGGTATACATGGCTACTGGAAGTAATTTTTGCATGGGGTCTGTTTCTTCAGGCAATAGCAAAAGGTGTAGGAGTTCCCACAGCAATCCCCCCACTGACTGACCAGTACTTCTCCCAACTTTGAAATACTGCTTTAAACTCAGAACAGCAGTAGATGAATGGTGAAGACTGAAATGATGTCAACAATTTGTGTGGAGGCCAAAAAAAATACAAAGGGGCCCTCAATGGCTTCATCTCTGAATTTGTTGCAATGCAGCTGTGAGTAATAAGTTTGCTTTCTTTTCAGGCACAGTACACTACATATGAAATAGTTTCTGAACTTAGCACACAGTTTCCTGACCATCTATGATTTTCCTAGGGGATTAGGAGCCTTTCAAGCATTGCAATGAAGAGTTTGATCTGAACATATCGTGCAGCAGGGAGATGGGTGGTGGTCTGTTGGCTTGATCTCAGAGATTGCAGAGCTTGGGGAAAGTCACTATTTAGACATATTAATATCATTTTATTGCTGGCGCTATCATTTATTTTGACTCATAAAAAAAAAAAAAAAAAAAATACTATTTTAAGCATGTGTGCAGAGAAGTTATGCAAATATGAAAGTTTTCTGGCTGAATGGGTTTAGAAAAAACTCGGTGGGAATAAGGAAATAGATTTAGTCTTTCTTCTTCATTTAAAATATATAGAAGGTCTCCATTCATAGCAGTGTCTTCCATTTTAGGAGGTGAACAGGGCAAGCAGAAAGGTGTCCCTTCATACATATATGAAGGACTATTTTATTAAAAATATTTAAATTTTATTTTATTCCATGACCATGAAATCAGAGATTTTACACATAGTAATTATTTATGTTTGTATTTAGAGATTTCAGTAATTTCTTTCTGTCTGTTGAAAATGACTAAATAACTACAATAACATCCCCCAATAGAGTTTGCATGAAGTAAATATAAAAATAAAATCAAAAGTAAACAGCATTATGAAGTTTATACAAAGTCAATATATTATTTTGATTTTGATTTTGAGTTGTGCTGCTGCTTCTGTTGGCATCCCAATTCTTGATGACAGTGACTTGCCTGACCCTTCAGGTTCATCACCTAGCAGGATTAGCATCAAATTAGATTTTCATTTCCTATATCAGACTGAGAGGGACTTCTCCATACTCAGTATTTGTGGAGAAAGTGAATGTAGCCTGCAGCCTAAAAACACTTAAGTGTTTTGTTCAGTTAGCTGCCTGCTACTGCAAAGATTTGGGGGTTCATCTTATCCCTACTATTGTCTTCCTGTGGTGTCACAACATGGCTTTTATCTATTTGGTAGCTTGGAAATCTGCTGTGATGTTTTGGGGCATATTTTGCTGCTGATATGAACAGCAGCTGTTCTGTGATCCTTTCAGGGAAAACACCTTCTTGTGGGCCAGTTTTGGTGATTTAGGAGCTTCCTTCAAGCCCTCCATGCCCGTGTTTTTTTCAGTATTACTTCCAGATGCATAGTCCTTAATTCCCAAGGAAGTCCCTTGACTCTGCTTGGTAGGAATGAAAATACTGGCCTTCACATACATCTATCTAGTCTCAAATGTCTGCAGTATGAGGAATGGAGAATGCAAAATCTTTGGTGGGGGGATTTGTCTTCTCTTACTTATCGTGCATCTACCCTACAGCATGGGCAGGCAACAGGTTAATAATACTGAGGATTATGATGTAGACAGATATGACTGATCTTGCTCTGGAGATCAGAAAAAAAAAAAAAAAGTCTAAATCAAGGGAAAAAGCACAAATAAAACACAGATAAATAAGTGAGATTTGAAAGTGGCCAAGGATCTGCTCCTTCCTTTGTTGTCCATAAAAATGGTTCCCATCAGTATATTTTCTTCTGGTCTTTCTCACATCTCCCTTCTGCTCCCAGGTCTCCAGGAGAGCAAAAGTAATGAAGGAAGAAAGAGGAATAGTGTCAGCAATGGATGCTTTGATGGCTATGTGAAAACTAGGCAATATTAATGACTTTTACTAGGGAAAAGAGAAGTTGAAATAATTTACGTGGCATCTGCCAGATCTTCACTGCAGAGAGAAAGCAGCCACAGACAATAGGCCTTCTGCTCTTGCTGAAGACCAGGAAGGGAAAACATGAAATGAATGGGATGTTAACACTCATGGCTTTTGATAGGGTTTCATTCATACAAAGAAAATAATTTGTTTATGAGACTGGGAAAAATGTATTCCAGAAGTCCTGCTCAATTATCTGTAAATTGAAAATTTTGTTGGCTTCAGGGTTTTTCTTAAGATTTAAAATAAGTTTTGTTTCTCTTCTTCTTTCTTTCTTTCTTTCTTTCTTTCTTTCTTTCTTTCTTTCTTTC
>CM021729.1:29458571-29480413 GCA_011074415.1 Stictonetta naevosa
CTGATCCCAAACAGCCATTCTTGTTTCTTCTAATCCTTAACATCCATTCTTTAGCCCTGTAACACATCTAGAAGTGCTTCTAATACTTTATTTATTTTGCTAATATGTAGATATTATACCTAAGCACTTGTAGAATGTCATTCATTGTAGTGTGTAAGTGCTGGTTATCTGCCACTTTCTTACTAGGAATACTGTTGGGAGGACAATTTTTCAGTTCCTGTGGATGTGAGACCAAAACCAAAATATACATTTTTGTCTTCTAATTAGGGAAAATTAGGAGGAACAGAGTGCATTTTCATGGATTTCAAACTTTATTCAGTTTTGTCTGGAAGAAAAAAAAATAATAAAAATTATTTCTGCTGCTATAAGGACTTTAGAAAAACAATGGTTACACCCACAGGCCAAATGATCAAAACTGCACTCTAACTTTGCATCTCTAAAATTATGCAAATGCATATTTGCAAAAAGCTGCCTGCCTTAGTTTGTAGACCAAACCATTTCTGAGCTAACCACTAATATTTCATGTGCAAACACCTTGGAAGGTGAGCAGATGTGATCCTTGCACTTACACAATTCACAGAAATAATTCTTCTGGCTATAATTTGAAAAGCTGGATTCATATTTCATAATGAAGGAGTGCAGGCCTGGTTCCTGTAGGTGGCAAATACTTGGCCACCTTGATACATTCAGCAGCCTCAATGTCCCTGTGTGTAATGTCTGACAGATAAATGAAAACTTTCTTAACCTCAGTAACTTGGAAATCATTTTTTTTCTTACTTCACAAACCATGAAGATAGCAGTTCTTTTTCTCAACTTCTTAACTAAAATTCCCTGAAAGAGGAAAGCTGAATTCCTCTCTTATCTCTTGTTTATTTTTAATGCACCTTGGCTGCATTTTTGCTAGGCATGTTGTTCTGTATGTGGAACAGAGATTTAATATCATTTCTTGAATCTTTAACGCCACTCCTTTGGAAAGAAACCCATTCTCTTAACTATTTTGAAAAATGCAGCAGAAACTGTAATTCTTGAGTGGCTCTAAGTAAAACTACAGATTCTTTTTCCACCACAGAACAGAAGAGGAAGGTTATGTGGTATGTGTAAAAGGCAGAAATGTCTTGTAGCCAATAATCGCATGGGTGAACATCAGCGTCACAAATAGCAGTACTGGTGAACGTCAACAAAAGTTGTTGTTGTTCAGCTTAGTTGAAAATCACAAGCTAAGGAAGATGAGTAAGACTTATACAAACCTGTCTGTCCATTGTTGTTTTTTTGGATTTTGCATTGCTGGTGAAATTTCTCAGATACGGGATCTATGGGTGTGAGGCAAGGGACTGTGAAGACCTTGCTTCATCTTCAGGAATGAGACAGGAGCCAGACTACTGGTTCATGAACCATGTTTCTGCTCCTTGCACCAAGAAAAAAAAAAAAATAGCTAGGCTTTTCACAGGTATATCTCTGGCTCTGCTGCGCCAACCAAGAGAGGCAGAACCAAAAAATCCTCAGTGTAAAAGATGTGTACAGGATGCTGAGGTTGCTCCTCTCTTCTCTTTAACTCTCCTTAAATCTGCTTGGGTACTTAGTCAGTCAGATAATTGACTGCATAGAACACTCACTACATGCGGTAATTGGACATCCTTTTTACTGCTGTCTATGTAGATGATGAAAAATTTTCAGTGGGACAACAACCTAAATAAAATAATTAGTATATCCCTTAAATTATTGAGGGAATGATCACCTATTCATAAGAGTTAGGGATTTCTCAACTCTTTGTCAACAAACTAACTGTCAAAATACTTACAAACTACAGAACCTAGAGCTCCAGAATTAACTTCAGAGTGAACTTGTCACTTGTATTTGTGAAATCATTTGTGAATCACTTTTTATACCTTTAAAATATTGTAAGTCAAGATGACCTTTATAGTTGGAAGAACCAATGTAAAATTCCCATCGAAAAAGATTCCCAAAGCTGAACCTCAGCAGTGTCCAATGGGACAACATCATCTGCATGCTCCTCTGACCTCTTCTTCCTCAGGATTTTCACTTCCTGAAGTAGATAGTGTTCTTAAATTCATGCAGCCCTGCTGCCTGAAGCCCCGACCCCAGCTGTGCTGGGAATCAAATAGCAATCTTTCATGTGCAACAGGCTGTACATATGACAACCTTTGTATAATATTGATGAGATTAAAGGGTCTTCTTCACTGATTTTCAAATTTTAAAACGGACAAGTACGATTTAAAAATCTTGCTACCTTTTCAAAATAAGTTTTCTCTTCCTTCCTTCCCTCCTTTCTTTTTTCCTTCCCTCCTTTCTTTTTTCCTTCCCTCCTTTCTTTTTTCCTTCCCTCCTTTCCTTCTTCCTTCCTTCTTCCTTCCTTCCTTCCTTCCTTCCTTCCTTCCTCCCTCCCTCCCTCCCTCCCTTCCTTCCTTCCTTCCTTCCTTCCTTCCTTCCTTCCTTCCTTCCTTCCCTCCTTCCCTCCTTCCTTCCTTCCCTCCTTCCCCGCTTCGCTTCTCTTTGCGTGCCTTGCCTTGGCTTGCCTTCCCTTCCCTTCCCTTGCCTTGCCTTGCCTTGCCTTCCCTTCCCTCTTCCCTCTTCCCTTCCCTCTCCCTTTCCCTCTCCCTCTCCCTTTCCCTCTCCCTTTCCCTCTCCCTCTGCCTTTCCCTTTGCCTTTCCCTTTCCCTTTCCCATTCCCTTTCCCTTTCCCTTTCCCTTCTTCTTCTCCCCCTCCTTCTTTCCCTCCTTCCCCCCTTAATTCAATCCTTCTTTCTTTTTTTTTTCTTTCTTCTAATGTGTTTAATATGTATTCAAGACTGCCCTATCAAAAGAATTATTAATTAGAGAATCATTTAGATATTGGATCTCATTTCATTTTTTTTTCTCAAATATTTATGAGACATGCATATTTATGAAAATGCTCATTTTGTAATCTGTAAACCTACTTTATGAGTTTGCAGTCAGAATTTAGTCTTGCCAGGTTTTTGCAAAATCCTATTGCTAAATCTGACCTAAATCTGTTAAATATTGACTCCAGACCTGTCAGGCAGAAATGTTATTCTGGTAATAAAACAACTCTATTAAAGATCATTGATATTATAAGAGAGATAACTTCACAACGCGTGCATCAGTGTTTATTTTAATGAAAGGGATTTCCTGGCATATTGTCAGCTAAATGTTTTATACTGAGAACTGCCTGGGAAATAATTAAACATATTAAAATCAGCCTATTACAAGGTTTGTGATTTTGTTTTTAAGTCTTTGTAACTGAAAGTGTGTAAATGGAACTGCATCCAGTAAAGCACAATAATTTATTCTAGAAATTAGCAAGCCCACGTTCCAACTATAAAACCATTCTCTGTGATGTGCGACTGGCCTTCATTTCAGTTGCCTTGATTTATAGTTAGAGTTTGTTTTATTTTCAAGGGGTAGAGACTAGGAAGCAGCCGGACAGAGCTATTAAAGCTGTTGCACACAGCAATTTTTCAGGGGTTTATTAATTCTTACAGAGAATAAGCCAATGAACTGAACATTTTTCAGTGTGAGAACACATTTTGTAAGAGGAGTTTTTTTTGATGAATAGACATAGACAGCGCAAAACAAAACATATGGGTGTTGTATTAATTTAACCATTTGCGTTTAGCCACATTCTCAGTAGCAAAGACTTCCCAGTATGAAAGCTCACATTTAGCAATCATATGATCCCACTGATGTTCATGATTTTGGTCCCAGGTTTTCTTTGATGCTCTCATTGATGCCTGATTTATGTAGATAAAAAGCCACAGATTGTTTCACAGAAGAAAGACAGTTGGAGTAACTTAATTCCACTAACACAAATATTCTTTAAAATAGAAATGCTGATATTTTCAGATAAATTAAAATGGAATCTGGCTTTGTGGCTTATAATTTATGGAAGTGAATTCTAATTAAAACCATTCTAATTAAAGACTATTTCAGTCAGTAAATCTATTAAAAACAAAATAGTGTGTCAGCTACTTCAAAACTGCAACATTTGCTTAAAAAACATTTGTTTCTTTTACTGTCTCTGACACAAAGCTCTCTAACATGCCTGATTTCTGAATATTTCAGTGCTCTTGGGTCAGGTTTTTTTGAGGACTTCAGATAGGATGGTCCCAGGAAGGCTCTTGGGACTTTGAGCACAAAGTTGTTCAGATCACACACCATCCATCAAATATGAGCAGATCTTCCTGGCCACAAGTGAGGTGTCAAGTTCATCTGTTTTGAATGCTGAGAGAACTGAAAGGATAGATATCTACTGATGTTTTGGACAGACTTGTAGTGCTGTAGGCCATGTTAGCAGCTCACTTAAATTGCAAAGGTCATGCAAAAGGCTGAATCTTCTCTTAAGTTACCATTAAAATCACTGAACACCATAGATGGATCAGGAGAAGGCTCCTAATTCACACGGTTCATTCACATGCATGTTTTTGAGTGCAGAATAAAAAAATAGCCTATCATGGTGTAATTAATATTTATTTAAAAAATTCACTTTTTTAATAAGTAAAAGATTGGAGCATTACCTATCCAGTAATTGAAGCCCTCTTTTAATGAGATCTGTTCTCACCTTTGTGTTGAAAGATACTCAGAGATTATGCTCCAAGTCTCCAGATTCATGGAAGACATGCGGTGAACTGAACTCCAATTTTTGATGACAGTATTTTGTAGCTTTCATGAGTCTGAAGGCACCCACCCAGCACTCTTTCAGATTCAGCACAATGTAACACTGGAAGACAGGTGAGGTCGTGAGCAGCAACACTCCAGACTACTTGAACAGGCTAATCAGGCAGACAGTTTGCTATCCTGCACTGACTGTACTATACAGTACCACACCTACCTTTGTGGGTGCTACAGAATCAGCTGAAGAGATCTGAAACCACTGGAGTTATTCCTGTGTTGATAATGAAAAAATCACTGCAAATGGTAGAGTGAATAAATTATTAATCTGAACAGCCTTTCCTCTTAAGCAGTGGCTCTGCAATTCAGTGCTCAGCAGTCTTGATCTTACAAGTCTCCTAAATATTGTGCTTGAGCCTGCATGCAGTTATGTGGCAATTTCTAAAGAGTTCAAGGGGTATGCTCACCAGGATTGCAAACATTGAACAGTTCTGAGAAATTAATAATAATAATAAAACAAACCAACAAACAAAAGAATTGGACCCAGACAGAAAGAGAAAAAATATATATATAATAATACATATAATATATATAATAATTTTCTTGTTAATATTAATCCCAGTATTGGGGCATTTTAAGAGGATGGTATGTTAACCACTGTCATGTTAGTGATGCTGCACTAAGGTTAAAGGCCTTTTTTAGCTGAGTAAATTGACCCCCCAAATCAACATATTTAGACATTTAGAGTTTTCTGGCCTTGTTTCAAATTGTGTGTGTATGAATCCTTCAGAGTTGTCAGTGAAACTCCCAGATGCCTTGAAGTTTCCTTGAGGAGTCTTCACATTGATTTGAAGAGAAGACAGGTGCAAGGATTGAAATGACTTTTTCTTCCCCCCCTCCCCCTGCCCCATATAAGGTTTCCTCTCTGAAGCACTTAGAAAGTAGCATAGCTGTGCCATGTATATCTAGTATTATCTCAACTACCATGGTAACACCTTACATTATCTTACAGCAAA
Organism: Stictonetta naevosa; assembly: GCA_011074415.1. Lineage (NCBI taxonomy): Eukaryota > Metazoa > Chordata > Aves > Anseriformes > Anatidae > Stictonetta > Stictonetta naevosa. The sequence goes on from CM021729.1 coordinate 29,464,214, forward strand.
GCCCCGTTCTACAGATTCAAATCAGAGATAACCAAGTTCATGGACATTTTTCTTTGCTTGGGCCAAAAGAAGATGGAAATTGGAAACAAACAAACAAACAAACAAAAAACAAACAGAGGTGAATGAAGTAAATTGACTCACAATACGTTTTCTCTCTATCACAAAGTCCATCCTATCCATGTAGGATAGGTCTCTGAATGGCAGGATTATATTATCCCCTCATGGTATGCTGAAAAACATGAAGTTAATGAGTGTGCCTATGTTGGTTTCAGCCTGTCCAGATACTACCTGTGAGGCAGGGAAAGAGAAGCTTGAGTAAGACTGCATTGTCTTAGCTCTCTGTGTTCTGATTGAGCCCCTTTGCCCCTACCCTTTCTCACCCTACCTCCAAGCTGGCAGTGGCAGCAAGGTGCTCCCCCTTTGCTGGGAGCCTGCGAGGAGCCGCGCCGCAGAAAACCACACATGTGAGCGCTTTGTTGTGACAAGCTGGAAAGCTGTCTGCCTGTGCAGGTCCATGTGCCTGTGTTTGTGCGATTTCGTGCCTTTGTTGTGGTGTAAAGCCTGGGAGGGAAGAAGGGAGGGAGGGAGGGAGAGGCAGAGGAGCTGGCAGAGTGATGGCAGAGAGGAGAGCGAGCGATTCAGAAGCGCTCTGGCTTGCGTGCCCGTGCTCTCACTGGCCTCAAAGCACGCACTCCAGAGGGAAGCTGAAGTCTCGTAACTGAGTGTTAATTATGTCTGAGTGGATTCTAGAGAAAAGGAAAACCATATACTGTATCAGCAGAGAAATGGTTTCACTGTGAGGAAACTAATGATGCTTTTATCAGGAACAATATAAAGATTGCTTTTTTACTAGTGTGTGTCCCACAGGGTTTGGACTATGAGATATTTCTGTATCTGGCTTTAGGTTCCTCTGAGCTTTTACATAATCAAATCAATATAGCTATGATTCACCCTCTGGCAACAACTGCTCCTTGCAAGTTGCTGCTGCTTCTTTAGTGACTAAAGAGGAAATAAATAAATAAGTAGAAAGAAACTTATTACAAATCCGTAAACATTGATTTGTTTGGTCTTAGATTTTACTTTTTTTAATTGCCAGGAAAAAAAAAAAAAAAAAAAAAAAAGAAAAAAAAGGAGGAGGATGCAGGATATATGAGTTTGTGGTCAATGGGGCAGGCACGTGATTGCTAGCATGATACTTTGGAAAGAAAAAAAAAAATGGGTTGATAGGATTTCATGATTCAACATGAAGAATTGTCCAGATAAAGACTGAAAGGCAGATTGGGTAAGAAGGGGCAGAGGCTGCAAAAGTCAAGGCAGGCATGGAGTCCAGAGATAGGAAAATTTGATTTTTCAATAGCAGCACTGTATTGTTTGGATCTGCATCTTGTATATTTTTTAGTGGGAAGTTCAAAACCCGAGTTGCCGATCTCCAGCTTCCAGGCAAGAAGTGGAAGACAAAACAACAACAATAAAACAAACAAAAAAAACCTATCCCAACAAATCCAAAATTAAAATTTAAAGACAAAGCAATACAAACAAACAAGAACACAAATACAAAAACAAACAAACAAACAAAAACAGGTCAGAGAAAATGTCTTGCCCAGCTGAGTCTCTTTGTATCACTCCACCTCACCATTGCTGGTCCTACCCCCTGGCCCCCAGCTAACCCCCTTCATTTGAGGAATCCTCTCTCTGTCTCCAACTCCTCTCTCTTCTGGTGTCATATTGTTAACTTCACAAATATTTTCTGCTTGCTGTTGCTGGTACAGCACAGTACTCCAGCATAGACATCACACACTGGTGGATGTGACTGGACGATCTCTCAGGATCACCTTGTCATCTTTTACCCTGGGTTGACATCTCTGTCACACTGAAAGAGAAGGAGAGACTGCACAAAAAGATTGCTGCCTTTTACGCAAAAGAAAACCTTGCTTTTAAACACGTCGTTTTCACTGTGTGTGCTCTCAGGTAGGACTTTGGTGGAGGGCATCCAAGGGGGCTGACAGTGTTAGTGCAGGAAACTCATCCGGCTCTATTCCTTAAAAGACCACTTGCTCAGTGTGGCAGCCTTGGTCCTCAATGTGCCAACTAACCTCCCAGCACTTCATTAATCCTGAGCTAACTCCTGACTGGCTGGTGATGCTCCGCCTGCAGCAAACAGGTCTGCTGGTGTTTATAAAGTGCTCTGGAAACTTCAGGCAGATGGTGTCACTGGCATTAATTTTTGGGGTTTCCGATCAACTTTCAATAAAAAAAGGAAAAAGCACGTTTCTCTTCCACTCCCCACTGTGTCCCCCCTTTTCAATTTTCCTGATTTTTCTCATAGCTTATTTTAAAAAAGAAAAGATATTTCCTGTAATAAGAAGGTTGAAATATCCGATTACTAAGTACAAATAATGGCAGAAGTGAAAAAGAGCTCTAATTCACATTTCAGTCCCTTCATTCCTAATATAAACCTTACTATGTTCTGCAGATCCAGCAGCAACTTTAACATGGCTCCACATGCTCTTAGAGGTAGGTATTCCTCAGACCTAGAAAGGCCCTGTTGTAAGAACATGGATACCCTGCGAGAGCTCTGCAGCCCACAGGCAATGGAACTGACCAAGAAACTTCAAAAAATATTTGCTAATCATTTATTGTGACTCAATGCAAACAAACAAACAAACGAACAAACAAAAAACCACAGCCAGTGAATATTATTCCATGCATGGGCTTTGACCAGATTATGAAAATAGACAAACAACATTGTATATTTTTCATTGACTGATGTAGGTTACAAACAGCTATTCAACCATTATTGTTCAAATGACAGTGATAAACATCTTGTGCTAGATGAATGGATAACCTGTATCTGTACATACTACATTAAATGATGTACAAATTTTAAACCTTGTGTTTTTTTTTTCCAGGTGTCTGGTGATCACTATTACTCGGAGTTAAGTACCCCTTTGTGTGAAACACATGGCAGACCTTTTTTTACTCCCTCGTGCTGTACAGCTCAAGAGAACACAAGACCTTAAATTCCTGGAAAAATAAAATCAACTTTAATTCTTAAAAGTTGTGGAATCTTTAACTTCACAGCTCATGCAGAGATAGTAGCAACACTCTTGTGTAAAGCTATATCCCCCTTGTACCCTGACAAAGCTTTCTTAACTAAAATGCCTTGTTCTGGTGAAATTATTAAGGGTTTTATTCTTACCACCAACAACACAGAACAAAGGGGTAAGGGAACTAATGAGTTTTATTAGTTAGTTCTGTTTTTCTCTCTCATGGCTTTTACCTTTATTTTAGCAATATGGGGTTTCTTTTCCCAATCCAGAGAAATCTAGTTTATGTACACATCAAAACACTCAATGGAATAAGAAAGTTATGTACAACATTATTTTGGTCTCTGCACTTCCAGGAAAAAAAGAGACACCATGGAGGCATGTTCCCAGCTGGGGTAAACTGCCATCTCCACACTGAAGCCAGTGGACCAATGACAATTTAAGCTGGTCTGCTCCTTACTGTATGAGGGTTCAACTTTCTCCAACACACACATGCAATCAGAAAACACACTTTAAAAATCTAATAATACTTACTTGAGGCTTTTAAACTCCTGAGGGGTAGATAGATACAAGGCAGTAAACCAGCAGAGGGAAAGAAAAACAGTTAAAATAAACTAATAAAAAATCCTATAGGAAGGAAATGACACCCCAACCACCACAAACACACACCCCCACTCCCCACCCCCTACCTCCCCACCCCCTTTAAAAGGGAAAAAATTAAAAAGGGAGCTAAATTGTTGTGCTTGCTGTGGTGGCTTGACTAGAAATGAGCCAATGAGTTGAAGGCATATGGTGCTTATGTTGGAATTGTTTTCTAAACAGACTTTTGCCTGTGTGTCTTTTCACCTCTTTCAAACATCTTGTGCCAAAAGCAGTAAAAAAACACTGCTGCATTAAACATAAATCAGGGCCCTGTGTCTGCAAAGGACCTCTGTTGTTGGAGGGGGGTTATTGGACTAGGGATGAAAGGAGACCTACCACCGCATTGATCTGAGGTGATTGTGTGTAGCATATTCAGTTAGGATGCTTCTAGCTAGTTATGACAATGTGAAACATTCAAGCAATTAATGAACACATGCTTCAAGTAGAAAGGCTGAACAAGGGATTTAACTGGATGTGCATGTTTCGCAGACTAAATGTATTCTGAAAGAATACATTTTTATGTATTTGTTTTGATAGGGGAACTGAGAGTATATTACCTATCCAGAGTAACAAAGAGCCCATATTAACAGGCAAAAGTATATTTTTGCTCTTTATAGAACACTGTGAAGCTATTTGTTAAATAATTTTAAGTAAAAGGAGCTATTCTTCAAGTTAGAAATTCACTATACAATTAGGGTGGGGAAAAGATGCACAATGCCATACCTGCAAACAATTTTCAGAAGCCAAAATTTGAGAATTTGTTCCCCATGTTGCTAATTTGCAACTTGTTCAATAAGATTTTAACTCTTCCATACTAAAGGCATATTTCTTACATCTGAGACCTCTTCAGATGCCCAGATCATAAGGTGGACATATCTGCTTCTTGCTTGCAACAGAAACTGTCTGTATAAATGAAGATTCTGCAGGAAATTATGCCACTGGTTTATACAATTGCATATGTAGGGTATGACCAATTACATAAACTAACAGGTATGTATAACCATTACACAGAGAAAGAAATGAACAAATGTCTGGGGCATTATGCAGACTGTAGCTGGAAGCTAGCTCAAAGTAAAAATGTTTGTCCTTAAAGTCTCCAGATATCTTGCACATTTTTTTTTTAATGAGTAGGGATGTCAATTCGGCATCAAAACTAAACTTTTCTGTGTATTCAGTCTGCTATATCCCACCCATGACAACAATAAAGGACAATTCTTCCTTATCAAATCACTCTGTCAAAGGGTGGCTGAATTTCTGCAGGGTGTCACACAGACTGAGCACAGTTTATAATTGGCCTGGGAATTATTTCTGGTTTTGGAGAGCAGGAGAAACCCATCCATAGGTTACACCTTTGGGAAGGAGACTGGAGAAGGTACTGACTCTGCAGTTGCATCCTCACTGTCACTCAGTTCTTCTGAAGACTGCTCAGGGCCTTGGCTGAGATTCTGCTCAGTCATCTGTTGAGGCATTCTTCGTGCTTTGGGGACAAACTCCCTGCTGCAGTACTGTCATTTCTAGCACTGCCAGTGTCCCCTTGTGCTCAGGGAATAATCCCGCCCTCCTCACCATTACAGATGGTGAATGTCATGTGCCCATGTGGATGTGCACATTCCCTCAGATGAATGAAAGGAGGATGCAGAGAAGGTAACATTCATGTGCTGCAGGATGCAGAAAAGGCAACATGGCTACTCAGAAAGTGGCATTGTGGCAGAGCCAGAAAGAAACAGGGCTCTGGCGCTGGGCTCTTCAACAGATCCGAGAACACCCATCGCTCTTGGAAGCTCATAACCCCTCTCCTTCCACAAGGAACAAAGCCCAGGTGGAAACTCAGAGCTGAAATGTATAAAGTTTCCTTTCTTCAAAGTGCTTTTATTCTCTTGGCACAGGGACAAATTGTGCCTTGAGGGCCAGATCTGCAAGTGGATCCATATGGAGAAATCTTTATGTGATGGGAACATCATTCAAGTCAACGGGACGCTGTGAGGGCACAGAAGCTTGCCAGGTCCAAGCAGCAATTTGAAAAGTGTTTTGTGTTCCTTCAAGGTAAAAGGCATACTATAAACCTAAGCAATAATTTTTTTAATAAGAAAACTATTGTGCTTGTTCTTTTAACAGCAAAATGCAAAGGAAGACCAAAACCTACATAACTGCCCTTCTTTCTGTACACCAGAAAATGTTTATTTCTCTCCAACAGGTGTAAGAAATTTTATCTTGTACTTTGAGCTAAAGGGGAAAATATAATCCAAAGGATAGTTTATCCATACCACAGGTTATCAGATGGAGTACAAATCCTAGGAAATCTAACTTAATTGTGCAGTAAAACTGAAGGTGTTCCAAGCAGTACTAGCCATGCCATGTCTGTTCGGGAGACAAGACAACAAATTCTTTTCACAAAAAAAATAAAAAATAAAAAAAATCCACCAAACCCTATAAATTGTTACTGAGTGAACTTGAAAGTAAATTTAAGGAGATCTGGTTATGGCATTTGAGAGCAATGGGGGACCATAAAGATAGTACTCTATATATAAACTTCGTAATTCATATGTGCTGTTGTTGGCTGTAACCTGACCTGAAGAAATGAGCTTAAATCTAGGAATTAGAAATTTTTTGATTTTACTCTCTATTCTATTTATTTGCTATATCACCTTGAGTAAGTGACTAACTTTTTCAACAAAGGTCTTATTTGTAGTTGCCTATTTGATACATGTACAGGGTTGTGAGGAAGATGTATAAAGCTTGAAGGTAGGAACAGAAGGCTGAAAGCACTCCTCATTTTCATAGAGCTGGCATTGAGACTACCCTAGCAGTCTCTACTGCATGGGCCAAGACAGTTTCCAGGGCCTGTCATATAGACAACACAATCAATGTGCAAGTTAAAGCCCCCTTCATTTTCCTACCCCAAACTGTAAGATGAATATAGACTTCACATCAACTAACTCGTGTCCTTCTGTCATGACTGCAATGTAAGGGAGGGATTCCTGGTTTCCCTTTTCAGTCAGGCATTAGAGGTACCTTCTATCTAGTGAAAGAATAAAAAGTGTGCTATTAATCCAGTAACAGTTAAGTGCCATTTTGTTAGATGCCTGTCTCCAACAGAAGTCTTTCCTTTGCAAGTCCACCTTTCGCTGCAAAAACTTCTGCTCCCCTTACCCATGTACAGCAAAACAAATGGTGGTTGTAGGCTTCAGTGAAAGTGGGACTGGGATAGAGAGAATTGCCTAGCTTACTTTCCTATATAATGTAGGACCATCTCTCCCTGGAATGGAGAGGCAACAGATGGGTGGTATTGTTTTTAAGGGGATTTGTTTACCGCGCGGTGACTTTTTTTTTTTTTTTTTTTTTATTTTTCCTGTTGCCTGCTCTTGACCTTTCAAGAAATATGTTAAAATACAATCCAAGAAGGCGTATTGTATATAAAATGAATGACAGCTCCTAGCGCCACCAGGAAAATCAAACCCTTTGTTTATTTAAGATTTTAAAAAATACATCTGGGATTAGAAGTCACAGAGTTATAAATGAGCTCCCCGACCACCACCAAAAAAAAATAATTATAATAAAAATAATGGTACCATATTCCCTGATAAACCAGTGCCAGAAAAGCTCTTGGGGATCAAGTTTTTGTCAGTCCCCAGCTTTTACCAATTTAAATTCTTGGCAGCATATTAAAAAAAATGTAGAAGGTATTTGAGACTGCAATCCCTCAGGTACTAAATCTAGTGTTTCCTGGCACTAGATGAATGTTACTGGAGTTAAAACCTAGCACCATAGCACCAGATCTCCATAGCTGTTCATATTTATACTTAACAGACAAATATGTCATGCTTTCAATATCCCTTTACACGGCCAATTTTTTCTCACATTTTTTCTCTGATAAAAACAAAGGTGAGAAAGTTCCAAGCAGTGGCTGACATCAGCCTATTTTTGTTTGGTTTTCAAATTTCTGGGACACACCTTTTGCACCTTGAAACTGTTGCTCTATACTGCTTTTTAATCACTTACTTGGTAGCAAAAAAAGAGGAAGAGCATATTACCTGCCAGGTATATGTATTTCCTCAGCACACCACAGCAAGTTTTCCACTCCACATAGGTGGAAATAGGAGGATGCTCAGTCTCTCACTCCAAATCTCCAGATCAGCCAGCACTGGCTTCTGCCATGATGCAGGCTATGCCTGCGCTGCAGCAGAGTCAGTCAGCTGTGCTCCTCCTAACACCAGATATCGAGTGGAGTTTGCATTCCAGCCACACCTTTCCCCTTTTCTGCTTTGCCCATGCCATTCTCTGTCACCTAAGACTGGGGATTTTAATCTAAATTCAGGGGTCTCCCTGTGCTGAGAGACTGAGTCTTTTTATTCCCCCTGCTCTGGAGGGTCGTCACTGAGAGTACAATCACACCTGAAGATGACTTTGAAGACTAAGTAGACAGTCTGATCTTGCACCATGAGTGTGAACCGTAACATTACAGCTGACTCCAGGGCAGGTCCATAGTGCCTGTTTTAAAGACTATCTCTGTTCTTTTTTTCCAAACTTAGGTCTTTACCTCAGTGCAACAAGCACCTGCCACAGACAGTCTTTTGTTCTGGCTGATCAGAATATACTATTCATTCTTTTCACACTTCTTTATGAAAACCACCTTTGTTAATTGTTATTTTTTCCATACTTTTCTGAATCTTCAAGGGCTTAAGACTGAGTTGCTTCCAGTGTAAACTGAGCCTCTTCAGTAAGTGAAGGATTCACTTCACAATGTAATGTTACTGCTTTCAGCTTCAGATCCTCCCTCTTGAAATGGACCACCACAACTGGGCAAAAAAAAAAAAAGGCAAAAAATGCCTGACAATTGGTAAGACCAGTGTATTCATGCTGTGCCTGCAAAAACAGTGATTCAGCTCTATTGATTTTGCTACCAAAAATAATCAAACCAACTAGCATAGGGAGCAGACAAAATATCTGAAGTCTACATCAAAGTTAAGTCACCAAATGCTATTCTTGTTTTCATTCATGAATCCTTGCCACTTTCAAACCCATGGAGCTACGCAGAATATAAATCAAGAAAGAGTGACCCAGATAGCATCCTAGCTCCCATCTGTAAAAAAACAACAACAACAACAAAAACAACAAAACAAAACAAAACAAAACAAAAAAACCCACAGCTCTCTACTGCTTGCATTGCCAGTACTCAGAGTCTTGATCTGCTGAATCCTCTGAAGGGGAAAAAATAGATATATAGGTTTCTGAAGAATTACACCTTTCTCCCTAAAGGATATTCATCTACAGAACTGTACCTTTGGAACAACTCAGGGGTTGTGTCACTAGCTCTGAAGACAGAGCTTGTGCCTTTGCAATCTCTTCTGTTCCTGTCCTTTTTGCTGCCTGCCTTGAGATACACCCTTGCAAAATGAAAAAAAAAAAAAAAAAAAAAAAAAAAAAAAAAAAGAGAGAAGTGGCATGTGTGAATCTGGCCCAGGAGGAATGAAGGAGGGGAGAAAGGTTGGAGAGGAGTGGATGGTTATGTATTTTCTATATGATATTCAGCATCATATCGATTTCACCCATTTGGTGGACTAAACATGAACCTAATAATCAGATCCTGCTTAAGCCTTGTGCTTCCCCGGTAATTGACTCTCGCATATTGATTAAGATGTTGATGTGTCCCAGTATTTCTCAGTGGTAATGCAGCTGAGAATGGGCCTCCTCTCCCTGCATTCTCAGCACTCTCTGTACTGCTGTCACCACACTCCCTTTAATGGATAAAGCTGTCATCCTAAAGCTAGAATGTCTTGCAGGCACAAAGACGAAATTAACTGTTCAATAATTTATGGGACATGGAAAAAACTTTACCCAACAACTTCAATTGATTGCTGTAAGTGTTTTGACTGCACTTGCCTGCTTTGCATAAAGTCAGCTACTTTGGAGAGCCTGATTTCCATTTACAGTATTTTCTTGGCCCTCTCCACAATACAAGATTTTGAAGAACTCTAGCTTGCTTCAAGGGATTTTCCTGTATTGCACAGACTTTATATTTCTTTCATTTCCCCCTAGTTTCATGAGAAAATCAGGATCTTCAGTGAAATATGGTTGGTGGGCTTAATAAGCAGAGATTAAATTCAGGTGATTTAGAGTATTTTGGGACTGTCCAGTTTTTTAACTGAGGAACCACAGAAACAATCAGTGGACTATACCACCTGTATGCTCAATCATGGACAGGGAAAACTTTTACTGTCTACGATCACTTCAAGCTAATAATTTTTGAAATTTCTTGTCAATTCAGATCCCCTGAAGTGAGTTGATGGATACAGTACAGCTCCTGATGATGTAAGTTCATATCACAAAAGCAGACCAGCAGAGTTTTAGCAAGAAGGCCCTTGTAGCCTCTCTGCAGAAGGTTAGTTTTCATTTTGCTGAGAAATCTCGCACTGCTGCTGTAACGTGTATTAATCAGCAGCAAAAATAACTTCATTCTCCAGAGCTTCCACTCTAGAACTTCTTCTTATTAGCAGAGTCTTTAAAAATAAAGTACTATCTTGCTGTCTCTGTAATTTTTTTTTCTTTTTTTTCTTTTTTTTTTTTGGTGTAGACATCTTTACTTACTACATCTTCTTTTTATTAGTGCATTTGGTGTTCATGAAATAGGAGACATGTAATGGTTGATTAAAGCCAGGCACAATAGGAAAAAAAGAGGGCGGACATCTTTCTGAGATTATTTTTGTATTTCCATTCTATGTTACAATATCACTTTCTGTATTCACAGTGACATATTGTGTTTCCATGGTATATAAATTCACTATTAGGAAAATATATTTCTGTTATGGAGTGAAAAGGTTAAGGAATCTTCTCTGAAACATAGTAACATGGTTACAAAAAGGACTCAGTCCATTATAACATTGAGAAAGGAGGCCAAGCCTGCCATCCTCTAGAGATGGCAGAGACCACATAGTTTCACAGTGTGATCATCAAATACTGACCCAAATCAGCTCAATTTTGGACTGTCACAGTACTGTTGAATTTTCCCGTTTCAAGCCCAGGTGATCCAAATTTTCATAGTTAACCAAGGTGTAATGACATTGATTTCAATATTTATCCGAAGTGCAGTTTTCTAGTGAAACTTTAAGTTAGGTTATGTTCAACATATCATAATTACTGTACCTGGAGTTGTGCCTGTAGAATTAATTTCTGCTGGTAAGATCACATATTAGCATATCAAAACCTTCTACTTCTAATGGGTATTGGACCTCAAGCAGTAGGAAACCATCTTTAAAATGTGGACATCTCAGAAAGGCACAGCTGGCCACAACCTGCAGTTAAGTGAAGATCTCAGAAGATCTAAGAAGACTTGCTATAAGGAGGAGAAATCCATTTTTAGGTTGTTTTGTTGGTCAGCATCCAAAGAGTTAACATATGGTTATCTAGGGCCACATCTAGGAAAAAAAGTGTACATGACACATGCAATGTGAAGAGGAAATCAAAACAGAATGAAGCAAATAGTGAAATCATATCCAGTCATGTTTATTTGCTTTTTCTCATTTCAAGGTGTTAATCCTGTGTTACCAAGTACATTCCCAGAATGTTTCCCAGATGGAGACACAAATGCACCAGCATTTCCTGCCTCTATGTACTATATTTCCATTTGTTCCCCTTTGAGAAACTCTTTCTAAACAGTCCCTCCAAGTGGGAGAATGTGTTGATTTCCAGTTTATTGTAGTGTTCAGTAGTTCAGCACCAGCCGTCAGACTTTTCAGTAGTCTGCTGTTTGCTTCAGAGCCTGTTCAAAGTCCAGGCCTCTGGAAGTATCCCCAGGAGGACTACAGCTGGGCCTGTTTGGATATCAAAGTCCAAATTAAAAATTTATGCCAGTGTTTGAAAAATATCTGACCAAAATCTTGGTATGGATTAAATCTCCCTTGCCATGCAAGCTTTTCCAACTGGGGCTGGAGGATTTATTTTTAAAGTGAAGAAAGGACCCAAACAGCTGCATAAGCTGATTCAGGTCAGATGTTTGTTAGCTAAATTATCACTGGCAATAAGACCTTGTAGACCTCCTGGGGAGGCAGAAAGAGCTATGTTTTTTCTCTTGCTCTCTCTTTGTTTCCCTTCCTTCCTTCCTTCCTTCCTTCCTTCCTTCCTTCCTTCCTTCCTACCTTCCTTCTTTCCTTCCTTCCTTCCTTCCTTCCTTCCTTCCTTCCTTCCTTCCTTCCTTCCTTCCTTCCTTCCTTCCTTCCTTCCTTCCTTCCGTCCTTCCTTCCTTCCTTCCTTCCTTCCTTCCTTCCTTCCTTCCTTCCTTCCTTCCTTCCTTCCTTCCTTCCTTCCTTCCTTCCTTCCTTCCTTCCTTCCCTCCTTCCCTGCCTCCCTCCCTCCCTCTCTCCCTCACCTCCTCCCTCTCTTCTTCCTTTCCTTCTTCCCTTCTATCTCTCCCCCTCTCATTTGTTTTTCCCCTTCTCCCTCCCCTCCTCCTTCTCTCTCTCTCTCTCTCTCTCCTCTGTCTCCCTCCCTCCTTTCCCTTTCTTTCTGTTTTCTATTTCAAGTCAGACCTCACAGCAAATCAATTGCCTACAACTTAGCACAGAAGGAGGCCCATTTATATTGGGGGAATAAAAATCTTGTACCTGCCAGCAATATAATTCAAAGTTGGACATCAACAATACAGCAAGAAGAATATGTTGCTGGAATAATTTCCTGGGTCCTGCACTTCACAGCTGAGCTGAAATACGACATAAGTTTGCTCTGCCACCTTTTGAAATGATTCCTCCATGGAGGGCCATAGGATGAGCCTGAGCTAACCAGGGACAACTAAGAAATCCTAAGTGTTTGTGCTTTAGGTGATAATAACTTGTTCACATCTTCCTGGAAAATACTATTTAGAGGTATCCATGTCTGCTGTGGAACTGTGGAAAATGGTTACTGTTTTTTTGCTAAGTGCCTAAAGGTTAAGGGGTGGTGGTGGTGGTGGTGGTGTCACTAATGTGCCTGTCAAGACTTTCTCAGATTCTTTCATGCAGGAAGCAAAGCTCTGAATTAGCCAATTATAAAATGTCCAAATTACCCCAGTTAGATCCATGCATGGTATTCATGTTGCACTAGTAGGTCAGTAGAGTTAGTCTGGTTTGGTGCTTTTCTTTAGAAGAAATCCCCAAATTTTGTGGAGAGCAATGTATGAGCAAAAGCTCATCTGATCACAGAATTCCCCTGGCTTGGTCCTGCTCCATAAGAAGTCTCTGTACTCTCTGTGTGATCGACTTCTGTTTGTTTTGAATCTACCTCCCATTAACTCCACTTGCCACTCCCTAGTTTTTAACTTGAAAAAGGGAAAGAACAATTGATTGCTATCCACCTCCTCCGTGTCACTATGATTTTACAGATATAAGAAGGGATTCAGACTGCCTAGGAATTGAATTTGATGGCCATCTGTGGGGCTCAGATTAGACAGGCAGATACATCTGCCTTGCAGGTATGTCTAGAAAAGCCTTGCGCTGTCTCACACAGTGAGCATAGTAACCTATTCAAGTGTGTAGCCCCTTCTATGCCTTCCTTGCCAAACTCAGGAACTTTTGCTATTCCTCTGGGCAGGTTGGGCCAGCTGCAGCTCAGGGCATATGGGCAAGAGAGGAGATACTGCCCACTTTACTGGGGGTCTGCAGATCTTTCTGAGTGCTGGTGAGAGGCCTTTGAGGCATTTCACCCAGGCAGTGAAAAGTATCACTGAGAGGGGGAAGCACAACCAGGAGAGTGTGCCAGGGAGCAGCTCTAAGTCTCCTGGGCACAGTTTGAAGCCCTCCAACAGGAGGGTAGTTCACAAGAATGCAGAGACACCTCCAGAGTGAGTCCTTACCAGGGTGGGACAAACAACATGAACTCTACCACCTGCTCCCTCTTAGGATCGTTTGCCACTGCCAGCCACCACTGTACTGCCTCTAAGCACCTTTACAAATGATACCATTTGGCAGGTACCACTGAGCTAGAACATCCAGGCAGCTCACTGCACAGCTCTGTGCATGTGAACACAACTGTGTGTGAAGTCTGATGTCACCCAGAGTACCCCATCACTGTGGTGCATGAACCTGCACTAATGGCTAACCTACCAGTGGAGGGTGAAGAAAGTAAACACTGTGGTGGGCCTGTGGCCTGCTACAAAAGAAGAGGTTTTATGTCAGTGCTGCGACTTCCTGGGAGGTTCTTAATTTATTATTATTATTATTATTATTATATTCTTTTTTACATAAGGCAGAACGTGCTCTGCATCTCCTCTTCCAGACCATGATAATGAACAGTCTCCTAACAAGTGCACAAACAGAAACCCAGCACACAGACTGGTGGCCCAAAACTGTATGGCACAGTGGGTTTATGGCCCTCATTTTTTGCTTACTCTGCTTCGGGAGACATAGAAGGATGATGCTGCAGGGAAATTCTCTTTGTTTCTCACATGCCTCTTACCAGAACAAAGCCAGTGTTTATGTTCCCTGTCTTTCCCTGAGTAATCCGCCATAGGCCGTAGCCCAAGCAGGGTCCCTGGGTGCATTGTGTCTCTCTCGGTGGACACAGAGGGATTCCAGCTGGCCCATGCAGGCAGGGGTGGTCTGCCCCGCTGTCCTCTGACAGGACTGCCTGAATCTGAGCCGGCCCCCATAAACAAGAGACAGTGGGTAGGAAGCTGTCTCCCTTCTCCCTTGTGGGCCTCTGCTGGGTTGAAGATGGCCCAATAAACAAGGGGTGAGGGCTTTCCTTGAGCGAAGTGATTGCACTTTGGCTTGAGCCAACTTCCAGTGAGAAGGGATGTGCTGCTTTAAAATGTTTTCTCTTGTTTTTTGGTCTCCCAACAGGGTAGGCAGCCTCTAGAGAGCTTTTAAGTGTGGGCTGGCTTTCAGGGCTTACTCCTGGCTAGCAGCCTGTCTCCGTGAAGCCAATTCAGCTTGCTTGCAGTTGACAATGGGAAGAGGTTTCTGCACATGACAATAATACAGTATTTTTGCACTTCATAGCATGTATCTCCTCTCTGGACTGCAGATCCTTGGGGAAGGTCTTTCTTTCTCTCATTTCTCTCCTTTCCCTTCTCATCTCTCCACATGAAGCTTGGGGGACCCATGTCCTGTGCCTGTCCTACTCTTTGTTAGTTTCTGTAGGGAGACATGGCACTTCAAGGACACAAGGTTGGTGGGGTTGTTGCATAAAGAATATATATTGGTTTACAAGAACAAGGTATATACAGAACAGGGCAGAAGACAAGGAAGTTAGAGAAGGGAGGCAGAAAATACTGGCTACTTGATGTGCTCAGGTACATCTTGCATTTCGGTGTATATGGAGTGGTTGTCCATTCTTCCTGGAGGAATGTTTTCTGAATTAATTGCTATTATGAGGAGAGAAGGGAATCATCCACTGTTCCACCCTACCACAGCTGAGTGCTTATAAATGCGTAAAGCAATTACTTTATTATTATTATTATTATTTATTATTATTCCAAACGGGGAGCGGAGGTGTTTTTGTTGTAACAGTGCAGGAAAATCTGACCCAGGTGAGCATGCAGGCCTGAACAAGAGGATGGAATGAACTACCTGTAGTTTGTCCCCTCTTCTGCTTGCCGTGGGTGGTATGGCAGGGACCCCTGGCCCAAAGAGCCGCTGCCACTTGAACAGGAGTGTGGCTAAGCACAAGGATGCTGAGGTGGCCATTGTGGGCATAGCCAGTGTGGCTGGCTGTGCACTTCTTCAAGTGGGTCGGTAAGTCCCTGTGTTACAGAGACTGTTTCTTTTTACCAGAATAATTTCTGCAGCCTTGAGTGGAAGTGGGGTAGCAACATGGGTCTTCCCGATGGCCCCAGTACTGCCCAGTACTCTTGATGAACCCAAAGGCGACCAACCACCTGCCTTCTCTCTGACTTTTCTCTACACTTGCATAGATTGCAGACTTTCTTATAGTCACTTCTATGGAGAAGCCATTTCTGAGTCTCTCCTTGCTGCCTCACTTCTGTCTCCTTGCTGCCTCAGTTCTGTCTCTTTGCCATAGAACTGAATCACCCCTTTTCATTTTCCATGGCCCTGCATTCTGCAGCAGATGGAAAGAGAGGTTCACAGCCTTTTCAATATGGGTCCTAGCTGAATGGGAGTGGATAGAAAGGGGGAACAAATTCTCTCCTGGCTGCCCAAACAGCTTAAAAAAGATGTACAGTTAAAGGACAGCTGTCTAAAGCTGGACAGTAGTAGGAATGAGCTCATGAGGATAGGATAATAAAGTGGAATATTTAAAACTGAAATAGTTTGTGGTAACAAATATGTGAAAAGTACTTTGAATTTTCAGTAGAAGTGCTGTTCTTGTTGGTTTTTGTGAAAATACCTCTGCTCACTTTTCAGCATGTCTCAGTGTTCCAGGATGCAGAAGGCTTTTGATAGTAAGACTTGCCTCCCAAACCATCATTATCCTTGCGATCTCCTGGCATCTTGAATACACATAGTTTTGCCTTCTTTCTGGTTCTCTGTTTCAAAAAAATAAAATAAAATAAAATAAAATAAAATAAAATAAAATAAAATAA
>CM021729.1:29480423-29520569 GCA_011074415.1 Stictonetta naevosa
AAAATAAAATAAAATAAAATAAAATAAAATAAAATAAAATAAAATAAGGAAGATGCTATTCTCCACTTAAAAAGCCAAAGAAATACTGTCTTTTTTTTTTTTTTTTTTTTTTTTTTTTTTTTCCCCATGTCACTCTATTTATTTGCATGGGATCCAGACTGGGTTGCATCAGTACTCAAAGGTTCTAAATTGAGCAATTGATCAGGAACATGCTGGGACATCTACGTGTTGCAACACTCAGAGACTTACCATTTCATTGTCTTTACTGCTGTCTGCCCTCTTGAGAGAGGTGACTACACCTGAGGAAAGGACTCGGGAAGAAGAGCAAGGCAGTCCTTTCTCAAATTCTCCATCTTCTTGTCAGTCCAGTAGTGTGCAAAAGTGCATGTTAGTCTAGCGTCCACAGGTGTCCCAGACTTTATGGGAAATAGCAGATACTGCTCCTAAGCTACTGAAGGTACAGAAGGATCTATCTTTTCTTGTGAGAAAGGGCCCACAACATTTCTTAGTGTATAGTGTTTCTGAATGACCTATTTTAAGATGCACAAAAGAAATAAAAGAGTTTGAAGGCAAAAGAAGAAAAGAAAGCCTGCATAAGAGAGTAGGCCATCGGGGTGCCCTAGGCAACCCACTATGGATCTCTGCATGAGGGCAGGTCACTGGGAAGAGCTAATTTTGGCAAATGCAGAGCTAGGATCAGGGATTGTAGCCTTTTCTTTTGCCCCAAGCTCTGCACAGCTGTCTGCTCTCTGCCCACCCAGAAGCTGTAGCCTCTCTTACTATGTGGGAACAGCAGCAGCCATCTCTTGCCTGGAAGTATGGCAGGCAGGAGCTGCCTGAGTGGTCATTCTTCACCACTTCTGCATAAATTGAATTTACTCTAGTGAGTTGGATGGAAGCATCTGGCAATTCAGGCTTGGTCTGGCTGACTGTTGCTGACTGGGAAAACTATACGGACACCGGAAAGAAAAAAAAAAAAAAAGAGAGACAATGCATTCATAGCTGCAAAATCAGACACAGCAGGAACTGTGTAGCAGAACTCAGTATAAGTGATTATCTTTTGCAGTTGTCCTACACCAGATGATCATCTCTGTTACAGCTCATGTAGAGAATCTGCAAACATATGTAACCCAAGGTTCAACAAGCTGATAGGCTTGGCAGATAAATATACATTCTTGTCTATGAGTGTTAGCTCAGCTCTCAAGTATGATTGCAGTGGTACAGCACAGGCCAGATTCTGATATCATTTACACCTTTGCCAATGCAGAGTAACTTCACAGATGCCAAAGTGTGAACCTAAAAGCTGTCTAGCTGTGGCCTGAGCTGGTTTCATTAATGCCCTGCATGAGGAAGAGATGCATCCAAACTGTTTCCTACAGTGGACTTTGTGTGATGAACCAGAATAGTTGGAAAACAAAGCACCTTTGTGCTCACCCGACCTTTGTGAGACCTTACCTTCCACTAGATCAGGTTACCCAAAGCCCAATCCAAACTGGCCTGTTCCATATTAGACTTAGTTGTACCTTAGCAAAATGGGTCAAAGTGGCTTAAGATATTGACGTTTTATACAACTATCTTCTACCATTTTCTGATTTGGATCCTTCAATTCAGACTGAGATTGAAGATCATCACGAGAGTTGTTTATGTTTGGAGACAGAAAAGCTGCAGCACTGTAGTAAATTGAAGAAGGGGCTAGAGAAGAGCAAATAGAGAATGAAAGGAATGGGAGGAGTGTGGATAAAAGTTTAAAGGCAGGGTGAAGAGGAGGCATAAGAAAGTGCCACAGGGTCAGACAGAATCTGATAAACTTTGACAAAAGCCTCAACATACTTGGAGGTGTTTTCTAAACCTTCTAGCCTTGTAACATTTTCCCATCAATAGTCCAGAGGTGAAGTGATTTATGAATACACATGCTTACACATTTCTCTGTGAGCATCTTGATAAGGTAAATATATCACCCAGCAGGAGGCTACATTGCACATGAGTCTTCCTCAGAGAGAAATTCAGTGTTGAGGGCCCCAGCTATCCCTTTCTGACATACACAGGGTGTGCAGTTTAGTTCTTCATTAAAAAATGTCCCATTGAGATGTTTAAACACAGATCTCCCTGTAAGGGTGAATACCTTGAATTGCCCTCCATCCAGTTCTTCTCCATTTAATTGGTATAAAGCAGCTTCCCCTTGGCTACTTCCTCCCTTGAAATTACACAACTAGCCTCACTAGGAAGGCATAGGTAAATATTTTACACTGTGCACTGTGTATTAGGAGCACAGCTCCCATTAACCAGAGCTGGAATCACGCGGATGATTTTTCCCTCATGCTGTGCTAGAAACATACCCTACAGGACGAACAGACTGGGATCCCAAGTGCCACCTTATGAAGAAGGTGTGGAACACTTTCATTTAATACTGCATGTGTTTCCATTAGCAGAGTCAATTGCTCTCCGTCCTCGGTTTTAAGACTCCCTGTTTCTCTCTATTACAGCTCTGTTTCCAAACGCCTGCCAATCCTCCCTAGTCCTTCCATCTGAGCCTGCAAAGTTTTGATGATATAACACTACAGCATCTTGGCTTTCATTTGGTTTAAACTTTGTGTTTGTAATTACAGATGTGCTGAACACTGAGCACTTCTATTTCTCATAAGCTTGCTGCTGCTTAGGAAAGCTTATGTGCCCAGTGTATTGACAGTTTGGGGTGGCAACTTAGGGGGTGCCAGCAGAGCAAAGGTCAGCATATGGTGAAACCTGCAAAGCACATGGGGAAAAACATGTGGCTGCTACTTTGATTCAGAACACCATAGCAACTGTCTGCACTGGCATGGCTCCTGCAGAGCAGAAAATTTATGTATCTGTATAAGTTCTAAGTTAAAACCAGAATGCATTCATCCCATATGTAAAAATAGAGTGTGGTTAATATACCGTACACTGTGGTCAGTTACTACTCTGGGAAGTGGCGTCTCTGCTGCCTGTGCGGATATGATATAACAGTTGTCAGACATTGGCTTCCCTCATTCGCAGCCCTGCTCCTTGATGCCACCACAATTTGTCTTTACCACATAGCTAATTCTTCCTGTCTTGGAAATTTATGAAAGAAAATGGCCTGTGCCATGTAGTCTACGCAGGTAAGTTTATATCAAGGCAGGTAGTAACAAACTTGAGTTTACTCAAACTCATGAAAAATTCTGAAAGTAGTTTTTAAATCTAATTCAAAATTTAAACTTTCAGAAAATTGAAATTTCCTGTTTTTTCCAATGCAGTATTTTTAATTTAAAATATTCATAAGTGTTTTACTCTAAAAATGTCAAATTCCACAATTTCTTACATAAGTCAAGTGCTTTGCTTTAAATTTCACCTCAGTAGTAGATTAGACTTCCTATTTTATTACTTATTTGTATGAACAAATAAAGTGAACCCAAATTAATCAAAAATTACACAGAAAACACCACAAAAATATTTTTACTTGATCAGCATGCTGTTTGTCAGCATTAGCAAACAGCAAGAGTGAAATACTTCATTTTTTTTTTTTTTTCTCATTCAAAATGTCACTGAGTTAAACTTGTTCTTGGAATGAGTTTTGATTTTTTTTTTTTTTTAATTTAACCACAATCCTTAACAGAAATTTATAATAATTATTTTCACCAGTTTGATCCAGAACACAGCTGCTATGAAATTCTATGACCATTGTTCAACATGCAAATCTTTGCTACCTCCTTGCTGATCCTGTCTTTTGTTTTGAGTTCTTTGCTAATAAGTAATGAAAATGTTACAGCCTTACAGCTTGTTTTGTGGTTGCAATTACGTAATCATTATTAATGAAGCAACAATGTCAAAACTGTGTGAAACCAAACTCACATTTAAGCACTTACAATAAACAGATATAAAACAACAGATGTCTCAGTTTTTGTTCTCCAATGATTTCATCCCTTGTTAAAAATAAACGTCTGGTTTAAAAAAGAAAAGGGCTTTTCTCCACTCTTACAAATTAATTGAATCCAGAGACTGGTAATACAACTAAGGAGTTCTCTTTTTTTTTTTTTTCTCCCAAAATTTGCTTATGGGGATATATATATGTATTTTCAGCAAGCAGTAAATTCACTTCAAAGCCATCCAGAAATTCTAGGAAGTCAGTGGTGTAATGGTCATTTACCACAGATGAAGCCTTGGCCTCTGCTACCAATCAGAGATGCCAGGCTTACCTCCAGACTTGAATACCCTAAAAACCTTTTAGGATGTTTTAGAGATGTTTTTTGTCCATGGTTTTGGTTCAACCAACTGATACCTGTCAGTTGCAAATGTTGCTTCAGATTTGGGTCAGAATTTGTCAACAGATGCAGGGAGGTCTCTAGAACTGTGGAACCTCAGAAAGCCAGCACCCGGTTTAATGCAAACATCAAACGTCCAGATGCTTCTTTGAACCATCTACATCTGCTGAGTCTGCAAAACTAGGCTGGAAATTTAGCTGAAATAGGTTTTCCTGCAAGTTTTCATAGACTTCATAGCTGAACTTGTGGCCAGAAATACCAGAGCTTCTTTCGGTATTTGAGCACTTTTATTCCAGTGCTAACTAGGAATGTGCAGGTTACATTTAATGAGCGGGTGGGATATGCAAGAATTTTAAAACTTCACAAACATTCATATCTAGTGAGCAGACACTGTGAGCAACAGAAATACTCCACAAGACACTGAAGCTCTATTAGTGATTTCTGAAACAAAGGAAAAAAAAAAAGAAACTGCATAGTTTTTAATTCATTTGAAGCATAACATGTAATCTATTCTATGACACAAGCAAATCTTATATATATATATATACATTAAATGAAGGCATAGAAAAAATGCTTTATTTAAAAAAAAATTGCTCAGCTTTCATGGAAAGTCAGTGTACAAATTTAGGACTTGGGATATACATATATATATATATATTGCCAGTCCCTCTGGCACAAGAACAAGTGCAAAACAACTGTCTGTGCACTTTATTGCAGATCTTGCACAATTTTAAACACACAAGCAAAGGTTCTTGCAAATTGCATTCTGAGAATATAGCACATTTATGCTTACAGCACTATAAGCAATGACAAGAGGTTTTGAACAATCTGTTTTCTCAAATTAGATTAACATCATCGAGCAGCACAATCTGCTCATTGACACCAAAGGGACAAAAAAAATCGGTGTTTTTTGTCCTCCTTCAGGACCTTGCTTTGGCAATAGACATTCACTGTCTAAGTCATCATGAAGGATGTGTTGTGCTTTCAGAGCTGCTGTTCTTTAGAAGAAACACCAGGCTCCAAATAGATATGCTGATAATCAAGCAGTAAAAACACCGGCAGCAGCTCAGGGTCCTTGCCAGCATTGTGCTCTCTGGTCATACCAGACATTACATGCAATCCACTTTTCAAGGTGATGGGTAAAAAAAAATGTGTACCGCATTTGTCTGCACCTAGGTAGAAATACATGACAAGCATTAAGTGATTATTTAAAAAAAAAATCACTCAAAGCTTCATGAGTATGAAAGACGCTAGTTAATAGCTAATGAAATATTTTCCCACATAATACTGCTGTGGAAAAACCATATCTGAAAGTGACAATACCTTCCCTATTGTGCAGCCACTACTACAATCATATTAAGTTTGTGCATTGTTTAAGTAACTTTTATTTTTAGTAACTTTTTTTTTTTAAAGTTAACTCACACTATGCTGTTAATCCTGAGAACTACCAATTAAACTTCTTTCTAAATTTAGTTATTACATGCTTTCCACTGCAAAGTGCGGTTTTTA
The DNA here is from genome assembly GCA_011074415.1 of Stictonetta naevosa. Classification (NCBI taxonomy): domain Eukaryota; kingdom Metazoa; phylum Chordata; class Aves; order Anseriformes; family Anatidae; genus Stictonetta; species Stictonetta naevosa. The sequence goes on from CM021729.1 coordinate 29,486,192, forward strand.
TCATCTGACATAGTAAAAATCCCAGAAAACTGCAGCTGCAAGTGACCTACTGCTTTAACCCTCAATCAAAACGAAAATAGGTGATTTTTTTCCTTTTTTTTTTTTTTTTTTTTTTTTTGTGCATTTTAGTCATACTTCCAAAAAAATTCCTTGAAAGCATGTGTTGTGTTGAGTGGCTGTATGCAAACAATTTTGGAACTAAGTAACTTTGATCTTTGACTTACAGACTACAGGGCAAAGGTTAAAATCACAAGCTCTGTTGTCCTGTTGGCAGCAGTTCCTTTTGAAGCGTCCTGCTTTTACTGAAAGTGATATACAGCAATATACTTATATGCAAATCTCAGTCTTTGAAAATAAAATTATATCAATCCCATTAACTTTTGTTATTTGATCAAACTTTTTGTAATTTGATGAAAACAGAGAAGCTAGCTGGCTATTTGCAGATTTACATAAGGAAATTTGGACAATAGATGACTGCTTATGTGTGCAAGATGGAAGCTTGATACAATAATCCAGGTTAGAAAAATACATTCTTATGAGACTGTTAAATACTTGGACATTGTCATTCTAACAGACTGTAGACATTTTATAATGTCTGTTGAAATGAGCCAAACTATAAATAGGTTGTTGTAATTGCAGTGGGAATCCAGTGCATGAAGACTTTGCACTGCTATGAACAAACTACACTTACATTGCCTTTTACATTAAAACAATAAGAAGAAGAAGAAGAAGAAGAAGAATGTGCCGAAAGAATTTACTGAAATTTTATAATACCAGGAATTTTGACTGCCTTGGCAAAATGGAAACTTCACAGTTACTCAGACCTTAATGTCAGGACATCTGCTTACTGCCAAGCAAAGCCATTAACAGCATCTATTCCTTAAACTAATGTCTGAGGCAGATCTAGCAGTCCAAGACACAGAGCAGTCCATGGTGTAAGTCTCTGTGCTAGTAATCGGCAGATTTGTAGTTTGTATGTAGCTAAAGAATTACAGCTGTTTCATACAATGGGTAATAAATGAGCAAGACAAAATAAATGAGCAAAGCAGTCCTGTCCTTCTCCACCCCAGCCCCTGGTCCTAATTATCCCGTCTCTTGCAGCACATCTGCCCCATTAACTTCAGTTTGTGTTTTTTGCATGTGAGTCTTGGGACAGTTGCCCCCCAGAGCAAATACACTGGTGACAAAAGCAGCAACTGAACAAATAGCTAGCATGTAAATTGCTGAGGAGAAGTTGCGAGTAGCAAAACCTCATAATATTCTCTAATTTGCTCCACGTCCTGTGTTAATCTGACTCCCTCACATTCATGTAGTCTGTTCCACACCTTTCTTTCCCTTCAGCACAGAATATTACAAACACTAAAAGCCAAACTATGGCATGAAATGTACCCCTTTACATTTTCGAGCAAGCTTTGGCCCCTGTTAACTTCTCTGCTGAATTTGACCTAGAGGCATCCATGGCACATACAGCTGTCTTCACTGGATCTGAATTTGCTCTGTGTTTTCCAACATGTACTTTCTCTTCGTGATGGCTGGATGCCTCTCACAGGAACCCCAGGTAGTAGAAAGCCCTTGCTTACAGAAAGCTCAAATGGAAAAAATCCAAACTCCCTTCTAAACACTTTAAAATAACACTTTCTAATGCTTCCTACAGGTGATGTTGACACATTTACAATGTTGATTTAAAGGGCAGGGGGAACATAGTTCTTCCTCACACTGCAAATGTAAAGTTACTGGCCCACCCTATCACTGGAGCCACACTGAAATGGCTGCCAGTAGATCCCGAGTGCCAGGTATTTAAAACTCAGAAAGCAAGCAGATGTTGGGCTCTCTGGCTATAAGCAAAACTTTTGAAGGCTCTCCTGCTTTCTGCCCCTTCAGGCTAGAGTCGCAGTCAGTACCAAGCACAGATACTGCTGTTCCTTGGATATTTGGCCCAACAGTTCCTAAACTTTCCATGAACCATTTTAGCCCACGTTTGCTATACCAAACTGCAAACTGAAGATTCCCTTCATTTCTTTACCCTGTCCTTCATTCACAGTTCTTTGCTGGAACTAATCTGACTGTAAAGGTTTGTCAGTCTTCAGATGTTCTAATTTCTCAATCACCTGGTTTGACATGATCCTGATTTTCTTCAATATTTCGTCTTCCACCCCTGGGAAATTTATGTCTGTTCCTGGCATTTGTCTCCCATCTTCCTTTGTGAACACAGAAGGGAAAAATTCATTTCATTTCTCTCTCTCTCTCTCTCCCCTCTCCCCCACCTCTATTTTTTTTTTTCCTCAGCAAAGTCTTCTTCTGTCAATAAATTACTCTTGCCACATCCCAGAGTCCCATTGTCTCTTCCTTTGACCCCTATATTTCTTATAATTTAAAATAATGTCTTATTAATTTTTATCTAGGTAGGAAGTTACTTTCCATTCTTCAGTTTTCCTTTTTCTTGTTTTGGTTTCTTTTGTCCGTTCAGCCCTTTCTACAGTCCACTCTGGACTTGATGTTTAAAATTTTTCTCATGTCCTTTCTTCACCTTTGATTAGTTTTTCATTTCCTTGTTCTTTATTAGGTGTTGGCAACACAGTACTGTAGGTGGCATTTTCCCCTTTTCTCTCCCTTCCCTCATCCCTAGCCCATGCTGAACCACAGCCCAGAATGATGTCAGGAGAGCATTTAGACACCTTTCCAAGATGTGATACTGTCCGGTCTGCTCGTTAAAGGTCTTACGATACATTTTGCAAGAACAGGAGCATTAACCCCTGCATCCTGGCCCAATTCCAAATAGAGTGATTACTTTCTGGCTGCCTGGGCTCCCCGTGTAGTTGCGATGGGATAGATTAATCTTTACTTCAGAATTTCAACCTGTAGAATAGCACTGCTATCAGCACTTACCACTTTCTACACCAAAGGTGACTGGATTGAGGTTCTTTTTCTGCTGCAGAAAGTTCTTTCATAATTTCACAGTGAAAACATTTTAGGAAGAAAGGTACTGATAATCTTTATTGTTCCATGTTTCCTACCAGTGATTTATAGCCAGATTTTTTTCTTAACTTTTGCACAGCCAGTGTTCTACCTGCAGGCAATTCTTGCTCCCCCCCTTCTCCTCTCCCTTTTCCATCCCCATGTGGAATGTACTGCTTAACAGTGACATGCACCATCCTCATTGTTTACACTTTTATTACTTGCACTGATCAGACTGTTTACATCGAACAACACAAAAGCAGCTTCACAGAGAACTTCATGCAATAGTCTTCAGTTGTATAGATCTTTAAGAAGCAATGCAGTGCTCATAAAAGGGCTTCCAACCCAATGATTCTTCCCATTACTTCATGCATAGGAAGTGCCTGGGGAGGTCAGTGAAGAGGAGAACGAAAGCACAGTGAGGTGTAAAGCTCACACTGTTGGTCCATATAGCGTAAATGAAAGCAGCAGTCTGTTTTCTCAAAATATGTGTTGGAGAAAGACTGTGTGAGTGACAAGAGCCAGAAAGAAAACATTTCTAGGAGTGCTGAAAGCATCCCTTAAGATTTAGAGTGAACTAATAAGGCAGCAGTTTATTTGGGTTCAACTCCCATGACTGGTTTGTGACCTTTATGCTCTTCTTTATTTTTCTGGAATAAATGGACAAAACTGTTCCCTTTTGAATTCCCATTGTTACTAGGAGCCACATCCTACCCACATGGCTTATGCCAAGAAATGACTGTAGGGCAACATTTGATTCACCCCAGAAGAAGTCCTCTATCACAAGTTCCTTGACCGCTTTTTCACTTTCTTTCACTGTGTAGTATTCTGACTTCTGAGGTGCTGTAAAAAAAGCACACTTCTTTTAATACTATTCCCTCCTTTGTTGCAAGCCTTGCTGAACTCATATTCTGGTTTGCTTGCCCTGTGCAGCATTATCTTAAGAAACCAAGTGAAGATGCAAGGCCTTTGCCTGACCACTGTTCATGAACTTTCAGTTGCCTTCCTCCCTTTCTCTATGGTATTATATTATCTGTTTCACTGGTTTGCACCTGCTCACCCATATTGTTTATTTCTTGCCTTCTGCTGTTGTGTGACTGGGACCACTTACATATCACAGACATCTTTGGACTCTCCTTTCTGCTAGGCTGAATGCAGTTCTATAGTTGCTTCTGTTCTTCACTGTAGCTACAAGACTTAGCCCTCTACCTCTACTGATTTTGTATTGTTACCATATGCTTAAACTGTGGTTGCTCCCTTTATGAATGATTTCAGAAGGACCGCTAGTTGGAAAACAACAACAACAACAAAATAAAATAAAAAACATTACCACACAGGACCACAGGTGGCTTCAAACCCCATTATTTCTCCTCTAACAAAGCTCAGTTAAAGAAAAGGGATTCACTGACAGTCCCTGTGATCCTTCATTTGGTGAGCTGGAGTCCCTTTGGCCATTTTTGTTTGCATATTCTCAGATCTCCTTGACAGAGCCATCTAATGCTTATGCTCACACAGAAATCAGCAACTTTGATGAAGACTTTTAAACAAATTCCAGACTCATGCAGGCAGGTCCTTTTTCCTCTCCCTGTCCTATCCTGTCCTATCCTGTCCTGTCCTGTCCTGTCCTCTCCCTTCCTCTCCCCACCTTTCCGCTTTTCTTCTTCTCCTCTCTGAACTGAAAACAACTCTTAAAAGTAGCAGCAAAAGAGGCTATGGAGAAGATTTCTACCAGAACTGAAAATTTGTTTTACAGTACCTTATGTTTCTTTGGAGGCATTGTTTATGTTGTGCATGGTGTGATCAGATGTTTCTTTAATGCATTCACAATTGCTTGGCTTATTTTACATAGCGAAGGATGTTGTCTCTGCTATGTCTCATCATGTTGTTAGCGAACATGACACAATAGTGGAAATTAAATGTGACAGCTAAATGGCAAAAGACAAATAATTATTTTCAAATCAAGAGTATGCTATCAACTTAATTAGCACCTCTCAGCACTTTCCAGGTTTTATTTACAAACATGCTGGGCCAAATTTTTGCTCAGTTGTAACCATGCAAACATCTATTGTGCATGTCTGAGAGTTAATTTTCTACTGTGTTTGCACTTCAATGTTGTAGACAATGTCTGCTATATTCATTTCCAATATGTGATGGCAGAAGGCAAAATGTGTTTAAGGTGGGGATTAAGAGGTAGGTATATTGAAGGCATCATCGTGAGGTATGTGACTGGAAGCAGTGAAAGCAGAAAATGTGGTTGAAAACAAGGCTGAAAGACTCAACCCTGTCTCATGGGTTAAGGGATTTATGAATGAAAAAGTAACATGTCTGAAGGGACTGGTACGAGGAAAGGGACTGCTCCCTGACAGTCTTTTTCATGCATCCAGCATTTATGCAGCAGCAGCTGCTGCTGCTGACCTTGGCTGTGCTCTCATGGTTCTTTTGAAGAAGAATGAACTCCAGGTCTATGCCACCAGGCTCTGAAGTCCTCTTTTCAAAGAGGCATACACTATTAGAAGATAAATCTCAGAGGAAGGCAATGGGACTTAGACTCTGGTGTCATCGGGGTATGTCTGAAAAAGTTAACCTTAAAATCCATGCTTTCGCCTGGCCCTGGTGGAGTTGCATATGTGTGTGTGGTAGTAGGTGTTGATATTTATCTTCATCTACCAGCAGCTTGTTGTGTCTTGTAAATTCCTCTCCTGAAACTTCCCATCACCCTGTGTCTGAGCAAACCAAAGCCTGGGAGACAGACTGTTTTGCTGTTATCCTTTGTCAAACAGGCAATCCTGTGATCCTGTGGGAAAATGATAAAACAAACCTGAAGAAAATCCTGAGGATAGAGTATTGGTACATGCATCATACTGTGAACTGTACATATTTAAAGGAACTTAGAAATGTAGCAAAAAGTTGTGTGAACTTCTTACGCCCCATAAAAATACACCATATACTCTCCTACCCTACTTCTTTCTAAAAGCACATGAAAAATATAGCCATTCTGGCTCACCTTTCAGAAGGGCTCTGTCAAGGCAAGTGATGTGTTAAACACATGCTTGCTATAGTATACCATATATTAATAAAGATTTTTGTGTTAAATGTTCTCCTAGAGAGGAACTATTAAAAGAGGCAGAGGGAAGGGTGGCAGGGGGAAGAGTTCTGAAATTGCTACCTACAGTACATTAGTAAAGCTTGCAAGAAAATGTAAAAACACAGCCCTGTGTGAGGAACAACAGTTAAACTGTAAGGCATGTAAAAATGCTTGCACAGAGGTTTGATCTCAGCCATTATTTTAGTTCATTAAAGAAAATGAAGTAATTACTTTTTAGAAAGAAACATGCACAAGCACATTACTAGTTCAAGTACACATAGTATGTGTACTTATAATCGTTTTTCAAGACGGCAGGTAGAATTTAACTGGGTGTTATTTCCTTTTAAAACACATCAGGACTCTTTTTACGATACGTTCAAAATTCTCAACAGCTATCTTGTTGTGTGACAGGAGTTTATGGCATTAGTTTCACCAGACAAGGACTGGTGGAGTAAAATTAGTCATGTATGTAAATTATAATCATGCTGAATAGTTGTATGTGCTCATTTAGGCATTTTAACAGTGTGTGATGTTATCCTCTCTGCAGGACTAATAAGCATTAGCCATAATGAGGTCAGTCAGTCAGTCAGGCATTATCATGGGATTTAATTGGGACACTGGTCTCTGCTGAAGTGAAAATTAATAACTTTTGTCAATGTTCTGGCGAAATGTTCTGTCTTATTAAACTATGAGGGTCAATTAGAAAGCATTATGTAATAAAGTCCCCAGCAGCAGAACTCAAATTGAGTTATACCACAGTCATTATTCCAGGACGATTGCATTTGAAAATGGAAAACCAGAGTGCCATATGGAGGGCGCAGGTTATATTTACAAGCATTGCATGTTAAAGCTTCGGCAAGAAGGAAACAATTAAATGTAATACTGAAATAAATCAAAGCACTGAAAGTGCCATGTTGTGCCAGGCGCTTAATATAGCCAGCATACCCCTAGATGCGACTAGGCAAAATGGCACCTGTTTATAAGCCTTGTTTGGGTTCTGTCAGACAGCTTCCTCCCTCTGGATCGCTCCGATGATTCAAAATCTGGGGCACACCTGGAAGGCTCAGCCTGGCACATTGACTCATATAAATAACAGTTTATTGTATGGCTATTAGGACCAGAGATTGCTTTTATTAAAGTGCAGTTATCATGGTACAACAAATTAAAGAACTTTTAAAGCATGTTTAATGGCCTCTGATACTCCCTGTTCGGTCATGTTTTACAGCACTTCAGATGCGGGAGATACAAAGCCTTTGCTGGTGCTGGTGTCTAAAGGCAATGCCAGCAGTCGGCAAAGGTGCAGACACCAGGAGGGAGGCAAGTATGCTTTTATGGGGAGCGTGACAAGCTGGGACACCGGGTTCCCCCCCTCTCAGAGGAAGGTAAAGCAGTGACATACTGCTGTAAGCCTTTCTGCTTCTGAGGATTCCTGCTGACCAAACAAGTTAGCAGTATCTCTCTATAAGGGCCCTTTTCTCAAGCATTTACATCCCAAAGCAGTTGAAAACGGGTACCCACAGACTGAAGCAGAGAAGGGCGATGCAGGCCCTCTGCTGCCACCCAAAGCCCTCACGAGTCTGTACCAGAGCAGTGCCTATCTCGGGGTGATGGCAGGCCTGTGACAATGTGTTGGAGAGCCAACCCCAATCTCCCAATCTGCCTTCCAGATTACTGTTGACAGACGTGGGGGTGGATGTCTCAGGCACGCATCCTGAAGCACTCACTGCCTTGCCCAGCACAGCTGCCATGGCAAGCGGCAGCACCTCCCCCTGTGGTGTGTACAAGGCTTGGCATTTCCGGAAGCCCTGCTCCTGACGGTATATTCTGATCTCAGCTTCTGCTGGTGTCAGTAAGGGTAATGCCATATTTGCTGGGAGGATTTTATTTTTTTCATCAAGAGCTTTACAGGCACACAGGACTTTACTTAAGTTGGGGGGGCAGGGGGGGGGCGGCGCGGGGGCGGGGGGGGGCGGCCCCCGCCCTTGAAGGAGCTGAGCTGAACTTCTGTTTCACTTAAAATGGTTTAATTAGATCCAAGCATGTGATTTCCAATTTAGCTGTAAATGGACAAGCAGAATGAGGCATGATTTTCCCCTTGCTCATTCCAGTTTGACGACAGCATGGCTTAGATTGGCTGTTTTGGTGTTACTTCTGATTTACACCAGTGTGAGAAGAGACTTAGGCTTGTTAGCAACCTGTCCCTCGTGGAGTGAGAACACTTTGCAACTTAGCTCAGAGCAGCAGAGAATGTCAATATATTTGATAAGCATTTATGAACAAAGCCTCAGTACTATCCCCAGGAGGTCCTCCACAGTGGATAAAGGTCATCAGCTAGACTGTTAAGAAGCACCTACCAAGTTTGGAGACTACATTTTTTTTCATTGTTCAACTTCATTTCCTGCAGTTTGGAAAGAGGCAGGCTCCCCTTCACCTCGCCTCCTCCTGAAAATCATGTTTGCTGAAAACCCCTGTTGGGGCCCCCGGAGTGCTGGGGGCAGAGGCTGCCAAACGTCCCTCTCTGGCAGCAGTGGGCCCAGAGCTCAGAGCAGGCCATATGCAGTTCTGTGCCTGAACCACAAGACTGTGCTTTCTCCCCTCTAAATACTACAGGAGAGCCTGCCAGCTTTTCTCTCTCTTCAACCCTTTGCAAGTCACTTTATCTTTTGTTTTCTTTCCTGGTCAGGAATAACGTATGCAGAAAGTTGCTGTTTCTGGCAGGCATGGATGGGCATTAAATGTTAGACTCATACATACGCACATGCATGTACATGCGTGCATATACATTTACACATGCACTTACAAATATGCATGCCTTCACACACGTAAGTGGAACACCACACAGATGCTGTGCTTCCAATTTACCATTTGAAAGCAATTAGTGTTTATTATTGTAAGCATTTTCAACATAGGGAATACTTTAAAGACAACAGCACTGCTAATTACTTTCAAATGGTGAATGTCAACATTTTCAAGGTGTTGCTCTATAGTCTAGGCTTCATGGACACAGATGCCCTCAGCCTCAACATAGGTAAGTGCACATTTGTGAACAGACAAACACACATTCATCTGGCCTCACCTTCCCACCGATGAACCCACAGACATTTTCCAAGTAGGATCCTTTATCTTCTTCAGGTGCACAGGACACCAAAACTTATAGTTTCACTCTGTGTTTTCTATCCTTGTTTTTGTTATTGTTTGTTTGTTTTTAATTATTACTATTATTTGCTTATTGTATTTTAGTACTGGTATGAGACTAATGTCAGGGATATTTTTTTTGTTGGAAAAATTTAAGTGGTTGGAAAAGTGCTGATTCTCCCTAGTCTTTCATATATACAGTATTTAGGAGACAACACAAAACAGTGCCAGGTCTTAGTGCTGGGCTGCCTGCTTCAGTCTTTGGCAAAATGATAATATTTTGGCAGAAGTGCCTTATGTTAACAAAGAAAAGTTTGATTAATCAGCAGGAGGGAAGACGTGGGGGAAAAGGGAGTGGAAAAGAGAGAGAGCGACAGACAGACATAAGATGAAGCCTATTCTAAAAAGTCTAATCAGTTTTAAAACAACTTTAAAAAGGAATAAAAATTCTTAAATCTCTTTGATGATATTCAAAGAGCCTTTTTTAATATATGAGAAGGCACATTCTAAATTCTTAACACTGCTAGTGTCACCAGTCCTTTTTTCCACTAAACCATTTTAATTCCATAATTTAGAAGGCCTTGAAAAGTAGCAGGATCAAACTGCAGCGTAATTGGATACACTGTGCACTTCCAGGGTGAATTTGGGTCCCTGGTAGGCACGAGAGATTTCTCTCTTTCTTTCTTCTAAGATCACATACAGAGTACTCACTTGAAAGGAGAGATGCAGCAATGAAGTAAGCTTTTTACAAGGAGGAAGAGCTAAGTGTGGTGCAGAAAAGCACAGGCCATTTGTTTGGAACTGATGTTTTCTTTGCGATTGGAGGGAATGCTATTGACAGGAAAATCAATGTGGATTTACTAAAGAACAGCAAGTGATCAGGGAGCAGGGAAACAGTCAGAGAGAAGTGGCAGCATACCACGCTTCCTTCAGAAACAAATGGGTCCAGGTATTTCAGGTCCTTCCACTGCTGTTCTCTCCTCCCCACAACCAATATAGTGTGTCTGTATGCTCAGTTATTAGCTCTGCTGACCTGAGCACTGCAGTAACTAATAGGAAGCTGGAACTTTGGATGTGGGCTGGTTTAGAGAAGCTAGGGACAGTTGCAAGCCTTTTCTGGGGTCCTACAGGGCTTTTATAAACAGAAGGCAAGAAAGAAAGGGAGAGAAGAGAAACATCTGAACATCTGCTGGAAAATCCTAACTGGCTTGTTCAGCTGAGTTCAGCAAGAGCAACAGCAACAGCAGAGGAGTTGGCAGGTGTCGCCACACTTTAGTTGGAAATTGCAGCAGATGATCTCAAGATATAAATGAGAATAATCTGGACAGTCCCTCCACCTCCCCCTGCTTTTCTAGACTATTTCTCCTTCCCAGGAGACAACAACTGCATTGTATACTGGATAGCTGGGGGAGGTATGAGAATAGCTGGGAACAGGGGTGTGCATGTGCTTAAATAGCTGTATTTTCAAAGATGTCCTACTGTAGTTTACAGCTTTCTTTAAAGTGGCTCAGGGGATAAAAAATAACAGAAATCACCAGTCTTCCTTTCAGGGGTACAAATAGTCACCTCTGAAACAGACTTATTTGGGGTCAGGAAAGAGAAGTGTTAATGATACTGCATATATTTTTCCCAATTTTCATGCAACAAGAAAATACTAGCTTTGTCTCCAGTAAGTGTTCCTCTCCCCACCCCCTGCCCCCAGACACATTTACACTCACATGCATAGTGTTCATAAACATGCATCTATGTCTCAGGCACTATATGTCCTTCTCACTACATTAACAAAGGATTCCACATATATATACTGAAGTTAGAAGAGGACCCCCAAATTCTTCCATGCTTTGTTTTCTCCCTAAACCTAACACTATTCCTGGCAGAAACTTTCAAAGCTAATCAGTCAGCTGCCCCGGTCGGGGCTTTGCTCAGCAGTTCATGGTTATGTTGTCTTCATAGACTTTCCCACTGTACCCTCTCTGTTCCACAGCCTAGCTGACAGGCTCTGGACAGCAGGACAGTTAGATCCAATAAATCTGAGACCTGTCTAGGTGCTTCATTTATCAAGAGGCCTAATTTACCCAGGCCCTTTAGACTAATTGCAGATTTGCAAAAAATGCTGATAATGTAGAACAGTGCATTGTGAATGTCCCTTGCCATATTTCTGCTAATGTGTTTCATCTGGAGTACATAAAGAGACAGGGATGCTGATTTTAGACACAGCACTTTGGGGCTAATCCAGTTAAATGATTATCCCTAAAAATCTGCAGTGATGTCATTTTCCCTATAGAACTCTGCCAGTTGCCTTGTTTGCTTTATTGTGAGAAATACGTGATCCCAGGCTTTAAGAGTTCACCCTATATTCTTCTTCTAATGCACTGCAACTCTTGTGTCCTTTTCTCCCATTCCTTCTTGTTTATAATACCAAGTTGATAGCAAACCGTGGCTTGGCTTTTGTACATACACTAATAAGGAAGAGATGTTCTCCTTTGCTTGGTACATGCCAATGTATGCAGGTATCCACTATGTTTTTCTCATACAATTACTTCATTCCATTCCTTCTCATTTCTCACTTTCTTTTTCTCCACTTTACTCCAAGATTTGTGTCCACTTTTTTTTTTTTTTTTTTTTTTTAATGCTCTACATCTTATTTTCCATTGTGCAAAATGTTAAAATCCTGTTCCATAACTTCACGACAAATTCAGCCTCCATGTTCTTCTCCAGGTATCTTCTCCCCTCTCTTTGCTCTTGCAAGTCCTTTGTGCTCTGGGGAAACTGTACTGGGCACACACCAAACTGCTCTTCGTGGGGTGAGAAGAATCAATTTATTTCCACCCCTTCCCCCCCCCCCCCCCCAATGAACCTCTCTACCCTTCTACCCTGATAATATTCTGTCCATTTTGTGCCCACCAAGCCTAGCACCTCTTCACTTTCCCTTGCCACTGAGGTTTTCTCACTCACACAGCTCATCTCTGTGTCTTCCAAGGCTTTCTATAAGTCTCTCTGCAATGTAACTGATACAGTGCTTTCATTGAGGCAGGGGCCAGCTGACCCAGTATGTAAAGCATCAACATATACTACTGTAATAATCACTACTATTATTATTAATAACTATAATGATTATAAAACCACCACACAATTCTCACTGATTCCCGAGGGTAGCTACTAGGCAGTCCCAAGTGTGCTTCCCTGCTCCACTGACAAGTTAATGCTGACATTTGCAATGTGGATTTGGAGAGAGTTTAGGATTTGGATTAGATAAAACATCAGGAGACCCTTATTTTATTGTAAGTTCCTGTACAGGTCTGTGATAAGGCAGACTCAGGAATCTGGCACTATAAATATTACAAAGCTTTGAAAGACAGCCTTACATTTATTTGTTTATCTAGCACCAGCTCCTTTGTGGGTAATCAATGGAGCCTTCCATGCAGAGAGACAGGAAAGCAACAGGGATGACTTCTCAGGTATCCCAGCAAGGCTGCATGTGACTTATCAGTGTTCAGCAAGCAGATGGCAACCAAATCCCACTGCTATAGTATTAACAAGAAGCCTGCTTTAAAGGTTTTCTCTTGTTCTTTCAGATGCCCCTCAAGCATAACCCCAGAGTTCAGAGAAATTAGTATATGATGAGATAAATCCTGTCCAAACAAGGCAGGTGGATTTGCAGAGAGTAAAACACAGAGGGTCTTTACAGGCCAAATACAGTAAGAGGCTTGTTGATCTCAGGAGGGGAAGCTCTTCTCCCAGGAAAGTCACTAACATTTGAAAACTGTCAGCTAAGGACACTCAAGTCTCTCTGGAAAAGTCCTGAGTACTTCTTGGGGTTGCCTTTTACTTTGTAACATCGATCACTTTAAGGTATCCTTAAACATCCTTATGCTATCATGCTGCAGAACGGAATAAACCAGCAAGATTTTTAACTAGGAACAGTGAAAGAATTAAAGTTGTAGACGTTATTTACTGTTGTGGTATAGAACAGAACAGAAAAAAGAAAAGAAAAGAAAAGAAAAGAAAAGAAAAGAAAAGAAAAGAAAAGAAAAGAAAAGAAAAGAAAAGAGAAAAGAAAAGAAAAGAAAAGAAAAGAAAAGAAAAGAAAAGAAAAGAAAAGAAAAGAAAAGAAAAGAAAAGAAAAGGAAAGGAAAGGAAAGGAAAGGAAAGGAAAGGAAAGAAAAGAAAAGAAAAGAAAAAGGAAAGGAAAGGAAAGGAAAGGAAAGGAAAGGAAAGGAAAGGAAAAAGAAGAAAAGAAAAGAAAAAAGAAAAGAAAAGAAAAGAAAAGAAAAGAAAAGAAAAGAAAAGAAAGGAAAGAAAGGAAAGTAAGAAAGAAAGAAAGAAAGAAAGAAAGAAAGAGAGAAAGAAAGAAATAAACCATCAACAACAACAACAACAAAAAACCTGCAAAGTATCCCTTTTCTTTCTAGCCAAAAGTTCAGTTTTGCCAAGCCCTGCAGTCAGTAGGTTGATGCAACAAGATGCATCCTGTGCAGCATGGCCCTGAGACAGGCATTGGAGCGTGTGCACATTCAGAGAGTGGGAGACTCACATTTCTTGTTAGTGTTACAGGGGTAAAGGAGAAATCTATGAAAAATTTCTTTTGCTCCCCTCCAAAAACTGACCTTGTGGCTGTATAATGTGAATAATCTCCACTTCTAGACTCTTGCAGGCAACTTCTAGACTGTAGGAGAGCATTCAAGGGGGAGGCAAAAACTAATAAAAGTCTGGCTGACATTTTGATCACACTTGTGCATATATCAAAATTATCCCATAGGCATATGTCACAGGGAAGGAGTAGTTTTTCCATATTAAAGATGGCATTAACCTTCTATCCTATCTTCTCCCCTTACTATTCCCAAACTCTAAATATTTCAGATGTCTTCTGCTCCACTCCCCCACCACTCGGCCCTGTTAAAAATGGCAAGATGATGAAAAACCCAAATATGATCCAGGTCCTTCTTTGTCTCTAAGGTAATTAAATCTCATTCCCTTTTCGTGCTCAGAGTCAAAGGTATCTCACTGTTAAAAGTTCACCTCAGGTTGCTCTTCTGACCACCAGATATGCACTGGCACTCAAATAATAGTCATACAGTGGGGACACATACAGGGGAATGTTGGACCAGTCAGGGTTTGCTCCATGTTACATTTCATGCTGTTTTACCATTCAAAAATGCACTGTGGGCAAAAAGAAATAAATGAATGATAATTTCTCCTGGGGAAAGGTTGGCACTTCAGAGAAAAAGCATTGTTTTTTGCATGTCTGAGTAGATGCCAGTCCACACTGCTGTTTGGGAAATGTTCATTACTGCTCGTTGTCACCCGTTTGCTTACCCTGCATCTGTGGAAATGCAACACTGCATGGAAACAGTAGTTATAAAGGAACTGGGAATGAAGTTCTGTACAGAACTATTTGGTCAGGAGACAAGAAAATGTTGAGAAATTGAATGAGAGTTTTGGTAATAAATGCTACAGTAGCTGTCATGGAACGTCAATAGGAATTTTATCATAGCTCTCATCGGCAGCACATACATATGCCTAAGTTCTTATCTGGCAATTACTTTCATTTTTAACCTAACAAGGAAAGAAATTGCTCTGAGCAGGGATTTTGACACATTATGCTGCCTTATCTAAACTTCCCTAACCACGAGCCAGGTTCTGGACTGGTGTCACACAGGTCCAAGTCAAGCCACTTTCAGACACATTTTGAACCAACCTCTCTAAGGGCTTCTTGGCTTTTACTACAGAATAGTGGCTTTCCTCTGAACAAAGAAATGAGATTATTTCCGTGCCCACAAAAACATCACTAAACCAAACAGGCAAAAACTGTGCCTTGGAATGACACTGTTGAAAAGTAAAAGGAAGTATGTATTGAGAAACTAAGTTACTGAAAAGAAGAAATGATGATTTGAAGCTTCAGAGGTAGTATTCCTATGAATGTGTTATATACAGTCTTCCTAGGTTGTATATAAGTAGAAGAAAATCATAGCAGCAGGAAGACTTTTTTTCCCCTGTATTGATTTTTGTTACATTTCTCGTGACTTACTGAGAAGATAGCCAGAAGCAATTTATAAGTACAGTAACACTAACAGACTCCAGAGCACTAGTACTGAAGTGCCATAGGTCACAGAGGATGCAAGGATAATTCAGTGCAATTCTTTAACCTTACCCTATGTGGGTGAAATTCAGTATAAGCCCTTTAATTTCAGTGGAATTATGGTGATTTACACTGACGGAAGATCTGGCCTGAAGTACTTTAAGGAGCAGATTTCATTTTATTTTACCCAGTATTCAAGTAAAAAAGTTAAATAATGAAATGCATGCTGTCATTTTACAGAATTTTAATAAGATCATACTTGCTTCAGATGGTCAGTTTTGCTTGTACCTCTTGTACTCTCTAGGACCTTAATATTCTCTCCATCTTTCAGAAACAGTCAACCCATTCCCTTATGTGTGCAGGAGTTTCCAGCTTTAGTGGAAGAGAGTCCAGAATAATAAGTGAATTGAGTTCTGTTCTACTTGCACTCATGGAAGTTTGAAGTGATTTTAGCACTGAATCTGGTTAAAGTTATACAGTTAGTAAGACTGTTACACCTCAGGGAGATTTTATACTAATGTAAGGTCATTGCTTTGAGTGTGGATTGTCATGACCAAAAGTAGTAAAATACCTTTACTATGTTTGCTGATATCATTCATTTATTTGTCCTAGCAAGACTGCATGTGGTGAAACCAGGAAAAATCTGGAAATGTGTTTATTTTCAGAAATAGTATACTAGAAAATGGATTTACCCATTATGATGATCATTCAGGTTGAATCCCCTACATTATAAGTATAAATAATATATGGGAAGATTGACCTTCAGACAAACGAAGCGATAGATGGCAAAGCTCCAAAGGCAGGAGCTCAGGAGAGGAAGAAACTCTGCACCTCTTGGAGCAGGCTACAGAAACAGATCTAAGAATGCATCCTACATAACTTCTTGTTAGTGGAACTGACCAGGGAAGAAAATGAAAGGACCTTTTCTTTTAGAGGACTGAAGTTTGTGTTTTTTGGCAACTACCATTTTATCTCTTCTTACTCAGAAGCCATTTTTTTTTCTTTTTTTTTTTTTTTTTCCTTAGCACTGTAGTAATTAATTAGTGTGAACTGAGTGTGGTCAAGTAAAGGCGACTTAGGACAGACTCATGGGGAGGGCAGCTGTTGGGATACACAAGCAGAGAGCATGAACATCTGCCAAAGTTTCTTCAGAGGAGACATTTATTTATCATTCATACAACTGTACTGTTTCTGTGTTGAGGTTTTGGTGTCTCCTCAAAAGCTGAAGTTTTCTGTGGGATTTTTAATGGGGAAGATTAGGGTATCCACCAAAAGTTTCGACTGATTCAAAAGAATTCTGGAAAAGGGCTCAAGATAGCTGTGTTTGTGGCTATAGCAGAGATCCAAGGCTGTTTAAATAAGCGTTGTGACTGCTCACAATATCTGGCTGAAGGATTACAGCTAAATACACATGCAGGTGTAGAAAATACTTTTGTCTGGATTCAGTGATTACTTAAAAGACTGAATAAGGTTTCTGAAACAATCAGTTTTAAATTCCTTACTCTTTCCATTTTCATCTGAATTTAATCTTGACATGGCCTGTTGAGAGCTGGAAAAAGGAAAACTTTATTTTGAACTCTATGTTGCCATTTGTATTCAATGAAGCTATCAGCTGATGACATTTTACCTGCTGACCTAGTAAGTTTTCAGGTAGCTGTATGTCCCACCATCATGTTTTACCTCCATCAGGAATTTCCAAAGAAAGCTGGAAATTTCAAGTACAGGCACAAACTCAGCTCACAGTTCCTGGCAGACTTTCTCTCCCACAACCCTCTTTGTTACACCAACCCCTCATCCTTGAGGGTGCCAGGGCCTAACTTCTCACAGATAAGTAAGTACATAGAGAAGTAGGTTTGCTGCAGCTGAAGGAATCTCAAAACCTACCACAAACAGGTCCAATAATGCCTGAAGCTTTGGACCCAGTCTTTAAGTCTTTGCTCATGTTTGTCATCGTGATCAAGCTACATGGGACAACTCACATATGTAAGCATCTGAACAGCTCACTTTCTTTGTGTTGCTTGTCAGTGCTTGTGTGCTTTGATATGCAATGTGTCTAAATCACCACACAGCATTTTTATTTTTATTTTCATAAAATACTTGAATTACACTCATATGAATTATGCCTCTGGCCCCATACAGATGTTTCCAAAAAGCCTAATAACAAACAGATCACAGGGCAGAAGAGCGCTTATTCTTACAGTCACTTCCAAGCCTAACTGCTCTTCAGAGTTCTGATTACAAGAAAAGCCATGCTGCCGATGTTGCTTTAACTGTGATGTTTAAATGAAACTCATTGTTGCATCCCAGGGGAATTCAGGAACATCGACTTTGTTGCCCATCTGAAATGGGATAATGTTCTCTATTCCTATCATGTGGGTATCAGTTCCAACTTGGAAACGAGCCTCCTCTCATAATTCAAGCTGGGGCTATACTGATGCAAACCTTCTCAGATATTATAAGCCAGTATGAGCTCAAAAAAAGAATTCACTGCTCAAGGCCAAATAGCTTCAAAGCTAACAATCCTCCAGAGTCAGTGTGAAAGTGTTGAAACTGTCAATGTCAACTTACACCATGCATAGTGAGTGTAAAACTTCAATAATGACATCATGGAGAAAAGGACAAAGGGCAGGCACTACACAGAAAAGTGCCAGTGCTCTTCAAATCTTTGAAACCTTCAAGGATTTATCTGGACTAACACTTCTACACATAGTCATTGGGGTCTTAGGCTATACTGATTAAGGATTTAGCTTATTCAAAGGCTCTCACTGATAGCAAGGATGACAAGGTTTCAGCAGTTATATTGGATTCCATTAGCTTTCACTTAAAAAACAAAAACAAAAAAAAAAAAACACATACCCCAACACCCTGAGGATCCTGGTCTTTTTTTTTGTTTTTGTTTTTGTTTTTGTTTTTTCTGCCTCTCTTTTCTTCCTTTGTGCCAACCTTTATTTTTTCTTTAACACACGCACACACACACACACACACACATTAATATATATTAGTGTCTGGGTTTGATTCACAAACAGGTTTTGCAGCACTTATGCTCTCAGTTCTGAGAATGCAGATCCCAGAAGAATTGAATCAATTCTTCAGGAATTCCCTGAAGCACCACATAACGTGTTTGCTCATTTCAGCTGCACTTGGGGCAACAGATACACTTTTAAAAGGGGGAAGATGTATTAGAGAAAGAGAGAAGTGTGTTCAAGTTTAAGATAAAAAATAGTAAATCAGCTAATCACAGGAGAAATTAAAAAGTGAAACTCAGTGTGGTGTTGGTGCCTGTGATAAAGGATTATCCTAATGGTTCAAATACAAACTATAGAACCTTAAATGTAATGGAGAGCAGCCATGCTTCCTTTGTACTGTGGTATGTTTCTGGAGAGTCAGCCTCAGATGAAGACTGAAGACATGGAGGTAGACTAGGAGGGAACTGTCCTGTCTCTCTTCCCTCTCCCTCTGTTATTTGTGAGAAAATGAACAGGAGAATCCATGTTGTACTGTGCAGTCATATTATAATGTTTTGAGCCCCACACTAAACAAATATGTTGAAAAAGGAGAATTACCATCTCTTGTCTCACAGAGAGCAAAAGAAAGACAACGAAAGATTACTTAAGAATTATTTAACAATTTAATTTGCCTCAGTTATTCAGTAGCTCATGACAGTGTACTGCATGCAGGCCACCTGACTCAACCCAGTGTCTTAGCCTAGAGGTTGTTCCTCTGCTGTCTTACAGTTACCTTTGTCATTTCTACTTTTCTCAAATTTTCCTGTAGCTACCACCTGTTTCCTGCCTCCTCAATTGCCCTAGCACCCTTGACACAGTTCAGTTGCTTAACACAGGTCTTTGATATACCCATGCTGGTATACCCATGACATCCACAGGGAGCTGGCAGATCTGACACAGGGACTATGGGAGACCTACAACTTTCGAAAGCAGCAGCTGTAAAGCCAGACAATGACTGACAATATCTGAAATGACACTAGACATCTATGTTTTGGCAACAGAAGTGAAGTATGCATGTTTCAACACTGCTGACCTGAGGAGTGGCATGAGCTGTTGCACGGTATTGCCCAGTGCATAAGCTCCAAAGGTCCTGATCCCACCCCACAGGAGTGAGGGACAGACAGCTTCTGAAATACTGCAGCTCAGGGAAACCCAGTGCACACTCTTCCAGGATTACCAAGGATATCGTATAGCGTTACCTGAATTGTTATGGAAAGAGCATGCACTTATTCTAGAAAATGATCTCTGCCATTATCATAAGATGGTTGATGATGAAGCACAGAGAACATTTTGAATTTATCAAAGTTGCCAATGCATACCCTGTTATTACAATCCAAGTAGCTTTCTGCATATCAGTACCACTCATGCAGGACAAAGAAGGCCTTTCAAGAAAACAGAACCAGTAAGAGTTGTGCCTGTTACACACACAGGAAAATGAGGTTTAATGAGACAGGGGAACACAGTGCAGGGAGATGCAAGCTATTGTGGTCATACCCAGCTCTGGAATGGGAAATAATAATGTGAGGTTGGTGGGTTACTCAGCCCAAACTAGTAAATTATGCTGGATGCAGGGTGTGTTCTTCTGATACAGTTATCCTGCTTTTAAGACCTCAGGCAAGAATGCTCTGTGGGATAGCATGGGTGGGCTGTATATACTACCCTGGGCAGTACTATCCTGGATTTACTCCCTGTGGTTTGCTCAGGCTCACCTGAGAAAGGGGCCAAATCACAGCCACTGTGGCCAACTTTTCTGGGGTTTCTAGGGAGAGATTTGGATCACTGGAGGACTACTGCAGTTTTTGACCAACGGTTCCCTGACTCCTGTACCACTGGCACCCACATTTTGGTCCCCTGGCAAACTCATTTCTCTGGAAATTCACCACTGTGGGTGAAGTCTCGTGCTCTGGGTCCACCAGAACGCAATGGTCCTTTGGCTTATGACCTTTGGGATTTTAACAATATTTTTAGGGTTTATTTTTCCACATTCTTATTGTTGTTGTTGACTTAAACCAACTGCTTATTTTTCTTGCAGCACTTGGTCTCCTTAAGAAAGAAATTAGCACAAAAGGAATGACGGGGTGAAGGGTTATCAGAGCCATAGGAGTGGACAAGAACTGGGGGGAGGTGGGAATACTCTGCCTCATCTACAAGCAATTCTCCTCTGTGCTAATGCACTTTTTTTTTTTTTTTTTTTTTTTTTCTTCTTCTTCTGAAGGGACTGCACCACAATGCTGACTATTTAAACATTTATGAGGAAGGTTTCACAGATACTCTGTGAAATGATCGCCTCATACATGCTTCCTTTTGGGGTCGCTATAATAATTGTGTACACAAGCACCTACACAGCTGAGCTAACTGCTGCTGGACTGTCTGTTATTTCACTCAAACTGACTTTACGCCCACATTAGGTCACTGACTTCCTTCGATCTATCCCAGATTTGTATAGTGAGATCAGAATGGGGCTTTGATGGAGGAGGCTTCTTTTTCATTTTTAAATAGGGCCTATGTAGCATGAGAAACTTACCTCAAAGTCTAAAAACTGTTCTTGCTAAAACATTAAGAGTGAAGAATTTAAAGGCTTAAGTTTGTTTTCCTGGAAGGAAATCTTCTTCTGTATTCTTGACAGAGGTCTTACTGCATGGTGTTTACAAGCCCACTTTAGTGCACCCTCTCTTCCCAGAACCAGTCATACATACTGTTCTGTTGTCTAAGGACTCCCTGAATTCCCCTGCTATAGCTCTGCTCAGAGTAAAATTTCCTTTGGGGCAGAGAGCCAGCAAAATGCAGGACTGCATTTGAATGCCACTGGAGGGAATAAATACTTCTTAGTGACTTGCAGATATGTGTCCGTTCTCCCATAAAAGGTAGCAAGCACATTGTTCTCTCCTCTGCAGCATTCCCTACTTCCATCCAGTTGGAAGAAAAGGAGACCAGACAAAAAGTCAAACTGAGGGCATCTGCTTCACTGGCAATACCTGGCCACTAATCCACTAAGACAGCTCAGGCACATAGGGATTTTAAGAAACTCCTGCCCTGGCTAATGCTTTATACTGATGTAAAGTTTTAAAATGAATACTACAGTTCTAGCCAGTAGCATGAATATCCCCAGGTTTTCTGCAGTTTTCCCAATACTTGGTATATGGACAACCCAAATATTGGTTGGGGTCTTCCACTGGCCATGCCAGCCCTTCTTCTTAGAACAGCATGTATGACTGAAGAAAATATACTTCATGAGTGGTGGGAGAGGGGTGGATTGTCATCTAACTTCTGAAGAATGGCATGGATGTCAGAAGCCAGCTCAGGGAATTAATTTTTAGGACAGTAGGAGCAGAAGAGGTGTTCTGTTTCCTTCTAGCCTCTTGGCAAATGAGGTGACCCATGCTTTAGTATTCATCTGAGAGATAACTACCACATCTTTCCTTCAGTCCTACCTCTAGAGCTTACTGTTGTTTTTTTTTTTTGGCTATGAGTTGGAATGAATTCACATCTCCATCTCATCTACCTGGTTGCATCTCCTTTTCCTTTTCCAATATCCTCTCTCTCTCAAACATCTCCCAGAGAGACACTCCTTGGTAATCATTACCCAAGCTAGGGATGTGTGAGTGATGAAAAACATCTTTAGCATTTCAGAAAGGGTATGGTAGACTACTAAAAGCATTGAAAGGAAATACCACAGACCAAACACATATGGCCTACCATTTAGGTCACTCCCTTGTCATTGGAATGACACTTAACTGCACCATCTGATACCTGTTCCCATAGCCTTGAAATAGTTCCTCCAAAGAAGGCTTCTTAGTCTTCACAGCAGCATGGCAATCTGATCATTTTCTCCTATTCAGCAGGAAAGGTGCAGTGAACTAGATAGTGTCTACAAAAAACCTATCTGGAAGACACTAAGAGATGGTGCGTAATGTCAGAGAGGCTAGAAAAGATCTGAAAGCAGCTGTATACCGTTCCACATTCACTTGAGATTTCAAATCTTTGCAGTAGTTTTGCAAAGCAAAGCACTCTCCCGTCAGAACACTGTAGGACATGGGAGTATATTCACAAGACCAGTCTTATGACTCTAAGTAATCACAGTCTTGCCTGTTGTGTAATGTCATCACTGAAAAGGCCGGTTGTACTAATAGGAAGTGATGGCTGATCCCATTTAGAGACACATTTCTGAGAAGCAGCAAGGGATATAATATCAAGAGGACTTTTAGAATTCCACATCTCTTCTCCTGGGGGTGCCTCCAGATAAAGGAGAAGTAGACAAGGAAAGTAAATGTTTACATTTTTTTTTTTTTTTTTGGTAATCATTAAGTACTGTGCTGCAAATGCAGTTGCATTTGTCCTATAAATCATATAATCACTCAATAAAAATGGTAAAGGTGTGTAGCAAGAAAGGAGGATGAAAGACTGAAAAATTCTGTAGGCTAATTAGAGGAACCTTGTGTTTCCTCTTTAATGTGTAGGTCTTCCATAGCACATTGGGGGTGATAGTCTTTACCTAATTCTCCTAGGATAAACTCAGAGAAGTTCAGCTAAAGGAAAGGATTCTCCAATTTGCTCCCACGTAAAGCTGGACTAAGCACATGGATCTCATTGGTGAAAGGTGATTAGCATGCAAATCTTGCTGCTGCATTTACAGGCATTTTGCTGGAGGCTGAATCCTTCATGATTTACATCACTGTTTTTACCATTGTTAGCTTTGTCTTCTCCCTGACACTGTATTGTGTTACAATGTCTTTATTCCATAAGAGACCATAAAGCCATGGTAAGGTATGGTCCATGCGTTATTTCACAGACAAGAGAATAAAACAAAGCAGAAAAAAATGAGTTGCCCACAGCCCAAAAAAGAATTATCATCTGAAAAGAGCTGCCAATTCCTAAAAATCATGTGTACATTACTCTTTGCTTGATACCATTTCAAAATCTAGACCAGTTGTGCACTGGTAAAAAAAAAATAATAATAATAAAAAAATCCTGTGGCTCCTTCTCCTTTCCTGAATGTCCACCACAACCCACAGTGTTGCTGCTGGCAGAGCATGTCTTTACTAGCTGTACTTAACTATCTTCTGCATGCAAATCAGCAACAGCATGTGACCCACCCAGGAATAGCCCCAGCATGCATATGTCCTTGGAAACAGGAATGATTCCTACTGATCACTCTTACTCAAGAGTCTGAGTTCATGCTGAATCTCACTGAGATACGCTCTCTGAGAGTATCTTCAGATACAGTTGAATTCTGGATAATCTGACTTCTGAGCTGAAGGTTGAACCCACACTTGCCACTGTGAAATGGACTCAATGCTGAGGACCTCAGCCATCATCTGTCTGAGGCTCTCTTTGGTGCAATGTCTACTTTAAGTGATACGAGTCCCTGAGAAGGTAAAGTACTGTGTTTCCCTGAGCCTAGGCTCCCTTTCAGCATCGTGATTACTAGTTTGCTTTTCCTAACAAAGCATCTACATACAACAGTCATAAAGGCTGCTATGCCTTTTCACTATTCAAACTGAATGTCTTCCCCCCTCCCCTCTCCTTCTCACACCCAAAAGCATGCAAACATATACGTTCATGCACTGAAGTAAATGCATTGCACAAGGAATTGCAATGGATATACAGTATTTCATACTGAAGCGTCAAGCTTGCCTTCTAAATCAGATACATCATCTATTGACTCCTGTGCTGTAAGTCACCCTTTGAAACAGATGGCTTCCCTCATGAATTAGATGGGCAGATCATCTACTAAATCATCTCCATATTGAATCCAATACAGTACACTGCAAAGTGAACAGCTCTACAAACCAACTATTACATGGAGGAGGTACTACAGTATCTCCCATGGGTTATTGCTTCAAGGGCTGGGCACAGACAATACCCAGGCAGGTTGCTGGTGGCCTGCCTGTGTAGACAATGAGACTCATCAAGCGCTACAGTAATCACTCTGACAGATACTATCTCATAAACCTGCTTGCAGCAGTTTAAAAGATAATCACCCCCTCCAGCTGCAGGGATGTGTGCCCATACCTCAGGTGCTCCAGTTCATGTCTGGAGTATTAATTTAAACCGCCAAGATGTGAACTGGAGCAGCTGAGGCATCGGCACACCCTCCACTATGTCCATTTTGCTGACTCTGCAGTGAGACCATAACCCCAGTGGCAGGGATGGCACAGACAGCAAGGGTGGTACCATGGTAAGCTGCTGGAACTTGATTTGCCAGGGAATGCCTGGCAGGGCCCTGTACCCTAAAGGCACAAAGAGCAAAAAATTTTTAGCTAGGGAAGACATTTGCATAACATACATCAAAAGAGGAATACAAAGATATGCATTCCCCCATCCAGAAGAAGTAATGGATAGAAGCTCAAAATATTTTCCTGTCTGCTTCTAGCTACTTTCAGAAACATCTGCTGCTATAGTCCCATTCTCTCTTCTTTCTGTAACCCTTGTTGCACAAATGAGTTGTTTTTTTTTTTGTTTGTTTGTTTTTGTTTTTTTTCATTCTTCTCTCATGCCCTCCGTGAAAGACAGCAGTAGACTCCATGTGCTGTAATTGGACTGACTGGCTGACTGATTCCTGTTCTCCCCTTGTGCAGCTCTGAGAACCTAGGAGAAAAAAGGTGGAACAACCAGCCACTCAAAAAACCCCAGACTATTTCAAAGGTTAAG
Organism: Stictonetta naevosa; assembly: GCA_011074415.1. Lineage (NCBI taxonomy): Eukaryota > Metazoa > Chordata > Aves > Anseriformes > Anatidae > Stictonetta > Stictonetta naevosa. The sequence goes on from CM021729.1 coordinate 29,511,102, forward strand.
GAGTAGAGCATGCAACTTCAGTCTGTTACAGATGACTGGGCATTGCAATTCGGATGTCTTGTTCCCAATACTTCCTTACTATGATTGTCACAAGGATGACAAAGGATGGGAAAGGCAAGCCATTCTCATTAAGGACTTACAGGGGGATTTTTGTGAGGCGAGTATTATGCTTTCCTTTTTCTGAAGTATGACAGTGCTTGGGAAAACAAGATACAGTGAGCCCAGCTTAAGCTGTCTGTGAAATGGTAAATGTTGTGCAAATTCAGAAAACACACACCTACATCATCCTTAATCAAATAGTCTTTCTACCATTTTCCTTGGCATTGTTTGCAGTGGTAAGGAAATGTTCTCCATGCCTCACTGTCAGAAAGTCTGAAGTGGTAGTGATCCCTTATTGGCTAAAATCGTCCACTGCAGATTAGGTGCCTCTGGTGGTTTTACCGTGTTAGGCAGCTGAACACCAGAACCCCTCTCTCACTCCCCCTCCTCAGATGAGGAAGGAAAGAAGTAAAGGAAAGAACAACTCACAGGTTGAGATAAGGAGAATTTAATTAAAGAGAAAAAATATTATTAAGGAAATATTATTATTAATTAAACAATTCAACTAAAGGGAAAAAAGGGAAAGGGGAAGATGGAAGGGGAAAAGGAATAGCAAAACAAAACAAGTAAAGGCTATGTGGAAGTGCAGAGGAAAGAAATCACTCTCTACTTCCCACAAATGAGCGATGCTTGACCATGTCCTTGAAGCAGGGCCTCAACGCACGTAGCCGGTGTTCGGGAGGAGGACAGACGTTTTTGCAACGAGAGCCCACCGCTCCCCTCTTCTTCCTTTTTCCACCTTTTATTGCTGAGTGTGACATCACATGGTATGGAATATCCCTTTGGTTGGTTTAGGTCAGCTGCCCTGGTGATGTTTCTTTCTCACTTTTTTTTGCCCACCCCCTAGGAGGGTTAGAGAGAGTCCTGATGCTGTGCCAGCACTGCTCAGCAGCAGACACAACCCTGGTGTGATACCACTGCTGTTCTAGCTACAAGTGCAGAGCGCAGCGCTGTATGGGCTGCTGCAGGGAAAGTCAACATCCCAGCCAGACCCAGTACAGTGCCACAAGATTTGCAGATAAACTTTTCTCCAGCTCATCACCCTTCATTTATTTGTGTTTCCTTCATCCTCTTCCTGAGCATGAACAAGGGAGCTGCTGGTCTTGCTGACCAGTACTGTACTTCTGTCCTTATTGAAGTGTCCTTCCCTTTCTTCCCTCTCTTTTTTATAGACCCAGGCTGCACCAAGCCTTTATCTGTCTTCACTACTAATTCTGGTCTTCTGTGCTTCTCCTTCATTGGTTTTTCAGCAAAAGGGAAACATAAAGAAACTCCTCTAATTCAGGAGGAAAGCTTAGCACAGACTGAGCTCTCACTCATTTGGAGCAATGCTGCTGCAGTGCTCTTGAGCTTATCTGTCAGCTGTGCTTCACTATATCAGACAGAACTACAGCTGCATCTTAATCGTGTTTCTGCAAGGGCTAGCCAGCGTTCCAGCACTTCAGATAACCTGGGACAGATAAGAAGGTATGATCTTCTGCCAAAAACATGCCAGTCAGTGGCAAAATCGACAGCTCCTCCATCTAACTCTAATGCATTAATTGCTTGACTGTTGCAACGTAAAGGAGGGTAGAAAGGGAAAGAAGGGATTCACTAAAAGGCTCTCTTCTTGATTATTCCAGCCTGTCTAGGTTGAGTTCAGAGGTCTAGGGGCCATGCGGTGTAATATTTTGATGTCTTCGCTGTGCTTGGAATTCCAGACAGGGAACAATATAAATTAGGTAAAGCACCCATTAATAGGTCAATTTTTTAAAGTTTGCTGGACTTTCACAGACATTGCAATTCATAGAAGATCATATCTTTTGAGGTCTGAATTTGACCATGCATCAAGGCACATCTTGTCTTATGTTGCCCATTTTCACCTGATACTATCCTCGGTATCCTTGCCTACCCTAGGGGTAGGGGTTTTTTTGAATGTATAAATAAAACAAATAAACTCCTACCTTTGGTGGTCACTGCTTAAACCCTATGGTGCTGCCAAGGCTAGAAATCTTGTAAGAGGTGGAAGGTGGTTACTGCTTTAAACAATGCTCTCAGTACTCTAAGCCACATGACACAGTGGTTAAAGATGCTGTGGAAAAATCGTGATACTTTAAGTCTTGATATATTAGCATCTCACAGTTGCTGTAAGCTATACTGGCAATAGTAGAAGTGGATTTTGTTTTCTGTCTTTTTTTTTTTTTTTTTTGATTTTCCCCATTCATTTATTGGTTTAACATATTTAACATGTTACAAAAAATGCAAAACTTCTTTATGGTGTTTTTGCTGGCTCTGAAATGTTGATCTACCAAGACTAGTGACTGATATATTTAATTTGACCCTTACAGTAATTGTTTAAATGTTACAGCAGTTTTAACATGTCATCTGTTAAACTTATTGGTGATGCAGCTGTTCAACGTGCAGTGTGGGTAATATTTACATGATTTACTGGGTGATGTACAGTTTTTGATTCAATAGTAATGTATTTGATTCAATAGGTGATGCATCTAATTCAACCGGGAGTCCATCTAATTCAAAGGTGATGCATTTGATTCACTAGCTGATGTACCTGATTTAGAAGGTGATGGATCTAGTTCACTGAGAATGATTCCAATTCCCCCATGCAAGGTATTTACTTCAGTGTGTGATGAATGAGCTTTAATAATAATACATGTTTCTCCAATAGTGGATGTATTGGCTTCAATTTATATCCCAAGCTTCCCGAATCTGGAGTGAAGTGACACCTTGAAGCCACGATTCAGGTGAAGATCACAAGTTGTGTGAAACATTAGCCACTAAAACAATGGGACCAAATTATGTGATAAAAGCCATGCTTCCCAGATGAATTATTTTCACCAGATGTGATGTGGGGATACAAATGCCCTGTCACTGCTGTTATTGCTACCTCTGTACATGACAAAAATCCCCAAATCCATTTACCTTTAGTGTCATTGCTGGGATTACATACTCAGTACTTATTTCCCCAGAGCTATGTGAGCTCTCAAATAGCAGCATCTGAACTAACAGCTCCACTCACCTCGTTTTTGTGTGTGCTTTTATTTTGTTAGAGGTTGGCAAATATTTAGCACTATTAAAAATGGGGAAAAGGGTGTTGGTAAAGACCAGTATTACATGAGGAAGGGAGAGTGGAGACAGGGGCCTGTACAACATATTACAAACCACCATTTTTGCACTGGGATTACATCCAGGTGCAAACTTTCTCTGTAAATGTTAGCCTCACAAGCATCAATCCATTGTATTTCTGCTGGATATTGGATATCCTAGGACCATTTCTTAGTAGGTCAGTCTCATTGCCCTGCCCACCTCTGTCTCCAGCTCCAAAGCTAATGGCAGGATCCCCTCTTCTCTGGAAAATAGTTGAGATATTCCTGTCATGCAGGTCACATTTTCAGCCACAAATTCAGTAGGAACTTTTGCCTGCACACCTACATAAATAAGGAGCTCTTGTTGGACTCTGTCTGTTGTCTGTGCAGAGGCCAGCTCTGGAGCTCTGGATATTGTTTATCATTTGTGCTGAATATTGTCTCTAGTGTGGGGTCTTATTTCAAACGGTCTGGGGTAGGCTGCAAAGAAGGATAGCCTAAGAGCTTGGGTGTATGTTTGGTTGATGTGCATCCATGCACTGCCACAAATATGAAATGTTTTCTCCGTAGGATTCCAGAGCCCCAGAGAGCTTCTTCAAAGTAGTCCTCTTCTAGTCCCTAACCCAAATTTTGCCTGCTTCTTCCTTATAACCCAATGAAGAATTAATTACTCCTCCTGGGTGGCAGAAGCAGCTGCAGTCTATACAATATTTTTGCCTCCATTTTGTGCTCTACCCAGAAGGATTCACAGGGCAAACTAACTGATGCCCTTGTTACTGCTCTGAGAGGCATTTTCAGTTTCTTGTGGGAGTGCAAAGTTTTCTTGTACCCATGACAGATATGTCTGCCTCTGACAAACTATTGGGCAAGTAAATGACAGGGGATGTGTGTATAGTTGCTATACAAGCTGGTGTCTCCAGATTCTAAAAATAATGTGCTAAATATGAAAATAGGTATCAAATCTTAATAAATAAATAAATAAATAAAAATAAAAATAAAAATAAAAAATCTTCCACACTTTATTGCTCCAGGCTGTGTCTAGAGATGTACTGAAGTTGTTGCTGGAGTATTAAGTAGTCAGCTTTTTTTCTATCCACAGAGTTTTCAGGGTTGAGATTCATGCACCTCCATTTGGTATCGTATGTTCAGAAAGAATACATTAACACATTAGTGTCTGATCTGGGGAAATGGGGCTGTTTTTCCACCTTTCATTTCTCTATATTTCTTTTCCTTGCCTTCCTCCCTTCTCTCTATGCATGGCAGTGACTGAAATCTGTCTTTTCCATTATGAGATGTGCAGTGACATCCATCTGCTTCTCCTTAATGCCCGATCAGTAAAATATGTATTCAGTGCTCAGTGAATAAGTGTATTAACTGTCCTTTTCTATTTTAATGAAGAAAATTAAGAGAAATAATAAGTCTGGAAAATTAAATGGCTTATAGTGATTGTGTCAGCTCTTAAATGGGGTTCAAACTTTGAATACTACTTCAAAGGACTACATATCTGCAATGACAAACACTGCTGAAATACTAGGTAAGATCTTTAATACTCCTCATCCCTTAAGTGGTTCCACTTGACGCAACATACGTTGCCAGCCCTTGCTGAATGTGACACTTGGTAAGTTGAGCAGGCTTCACTTCTTAACGATAAGAAAGCAAGTAAAATTCACAGTCTCGAGTATATAGCATTTCTGAAATCATCTGGATCTTTTGTAGGATCTAGAAGACCAAGATGGCAAGTACTGCTTTTGTCAGAGTACTTGTATGTTACAGGTATGCTGGCATGGGCAGAACAAAACTAAGCATTTATTTTTCATATCATAAAATACCCTATTCTCACCTATGCCTGTGTTCTCCGGAAGGATGTGTATCATGTATTTAAGATTTAGGCCCTGTACGAGTTTACATTAAAATTAAGGGAAATAAGCAGTAGTTTATGTCTTGAAATTTTCTAGATTTTTTTTTTTCTTTTTTAGTTTTGGTTTTAATCAAGCCAGTTAACAGTTAACTCTGGGGCCAAAATAGGATACATGGCAAAAAATGTCCTGCTGGTCTTCTCCTGTGCAGACTTCAAATGTTTCAGGGTGCTCCAAGTCCCAGGCTTCTGAACTTAATGCCCTTTTATTTACAAGTGAATGTCCTTTCCAAACATTCCTCTGCTTTTGGTAAGAACTGAGACCTGAGAGAGAAAGAGGGGAACGGCACATTGCCTCAGGGCCAGGAGTGTCTAGATATACAGTTAATTGTTTTGGCTACTTCTTAAAAACTTCTCCCAGGGGCTGAAAAGCTGATCCCACCAGCAGACTGATGAGCAGATGAATTTGTCTCAGGCTCAGTCTGTGCCTCCCAGATCTACAAGAGTCTTTGCATGTTACACAGTTTGGAAACTGTAGACGACGCATTCTCTCCTCTTGGCACAGAAGTGCCATAGGCACTGTCATTAATTGAACACTGCCATTTTTACAATTACAAACCCTGCCATGTTGCACAGAGGAACTGCAGCTGCTGCTTCTTGGGGTACTGAGTAAAGCATACTCCTGTGATGGCCCCCAGAGACCCATGCACAGCATAGCTTATTGAAACAGATGGGGTGAGAGAGGGATGCTTCATCGACAAAGCACATTTGTCTAAATGCAAGAAGAATGAAAACACAGCACTTATCACTGGTGCTTAATCTTAAATCCAGAGAAGTTTGGAATGGGGGAGATGAATGTTGTGCTTGCCATGGTGCAATACACAAGCATATAAAAAAATCCTTCTTCATTCCTCCTTGATTTTTGAGCACATTCACCACTTAATAAACCCACAGAAAGCAACCAGGCTGCCCCTATGAGCTAGCTGAGAGATGAAGCAGAGTATTAAAATCATGGTGAGTTCATTCAAGCTATGCCCTTTCCCACCATGTAGTGGAAACACAGTGCAGAGCCCTCACCACAACATACAGCTCTTGCCCTTACAGAGCTTCATATTTTTGAAACCTGGAACAAACTAATATTATCCTGGGTGTTTCTGGGTCTTTCAGTTCAGGCTATCACAATATTTACAAACGTTAAAGGGTGGGAGGTCACCAGCTCTGTGAGACATGGACATATATAGGTGGGGAAACTGAGGACAAATTGCATGGTGGTTATCACAGGAGTCAGAGGTAGAACCTGGAAGTAAATTCCACTCTCCCGCCTTTATATGGGTCTTGAATATCTATTTTTCTGTCATTAATTGGGAACAATTCCATGAGGTTTTAGTTAAGGACAATAACGAGCAACAGGTAACCTGTTCTTCATATACATTCTTGTCTGGGAACACAGAATCTTTTGACTCACAGAAATTGTCTCTCTCATGCTCTTTCCTTTAAGGCACTGGTGAATTTTCAACATCTTTGACAAAACATAATGCTTTATGGACAGTATTGTTTTGGGGCAGGTGTTTATTAAAGCTTCTTCTCTGCTTTTGTGGGTTTGGCTAAGGCTCACTGCTCTATTAGTGCTATTGGGGTTTGGTTGTTTCAGATGCTGGACTAGAACAGGTGGGGAGATGGTGTCTAAATTAACCTGAAGCAAAATGTTGAGCATGAACCTAGATTAAAGAATAAGAGAAGTATTATTTTACCAGATTTTTATTTTATTTTATTTTGTTTTGTTTTGTTTTGTTTTATTTTATTATTTTCTCAGGTCCCATGTCTGACAACAAACCTGCACACCTGTTCTGAGATCTATCATTACTGGGGCTTCTTGGGAATTCTGTGTTTTTACTGTCTGAGTGAGATAATTAGAATGTCATGGGACACAGATTCAGTCTGGTCATAGTAGCCTGGGCTTTGAGCAATTGTAAGCCACTACAGTATGAAACATTGCTCAGGTAAGAGGCATCTAGTCTGATGATTGTTTAGCCTAGAGAAGAGGAGACCCTGAGGACACATTATAGAGTCCTTTCAGTACTTAAAGAGAGCTTACAGGAAAGATGGGAGGGACTTTATCTGGGAGTGCAGTGAGAGTACAAGAGCTAATGGTTTTAAACCAGAAGAGAATAGATTGAAGTTAGACATTAGGAAGAAATTCTGTACTTGATGGGTGGTGAGGTTCTGGAACAGAGAAGCTGTGGATGCTTCATCCCTGCAGGTGTTCAAGACCAGTTTGGATGGGGCTTTGGGCACCCTGGTGTAGTGGAAGGTATCCCTGCCCCTGGCAATGGGGTTTGGAAGTGGATGATGTTGAAGTCCCTTCCAACATAAACCATTCTGTGATTCTGTGGTTTCATCCACAAGAACTGCAGGATTTTGAGGCAGGTGTCTTTCTTGCATGTATCCTTACTTTCCTGGGAAGGGGAAGTAAGGATGTCAATGCGTAAATGAAATTCTTAGGCTTTTTAAGGCATGTCTCTATCAGGTACAACAACTTCACAGGAACAGGGCAAATGATATTTATCTCTGGCATATAGATAGACACCTCATTGTCCCAGTTACGTGGATTGTGGTTACACCTGAACTAAAACACATTTTCACTGTTCTGCCCGTAACATTTCTGTACAGACTGTCATCCTCTTTAAACTTTGCTGAGCAATTTGAATGGCAAAATAGTGTATTTTCAATAAGAAAATTATGAATAAGAAAAAATGATGGTCTGGGTCTCAGGATAGCAAAGGGACCATAAAACTAGCTCAACCAGGCAGCTGAGAATTTCCCTGGAGAATTTTCCCAGCTCTTGGCACAGGGGACATCTCAGGGATATGGCCAGAAGGGGAGGAGGAAAGGGGTGTGCACTGTGGCATAATCCTTGGGGGCTATTGTTTGTTAAAGCAGCCCCGAGGTTGCCCTTAATTGTGTTGTGGGCTGAACTGGCTCCTAACCAGCTGCTGGGGTGTGAGAACTACAAATATGGTAGAGGCGCCTTTCTTTCCTCCACCTCCCAGCTGCAGAATGCACTGTTTGGCCAGGGTGCAGGAGTGAACCTCCTGGCTTATTCCTGAGGCTTAGCTTCTGTGCTGTGACTTGTCACTGGATCCCAGCTCAACTCCATGCCAACTGCCATCTATTAACTAAACTAACTGGATACCTTGCTCATTTCCGTAATTTAAACCTATCAAGAACTGAGAACATGCACACAAATAAACAAAAGTAATACAATGGAAATGGACAGTGGGCAGTAGGAGAAATAAGACTAAAATATTCTACAATTGAGGTATCTATTTTAGGAAAGATTTAATTACTCATGAAAAAGAAACAAGTTATTCTTTTCTCAGACACAAGAAATCGTACCAGACCAAGTGTTTTTCTGTCTCTTTTCCCTGCAAGTGTGGTATACTTTCTTTCCTTCCTGCTTCATGGGGAGCCACTTATGATATCATTTCTGAGAGGTTCATTTATCACAAGTTCTGCATTTGGATGGCTCATATCAAGTGAATCAATCTAGACCAACACTAGGCCTTTAGGTGTATCAATGAGATATGTAAATAAACCTCATTTCCCCAAGTGCAAGTCCACTTCCTATCATTTTATCTTTGTAGGACATGTACTCTGAAAAGAATTTCACATAGCAGAAAGCCAGTGGGTTTTGCAACATAGTCCTAGCCTGTAGGCTAGGACTTAGCCATGGGTTAGGAATGTCATAGCCAGAAAATCCAGTTATTGCTGCATGACTGTCCACACAACTCATCAATCAGAAAAGAACATTGCCTAGTTTTCTAAGCTGCTCCCTATCCTGTTTCATTTGCCGTATTTCCATGTAAGATTATCTGTGTCTAGCAGTTATGTCTTAGGTCACCTAAGAGTTGTAGAAGCCAGAGTGGACATTGACATCAGCAAACTTTCAGTACCAGATGCTAAATGTAGACAGCACTAAGCACACCAGTCTGAAAATGGCAGTGTCACGGACAGTTAAAACAAAGAACCACATCAGAGAGCCAGCACTCCAAATTGTCCCTTTCTTCTCTTAACCTAGATTAGTGCAGAATGATAATACTTTCTGCACTCTATTTCTCATAGCTTTTTTCTATAGGATTTACTAAAAAAGACTTGCCTATAAGATCACATCCTTGCTCATGTTACCTGCTGAGGGAGAAAAATACAGAGGGACTGTTTCAAACCTCTGAAGTGTTTTGACCACTTCAGGCAAGTCCTTCTGAGGTCTGTCTTACTGCAAGTGCTCTATAAACTCCCACCTACCTCCACTTCATACCCTCCATCCAGCAGAGACCCTGCTGTTTATGCTATACGCTAACACAGAGCTGGAGAAAGATTATGAAACAGGGAAACTATCCAGGAACAAAATTGCTTTTTTTTTTTTTTTTTTTT
>CM021729.1:29525101-29542222 GCA_011074415.1 Stictonetta naevosa
TTTTTTTTTTTTTTTTTTTTTTGCAGGCAACATACCGCCTACATCAGAGTTACTTCAGCAGTGTTATTTCCTAAACAGGTAAAAGAAAATAATTGCATCTAGGAGGCAAGCAGCTTGTTTGTGAATGGCAAAATGGAGATGTTAACTACTCCCATCCCACTCTGTTAGAATGAAGTAGCAGGGAAATGTTCATTAAAAAATAAATAAATCTTGAAACAGGTTAAGTACCTATTCAAATTACCAACAGAATCAGAAGGATATTAAAGGACCTGATCCCTTAAGGCCTACACCAACTAGACATAAGGGAAAGAACTGGATGTTTGATTCAGGCTTTTCAGCCACTGCCAAAACAGTCTTGATGCTCACAGGCCTGTCAGTGGTACTTGCACACAGGAGTGGGACTAAACCCATGATCTCCTCCTGGGCAGTGGCAGCCCTTTGCTCCCAGCACAGCATTACCACGTTATGCAATGCAGCCACAAGCAATGGGCAGCTGCCCTGACAAATTCATTTTAAATTTTCTCTCTCTGGCATGAACACACAGAGGCACACACTGTCCACAGATTTCCTTGGGGGGTGTGGGGGGGAAGAACTGTATATATATATTTTTTAATATTAGAGTAGTAACTATGAATTTCAGTTAAAATGGAGGCCTACAGCAGTGCACACACACAAGCCAAGCTCTTCGTCCCCAGGAGCTGAAGTCAAGCACCTATCAATAGTGAGTTTGTTCCTCATTGGCAGAGTTCATCTCCAAGTTTCCAGCAATATCATCTATTGAAAATGAGGCCCAAGGAAAAAGCAATGAAAAAGTAGCCCAGCATCCATGTGTTTTATAATTGTCCTTTTTTTTTTGTTGCTGCATGAAGAAAAGCATTTTTTTTTTTACCAATCTAGATTCTGAACACAATGTTTTTTTTTTTCCTTTCCTTTCCTTTTTTTTTTTTTTTTTTTTTAAATGGGAATCTTTCTGCAGAATATTAATAGTGTAACATTAATTTAAATGGTTTATTAAAGTAACAAAAGAGTCAATTTCTATTATGATTCCGCCATTTATAGTGATTCAAGGGAATATTCTATGCTCAGTGCCTCAGGATCTTGGTATATAACATCCTTATTTGTGTTAATGGAAACTTTACCCCTTTGAATTCAAGCGAGCTGAAAAGTTTCACCAGGCACACAGGCTCTGTATAAATAAGCAGCACACAGCAAACATATTCCTTTAAAAGGATTATCACTTTGACAGCTATTCAGTTGGGGTGGCTTTTTCTGTCCCCTGGAATTCCCAGCTTGCCCTCTTAACTGCACAGAAGGTAAATCTGTATAATACTTCACAGCTGCCTTTATTGGGACCTGACACTGAGCCTACTGGATGTGCTTTCCTGGTACAAAGCACCTCGTCAAGTTTCCTGCTCTGGATGCAGTGAACACAGCTGATGAGCTGTCTTATTAAAAGTTATGAGGAAAGGATGTTCACTCCATTACTTTCCAAACTACTGGATATGCATGGTGAAGCTGAGGAACTGAGCCAGCCAGTCCCTCTAAGCTCCCTCTTTCACATGCACAAGCTGCATGGTCGTGTTTACTAAGGCATTGCTCCCATGGCAGTCATGATCTTTTTTTTTTTTTTTTTTTTTTTTTTGGTGGGGGGGGGGGGGGGGAGGAGGGTTTGTTTTTGAGGGGGAAATCTTGTGCTTAATCGGTGTTCCCTTGTTATTTCCTCATCACCACAGACCAAAGTGAAGCCTGGTTGTCCCACTGGCACTGTGCACACTGGCAACGCTCCAAGGAGGTTTTAGCTGGGGCTTTGCCACCTCTCTCCCTGAAGTGGTGGGAACAGGGCCAGGAGCAAGACCTTCCCTCACCCTGCTTGCCTCAAAAGGAAAGCGTGGGGCAGTGGCACGCTTGCTGGGAAGCTGGAGGTAGGCTGAGGCTGGAGGGGCTGAGGGCAGTGAGAGGTTGAACGTGGGAGGGCTGGCATGGCACAAATGTTGAGGGAGACCGGAGGCTGGGGTGCTGCATGCGGAGCTGAGGTGTTGGATTCCTGCATCCCTCCACACCACGCAAGCAGTCTCCTTGCTGAGGGGCAGCCCAGGGGGAAGGAAAGCAGGGGCAGAGCTGAGAGACCATAATAGAGAGGTTCAAGGTTCAGCTGGGCCAGCCTCAGTAGTGCCATGTGTGGAGCATGTACACAGTACTTTCTGTTTGGTATAAGGATAAGCTGTTTTTTCAAGTAGCTCAGTTAAAAGCTGCATTATTTATTTATTTATTTATTTATTATCTTTTCCCACCCCATTGGAGCAAAAGACATTTTGCAAGCAGCCTGCTTTGGAAAACTGCTGGCACTTGGACTGGAAGAACACAATTAAAAGATGCAGTAAAAATTGACAAATCTTGGTATGTGGAGCTGAAAATACATTACAATCCCAATTGAACTATAAATAAAAACCCTAAATTAAATAAATCTTGTACAATTATGGATTAAAATATGTTTGGCTTTAATGACTTAGCATACGGGCCTTGACTGTGGAAATGGTTGTTGAGACCACATGGCTTGCACAGAGATGCAATAATAAACAAGATGACTGCTGCTACAAGGCCATATAACCATGTTGAGGGTTGCTGCTCTTCTGGTAACAGTTTACCCTTCCTGTTCTCTGTCCCAAACTCCAGCCATTTAGCTTCAGTAATAGCAAGCAGTGTCAACAGTGGGCTCTGACTGGAAAAAAAAAAACAGCCTGATAATAACAAAACTCTTCGGGGTACTTTATAAGCAATTGCTGTCATCAGATGTTGGTAAGCTGTGGCTCTTTCCTATCACCTGCAGGCTGTGGCAGCATGTTGTACTCAGCAAGCTGCAAGGTGGCAAAGCCCCAAAGGTCAGGCAGGGCAGATGGCAGTGATCTCCCCTGTCACAGCTCTGCGGAGCAGGGGTTTGCCAGCCCCAGTCTGCCCATGCAGCAGAGGGGTTTGGAGGTGGAGGTGGCAGGAGAGGTATGCACTCCTGCCCACTCTGCCTCCTGCTTGCCCCATCAGGTAGAGAAAACTGCCCTCTCCTTTTGGATGATAAGCAGGGCTCAAAACATTTTCCATAGTCACTGCTTTAGCTTGTGGGCCAGGATGCCCTCAGCAGTCACCATTTCCCTCTTGAGAAAGGTGGAGAGTGGGTGTGGATCCAAAAGACTTGACTAGCTCTGATGTGGCTGGTCCAGATATCTGCTGTGCCCCACTAACTGCTCCCTGAGCTGTCATGGCTCCCCAGCTCTGTAGCTGGCTGTCCAACCTGTCTCCACTGCCCAGTAGCTCCAGCTGGACTACATCACTCCTCCAAAGTGAAAGGCTGAACTTGGGCACAGAAAACAGAAAACAAACAAACAAAAACAACAACAACAACAACAAAAAACATCCCAGGAAGCTCACTTTTCTTGCCAGGGTAAGATGGAGCATAGTTTCCATTAGACAAAGCTGGTGAGAACTAGCCCAAACGAAGTCTGGCTTCCTGGGGACATGGATACTGTGGAGGATAGCGACACCAAGGGAAAAGGTTCCTTCAGTTGCTCCCCTCTCTGCATCCTGTCTCAGGGTACCTCACATCCTTTCGTTTAGTACTCATACTTAATGTCTTGGCTTTCTACCCTTTGGCCAAACTTGGGTGAGGTGGGTCAGTGCATTCATTCTACTGGGGAGGTGAGTGCAAAGCAGAAGATGCATACAGGCAGACCTATGCATACAGTCAGATGGTGTAACACTCATTTCCTTAGGAAAGTAGGCTGGGAAGAAAGCAGCAGCCTGCTTTTCATGCCTTCCTGCTCTCTGTTTCTCCTACTTTGTCTGAAAGTTATGGTAGCTTAAAATAATCTGTATTCCGCATCTAGGAATTTACCTATGTTTTCTTTGAACAGCATTTTTAAAAGGTCTTCCAATTTAAAATGTAGTATGTGAATATGACTTTTTTTTCTCCTTCAGCAACTATTTTCTGGAATATCTGAAGCTGATTATATTGGGATTGTGATTACTTAGTGGCTTGACTAAAGCTATTTTGCAAGTCAGCTCTGATGTGTTACTTTGAATTAAGATGAGTTTTCTCATGTTTTACAGCAAAAAAAAAAAATCCAAAAAGCAAGTATTCTATGTGTAAAAAAATTGCTCCATGAAAACTTGTCTTAACATGACATATGACTGTATTGTGCAAGCTGTTTATTCACCCATTATTTTTGTTTTATTAGACATAGTTGACCCTTTGATCTCACTGAATTAGCACTTTTACTGATCCAGAGGCTGTGAGTCTAACCCTCATGCTTGCTGACATTGTTTTCCTATGGCTTGGCATTTGTAATCATGCAAATTATTGCTGTAGCATATTCATTTCTAAATATCCTCAGAATTGATTCCCTGACATTCTCTGTGACTCAACAGCTTTCTCTGACTTCCACTGTATGGCTTAGCTCTTTAAAGTTTGCAATACAGTAACACAAAGTTCACATCTATTTTGGCAATTTACCGTCTTTTGGAAATGTCTACTTTAGGATCTTAGACATTTCAGGAAAAAAATAAAGTCATAGCAAAGCTTTTTCTGGGCTGTGTCCAGCCTAAGGAAAACACAAAGCTTTCAGCATAGAATTTGGTGGATTGGTAAAGAAACTTGAAACATGGTACACCTCTTGACCTGAATTCTTGTAAGCCAATATGTGTGTATATATACCCTAATGAATTTCTCCAGTTGCAGTTTACATTTCAATCATGTTGCATCTACCACTGGAATCAGTGGACACTGACTGCTATAGTAGGTCAAGGGCTTGACCTTTTTTATTCTGATCTTAATTATAGGACCAAGTCAAGGGCACAGAGCCCTGTTTCGTACCAGCTCCCAAGCATGTTCTGATTAGAACCTTCATTCACCAGGCTGGGTTGAACATGTTCCGGCTAAAATGGAGCTCAGTGAGCGTAAAGTTATGAGAACAGACTCCAGAGGCCACAGGAATAGGATTGAAAATTTTATAGAGCAACTGTAATGTTTTACATCTTGTAAAATAACCCAGGAGCTAGGAAATAATTTTTTAAATCCAAATTTCAAAGTTTGTCTTTTCTCAGTTCCTAGGAGATTCTCTGGAAAACCTGCAAAACTGACACCTCCCAGCCTCTTTTTCAAATCATTTGGGAAGGTACGTCATTATCATTCAGCCACAAATAGAGGCTTAGAATACTTGTCTGTACTGTATTTCAGTGCAAGGTGCCTTCTGGGAAACACTTAGGACAGAACTTCTAGAGGAGTACAGTCTTTGTATAAATCCTTTGCCTGTTGTAATTCTAAAATTGTACACAATTTTGATAATGCAATTTTATTTATTTTTTGAAAGTAATGTACACAAAATAAATGGGAAAAAATGGGAAAACTGGAACTGTAGACCACAGAAAAATGTGAAATTATGAGAGTGCTTTGAATTTTTAATATCACTTAAATTTGAAAGACTGAAGCCCTCTAAAACTTGTAAGTGGCCTAATAATTTCAAATCACTTCATACTGCACATGCCCAGAGCCCTGACAACCTCCACATTCAACTGTTTATACTGGCATAAGGAAGGGCAGATGAGAAGCAAAAATGACAGTCAGGTATGGTAAAAGAATAGATATTTCTTTAAGACATGAGAAAATGTGTTGGCAAGATGAACACATTTATTGTGTATTGTGGTACAAATGGGAATACCAAAGGGTCTTGAACTTAGCCTCATAACAGTCTGCTTACTTAGTTAACAACCACTGGTTCTAGATGAAATAAGATGGAAGGAAGTCCAACCCCTGGTTTTGCAGATAACTGTATATTAAATCTTCTCACAAACTGATCAGTCTCTATCATCTGGATAGTTCTCATTTTGGCCTCTTCAGCTAATAATAGAAGACTGATCCAGAATGTCTCTGCTCTAGTGCTTAAAAACCCCATTTCTGCTTTCCAGCATAAATTTTTTTCAATCTGCTTTTGTTAGTGTACATAGCTCTTCTCTTTCCCTGGTGTTTACACCTGTTATCTTGTCGTATGTTTATGCAGCACAATCGTGTTCCTTTTCATCTCTCATTTGCTTGGCTATGGAGCCAGGCTCTGTTAAGCTACCATCACAAAATTGCCTATTTCCTTCTCTACAAGCAAGGACAGTTGTTTTTTGAATTTGTCTTTCTTGTCCATGGGCAACAAAATCATATGCAATGCTCTAAATGAAGGCTGGATTGGGTTTTGGGAAGTAGTGCTGGCACTGCCCAAGCGCTCCTGGAAATGATTCATCTAATAAATCTTGTAATCATGTTTAATCTTGAAAGCCTGTGCACCTCATTAGAAAGTATCTTTATATTATTGCTTGGTCTACCTTTACCTACCCAATGAAAAATTGTTTTGCTATTTGCTTTACTTTTGCAAAATCCAAGTTAGCTTGACCTCTGGCAAGTCCGACAGTGTTCCCAAGCCTCCTGACTACTAGAACATGCGTTTTTGGGTCTCCATTTTTGCTCTTCTTTGTAAACACCTTTCAGGCTTCTTTTCTTACTACTGGCATCACCTTTGACAACACTTTTCATACTGGAAGGTGGAGGTGGAAGCAGCAGGGGTTGGGAGGTGTGTCCCGGTACAGCTGGAGTGTTTAGGAATGAAGCTCACAATAGGGCCCCAAATACCGCATCAGCAGCGTGTTACGCTGGAGAACGTGCCAATGGAAAAGCAATCTCAAACACTGAAGAAAACCGTGAAAGGGACATTCGATAATTGCCATGTGGCATAATGCTTGCAAAGCATCAGCATTTTGGATTAGGTCTACACTGGGATGTATTATCACTTCAATGGAATTAGATACACAGGATATTTTACTCAACTCTGTTTTTGCCATTGTGAAGCACTTCTCCTTGGAAGAAGCTATCATAGGATCACCAGTGTACTGCTGGGAGAATTGAAATCTAGCTCAACACGAGCAACAGAGAGGCTATAACCTTTCTTTCTTTCTTTCTTTCTTTCTTTCTTTCTTTCTTTCTTTCTTTCTTTCTTTCTTTCTTTCTTTCTTTCTCTCTTTATCTCTTTCTCTCTTTCTCTCTTTCTCTCTTTCTCTCTTTCTCTCTTTCTCTTTCTTTCTTTCTTTCTCTCTTTCTTCCTCTCTTTCTTTCTTGCTTGCTAGTGTCAAGAACATGCCACCTGAAAGCAGGGCAGTGTGCACTTGGATCCTACAGAGACCACAGTCTACATGCAGCACATAGATACCTTGGCACTGCTACGACAACCAGGACTGTAAGCAGTGTTGCTTATTTGCTCTGACTGTCATTTTGTGTTCTTCTTTATAGAAAGGTTTCAGCTAAAGGTCACGGGAGAGCCACGGTATATTTTTTCTTCAAACAAAATCAATTGAAGGACCTAGAACACAATAAGTTATGTTGCAGGGTTGCACTTGCATGTATTCCCATTGGAGACCTATCAAAGTGAACTAGCACTGTTGGGAAATCTCTCCAGCTACCCCAGTTAATCAATATCTGTTCATTATACTGTCTCTGATGAATATGGCTAAGGATTGGGTAAGCATGAGTCAGGTGACTTAAAAATAACTGCACCTCACACAAGATCAATAGAGTGTTTTTTTTTTTTTTTTTTTTTTTTTTTTTCCCAGTATTACTACAGGCAAACTAATGTACTGTTTATCCCCTCTCTTCTTCCCCTCCCTTGCTCATTGTTGGTATATTAACATCACTGGAGTGACTTTAGTAATGGCTTTATTAAATTAGCTTAATCTACTGTCACACTGTCAACTTGCAAGGAGTGAACAAGCAGACAGCAAAGTTTCAAGTGGCCCAGTGTGCCTCGACTGGCTTTCACCCAGGCAGTTACCTCAGAGTTGTACCAAAACCAGTCTTTATGGGTGCCTGCTAATATTTCTGCACTGAGTATGAACACCCTATGCTCAAAAAGATTGTTTGAGGGGAATTCATGCCAATTATAGATGTGTTATGACAGATGAAAAGATTATAATTATGCTTGGCTTCCATGAAGAACTACATTAACAAATCTATGACATTTAATAACATGGGAGGATAACCACATGCCTCAACAGAGGTTGACTTTCCCCAGAGTTGCTTAACTTCTATTTTTTTTTCCCTCCCTCCTGCTTCTCCCATCCACTGAAATTAAGAGCTACATGTACTTGCAGCATTTGGGGGAAAAGAAGGAAAAAAAAAAAAAAAGGAGAAATAAGAACAGGAAGAAAAAGAAAAAGAAATGAAAAAGAGGGAATGTAGGGAGGTGAGAAGAAGGACAGAGTGAGAGGAAAAAGAAGGGGGAAGTGAAGGGAAGTGAAGAGAAAGGAAGGGAAAGGAAGGGAAGGCAAGGGAAGGGAAAAAATGGTGACAAATTAATGATATGAATCTAACAACTAAAAGTCAGTAACAAATGAAAGGCATTCAGCTCCTTACTGGGCTATTTAGAAAAACAGGCAAACAGAATAAACAGTTAGTTAGTGGACCCTTGGAGGACATCTTGTATCGATATGGCTCATGCCTCTCAGCACATAGGCTAAATTAAAGCTGGGAAAGAGCTGGATTGGAAGGTGAAGCCCTGTTTTTATAGCTAAACTGTTTGCAGAAAACTGTGTCTTGGTCATGCTGGGAGGGCTGTAAAAGGATAGCTTTGGGAAAGTACTAAATCCATCAGAGACAATGCATTACCAGCCAACCAACCAACCACTTTCCTCAGACTTTTAGTTCACAGTGCTTAACAAATTTTAGTTAATTGGCCTTCACATTCCGTTCATTCCCCACCCCCACGTTCATCTGATGAGTCCAGTTGCTTCCACTTTGGTGATAAGATAACGTGATGCAACCAGCCTAGAGTCCTCCCAAACACTGAGCAGGCTGTTTCTAGTACAGACAACCTGTTAGAGAAAGGCTAATTTGCAAGCAGATATCCATTCTTATTGAGCTGAACAGGACGGTACATGCACTTAAATTTCAGCACATACCCAAACGTTTTGAGGGATCATAGCCAAAGTGCTCTGCACCTTGCAACACTGAACATATAACAGGACAAGTTGTCATTTGCTATTTTTTTTAGAATGAGTTAATACGAATCATTTTCCAACACACTGACTCAGATATGCTTGCAGCGTAGCCTCTTTTTGTTCCCCTGAGCAGAGTGCCATGCACACACATACCCTGTTGTGAGACATCTCTTCATCTGCTTGTTTTCTTTATTGATATGAAGTGCAGTAAGTAGAAAATCACAAGCACCATAAAGAGCATAAAAACCATTTACTCCAGAAGAGTCTTGCTCACATCCTGCCAGCTGCTACAACTGCCCCTTGCAAGAAAAAGTGACAAGATTAATTACAAGAATTCAGCTCTACTCTGCGCTGGTGCAGCCTCACCTCGAGTGCTGTGTGCAGTTCTGGGCACCACAGTACAAAAAGGACATTAAACTGTTGGAGAGTGTCTGGAGGAGGGCTACAAAGATGGTGAAGGGTCTGGGGGGGAAGTCATATGAGGAGCGCCTGAGGTCACTGGGCCTGTTCAGCCTGGAGAAGAGGAGACTGAATGGCGACCTCATAGTGGTCTACAGCTTCATCATGAGGGGGAGTGGAGGGGAAGGCACTGATCTATTCTCCTTAATCACCAGTGATAGGACCCATGGGAATGGTGTCAAGCTGTGGCAGGGGAGGTTCAGGCTAGACATCAGGAAGAGGTTCTTCACCAAGGGGGTTGTTGCACACTGGAACAGGCTCCCCAGCGAAGTAGTCACTGCACCAAGCTTGTTGGAGTTAAAGAAGCGTTTGGACTGTGCACTTAGTCACATGGTCTGATTTTTTGGGTAGACCTGTGTGGTGCCAGGAGTTGGATTCGATCCTTATGGATCCCTTCCAACTCGGGATATTCTATGATTCTATGATTCAAGACGGCATTCTGCCCTGCAAATGAGACTCCAGAACACTTCCCCACAACATGCTCTTGACAGGGAGGAGCAAGAAGCCAACAATAAGAATTTGAAGATGAGTCCTCTGGTGTTACATGCCTAGTCCTAAGATCATTAAGCAAAGGTCAGTGGGGAGACATGTTTGGCCAATGTCCTCACATTTTCAGAGCATGAGAAAGCTCTAACAAACAGACTAATTAATGAGCTGTGTAACTGCTTTGAAAAGCAAAAGGGAGATTGACTTGTGCTAGAACACTACGGTCATTTTGCAAGACTTTTTGCTTCAATTTCTTCATCTATCAGATATACCTGTTTGAGCAATGCCAATCTGAGGAGTTTTTTTTTGCAGATGCTTAAGTGACTGACTTAGTAAGACTGTAAGACTCTAAACTGTAAGACACTAAACTAATGACATTTCTGGGGAAATGTGCATAAGCCAGAGGAAAAAAAATCCACCTGCCCCCTAAACTTTTTGATTTCTGGCAAATAAGCAAATCTCTAAAATGTAGGATTTGGCTCTTGAAATACAAGGAAAAGAAGGGAAAGTCAAAGATACACAGGAAGGAAGGTCAGTGACTGATAAATCTTTAATATAAAAATTGTACAAGAATTTTGATACAAATTACAAGAGGTATTTGGACGAAGTATGAGTAAAACTCCATTTATATCCCCAAAACCTTATGCATTTTATGCAAAAGACATACTGTAGGACAGTAACAGTACAGAAAATACAAGAAAAGAAATGTCAAATTAAAAACAGGACTTTTAATTCCCTCAGACTACTAATGGAAAAAACTTGTTTAGAGTACATACAGTATTTATGAAGCTACCAATGTCACGATTATTAGGTCAACATGATGCAGTTTTTCATATCCCCTTGTACAGCTATATTCCATAGTGCATGCTTTGGTTCTGCAGGCAGGACAGCGGAGCATTCATGTTTTGCTCATGTTCAGAACAAATAGTGAAAATGAAAAGCCTCACCTATCCCAAATGGAGACAGACCTTTGCAAAAGTGTCCATTGGGCCCTGACTCCCACTTCCCTGTACCCCAGTAACATGCCTTGGCAAAGCCTGCCAGAATGATCTTAGCTTGGCGAGACAGCGGTGAGCTTGCTACCCCCCTGCTGCATCCCTCTCTGCTGCTGGCATGGTACTGCGAGCATCAGGAGCTTGCTGTACCACCGCGCTGTGGGAATCCTCCCATGCCCACCAAGAAAGGGGTTTCCAGGCTTTTTGTTTCTGTGACTGAACCCACTGCCAGCCCGCAATGGGCCCCTGAATGCATGAGGGTTCAAATCCAGTTTATCTCAGCTTACATCACTGCATGAGCCCCCCAGTCAGAGCCTGATCTTTCCAGGTCACCCAAACTGAACTGCAGCAGACGGCTACGTGGGAAATTGCCATGTTGCTTGGCCCGTGTGACCTTCTCAGCCAATGCTGCTAAAACAACAGCTGTGACAGTCAGCAAGAGCCTTCAGCAAAGCAAGAAAACTCCAAACCCATTTGGCCATGGGTGCAAGCCCCTACAATGAGATATTCATATGTACAAACAGGTTACGGTGACCAGCTTGCAGGTGTGGAGTGTGTGGAGCTTCAGCCAGGGTAAATTTTGAATGTGTTCAGGGTTCAGGTCAGCTATTTTGCGCACCTGTTTCACATACATCACACTGGGACACGGAACCCTTCTTATAGACTGGAGGAGAGATGGGAGGCATGAACTGAGAACACAAATGCTACCCATGAAGAAACAGCCGCATTATGGAAAGTAGCTCCATATGACATAGGAACCAAAGTTTGCACAAGAAAAAGCAGCATGCTGAATTTCATATTTATAAATAGCTAAATGAGACACACACACACAACAGTGGCCATTTTATTCATCTTGTCACTTTACAAACGGTGACCATTTTCACAGATGGAATGCATAAGACTTTCCAAAATGGAGAACATCAGGAGGATGTGTTACTTTTCTGAGAGAATTTTTATGAGAGATTCTCTTGGAAGGAGAAGAAAATGGGTGGGGACATGCAAAGAAAATGCAAAAACGAAGACAACAACTGAAGATTTTACAAGGGTTTGTAAAAAAAATAAAGACAAAAAAAAAATCCAAATGTAAAAAATATGTTCTGAAAAATAACAAACAACTCAGCCTTAATCTGTACAAGCTTAAGCGCCCCTCTTTGCTCCGTAGGTCGTCAGGCAGACCAGGAAGAGCGGGGCTGGGTTCCCAATTCCCATGGCTGCAGTGCCGTTTTGCCGCTGAGGCAGGGGGATGCGCCCTGTCCTGCTGGCACAGCGTGAGGCTAGGGGGTCGTGGGGGGCTCGGGCAGCTTGCCAACACCCCCGGCTGCTGGCTAGGCAGGCACTGTGCACTGCTCCCCGGCTCGGATGCGGACACACGCGCCTGCACCAGTGCCACCGGTCCCCCGGAGCCGCGGTTCACAGTCTCGTGCGTTCCGTAACAGGAGAGGACAGGTTGTGATTAACTATTGATGAGTTTGCCATCCTAACTGCACATTATCCTCTGATCATTCCCAACCCTTTGTTTGACAACGGATGCCTTATAAAATCTTTATGCATCACTTAGCTAGTCTCGCTCTCTCTTTCTTCTCCAGAAATATAATTGCCCTGGATGCTTTCCTCCATTTTCCTATTTTTTTTTTTTTTCTCCAAAGGTTTGAAGAGAGCAGTGTGCGAAGTCCGTAGAACATCTGAACAAACCTCTCTACAGATTAGACATTTGCTCAGTCAAGCTTCTCGTGTTATTAAGTGCTTGAGAGGAAATATACATACAGGTAAATGTGATGAAAATTACATAATTTTTTTCCATTTATAATCTTCATTTTACTGTCATTATGTCTTCTTTCTCCTCTCTGTCTGTATGTCTGTCATATACCCTTACAAGCATGCACACACACACGCACACACACACAAGAATAAGGACCCAAACGGTTTATTGGATCAGAAGGTCCTGGTTTCCTTAAACATCCTCAGAAACATTGCAGAAAGAAAAGCTGCTAGGCCTGCCCAGCTCATTGTTGCAGGTCAGCTAATCCAACTGCTCCTGCTTTGGTCCGTACCACATGTTCATGGAGTTGATGGGAGAGCAAAATTTGGGCTCAGCCTTTACACTTCTGACACACAAAAAACATTTCTTCCTGCCACCTGGCCACAGGAAATTGTCTGCTGGTTTCACACTTTGTAGCTTCTGATGCATGTGGAAGGAAAAGGTGGGAAAAGATCAATGACCTTTGTCTGACTGGTAGAAGGCCCTCTCTTATTTAAAGTGGGCACCACCACTTTTGTTGCAGCAGATACCAAGTAATTACCATACAGCACTGGAAACAGATTAAGCATCCAAAGCAAGCAAAAAGGATCTGCTGTCCACTAATCTGATGAATAATCCAAGGATGTGAAAAATAATGAACCCCAGAAAGGCTGTGTTTAGGTCTTCCAGTCTTGGGATTTGTCTGAAATATGTCTTTGTCTTTTTACTTATCGCATGAGCAATACCAATTCAACCCACAATGAGCAGCACTGACTGGCACAAATGGGACCTTATCTTATGATCCCAGCACAGAAATCCTGCCGACCTGGCAAGGAAAGCATGTTTCCCTTACTTCTCTGGCTACTTGAATTTCCAATGACTATTCAGCAGTCAGTCAATCAGTTCTGATTAAACAACGTACCATACAAAGGGATGGTTGATGCCAGGTACTCTGGACTTCCATGCACTTGTAACTTCTCAGAACACGGTGCTTGCACCCAAGCTACCTCCCCTTTCAAACTCTTCCTCTCCTGACTGCCTCATCTGAAAGGCAATTCTGGCGTCTGTACTTTTGGCAGTGTTCTTGTTAATGAAGAGATAAATCAGAGCGGAGCAAATTCCTCCTCATATGAGGGCAGCAGATTGTGTCTCAGATACACCTCCCTAACACTGAGGTTCACGCTGACCTCAGCAGGAGATGTTCCTATCACAGCAGAAAGGATATCTGGAATTGGCATTCGCTGTTGGAATCTGAGGGGATGGTTTTGCTCTGAAATTTGCCACAGGATGGGCTAAATCAGAAAAAGAAAAGATTACACGTCCTCTTTGCCACTGAACCTGCACAGTCAGACCTGCAGCAAGTCTGCACGTCTATTTCTAGCAGGCACAGCATGGCTTATGCCAATACAAAGCAATTAGATGCTACATAAGCAGACAAAAGTGCCATCGCAGACAGCATTTCTCAGCTGACCTTTTGTTAAGAAGCCATCTTGTTACTGTCTGTCTGATAGCTCGATAGAGCAGCCAGTGGCAGCCTTGGGCTTCCCAAAGACAAATCGAAGTGCTCCAGATGGGACTTCCCTTCACTCACTGCAGATGTGTGTGTGCATGTGTGTGTGTGTGTGTCAAGGAACAGGGAGGGAAAGCCTGGTTCTTATACTCAATTTCCACTTCACAGGGGATAAACAGGCAATTACGCATCCTTTTATATTTGATGGCCAAGTGCTGAACTTGAAAGCACACTATTAGTTTGTGTCCCTTCAGGGCCAGTGCAATAAGTAGCCAGGAGAGCTGGGGCTAAGCATGAGAGGGTGTTGTCTGCTGTTAGTGTGACAGTCTTGTCAGCAGCATTCACATTACTGGAAGGTAATAAAGTGACAAGTAAGTTATTAGAAAGATATGAGGTGAAATTGAACTGAAGCTTCTTGCTGCTCAGCTCAGTTTTTTTTCTTTTTTTCTTTTTTTTTTCCTGCTTTGTAATGGGCCACTATTTGTTACAAACCAAGCCTTGTCTTGAGATCTTATATAAAAAAAAGAAATATTTATTCTTTGCAGGAAAGGTCACATGAATTTACAACACCACACTTTAAAGGAGAGGAATCGGAAAATAGTTTTATGACAACTACAGCTGCAATTTAAAAAAAAAATACAGTGTCATCATAATGAACAATAATACTGGCAAAAGTCAGAGGACTCATCAAAAACATGTCCATTTATGTAACCCTTTTGTGGCCAAGAACTGTTTTCCTTTCAGTGCCAGTGCCAACAATGCAGTAACAGCAACAGTACTGGGATATACATGATCAATATCAAAATCAAAGCTGTCATTCAAGTTGCTATTCAAGATCATGGCTTGACTGGGGAAAACAAGCCACATAAAGACTACTTAACTACAGACTCAAGATATCTTACTCATGTAAAAAAGTTGCTGCTTCCCTTTGTTGCCAGCCATTTTAAAGACAGTGATAATGCTGCTTGGCAAGAAGAGACAGAAACCATGGGACTAGAACAATCACATACTTGGGCAAATGTGTGGGTGAAAGGTTCAGTCCATCGTATCATGTTGCTTTGTTCATAAAGAAAAAATGGGTATGGAAGAGAGTTCCTTTTATGTCCGTACAGAAGGGGGAAAAAGCCCAACTCATCATGTGGTGACGGCAGGATATGCTGATGCTTATCTCACAAAGTAGCACTAGAGTCACTGTTTTGTTGAGTTACTATAGCAGCGAAGTAGTGACATAAGGGTCTTTTTTTTTTTTTTTTGTATGTATAAAAAGAAGGAATTGACATATACCAGCTGCCATCATGTGTCTGCCACTCACCTTCTCCTCACAGAGAAATCCTGCTGCACCATTGCCCTTACTACAGACACCTTTGCTGCTTTTTTGAAATAAGAAAAGAACAATTCTGTTAACACAACCTATAGAGAAAAGTGACAAAAACATTCCTGAAGAAGTGCTAATATTTCTGTCCACGTAACTGGCACATAACATTTAGAGGAGCATGTGTGCACTTCTAGATCAAACACCTTCCCTCTCTTATTCCTTCCTCAGCCATCAATGACGCTGTGAAAATGTCCTGCAGAATTTGAATAAAAATATATTTCTGAAAAGATGCCTTGTTTTCTGACAGTGGCTCAGATTCCTAACAATCCTATCAAAAAGCAAGTCCAAACCATGTAATTTGATTTTAAAATACCAAACTCATTGAAAGAGAATACCCTGGAACTAAAGCTTGTTCTTGTAAGTGGTTCCTATCTTTGGAACAGATCAAACCCTGTATCATTATGTTTCTGGGTTTTCCAGATACTTACACAGCTCTTTGTCTTCTTAGGCACATTCCTACCCCATGTAGTTAGCTATGCTAGATCCTTAACTGCATTAACTGAGAAGAATAAAAATCAGGGAAAACTTAAGTGTATGCCTCAAGTGTATGAAGTCTCACTCTCTATTAGCTGTTTTGGACTGGATCTACAGAGGTGCTGACCTCACCTGGCATCTGCTTTACTGTTCAGTACCTGTTGACTCTTCTTCCTAAACAGTTCTTGTTTTGTGAACGGAATGGAAAACACATAGGTGATGGGTATTATAAACTTCTGGAATAGGCAGAGAAAGTACACTTTCATTTCCATAATGGAAGGAAGGAAGGAAGGAAGGAAGGAAGGAAGGAAGGAAGGAAGGAAGGAAGGAAGGAAGGAAGGAAGGAAGGAAGGAAGGAAAAGAAAGAAAGAAAGAAAGATAGAAAGAAAAAAAGAAAGAAAGAAGAAACAGAAGAAGAAAAGAACGAAGAAAAGGAAAGAATGAAACACTTGCATTTCCACAATGGAAGGAAGGAAGGAAGGAAATATACTGAAGTTTACTCACAGCAAATATGGTGCACAATTTCTGCTGTGTGAAGTATCTGAGAAACAGAAATTTTATGAGCTTAGTCATGAAAAGCCTTTGAGAGATCTTTCAGAGCATTGTGTAAGTGCTTACAGGCTTTTAAATCTATACCTTCCACATTTTATCAAGTTCAATTGTGACTCAGTGACAGAGTGCTTACACTTTGTGTGCATTACTACAATGTCACCATGGAGCCAGTTGCAGTTTAAGAGGCAAAGTTAAAATCTCAGCTGTAACAAAATGTAGCTACATTTAAGATACAGCTCAGAAAAACTGGCTAAATACTGTAAGATGTGCAGAAATATTTTAAATTTAAATTAGCTCTGTACAAACACTAAATAATTAGCCCTCACAGAAACACCCATATGGACTAAGATCATATTAGTATTAGCCATGTTTTAATGGAGTGAAACATAAACAGGTGAGTGATGTGATCTGCCAAAAACTAAGCAGTGAGATGAGGCCACCAGTGGTATTAATTCTCAGTTCCTGGTTCCAATTCATGTGCTTTGACTGTGCTGTTTTCCTTCCAATTTTTTTT
>CM021729.1:29542322-29560136 GCA_011074415.1 Stictonetta naevosa
CATGTGCTTTGACTGTGCTGTTTTCCTTCCAATTTTTTTTAGTACAGTTTTTCAAAAGATACGTGGTGATTAACTGGCATCACATGCTTTCCTGGAAAAAAAAAAAAAAAAAAAAAAAAAGTGCTCCCCAAAAAAAAAAAAAAAAAAAAAATATGCTTAAAGACCACAAGAGAAGTAATTCTGTTTCTAAAAAAGATTCAGCATGCAGAGTTATTTTTTGTAAAAGTGGACAAAGCCTGTTTGATATTTACAGAAATATACAACTACTTTGAATGAACAAAACAGTAAAACACTCTGGAAAGCATGTCTGCAATAACTATAGGAACTAAACAACAGGGAACCAATTCCATGTAAAATGAAGAGCCTCTGTATGACTCCACTTCCTCAAATTCAGCTTAATTCTTGTAAAAAGGGTTAGACTGACAGTCTTGAAAACTGAGAGAATAGCCACCGGTTATGATGGCATAAGCAACAGCACACTTCTCTTGTCATCACACCATTATAGTCACGCCATGTGCTGGACAAATAAGAGGTTCAGTCTTTATGCTGATTACAGTGTGCATCTCTGCTGAGATCACCTAGAAATGCTAGCTGTTGTATTAATTTTGTCAGTAAAACCTAAATTCTACCATCTGGCCTTTTTTAGCATTGTTCAGAAAATTTCAAGTAATACAAATTCTATAACAGGAACATTTCTGATAAATACAGATTCTCATAGAAATGCTTTGTAAATAGGAAGGAGGAAAATACCATTCAATTCAATAGACGTTTGTGTGCCCTCCTAAAACCTAGACTGTTCTGACTTTAGTATCACTAGCACTGAAAAAGCACTTGATTCACCTAGAAATAACAGTGAGCGATATTCTGTCAATCACAAAATTCTCTTACATGGAGATCATATCTTCTACAGGGTTTAAGCACAATCTGAATGAAATTTAGGATGCCATAAGCGTAGGATTGTGGAGTTTGTAACAGTTTTTGGAGGTTTGTCCCTGCTCCTTTGCTTTTTATGAAGTTCTGTTTCATTTTGTGTAATAAACAGATTTTCCTATGTAATTCATCTGTTGAATTTATCTACTGATGATGTTTAAGTTTCCGAACAAGTTTACCAAAACCATTTGACCTCTAACAGAAACAGAGTGAAATAAGAATGCAGAACAGTGATTCATTCAGTGAGGAATTATTTATATACCTCAAATGTGTTTTTCATTAAAAACAATATTTATTTATACCATACATAGTTCAAAACAGTGTTTTAGTTTTGTTTTATTCTATTCTTTTTTTCTTTTTCTTTTTTCTCCTGTAGATATCATTCAATTTTTGTTGTATTGGTTTTAGACTTTATGTCTTGCTTGCTTGGGAGGAGGGATGGGAGTGCAGTACAGATAACACTACAAAGGTACATGTGTTTGAGAAGAATCCACCTTTACTGTTCTAATTTCCCTCTGTCCCTAACACACTGAATTTGCACAACATAACACAAAGCAAAGCAGATCAGTCTACTCAATTTAACAAGGCAAAGTAGTAGAGACTTTGAGGAAAAACAAAAAAAGATGAAAGAAAGACACTCAGTGAAACTGGTTAGCTTTTGCTATAAACTTTTTTTTTGTTGTTGTTAAACCAGAAGGTAAATTTTCCTTATGTTTTCTGTGGGATCCACAAAAGTTTTTGGGGATTCATCAGTGCACAGAATCAAAAAATGATCAGAGGCTTGTAACCCACAGAACCATAATGAGAAACCATTTAGAATTTTTTTTCTCTTCTTTTCTACAGCTGGATGTACTGATTTATTAGCTATTGATTCCCTCTTTTGGAAACAAGAGTACTGAAATGCATAAAGAGTGAAAAAAGAGGACATCTATATTAAGAGGTTCCTCTAGAAAGTGTAACAAGTGTAAGTACTCAAGTGGACATAAAGGTAAGAATGATCAAAATGCACAGCAAATCAAAACAGCCACAAGCTGAAGCAAAAGAAGCATTTCTGACTCTTAGCTAATAATATTCTGGGTCAGTAAATACAGAAAAGGAACACATTCTCAATGAACAAATATTTTATTGTATGCTGAAATATCCTTTTTTTGTTGTTTTTGCTTTTGTTTTTGTTATTGTTTTTGTAAAGAAAAGAGTCTACAACTCTACACACCCTAATGGTTTTGGCTGTAGGCTGAACTTAAGTAAATACCACCACTCAGTCAGTATGTTGTGGTAACTCAGGCTGCCAGTGTGGTTTACCAGCTCAAGCAACATGTGTAAACACCGGAAATAAAAGGAGATTCAGAGGACAGCCTCTCGTTCTTTCTGTCTTTCTCAATTGATCGCTCCTTCTCCTGATCCTGCCTATGATGTCTCTCTTGCATGCTCTATTCCTTGGACTTTAGTTCTTTTCTGACAAACAATGTGGATGAAACACAAAACATTAACACACCTAGAGATCCTTTCTCTGGCCTCTAATTTATCCAAAGGGAAAGTTACCCAATAAAAAGTCCAGCATATGTTTTCAGAGCTAAGTGCTTCTGCCATTAATTTCTTTTGATTGCTTCTATAAAACATGCCTTAATCATACTACAGCACTTCCCATTAAAAAAAAAAAAAAAAAAAAAAAGACAACTTTACAGAACAACATAGTCAACATTATTTCCCTGTTCCTTTTTTTTTTTTTTTCTTTTTTTAAACACCACAAGGAATCCAGGCCATAGTAAGAAGCACACAAAATTATATTCATCTTTGTTCTGTGACAAGTAGTATCAGCATTTATATCCCCAAATATTATGCATGTTCAACAAAAAAAAAGTTTCCACTGTTTCACATGACACAATTCTGCTTTTTCTTTCATGTAATGTATTATATAAGGAATGAGGATGCTTTATTGTTTCTAGTAATAGTTGGCACTTGAAAAAAGCACCAAGAATTCTGTATTTCACTTTACCCCTTTTCCTTCCCCAGTAATTTTTACTGTAGTCCAAAAGCTACAATTGTGGTTATGGTGAATAAGTAACTACATTTTCTTTTTTTTTTTTTCTTTTTTTTTCTTTTTTTTTTTTTTTAAAACGTGTGCAAAGTTGGCACTTTTGTATTAACACTAAACACTAATACTCTTTGTTTGGCATTCATGCCCTCATACTGACCAGACCACTTTTATCTAAGTGTATTTTTTTAAAGACACTTACTGAAAATATGGCAATAGTTTAAGAAAAAAAAAGCATGGATATTATTACACATCCCCTTGTAGTGTACGAAAAAGTGCATGACTGGATTTATGTAATAGTACAAGACAAAAAAACTGTATCAGATCAGGTACTGTAAAGCATGCCAGCACCTCTGTATTACTTATATCTAGCAGGTAGTTAAAACAAGACCGTGGTTCTTTTAAAAATGTGCATTAAAGCTAACATAAATGAGTAGAACTAGCCAGCAAACTATTTTTCCTGCTTATCTAACAGCTGAATGTAACTGTAAAAATTAAGCAAAAAAATAAGAGTTAAACCACCATCAATACAATTGTTTTACATCATAGGCCTGTCAAGGCTCAATATATATATACAAGTGTAACAGCCATGCTTAGTAGAACGTTATCCCCAATGCTTAGAAGACACAAACACAACTAAGTAGATTTTTTTTTTCCTTTGCTTCTTTTTTTTGTTTTGTTCTTTTTTTTTTCTTTTTCAGGTGAAAGTTATGGGTAGAACAAATTGTCTCTTTGGAAATGACCAAGATCATTCTAACAGAACTAGGGACAATTGCAGAAAAAAAAAAAAAAAAAAAAAAAAAATCTTTTTTTTTTTTTTTTTTTTTTTCTTGAAGGGTATTTCACCCCAGATTAAAGATCCCACATTTTTATTTCTATCCCCCCCAAAAGGAAAAAAAAAAATAAACCAACAACCAACAAAGGGAAAAAAAAGCACCTGGTGTTTCTTTCTTTTGTTAGAAAAGAAAAAGATTATACATATATGTATATTTATGTATATATATATATCAAGGGAGGCTGTATATGGCAGTTCAAATGTGGTGGGCCCTCTCTGAGAGCTGGCATTATGCCGTGTCCATCCTTGAACTAATCTACTGAAGTGAAGGGAATGTTTTTATGCAGGTTGGGATTCTGACTGTGCCGGTTTCGGCTACGGACAGAGGAGAACATCATGTTGCACCCAGGGACTTTGCATTTGTGCATCTCTCGCAAGTGCACTGTTTTATAGTGCACTCTGAGGGTTCCCTTGTTGCTGTACATTTTGTGGCAAATGTTACACATTATCCCACCGTTGCTCACCGAAACACTGTTGAACATGAGGGATCCTGGGACATCAGTGCCCATACCTACAGCTAAGGCAGGGGCATCTGCTTTGTGGGCAGACTCCCCGCTGTCACTTGCCCCATCGACGTCATCCAGGAGAATGCCCTCATCACTTCCTGCATCAGATTCTCTTGAGGAATGGATACTGCTGCTGGACTGGATGCTGGAGGTGGTGCTCAGGTCTAGGACCATATAGTCTTCCGACATGACCCTGCCGTACCCATTCATATGGGAATCCTCAGTACCAGCAGGTGAGGAGGTGTCTTCCCTTATGTCAAGCCCCATCTGATGCTGAGCGCCATATATCTTCACCAAAAATTCATCGCGGAGGTCCTTACTAAGAGAAGGCTGTGAGGAGTCCAGGCCCATGTCATCCAGTTCTTTGGTCAACAGTTTACGGTGCAGGTTTATATTAGCACTGTGTCTGGGAAAGGAAGAGGGAAGGGAAGAAAGGAAAAATGTACAGTATTTTTGATTAAACACACAGTTGCCAAGCACCAAACCCAAATTCTGATTTAGCAGTAACTTATACAAAAATCCCCTATTCGTGTTTCTTGGAAAATTCGGTCTTGTTAAAAATGAATAATTTGCAACATAAAAACAAAACAAATCAAGCAAAATAAACCCCCCATATAATTTTTCTTTTCAGCTACTGCTCCTCAACATTAGTCCCCAGCAGCAGCTATAGCCCTTTTATATGATATTTGCAAAATAATAAGTTGGACTAACAGAAAACGCAAAGTGCTGTTCTTGGTCCCTGAATCCCTGCTGGCCTTCCTAAAAGCCTAATTTCAGGAGTAAATACTATTAATACTTAAAATATCTGTGTGTGTTTGTATCTATATCTATCTTTATATCTGTACCTATAACCTAATACTTATATATTTATGCATACATACATATAAATATATAATATGTATACATATGTATTCACATAACTGTGTAAGTGAAATATAGGAGAAGAAAACAATAAAGGTAACTGAATGATACATAATCAGAGGTCCTGATTCTGATAATGTAATTCTGGTATAAAGGAACTCAGAATCGGGCCAAATCAAGATGGAGAAGACTTGAAAGGTTTAGGAGAACAAGTCTCTGAAATCCACATGTAAGTTTCTGAAACTCTTAGCCAAAGTCACTGGTTCCATCCTTCTGGGAGGACACTGCCACTCCTCACTGTACTCTTCCCAGGACTGTGTCTGATGTAGTGCTGAATGACCCAGTAAAATAACTACTAATGGCAATCAGAATTTTGCCCCAAATCAATCAAAACACTTAACCATGGGCTTTGGCTTAGGTATGTGTTGAAGTCACTGTGAGTGCTCAAGAGACTCTGGAAAAGCTGTCACTGACGTCAGTGGTCTTTGGACCAGATCCCAAGAGCTGCAAGTTAAAATATTCTCAAGTGTTTTACAGGATCAGGGCCTTTGTTCTCAAGAAGTAAAGCTCTACATTTGCAAACAAACATAAGCCTTTGGGTTAGTAACTGTGTAAACCAGCTTATTATTGTAAATGCTGCATTCTACTCTCCACTTTTGACATTGGCTTTATTTATCTGTTGCAGTAGAACCTCACTGATTTGCAGTAGCATCAGGAAACCCTCTTTGGAAAACTGCATTTTCTGAATTAACAATGCAACCAGCGAACATAGACATCAAATACCTCTGACCTCAGAACATGCTCTTTTTGTTGAAGTGCTTAATGATGAGAAATCAGTACAAAGTTTTCAATATTAGAAAACTTTAGTGTTCAGTATTCAGAATGTACACCATTGTGGAGGAAACAACAAATATTTATTTAGCTTCTTTTGGAGGGTGACTGGATTTTCCAGTCAGTAACAGAAGAATTAGCGAAGTTCTACTGCGGAACATTCTTTGCAAGCTAAGGACCCAAACCCGCAATTTACAACATGCAGACTCACCAGTCTGTCTGCCCATTATAAATTGCAGATCAGAGCCCAAATGTAGGAGGGAAAAGAAAAGGGGGGCGGGGGGGAAGGGAGAGAAAGAGAGAAAGAGAGAGTTTTAACATAGGAATACTTTAATTTGAAAAAAAAAAAAAAAAAAAAAGCATTAGGTGTAAGACTGGCACGGGAAAACATAACAATGATCAAATATTTTACAGACATTCAGATCCTATGGTAACAAAATTAAAAAAAAAGGAGAAGGGAAACAATAGCTATTAGCAATATTTCCTTTTTGTAAGCTTTTGTTTTAAGAAACCCTTTGAAACATACCTCTCAACCAGCTGAAGTCCAAAACACAGTACAGTAATACAATGCAGATAAACAAGGAAAATGCAAATGTAGGGAAGATTAAATTGATATGGAGTCAATGTCTCTAATTTTATGTCACTTATTTTATGATTAATCTCTGTTACTCATAATTTATGGTAATAAATAAAGATAACAGGAATAGAAGTGATCAAACCCACTCACCTGCAAGTGCAGGTAACTGTTCTCTGACATAAAACTGATGCTGAACTGTAGTTTAATTCAATCATACCTGCTCAGGATGCAATTATTCCAGTAAGGGAGGTCTATAATGGAGAATTTCTCTCCGAGTGTGAGACAGTTGAGAGGTATGGGCAAGGGCAGAAAAAAAGTGGAGAGCATTCCTTGTTTGTTTTCCCACATGGGAAACACTCCTTTCACACAAGCAAATATAGCACCATTGTTTTTTTGAGGCGCAGAAGTGTAATTATGCATATCCCCACACTGCACTTAGGAAGGCTGAGCTTACCTTGTGATAAGATCAGCTTTCTAATCTTTTGCTAAATTGAGATCACAAAAGAGAGAGAGAGAAGAGAGGAAAAAAGAGAAAGAAAGAGGAGAGAGAGAGAAAGAACAAATTCACATTCCAATCCAGACATATCTGGTTTTAAAAAAAAAAAAAAAAAAAAAAAAAGTTAAAAGAAAATAATATTTGAAACTAATAAATTACAGACTTTAAAAAGTCTTGACTGTGAAACTCTTTTCATCAGCTGTAATCTCACTTATGCTGTTGTCCTGATGGATGCTGTCTCAACCACACAACATGAAAAACATAAAGCAAATTAATCAAAGCATATTCACATCATCCCCATCATCATCCACAAATGAGCTCTGAACAGATGCATACAGAGCGCACACACATGAATGACAAACAGTAGTCCTGGCAGTCCCTTGCCTTCCTGGTATCAGATGGCATAAAGTCCCAGGTAAAGTTGCTAGGCACTGTACAGGAAATGCTTACTGTGAAGGCCTGTCCACACATGACCATAAAAGCACATTTGTGCTTATCATCATAATGCTAACTGCAAACTACTCATAAAGTGCTCATGGGTTTACTTCTTACAATTCCCCCCACACCCAGAAATTCGCTTCGCTGCAGAAACTGGTCAGTATAACTGTTACTGCTCTTTCTCACACATTTGCTCTCACTGTTTCTTTGGTTTGTTGCTGGGAAAAACAGCAGCCAGCCATGCAGTGAAAATAATTTCAACATTTACTGAATGAAGAGATAAGAATAAATCATCTTAAAGAGGGGCCACTGAGCTCCAGATGGACAGAGACCATTCTGAGAAAGACCAGTGTAAGGATGCAAACCCTGCTGATGCTCTGATATGGAGAGATGCCTCTCTTATTCAATTCTCACTTACAGCAGTGGCAATCAGTAATCTAATTAAAGTATGTACCAGCCCATAATATCTGTCAGGCAAACGATGTGCAGAAATGTGTGGACAAGTTCTGGCACTCTGCTCAGTAGTGTCCCTTTTCCGCTGTCAGCAGTACTGTTGGATTCTCCTAATATAATTACATTGACTTTTATTCAATTAAGTGCCATTCCTAGCCTTAAAAAAAAAGCTACTTTATCAATTGATTCAGGTGTAATGCAATAATAAAGATGAACTCATGGCAGTGCATTAGCTCTGCTGTTCATAACTTCTGAACATAGGTTCATTCATAGCAGTCGATTTCCATTATGCAACCACAGTTCAAAAGAATTGATTCTTTTACATTCATTTCTTAACCTATTTCACTTGTGTTTAATATACTCTCCCTAAATATCATATGCAAAAACATACAGTTAGGTATGAGAGGAATGTATTGTGAGAAAAAAATCATATATTTGGACACTGAGGGTTTGAAATCTTATGATAAAGCAGATGTCACAGAGACTAAAACAACACTGTGTGCTAAAGCTACTAGCTGCACACATTCCCAGTACCTGAACAATGGCTGGGATAAGAGGGAAGGAAAAGTATATTTTCATAGATGCACAAAT
The DNA here is from genome assembly GCA_011074415.1 of Stictonetta naevosa. NCBI lineage: Eukaryota > Metazoa > Chordata > Aves > Anseriformes > Anatidae > Stictonetta > Stictonetta naevosa. Next base: position 29,550,876 of record CM021729.1, read on the forward strand.
CTACAATGCCTGACCTTGCATCCCTTCCCTGACCACTGCATGACTAAATGTAACACTGCACTCTGGGACACAGACTGAAGACCCCATATAGCATGCTGCTTGAAAAATGCCCTGCATAAAGAATTTTTTTTTTTTTTTTTTTTTTTTCAGGGTTGACTGCAGCATTCCCAAGGTTTCTTTAGGAAACAAAGACTGAGGAGAGTCCTGTGTAGGAGCATGCTGATGTGTGCAGGGACAGCTATGAATAATGTCTTAATCAGAAAAAAAAGAATTAAGAAATAAGATATAGGCAGATTAGAAAGACCACTGACCAGGAAAGTCAAAAAAGAAGATGTTCTGAAAAAAGGCAAGCACTCACAATTGCCAAATAAAATAGGGTTGAGTTTACAGGTAAAAATGAAGCATAATTTGCTATGAAGATATGAAGAATATTCAAATGGAAAGGCAGAATAGTATGTGGCAGATACTCGGTATTCTGACCAAGTAGCTGCAAACAGCAATCAGAGAGGCACAGGAAGAAAAAAGTAGCATTAAAAATATTGGCCAAGCCCATACCATCTTTCACCTTGATAACTGTAACTATTTCTTTGCTTCCCTTATCCAATACTGATCTGATCTTCATAGCTGTTTTTTTTTCTTTGGAAAGCAGCACTCATCCAGCCATCTTAAATTGCTCCAAGGTTCTTTTCTCCATACCATACTGAAGTATTTCGTTCTAGTCCTTTGCAAATCTTTCCCCTCTGCTTAATCACACCCAGATACTAACAAGTCCTCCAGCAGCCCTCATCCAATGCTAGCCTTATTCCTCTGCTCCTCTCCATGGCACCTGAAGTTTCTCTCTTCAGCAGTTCCGTTCCCTGATGTGATCTGCAGTGCCACTACCCCATCTCCCCAGAGTACCATTCCCCAGCACATGTAAACAACGTTCCCTGTGTAAGCTGAGGCACAGTTTGGTCACAGTGATTTGTGCCAGTGCACGACCCCTGTCATTAAACAAGTCAGAAAATCACAAAGCAAGATACATCAAAAACAGGTAAGCTCAAGCTTCCCATGACTCCATTATTCCTCATCCCTGAGATAGCTAATTTAAGGCTATCTCGGGTGTCCTTTACACTGAAGTTACTGCTGCATCAGCACAGAAAAAAAGGTTGAAGAACCTAAATGAATGGCAGTAGTGTACATATATATACAAAACATAAAATATTTGACGCTGTAAAATTCTTTGAATGACTCTGGACTACTTATTTGTGCACCAGCTAACAAGTTAAGAGATTTGATCCTGGCAATAGAAATGTTACAAAAAAGAACTGGTGAATGCAGTTTTCAAGACAGAATTATGAGGTCAAAAGAGTTGAACTAAAGGTAGATCTCACTCAGCTCCAGTTTACGGATCTACCCCATGCTAGGCAACAAGGAATAGTGTAGAGGGTTAGTTCTGATAATTCGAAATAATATGTGTGCCAAAGATGATTCAAACATCTCTTCAGCTCCATAATACATGTCTTGCACCCTTGAAAACAAGGAGAATGTTTTTCCAGGCTGTTTTGAAATGCAGCCTGTTGTGGCAAGGAAGCTTTAGCAAGTTCTTGGTTAATTTAGGAAGCCCAGAATGCCTGATTTTTCATACAATTAACATTCTTCTTCCAAGTTATTATTAATGAATTAGACATACTCTGGACACAAGTATGCGCAAAGTCATCACAGGAGGGAATTCAGCCTTCTAAATACAGTGATCTTAAGAATGCATCAGTACTGCTGAAAAGATGATAATGATATCGATGAAATCTGTGGTTGTGGCCAACTCACTAGGGAATCCCACTTCCCAGTTCACCACTGTCTTCTCAGATGGCTATTTCAGTAGCAGCACAATGTAGAGTGCCCAAGTGACTACACCAGCTTTCTGACTGTGGTCACGATCCCACTGGTGGTAGTATTTTCTTTCTCTTCTGAAGTTCATGGAAGCATTCTTCCATAAGTAGAATTCACTGATGGCTCCTCCCCACATATTACTAGCAAGCTTCTCTTGTGAGAGTTGCACTGTGCATCAACAGAAGAAAAAGCATTGTAACTTTGGGAAATATGGTCAGTTAAGTATCCATGCCACTTAAACAGCTCTTAAATCCAGCTGGATTCTCTTTAGCAATTTCTTTCTCTACTTGTCAATGAACATGATTTTGTTAATTTCCTATCCACATGTTGGAAAGAAAATGTAATAGCTTGTTTATTATAGTTTATTTTTCTTCAGTCCATCCTTGTATCTCTTTTTTGAAGTGAGTGAGGAGGAATTTATCATAGAGTAAAGATCGTACTGGCATAGAAATTGGCATGATTTCTATGCATGAATGGAGGCAGAGTTGGGAAATTTGGATACAGAGTTTTCTGTCTGTTTAAAATCAGGTATCATGCAGATCACAAAATGAGCTGAATGAAAATTTGGCTTGAATGTTTTGCTTACAGTTTGGGGCAGTGCGGGTGTTGAAAATGAAATGTAAAGCATATATATATATATTAAGAAAGATAAATATATTATTATGCTTAAATATTAAGTGGATGAGAGAAAAAGAAAATTAGAATGATTCAGCAGCATAATTGCAAGGGAAGTCAGTTAGGGACTACAGAAACCCATTTTCCCATTCTTAACGCAGTCAGAAAGGCCAAGCCAACCGACATTTCAGCTAAATGTCTTAGCAATTGGCCCCTTGTTCCTCCTTGGACGAGCATAAGCGACAAAGTTCCCTCATGAAAATCTCACTCAGTTATCAAAGTCCACTGTACTGTTCAACAGAATTCTAGAATGAACGATTTCAGCATTTCCTGCTGTGTCCCTTACATCCTTTCTTCTTATCTTTCTAAATACAGGAATTATGCAATCTCCTACTTCAGATGTTTTCAAAATGTGTTTTCAAGTTAATAAACGATTTGCCCAAGTAATGTCACCATCATCCAACCCTATCATTCTAATACCATAAACAAATCATGGACAGGAGCTTATAGCAAGGGGAATATCAGTCATTGGGCAGCTTTGCTTTAAATTGCAATAAGCGATCCCAGCACTAAGTAATACAATAACATTATAGATGGAGATGTAATGCATTAAAATTAAACATTAAATATTCCTATTTTTTTCAGGTAGTAGTCAGTATCTTTTTAAGAAGAAAGAATATTTTTTTATGAAAGCTGAAACCACACAATTTTCATCAGATTTAAGATTCTACTACAAAATCCAATGCCAGGATACATGTCCAATGTCCAATTACACAGAGATTGGCAAACCTCTAATTAAAGCTGGATATGGAGGTAACTGCCCAGGTTGTACAGGTTCTATACAAACTATCCTCCTGCCATAATAAAACTAAGTGCTGTCAGACACATTTAAAATATCATAAACAACAAAACTGTAATTGTTCCTCCTATGAGATATTTTCCACACCTAACTTTAGCTCAATAGAATTTTTCACAGTATTCAGCCCACATTTTTGCCTATAATGAAACGTAATCCAAAGTTCTCTTTGTTTCTCTTTATCTCAAAGGCTCAAAATTAAGATTTACTTTTTTTTTTTTTTTTAATTTTTGTACAATTTTAATCCTTCACATGGCAAAGTATTGTGGTCTTACCTCAATGTCATATTCCTTTACTGCTTATCTAAGCCTGAAACTCACAAAAAGGCTCAGAATATATGAACATAATAGAAAGCACATGCAGAATTTTATGCTTTCTCAGAATCTCTTTAGACTGAAAGTGCTGAGTTTCATGCAGCTAAAATCAAAGAACTAGAAAGTAAGACTCTGGCTAAATATAACAGTGTGCATATTTATGATAAAAGATATGGCCTTAATTCTGGCATTTCTTCAAGAATGAAGCAGCAATCATTTTCCCCATTTACTCAAAAAAATCAACAATGAAACAGTTCTTGGAATTTAATCACTCATGGAAACTGTTAAGAAATTCTCTCAGTTACTGTCCTCATTTTGCCACTTTCTCAGTAGTCTTTGATACTGAGTCTTTTTTTTTTTTCCTTTCTTTCTTTTTGTTTGTTTGTTTGTTTGCTTGGTTTTTAATCTAAAAAATGAGAAAATACATAAATACATAAAAGGTTGAAACCATGATCTGACCTAAATTATGGAATTCACATTTATCTGAACAGGGCCAAGGTTTTCACATTAGCACTTCCATGTACCTGATCATGTTTAATTTGCCTCTAAGTGCAAAAGGGAAAATAAAGATAGGGGCTAGACTTTAGAACAATGAGCAAACACAAATCGCTATGCTACCCATGGAAACCATAGCATTTTTACATGAGTAGTTTGAGTAATAACATCAGTTCTAGAGGCTTTAAATTGCATAGAATCTGAAAAATATTAACCTTTCATAGGAAGAAAATCCAAAAGGTAAAATACAGTTCAGCACCTATTAAAAAAAAAAAAAAAAAAAGTAAAAAAAATTTGCTTATTAAATGCAGGAAATAAAGGACAAGCAAGTTCTTGCAAATTAAAGATGTGGAGCCCAGTCATTTCAATCCCTTTCAATATGAAACAAATCACTCACACTGGTCACGAAGACAGCTCCCTCTACACTCAAATTATTCACTTGAAGATAAGCTCCCATCAAACTCTTTAGGGGTTTAACTAATTTACTGCACAGATACGGCACGTCTGTTGTAATAACAGGTAGGATGTATTGGGGTCGACCATTTATCAGAATTAGACTTCTTTTTTCAATTCGCAGTGAATTATGCTGCCTACACTGCTCCTCTTTCTCTGAGCTTCCCATCCCCTTACGGCCCCTAATGTGGCAGGCAAACAAAATTGACAGTCTCATCTTGTCAACAAGGGGTGATTCTCCTGAGAAGCCATTTAACTTTGCAGAGGAAGCAATGTATTAATGTGCCTGTCCCAGGAATGTTAATCATCTTCAAGCTCCCTCTAACTTTGACATGAACGAAATCACCAAATTTGTTTACTAAATGAATCGTAATATGCTAATAAGAGAGCATGACATATATGGTAAAGCCAAACAGATGGTTTGTTTACTCCACTTTGCAACTTTATAAATGTAACTCTGAAGATGTTAGTGAGAATTATTGGTTTGTTGGCAGTGGCAGATATGCCTTTTGCATACTTAATCCAGAGTTAGAGTCAGAAAACAATTTGTCATTGCCGTGGAATGCATAAAAAATATTAACAACGAGATGTCATTTGGGGAGGCAGTATAGCTTACTATGTGAGCAGATATTCAGGTAAACGTAGAACTGATAGCTGATGGCAATGTTTTCTACCATAACATTTTTAAGGTAAAATCTGACAGGTTCAGGAATCTTGAAAGGCCCAATAATTCAGTACATACCTGTTGAGGTGTTTAGTGAGATGGTCCTTACGGTGTGAACAGAATTACACTTTCACAACAGCTGTGTGTGCTCAGAAGCATCGAGGTCATGTCGCACTCTTAATATATTACTATTGTTGTTCATTAAAGATCAAAAGATATTACAAACAAAAAGCACAACCACTGGTGTTCTTGCCAAAGTTACTCAGAAACGATCAAAATTGTGTTGCAACACTTCAACCTCTCAATTTACTAGCTGCCTGAAAGCAAAACAGACTCATTACAAAATAGCTAGCACTCTTGTATAATATCCGGACTGGCTGAGAAATTTTAGAATAAAAAGATTTATCTGATGGAATATTTTCCTAAGTGAACTGACTAAATGTAGCAATGTTACATGCAGGAGAAGGTCATCACACGTGGCACATGGTCTTTCAATGGAAATTACAGGTGCTCAGCAACTCTGACAATCAGTCCAACTGCTATGAGCTGTTTCTACAATCTATGCATGCTCTGTGGTGAAGTTTATCCCTATGCATGCAAATCATAGAAGGTCCTGCATAGAAGACATGCATTAGACACTCATCTGTCTGGTAAGGTGTTTTGCTGGTCCTTTACACAGGGTGTATTTCACCTTAAGAAGTACTGATGCAACATTCAGTTACAATTGCATGAATTAATATTTGTTTTAGAACTTAAACCATCCAAATATGACATGATCTAAATTTTATAATCAGAAGTTTATAGCTTTCATTTTATTGTACTCTAATAAGAGCCATGCAAAATGTGATAATTTCACAAGTTTTTCTGCAATGAATCCCTTCAGTTCAGCATCCCACTCATGAATTTTAGTGAGTTTCAAGTTTCGTTAAGTGCAAAAATCTAAAGACAAAATTTAGTCAGAAGAGCTAGCTTCCTCTAACTCTGCTCTGAAAACAACTATTTTCTCCCAAATATTGGTGCATAACAAAGTGTTATTGCATGGTTTGCTTAGATTATTCATAAACTCTTTAGTAGTTGTATCATAAGTCCAAGTTCATAACAAACCCTAAGATTCAGGGATAGATTTGTCTGATTTCAGGTTCCAAGGCAAATATGCAAACCATTTCTTTTGGTGAAAATGCAAGGGCAATTCTCATTCCCACTGCTTTGTTTGTCTAAAAATGCTGGTTTTATATATATAATACCAGAGGAACTATAAAACCAAATATGATGTGGCACTTCAACAGGGTTGCTCTATTAGTAATTTTACATTACTAAATAAGTATCCCTTTCAGGTCAACTGATAGCTGATTATCCTATAACCTCCCCTCACTGACGCCCCAACTCCTCAGTAATTTCAATCCTCCGAGATTCTTCCATACATACTGTTGTCAGCTGTTATTAAATTCTCAACTTTTTACCCATCCACAAGAGACTGTGCAAAGATATCTAAGGGAAGTATGAGTTCAGCTTGCTGTCCAAGGATTATTTTGGAAGAAACATTAGCGGCTGTCCCAGCCTGGCGCTTATATCTCATTTGAAACATCTACTCATTCCTGACCAACAAAGAAAATTTCAATAAAGTACTTTTACTGGTTTAACAGCAGTGAGCTCCTGGGATTGTCAAAGTGCTCAGTCTTTTCCAAGGAGAGAAGGAATCAGCAGCTCAAATATAATTAACCTTCCATTCTCAATGCAAACTGCCACGCACAGGAGCTCTGCAGTCTATTAGTGAAGTTATAACGGCCAACAGGCAGAGGCAAAATTGGTCAAAAAGTTGGCTGCTGCTGTCATATTTTTAGAATTATGATTAATGACACTAATAATGTGGATGATTACTGATATGTGTATCTCCTGCAGTTTATCATATTGCACTGGCTGCCTACGTCCACAATAAACATGATGCTATCATTTACCTCTTTATTGAAGGCAATCCTTCTCTTGAAGGAGCACATTCTAATTACTTTGTAATGTTTTATGTCTTAAACATTTTGCAGCTCTGGACCTTGCCAACTGCTTCATGTCTACCATTGATTAATTACAGAATGTTTAATCAAAATTTAGAACCTAATGCAGTCATTTATGAGTGTGCTGCAGTGCCAAGGTAGTTAGGCTGCCGTCCCAAGCTTGGAGAGTGCTGGGTTCAAAATTAAATCCCTGAAATGTGGAAGATGCCAAAGATTTTACCTTGGGTGATTTGAGTTTAAAATCTCACTTCTGTTGATGAATGACAGGCACCCACCCAAAATGAGAGGTCTGTCTTGTGCATGTGCGTGTGCTTATGTATTCCTATTACATTTTTCTTCTTCTTTAAATGTCATTTTTTCTTTCATGCCATTGTTGCTGCAGTTGCTTCTCAGCTCCTTTACAAGCTCTCCCTGCTGCTAGAGCTCTTGCAAACACCAGTCAAGACAGTATAGTTTTGAAGTGGTTAAACAAGTGAAAAATAATTTGCAGGGACAAATACATAAGTTTTTTTTTTTTTTTTTTTTTTTTAATGTGGATTTTTATGGTACTGTCATACAACCATTCACCGTTGAAGTTAAGTGTTTTTTTAATACCATTACTGAACTGCTGAAATGGATGCTAATATAGCTTGGAGTGCTAATGTCAAATCCTGGTAATAAAAAAGACAGACTGCTGAATGAAATAATTTCAAGTAAAAAATAGAACAAAAGTGCTCTCACTCTCACTCTCCACTTTTATTGAATTGGGACTGACTGAGCCAATTGCTTTAGAAGTCTGTAAAACACAATTACTAGTGAGCTGACTGACCCAGCAGTGCCCCTTCTGTGACAGAACACACTAAAAAGGCTCCAGAATTAGTGCTGCTCCCCTATCTGGCTATCAGACCTGAGAGACTTCCAAGGCAGGATCTGTTATCCTTCCTGCCAGGACCTGCCTCCGTCCATCATCAAATCTTGATTGTGTCTTGCATAATGTATCATCTGCATGCATCTCCATTTTGAAACAAGGGCACATTTAACTTTTTTGAGTGGCAATCTAAGTTCTCTTTCTATACATTGTATTTTCAGATCTTTATCTACCAACATAGCTATATATAGGTCTCTCTTTCAGTACACACATACACAGACACACACACACATACATATACGTGTTTGAGCTATTTTTATCTATTTTTATTTCCACATTTTTTGTTGTAAACACAAAAGTACAATGTAAGATTTATGGGCAGCAAAATTAACTATTGCCCATTTGCATTTTCAGTTGTAAGTGGCTAAAGTGTAGTTGCTTTTTTATTTTGGCAAACAAAGGGCTGGGGGGTTGGAAGAAAAAGAAAGGAAAAATGTATTGAACTGCAAAAGGGTAATATTTTTCCCTAGTTAGTAAAATAAGCAATAAAGTTTGTAAAATACTAGAGTCAAAATCAGTAACACTGGAAAGAGAAAACAACAACAAAAATAAACCACATAATTTACAGCTCATGTGGAAGACTCATAAAATTTGGCATGGACATACAGTTTAGTTCTTTTCTTTTTCCTTTCTCTTCAAAACAAACAAACAAAAAAACAAAAGCAAAGTGACAGAAAAAAATCTTCTTATAACAATCTCATCTTTTTTTCTATTCCTCTGCTTCCCCCCATACAAAATGAATCACTTTCAATTTTATACACAAGGCCACCAAAGTCCTGCAATCCTCTCTTTTTTTTTTATGACAGTGTACATTTTTGCCAAATCTAAAACTCCTTCATTTCTCTTCTAGGTCCATTTATATGAAGCTTGCAGGTGCCTTATGGCAAAACTGTTAAATTATTTCTTAGACAGATCTTTTAAAGTAATGCTTTTTAGGGCTAGCTTAAATGTGAAATGAACTCTTAATTAAAAAAAGAAAGAACAGAACAGAACAGAACAGAGAAAAGAAGGAATGGGAAGAGAAAGGAAGGGAAGGGAAGGGAAGGGAAGGGAAGGGAAGGGAAGGGAAGGGAAGGGAAGGG
>CM021729.1:29560536-29621973 GCA_011074415.1 Stictonetta naevosa
GGAAAGGAAAGGAAAGGAAAGGAAAGGAAAGGAAAGGAAAGGAAAGGAAAGGAAAGGAAAGGAAAGGAAAGGAAAGGAAAGGAAAGGAAAGGAAAGGAAAGGAAAGGAAAGGAAAAGAAAGGAAAGGAAAGGAAAGGAAAAAGAAAAGAAAAGAAAAGAAAAGGAAAGAAAAGAAAAGAAAAGAAAAGAAAAGAAAAGAAAAGAAAAGAAAAGAAAAGAAAAGAAAAGAAAAGAAAAGAAAAGAGAAAAAAAGAAAAGAGAAAATAAAAGAAGAAAAAAACTTCCTTAGCACAAGGCCAAGTGCTCATTTAGATGTTACTGGGAAGTAGGAAGGACTGCTAAAAGCCTTAGATTTTGTAAGAAGTGGTGGGCTCAAATCTTCTGTCAGGAAATATTCACTGTTCACCATTAAAACAGCACGTGAGAATCTCTCAGTGGTAGTGCACGTGAGATATCCCTGTGTGTTACCTTGGGACCTAGTAGACTGTCAGAGGTATCTCCAGTGCCATTGGGAACCTTTCATGTGTATCTGCTGGCATGCAAGTAAGTAGTTTCCACTTCAGTACCTGTGGCATAGTATCACTGCTACTGTGTGTGGCATAGCTGGCCATCTCTCCCGAAGAGAAACACAGGACAGAAAAGCCATGCACAGAAAGTTTACAGTGCTTGCACAGTACACAGTCTTCTCTTGATGCAGTCGAATATTTAACTCACTGGTAATTCTGCACCTCTTCCTTCAGGATCACCCTGAGATAAATACATTGCAGTCTGGTTATACCTTTCCTCGTAACATTTTCTAACTGCACAGTGTAATGCTGTAATGACAGGCTCTACTTTATGAATTTGCTATTATCCCCTCTCACATTTTCTAACCACTGGCAGCTTGTACTATGAAAAGGTCTCCCAGATTGAGGGAGGTCTGTTTTTGTTTGGTTTTTATTTGATTTCCAGGGCCCATAAATTGTCAAATATTTTTAAGCAACATCTTTCTGCTAAAACGTACACCAGTGCAGAACACTCCTCATACATCCTCAGACATTAGAGACTACAGCAAAAGGGTCCCTGTAATTCTCAGCCAAACAACCTGAGACCCAACCTACCTTAAATTGTCAAAATGCAATGGGATAGGAAACTGAATGGGCATTGTTTTATCATATTGGTCATCAGTTGCATAATGCTACTTTAAAAATTATCCAGTGACCTCATGAATCCTAAGAATGATTGCATCTTTGGGCTGAGGCCAACTGTGCACGGTGTCTACTTCTGTCCAGATGTACTGACAGGACCAAAACCCTATCCTCCAAAATATGTTGTAGTTATATTGAGTCATCTACAGGTGTTAAATTTTTTCCCTTCTGTGTCAGAAGGGAAGGTTAGGGTCGGGACTTTTTTTCTAGGTCATTTATAGAACGTGCTTCATAAGTTTTCTTATTTTTCAGCTAAAATTTAAAATTCAGATATAACAAGAGTCACTAAATTCATATTCTAATGAATGAAATGGCTCAAATGTAGTGGTGGGAGCATCATCACCTTTAAGGGGATGGCATTAACAAAATGGCCTCATCCAGACATGATCTTTAGTTAGACTGATGTAATGTTTGCCTCTTCAGGTGACAGTTTCTTTTGTCAGACAGACAGGCACAGCTAATGAATGTATCATGTATGTGTATATGATGGTTGTCTTTTAGGGACATGGATATCTTTATCTCCAACCTGGACAAGGATGAAGCCTCACGGCTGCGAATTTCCAAGCCAACTGTCCCTACAGCTTTTCTCTCCCACCCTTGCAAATTTTGAGAAGTCACCTAGATAATCAAGAATCCCCGAAAGGAAGAAACAATGACAATGCCTTGAATGAGACCTCTTTGTTTTACAGGATACGTTCCAGAAACAGGTATATCTCATCAAGCACTGGTATTCCCACAAATAGAAATTTACATCCACTTACTGTAAATGTATTCCAGGCAACCTTCCACTACCAACTTAACCTTAAGCACTGCAGGATTCAATTTTTTTTTCTTTGCCACACATTAAAGAGCCCTTCCCTCCTACTCCAACAAACTTCTCTCTCCTTGCCGTGCCTGCAGTTCCTGTATTGCTGAGCCTCTCCGTATGACATGTTGGAAAAGTCATTTCCATTTTCTCCATTTCGTGGCACATTTCCACTGCCACGTTCTACTGCTTTCAATCCTCTCCATCTTGACCACAGGTCAGCATGAAGATCAGGACCCTACAGATGCAGACCATTCCCTACCAGAAGATTTTGCAACTTCTTTCACTCCCCAAGAGACACACACCTTGCCTCTTGTTTTTCCCCACTCTAAAAGGGCTTTGTCCACTACTATGTCCTTACTAAGCTATACCAGAAATAGAAAATGTCTACAAAGATTAACTATTTTGCAACCCTCCCAGCTGAGCAATTTCACAAGGTTTGTTTCCCAGATGTCTCTTCTTTTCCATTCTGGCAGTTCCTGTCCCCTTCTCTTACATGTCTCACCAATAGTCCAGCAGTTTAGTTACAATAGCATACTGTCTTCCTTCAGCCACAGCTGTAATTTCAAAGGGCAGTAAATACACAGCTATTCCGGCCACAGGTGTGTCATTCTCTGTCTTTCATCATTTCTACCTAGATTCCTCCACCTAAATACCACATCTCTCAGGATGCACTGTCTTGTCCATTTTCACTCATCTATTTCTACTCATCTATTTTTTTCACTCATTATGTTGGGATTTGCGCCCTAACGCTATCTTGTATCTATGAAGTAGAGCTTTCTACACTGTAGCAGAAATCCCACTGCCTTCTTCAGTGAAGTTTAAAAAAACAGCTAGAGGCTTTCTCTGCAGGAACTAATGTAGGCTGATGCTTAATTTCCCCCACTTCCAAAGAACTTTAGGGAAGAATACTGGATTTTCTCCCACTCTCTGGAGAGGGTTTTTGGTTCTTTCCAGTTGTTTCCCATGAACGTAGGGGCAATCAGGATATTGTGAATAAGCATCCATGTTCCCAGTCTTATCCTCCCAAATAATACATTTCACTGAATGAAAACATACAGAGTCTGTGCCAGAAACTTGGACAAAACAAATTAAAGATTTACAGCATTTGTCACAACATATTACAGGGGAAAAAAATTGCTCAATACATGCTTTGCTTTCAGGTAGTAATATCAGTGCTAGTGTTTTACTTATGCTTGACACCTGTCCTAATCCCAGTGTAGCACTTTATTTAAATAATTTTTCAGGTCATTGAAAAGTCGTTGACTTGCTCTGTGAGTTCACACAACAAGATATCTTGCACTGCACAGGAACATAAACTCTCACTGTCAAGGTGATATTTTGTGCACCAAAAGAGAACAAAAAATGATGGCAGCAGATAGTTTCCAAAAAGCAACCACCACAGCCTCCAACTCAAACCCAAAACAAATGCACATATGTAGCTTCAGAAGACACCTCTGTCCATGCCAAAGCTAATTCTGCAACATTTACTCACATAAGTAGCCTCTTGAGGGCTTGGTTATTTATTAATTTATTTAAAGAAAAAAAAATCCCAGGAATAAATTGTTTCTATGCATTCAGGTTTTGATTCTGCTTCTCTTGTTCACATTGGTGATCATGCAGTGTTGTAGGCAGTCCCTCTGTGTTCAACATGACTACTCTTGAAAGAGGCTAACTGTGTTAATTGTGGCAAAAAATGTTTCTTTGTGATCCAGGTTCTCTTGGGTTAAAAAAGAGTTAAGTAAAGAGTTAAGTAAACATTAGCAATGGCACAAATGTTAGCGACTCTCCAACAGAAGACCTAATGGTTCATACAATTGTATTGGATATTCAGGTACTCTCTTAATGAACTGCATCAATTCTAGAAACAGCAGTAGCTGTGTAAATAAGTTTGTATTTTAAAAATGTAGAAAAATAACCCTTCTGTCTCTTGAAAAATGGTTCATCAAAAACCTAATGTCTTAAAACCCTATTTCATTGTTCTTATTGGAGGAAATTAAAGCGGTATGTGACAGGTAACTATATTGGGAAAATATAGTAATAGTTATCATGGACTGGTGTGAAATAACTTATTTCATGGAGCTATCTCTTCTTAGAATTCAAACCATTTATAGAAAATAATTCCCTAAAATGTTATCTATACAAGATTCCAAGCATAGTAGGATGATGAAAAAATGGGTGCTGTTTTGTCAAGAAGGTGATAACAGGAGGTAGGTAGCAGGTTTCTCACATCTTCACCTCCCTTGATAATGTATGCACTGGCTCATCACAGGTAACTGATGTTAATTTATTCAAGCACACCTGTACAGGGCTGGCAGTCAGGTAACCAGACAAAAAGTATCTCTCTGTTTTTTTCAATACAACTACCCAGAGGCCTATATCCACACAAATTTAGTTCTGGAGACATCAGCAGGTTTTAATAAACCACCTACAGATGTCTTGCTCCATTCAAATCAAAGAGTTTACATGTTTAAATCTGGACTGATTTAACTAGCAATGAAGTAGCATGATCACACTTGGCACCAATAGTTGCCTCATATTTATTTATAAGTCACCCTAAGCAGATATTATTTTGTTTTAAAATTTATTCATGGAGCTCAACTACCTTTCTCATCTTGTGGAACACACACACACACACACACACACACTTCGTGAAAAAAATTAAAGACAAATCTGAACAATTAATATTCCTACTTTAGTAGAAGAAAGGCAAAGTGAAAAGTTGTTGTTTTGCTCCTCCAAGGAGGTACACTGAACATTAATTTATCTCATGTACATAAGAGAAAGAAAAACGCGATAACATATTGTTACTAATGTGTTGTAGCCTAAGAAACACAGATTCGGTGTTTCTGAACTAATTTAGTAACAGTACTGAGGTGAAATGTGCATTTACCATGCACTAAGGCTGACAGAGGAGATGTCTGTATTTCTCCTAAAAATCTAACAGTAGCTCCTCAACAAGAACTACCCATGGCAGGAGATCCACCATGCATCCTGTTCCATAGTGTTTTTGACCACAAATTTCTTGGCTCTTAAAGGCAAGAGCCAGAAACCAAGCTAAAAGCTCTAAGCTTCATCTTCCAGATCTTCACCTCTGTGTGTGTGCTCTCCAGCATAGACACAGATGAAAATTTAGCATTACTGTCCCCTTTGGAAAGGAAGTAACTATTCCCTCTTCCTGTCTCCATGTCTCATCTGCAGCTCAGAATCTTTCCTGAGCATCTGTAGCTCAGTGCTGCCTTCCAGGAGCAACCACACCTATCTCTTTGTAAGGCAAAGTCAGTATTTGCTGGGAAGCAGATCCCAGGGGAATCCAGCAGCCAGGGCCATAGGCCTTTTCTCTTCAGTTGTAGGACAGGCCTCTTCTGAGTCTGAAAATAATCTTTCCAAAGACAATTATATCCATTCAAGTGCAAAGTTCTCACAGGAACTTATCTTGTTCCCTTCTTTGTCTTTTCCTACTAAAAACTTCCTTGGAAATGATGCCTTTCTGTTCTAAAAGCAGGCATGACATTGCTCCATATCACTGGCATCACTTTTAATATGGGTTCCTTTACTATTTACTTTGCACTGCCTTCCTACAACAAAATATAACCTGTACATCTTGCATCTAGAAGAAATGACATTTAAAGTAAATATAGAAACAGCAGTGGATGAACAGCTAATTCAGGGAGTGGCTGGTGAAGAAAGGAATAAAAAATGTTTTTGACAAGCACAGTGTTTCAAGGAAAAGAGAGACAATTGTACTACTCTATTTGGGAAAAAGATCAAAGACGTAGGTATGTATAATATTGATCTGATGAGTGCTGTTACTTGTATCTGAGAAAGTGGTGAAATAAAAAGCTATTTAAAAAAATCTAGGCTCAGTGTATTTTGGATATTCATTAATACAGGCTAAATTTTAGAAAGGAAAATAGAAGTACTGGGACATTGACAGTAAATACAAGGACTGCTTTGCTTTCTTCTGCCCTGTGTTGAAAAAACATGTGAGGTAGGACTCCTGAGTCTTCTGTTTATCTTGACCCTAATTTACAAGGAATAGCAGTGCTTACTCAAAGATCTTAGAAGATATTCCAACCTTTCCAGCAGAAGAATATTTATACTGGACTTGACCTAGGCACAGCTGATCTAGGAACAGTGAAGATGACATTAGTCACAACTTAACACACACTGCTGCAGGATATGCTCCACAACAAAGGGTTGCAGCTGTGACACATGGATAAAAAAAACCCTCCATCAGTCAAAGTAGCATTGTGTTTGCTCCTGGAGTGATCTGCTCTCTCTTGTAACTATGTGTATCAAAACCCCACCCTGGCAAAGCCCGTTTTGCAGCAGCTACTGCCACTGTCAACAATTCAGTTTCTTGTATGTACAAGGTAGGGGGAATATAGTCAATCATTTGATTAACTAGAAGTGCACTGAAAAAGGTCTGAAGCCATATCAGATGCCTCTACATGAAACAGAAAAGATCAACCAATGTTATTTATCTGCACATAGGCTTGTGTTTTCTTTTTAGAACATTTCTCTGACTAGTTATAACATGGTTTTTAATATTATTAATACAATTATCTATAATATTAATAATAAAAATAAAAAACCTCACAAGACTCGATAACCTATGGGACAGCTAGAACTCCCATTTCATTAATAAGATCATACTGAAAAAAATCATTTAATTTTAAGTTTTGAAGCAAAGAAATTCTAAGCTTCTTTAGGTACTTAGAAGTCAGTCAATCATTTGAGTCATAATACAAGCAAATCACACAGACTTTTGATAATGTATCTAAAAGAAAGAAATTGCAATACATGAAAAATTTTATCCAGTAACACTCACTGTGTTCTTTAGGTAGCTATTTTTTATTTCTTCTACAGCAATTAATAGCAAAATGTTTCTGAGCTTTTAAGTGAAATTGCTTTAAGTGACCAGAAGTTCTCAGTTCGCAATGCTATTTAACCCAATTATTTTGAGGGGCTGTCCACAATCTGAGGAGCTAGACCTTAAAAACCTAGGTAATGCCTCTCTCTAAAGTAAATGCATATATTTTCTTATATTTTTATACTAAATTGTATGGAAAAGCCTTTTGGGTTATTAAACAGTTTACAAAAAGAATATATCACATTAAATTCTGCTTCCTAAATATATTGTATGAATCTCTTATTTTTCTTTTTTCCTTTTTTTTTTTTTAATAGAAAAAACTAGAAAATAGTGTTAAAAATGTTTACTTAAATCTTTTGTCCAGTTTGTTTTATATGCACTACCTGTGCTTTCATTACTGTACAGTCCTAGACATTGCATTTCTAGACAAGACTAGATAGCAGGAGGAAGTTTCAAAGATAATTCTCTCTCAAATGTCTGGAAGTATTAACAAGAACCATGAGAGTATTACTTGGCTCTTGCAAGGCACTTCCAGAAAAAAATGCAAACCATAGGTTCTAATGAACCTGGGAAAACATCAAACCTGAATGGGCAAACAAACTGTACCATTCCTTCAAATTTTTTGAAGTGCGTGACCACTCTTAAATCTTTGCAATTAATGGACATATCATGCCTATGAATTTCTGTTGTCCCAAGTATAACAAATAACTGAACCATATTCTGAATGTTGCTGGTGAAATGACATAAAAAGATGAATTTGTGACTTATACAACTCAGAATGATATGTAAATAGTAATTTTATTATACCTATGCAGCCTGCTTTTTCAGTTCCTGTATCATAGATTTTTATTTTACGGCTTTCTTTCAATAAGCTTAATAGAAGTATCCTATATAGTTCTCAAAATATTTTCAAAATGTGTCCTATTCTAAATGTTCATGTCTCAGAAATATTTTATGTACATCATCACAGTCATCTCTTTGTTACGACATATAAATCTTTAATATACTACCTTTATTATTAGCATAATCTATCAGTGGTTTCCTTCTGAAATTTTATATTGCATATCCTAAATCTAGTCATACACTGAATCCAAAGCTGTTTTGCCTAGTATATGATTAACATTTCACTAATTCACTTGAGGAAACAGGCCAACCAAGTGAAATTTTGGACTAACAGAACCTGTGCAGTTTCAGAACGAAGCATGCCATTAACTCATCCACTTCCTTTGTCAAACTCAAGTCTCATAAAATTTATCAAGACACCCAAAGAATGGAGTCTTAATTCACTTTTCCCTGCTTGATGCCCTGTGGTTTCTTCCTACTGTAAAGCAAATTTTCTAGATCGTCCTTGTTTGTTTTGAAATTGTTTTCTAGTGGTTCTTCTTCTTTTCAGGGAATTTTATAAATGGGAAGAGAACATTTGAGATAGTCAGGGACTGGACTACGTCAAAAAAGCTAATTTTGTCTCCTTAGTCTCCTCAGTACTAAGTTGCTTTCATTTTGTATTACAAGATGTATTCACTTTCAAATTCTATCAACTTCAATGAAAAAAAAAAAAGGAGCTGTGTGTGAGATACTTTGATAGGTTTAATTTCCTTCCTGTGTCTGCTGAATCTTTACAGCATAATGAAAAAATATGAAACACAAATAAAGGAAAAGAGATGACCCAATCTCTCCATCACTCCATGTACCAGAGAGATTTTGTTATGTGACAGTATGATCATCATCACATGTGAGAGCATTTATCCACAACTATGAAATAACTGCATTATCCTACCACCTTGAGAAATTCCATTTAGATTACATTTTCCTCAGGAATCAAAAAGAATAATGTGTGTATATATATAAACCTTAGAGTTTAAGGACCAGCTGCTTCTGTTTAAGCCCAACTGTTTCAGTATTGATGCAGCATAGCTTGGGCATGATGTCATTTGAAGGGCCAGCAGAATATACCCTGGGTTGATCTTAACAATATGTAGGGGTCTAGTCTCTTCTCTGAGTATGCATTATTCAATCAGTAGGGAAGGGACTTGCTCACAGAAGAAACGAAAGTGGATAAATAACCATAGAGGATTGAGATGTGTATACATTCCTATAAAGAGACAATTATTTTCTTAATATTTACTTGTTCTTGCTAATTTTAAAAACTGAAGATAAGACTATTCTTTTAATGTTTCCTGTTTGCTTCTATATCACCCTATGGGGATGGAAATCATTCTTTTATTCCAATCCTTCCATTCTCTCTCTCTCTCTCCACCCATTCATCCAACTGTCCATCCATCCCTTCCCCTCCTTCCTACTTCTATGCATGCATAAAAATATTTGCATTGTATATTATTTACTATATATTTAATAGAAGCTTTTCTAGATTTAAAAGCTGCAGGGAGAAGAAAATAAACGTATTAAGTTGCAGCTTATAAAGAGAGGTACACATAGTCACAGGTACACAGAAAGAATAATGACATTTATTATCTTGCCAGTCACTTCAGAGGATGGCACAATATATACTATTCTGAATGCCAAGCAACAATGAAATCTTGAAGTGATAAAATTCTCTCAATGTCATGGGAACATGATTGTCACTTGTCATTACTGTGCATCTCTCTATTTCTTCATGTACCCTAAACTGCCTATTCGTACATAATTCAACACATTTAATAATGTAGAAAATCAATTAATATTTACTGACCTGTCTCTGCTTCTCCGTGATGGGAACGCAGCGTTACAGCCAGCCACCGTGCAGACATGCATCTCTTTTAAATGAACGTTTCTGTAGTGAAGTTTCACACTGTAGGAACTCTTGAAACTCTTCTTGCACACATAGCAGATCTTGGGGTCTGGGCTTGAGCACATTTCACCTTCTGGGGAGAACTTCTGAGGGCTGCTATAGTTGAATGTGGAAGCAAAACTTTCATGTAGGGCAGCCATACTGGCACTGCCTCCATTGTACAGTCCGTATTGGCTCATGTAGAACATATCATATGTAGGGTCTGTATACTCTTCCTTCACCTTAATGACATCCTGGTTAGAAGAGTCATTGTGGTTTTCATCTGGTCTGTCACTATGCATCATAGATTTTTCACCAGGTTCATGGAGGCGATCATCACCTTCCATGGACTCCTCACACAATTTGGGCTCTGATGACTCCGACTCATTTTCATAGTCTCTCTCATGCTCTTGGTCTTCTGACGTCATGCTGTCTGCCCTTCTTATATCTGGTCTGGTAATACACCTGTTTCTGTCAGTTTTAGAAAAGTCTTTCACTGACAGGCCTGGGCTCATTTCTTCCTGAGAATGGCAGTGATTGTCATGACCAATGTCATTCACCATTGCACTGCTGTCATTCACCTCTTCATCTTCATCATCAAACTCATCGGCAGTATCAATAACTTCCTTTTCTATTTTAACTGGCATGCTCGACTTCCTTGGCTTCTTCTTGGGGGCAAGATCAGTATTAGGCTCTGGATTGGGCATCAGCACTGATGGAACCGATGACTCTGAAGGAGGAGGGGGATGCTGCTCCATGCCACTTGATGCTGGTATTATTGGACTGGTAGGGAGGGAGGTTGGAGGACTCACCATCTCTCCAGGAGTAAGTAAATTTCTGTAAAAAGGAGGAACAGGTTGGACAGTCTTTAAAGCTGGAAATACCAGCTGGCTAGGAAGAGGGTTCTGTAGTACAGGATCTAGAGGGGGAGTGGTAAATCCCATCGGTGGACGCCCAGGGCTTGTTAAAGTTAGGTTGGATTTTGTACTTGCTATGACTGGAGTGGCAGCACCTGATGTAGCACGAATTAGATCTTTGTCTCGATTATTCCTTAGCATAGGCATGTGGAGGCGGGGGTTGGGGTTAGCACTGTGACGATTGCGGCTTCTGAGAGAGCTGAAGACCATGTTGCAGCCCTCAATAGTGCACCGGTGCTTGATTTTCAGGTGAACGGCATTGTAGTGGATTTTAAGAGTACCTTTGTCATAGAAAGTTTTGCCACATGCGTTACAAAACACTCTTCCTTTTCTGGAGGCAGACCCCATTCTCCTCATTCTGTGAATGCGGAATGAGCTTTTAGTATGTTCTGGTTTTGATAAATCATTGACAGGCGTAGGTGTCTGAACAGGAGAGACACAGGCTGGCTCAGTTTTGGGTTCAACATTTGTGATGCTGGTCAAAGCATTCCTGCTGGATGTTTGCTCATTCTTGAAAGGTGTAGGGGAAACTTCAGATTCACTGCTCTCATTATATTCATTTTGGGTTGTAAGGCTTGGTTCACGGAGCCTCATTGCTGGCTGTTCCAGCAGGAGGCCATTTGGAGGCAGCCCCAGCAGTGGAGCAGAGACTGGATTTATGTATTGGAATGGAAGCAGGAATGCAAGGCTATTTGGGATGTTTTCAAAATGATGAATGCTGGAAGGGTTGCTATTTTCCAGGTGAGCAAGGAGACTTGGGCTCCTGGTGCGATTATTGCTTTCAATAAAAGTCCTTATATCTGAATCTGTCTTTGAAGATGGCACAGCCACAGCCTGCCCTTCTTTTTCTTGAATTGCCATCAGCTCCACAATGGATTTGGTTTCTCCAAATCTCAGGAACTGCTGAAGGGTAATGATCTCTTCTTCCCTGGACATGATGGCCCAGCGGTCCAGCACCTTGCCTGCAGCATCCTGGAGGCCATATCAAAGAAACAACAAAGACAAACACAAAGAAAAAAAAAATTATTGATTCTGCATAATTACTGAATTCAATAGAATGTGCTCTGCTGCCTGCACATGCAATACTAAGCTCAAAAAACCACATGCAAACAGAGTTAATAGAACTCAACCAAAAAACCCCAAACTTTTCAGCCATGTAAATATAGTAATTACAATCACAGTAAGAGAAACAGATTAAGTTTAATAATGTCAAAGCAAACAAAATGCAAAATGTAGACCACTGGGGATCTGTGATCTAAATACTCCAATTCTGCTATTTTAACAACAGCAATCTATATACAATGCAATAATTTAGCATACATTAGTATAAAGCATGAACTGTTGCTGTGCACTCCACTGTAAAATATGGAAAATTGTACTTTAATTGTTATAAAATAGTGACACTACAAGAAAGAGCTAAATAAATGAATTTGATAGATTTGCTTTTGAAATATAGGTAAATGTAAAGCTTAAGTCACTCACGGACCTTCTTATAAGAGTCTGGTGCAAGGCAAAAGGTCTTAAAAATACCATATAAAATGAGTATCTTACTCCTTTTTTCTTTTCTTTTTTTTTTTTTTTTCAGTAAAACAATACAGAAAAACACAGTCATTATAAACTTGCATCAAAAGATAGAAATAGAGACACTGTTTTAACCATAACTGGACTATTACTGGGAACTGATTGCAGATTTGCAATCTTGTTATGGTTTAGACTTAAGGGATGACTTTTTTTTTTTTTTTTTTTTTAAGCCATTATAAATGACAGTTAAAAATATGTAAAAAGTAAGCATCTGATGGATGTAGATAGCATAAATGTGTAAAAATGTTGTCTCTTAATATTGCCTTTTGATACCAAGGGAAAAATCCAGAGAGAATACACATCAGTAATCACTAGACTATCTGTTGTTAAATATACATTAAAAAGCATTTCACACTTTCATTTTTGCTAGTAAGCATGAGATTTGCCTGAAGGTAGGACTTAAAAATTCTGCAATGTAATGTCAGGCAATCCATTCCAGCATGTATTGATAAAAACATATTAAAATAATTATATAATGAATACATCATCTTATTGGCATCCTTCCTTTTGGGCAAATGCTGGACATAACATCAGCATGGTAACTATAACCAAGAAGCACTGTTGCATGCCATCAAATCAAAATTATTCCAATGCTTCCTCATGCATTAAACAGTTTGAAAGCCTTGCAAAGATACTCCTCTGTACTGTCTCTGATCTTTTTAAATCCTGAATCTCAGCTTCAGAACCTAACTGAACATGTTGGACTACACACTACTGCAAAAACCACTAGCACTTATTATGAAGCCTGCAAATGTCTTTCAGTTTTTGCAGGTTCTATTTATTTAGTTAGTTAGTTTATTATCTTCACTCTTAAGAGGACTGAGTCTTTCCCCCCCTCACGTTTTCTACAGCACTGGAAAATGCAATTTTCCCCAAATGGTAAAGCCTGTATTTACTTGATTAAAGCTGGTTTTCATTATTTCAGCTCTGATGTGTGTCACCTTTCTGAATTCAAAGTTAATGATGAAGGTTAATGTCATGTAGTCTTCAGAATCTTGCATGCTACTGTGGAATGTTTAGAAAGGCTCCACATATGGCCATTGATAATGAAACCTTACAAGACTGTGAAACCCTCAGCAGTAATTAATTACAGAATACTTTTAGAAGGACTCTCATACTGTTGACCTAGCTGCAGAGCACCAGAACCAATCTCTATGCAGAAGCTGTTCAGCATGTTATACACAGAGATTTAAGAAACCCATCATGCAGATGCTGGTTCTCAGCATGGTCCTGGTTTGCAGTATTAGTCAGGAAGTGTTTGCAGCTTTGAATACCTTTGAGCACTGTGGACGTTGCTAATTGCTATTCCCCCCAGTTCTACCTGTCTGATGGAATAGTATTTTAGAGGTACTCTATGTTAATAAAAGTCATCCAGAACATAAAACAACAGCACAAGAACAAGAAACACCCAACAGCAAAAGAAAGTGAAACAAAACAAAAGGACAGGTTCCCATTTGAAAGCTCTAAGACTGTCTTTTCCCATCCAACTAATTTTGGCTACTCTGGCCATGAATGTGACCTAAGTTTCTCGCATTTACTTCTCCCACAACTTCCAGCCAGCCATAGTGGTTCTAATTTTGAGCAAATCTTACGTGGTACTCCAAGAACAGTTCAGATTTTGGTGTCCAGGCCTTTGCTGTCATCTGTGACCCAATTTATATACACACATTTCCAAAGTGAAGCCACAAGTATTCATTCTTTGTAATTTGCATTGTTTGAAGATGGAAATAACATTGTCTAATTTACGCTGGTTACATGTATTGAATTAGGACTCCTGTCTGCAGCCAGCTGCAGGCTGCTTTGTAATGTACTACTGGTAGTAATTTGTTTTGTTTTTGCTTTAATTTGTAAATCACTCACAGGCTTATGTAACAGATGGATGTTTTATAAAAACGGATATTTAAGTAAATAAAAATTAAATACAGCCAGCATGAGAATAACTCATGAGAATAGTAGGTACGGATCCTGTAACAGACTGCCACACGTAAGCGGAAGGTTACCTCACGCAGTCACTCACCTGACCACTGTGCAGCTAGCTCTTTGCATGCACCAAACAGGCATACATCAGAGTGCTTTTGGGGAGTTATTCCCCAGGTGTCTCAAGTCAGAGGCACTGGCAGTTGGCTACATGACCTATCTCTCAATGAGATGCCACCCCCTTTTGTCTCGTTTAGCTAAGGACAAAACATTCTGGATTTGCAGTGAAGAGGGACAGACTTACAGCTGCTGCTATATGCCAGTGATCACAAAAACTAGCAGTCACACAGCACAAAAACTAGGTGTGGCTGCTGGGGTGTTACCTTCACTGCCACAGAAACAGCAAGGAATAAGAAAGTCGGACTTAAATGATCTTTGCCTTCTTCTACTAGTTGCATCAAGCTGTATTTGGTTAATTTGCAGCAAGGATTTTTATTTTCCCAGCAAAAGTAAAAACAGAAATTGTACAGGTATCTGTATTTCATAAAGACATACTACCTATGGATACCATGTAGCACATGCTTCAATATTTACACATGGCTTTCCATATATCGCTGTAAGTATGTATTATGCAAACCTAGATAAAGAGCAAATAGGAATGTCATTTTTTGATAAAACTTAAAATTAACAAAAATTCTAACCTTTATCCCCTTTGAATTAAGTTAAAACTAGCTAGGGATCTCTCTATGTATGGTAATACTTGATTAGAGGTTCAAGTCCTTTCTTACATGTAATCGATTTCTTGTTTCTTACAATCTCTCATGCTAAATTTTCTCCCCAAAGCCATTAAATCATATCCACATTTAAATATTCCATGACAAAAGGTTCCGATTTATATTACTTTTTTCAGCTCACAGCTGATTAAGCCAAGCCTCCTGTGACAATGTGTACAAGGAAGCCAGTGAGTGTAGAGATACCACTGCACCCTCACAACTCTGTCTTACAGGCGGTAGACACATAAGCCTACTCTGTTCAACATGCTTTTCCTTTTTTACTTGTACAGTTGTTTTTTTTTTTAATTATGTTTATTATTAATAATTTTTATTTGTTGTATATTTGTTGTATATTTGTTATATGTGTGGGTAGCTCCATTTCAGTTTTAGATGGAGAAAAACTTTGAATCTCTAAATCATACAAAATTTAACCTCCAAGAATACAAAACATAACATTGCATGTTATTTAATTCTGAACACACACTTGACTCTTCCCCTTCCCATACATATATGTTTATTACTTGTGTAGATAAAGATTCACATACTGCATTAGATCTACAAAGTAATGTCATGGTTAAACATCCTGAAACTGCCTCCACATTTTTGCTGAACATATGTTACGAAGAGATGTGTCAAGATATGTCAGGGTACATCTTGTCTTAAACTTCTGGGTCAGATAGAACAAGTGATGGGACTCAAGATGGTTATCTTGGATGATACAAACATGCTAAAACAGAAGATAGACACAAAGTTCACTCTAACTTGTAAGAGTTTGATTTAAGAGTACTGTGGAGGGGAGTATTCATTTCCTGAGGGCCTCTAGGTTTTACAGATTTTAAGCTTTCAAATCAGCTTGAAAACCTCACAATTTAAAAACTGACTATTTAGAAAATAAGGATGGTCTACATAAGCATACAGTATAAACATACACTGAAAAACTTCAACTTTTGTTATGAAATCAGTTGTTCTAAACTCTCATTTTGTGTGAGAAGCTGCATTGACTCCCGTACCTGCATTGCCATTAACTAATTTTATACAAATAGACTTGCACAGGGACATGTATGTACATATGCATATGCACCACAGACTTTTTACAGTTCTATTTTTATCTTACTAATTAACTTCTTGGCATAGGTAAAGTGTATATATACTCCTGACTGAATGCATAGCGAGAGTTGATTATAGAAGAGTTGAGGTTAATAGAAAGGTTAAAAATGATAAAATTGCTTCTAAAACAAGCTTTATGTGCTGTGAAGCACTCCAAGATTATTTTGGGGCACTATTGTGATAATTTCTGAGAATCACTCAAAATTATACAGAAAACACCACCACCAGCCTTCACGTTTTAGCAAGTTTACATATGCACCATAAGCTGCTGCTTTTAATGCATATCAACTGGATATCCATGTTACAAAATGTTACATAGATATGTATTTGATTAACTAATTAAGCAAGCATGGTGTTTATAATATCAATTTCTTCTATGAATCCTTCTGAAAGAGCTATATATTTTCTAGCTGATCTTGAAGAAACATTTTGAGTGCAGCTGTAACAATTGAAAAGCAGACTGAGAGACATTCATTTGGTCATACTGTAATTGCAGAGGATGGTTTTAATTAGGGTGTAGACAGAAGAAAAAAAATCAACATTTGTTTCTAATAACGAAAAGCATACATAATTTCCATGATTTAGGGTTTGTTGTTTTTGTTTGGCTGAATTTCCCAGGAGCATCTCTTTGCTTCCCAATTAAATTTCAAGCTGTTACACTATGGGTAGTCCTACTACTCCTGGGGTAAAAGTGACCAAAACTGTGCAGCAGCACACCAACTCACATTTGTATGGATGGAACAGGAAATGTGAAACAACTTTGGCTCATTCTGGTCAACCCCTACCAACTTCAATAAGGCAGAAGTAAGCCTTGTATATATTTCCCATAGAAACAGAAGCATTCACATACTCATTTTCTGGATAGGTGCTTTTACTGTGATGAACCTAACTCACCTTTGCTCCTGTAAGCATGAAAAAAGTTTTGCATAGTTGTTTGCTATGATTATACATGTGCAACTGATATGAGGTTTAACACATCCAGCCTGCAAAGAGCCATTGTTAATTTTTTTTTAACCCTCATCTGTCACTTCTCATCCACCTCCCACCAGCCCCCCTTCTCCAACTGAAACCATATGAACAAACTCATGTTTAAGTGTCAGCAGTTCTCTCGAGTTATACTGCTGCAGCAGGAATGACCACAGTGCAGCACTACTGAGTTCTCAGTCAATAATGGAAATCTTTATCTTTTGGCTTCACTGCAGCCTCCACTGTGCTAGAAAAATCAAAAGCGATAGATCTTCCCTACAGACACCCCTTTCTCTTACCTGCTGGAGTTGTTTTCTTTCCCCGAAAGACACAGGGTATGCATGAGGATACCAGGTACAGCAGAGGAAGAAAAGACGGCTGTCTTTCCCCAACGTATCAATGAAAATGACACCAGCAGTTTATATACAAATGAAGAGTACCATGAAGGAGATTTTATTTACTTGTAATTATATGCATGCTTGTATTTAGTTTTGCTGACAGATATATAACAGTACTTAACTCTGGTACCTCCTTATGCTTTAGGTTTCCTGATGTATTCAGCAGCAAAAAGCTTTGCATTTTGACCAAAAAGACTCCAAAGACTTTTGCAAACTTTTACTAATTGATATTGTAGACACTAGGTCAAATCTGGCTGCACTTTAAATCCAGAGTAATTGCACCTTAAATCCATAGTAATTCCACTGACCATGCTGGAAAGTAATTTTGAAATAACTTAGTTCTGAAACACTATGTGGAGCCAAATCTGTTTGAATATATATTGGGGGCATACCACCATGCTGGAGCACGGAGGCTGTGTAACAATGCACAGGAGCACTGCTCAGCAGTTTCAGAGTGAAAGTGAGGAACACCATGTCCTGCTGAAACTGCAGATGGAACGTAAGGAGGTGGAATGCAATAACCGCAGCTGAAACCTAGCCAGGACACCGCCGTTAACCACCCACACTCTTGCTAAATGGCCTACAGGGTCTTTACTGACCAAAAGTATGCAGGCCCTCTGTTTTATATCTCATCCTGAAGACATATGCCAGTAGCACAGACCCCCGCACAAGCAACCTGCTGGAGCACTGGTTCTGGACTGGTTTTCAGGGAGTGGTATCAAAATACTAGATCAACAGCACACTACACCTTTCGGGAACTGAATTTCCTTATAGGCACTTTGTTATGGAATGCTCTTGATTATGGACCAGATAAGAATGAATAATTCACAAAACAATTTTTTTTTTTTCTGTATATCTCTGTGTACAACATTTTTTTTTTTAATTGTGATAGATCACTGTGGGGCTAAAACATTTTATCACAGCATTTCTAGCTTCATTTAATAATGGCAACTGCATCAAGCATCTTTACAACTGGGTGCTTGACAAGTTTTTCCCAGTAAACCTCTGTCCACACTCAGAGAAAAACATTCTAATCTCTATCAGAACCTGGTTCTCTTGCTTTTACTAATTTTACCATGGTATAACTCTTATGATGTCTGTGAAATTTGCTTTGATTTACAACTGTCCTGTTGGTGGGAAGGAAAAAGAGACACAACTCCCAGCTGTTAAGTGGCAAAGTCTGCCTCTTATTCTGTTAGTGTGGATACATATTGCTTTGGTAATATTAAGAATCCAAAGTCACTTTTCAGCAGTTGTCATTATCTAGCATTTATTTTAAAATACCAGTGCCACTTCCCAAGCATTTTGCCCCTCTTCTCCAAAGTATGTCAAAAATTTTCAAATGCAAGCATTTATTCCTTTACTGTCAGTTCTGGATTTCTAAAGACTGCTCAAAGAAGAGTTAATGAAAAGTGACCACATGCTTTATGGTATCTGCACATGAAAACATTTTTAATGTATACTGAAGACAAGGAAATAGTTCTCACATCTGTCGTAGAATATCAGGATTTTCTAGAAACTACATATTCAAACTCCTTAGACAGCTTTGAAATTCTGAACCTTAGACTCCAACTCTAGAGGAATGTTTTGATACCTTTTCTTGCCTACAACCTGTAAGCATGGCAAATTCATGTAAATGTCCCTGAAGCAGCTGTGCCACCAACTTGTGTTGAGCAAGAGAGGGTGTTTGCCCCTAGGCAGACATGGCTTCTAGATGCAATCAAACCACCATACCTGTGTATGAAGTCAGAAAGTTTAGACAGTATGAGCTTCCTCGGGAACTGTTCAGGATAGGAACGTGCACGAACAAAAAAGGGCCAAACCACGGAAATAATTCCAGGTGTAGATTAACTTTCGAAAGCAGTTTTGCATGTAAATGGATAGGAAATAACCAACGTACACATAACCATAGCAATGATTGATTTTCATATGTGCTTTCCCAATTTTTTGCATATATAATTGCACATTTCGCTATACCATGTAAGAAAACTTGTCTTGATAGTATCAGTCCTTGAAATCACTTGTGGTTTTACTGGTTGGTGTCAGTGCTGCACTACTTACTGTGAAATTAAGTTATGTTCTTTAAGCTCAGGCAGTCTTTCAGGGAATTTAGCAAGCTACTTAAACCTCTCCTCCATGCCTCAGTTTCACCAACACTGAAAGAATGATGTAATTTTTATGAGAAATAGAAGCATTCACCAAGAGCTCCAATAAGGTATTTGTGTGTATTTGCAAAACACACAGCCACAAGAGACATTCAGGTTTTCTCCAGCCAAGACCTTCTCCAGTGATCACGATGTGATAATGTGAACAATTTATCATGTCTTACGTCCCTGCAGCTGCTCCATTCAACATGCATGGCACCAAAAGCAGAGAAAGATATCTAATAGTCAAGTTAAATCAGATCATCAGATGGTCATTTTCTTACTTTAAATCCCATCTCACAAAAGTCATAACCCTAATGGGAAAATTTAAGCCACAAAAGGTTACTTGTACCAGGCTTGTAAGTAAAAATTCCAAAGAAGTCAGTAAGAGATTTGCCTAACCAATGGCATTGCAAGGAATTAAGGTGTTGCACGGGGATAAAAAGACTGAAGTAAAAGTGTCAATAACTGGATTTCATTACAAGCTTGGTTTTCTGATTGAATGCAACGTTGTGCCTCAATAAATGGAATTGAGTTGTACTATATGTTGGGTATATGAATGGCAGCAGAACTGGGAGATTGATTTCCATCTTTAGTATTCATTAGGGAACTATGCATTATTACTTGCAATATATACAACGTGATCTTAATGAGGCCTTTTTCCTTGATTGTTTACCTAAAAAATTTACACCAAGAAAAACAGGTGTATCATAGGTGGCAATCTGATGCAGAAGGGGGTTAGTAGGGTGCAGAAGTGACGCCAAAAAAAGCAAATGTCACTGGAATATAAAAATACTATGATACATGAAGTGAGCTATCTGATTGCACATATTACAGACACTGAAATGCAAAAGAAAGTGGGGGAAATTATATTACAGTGTACAAAGTAATAATAATTGTGCCTGCATGTCTTAATACCCTCTTGTCCCGGCAGTCCTGACTTTCTAGGCAGCCCACTTCTCCACATTAACAGTAGTCATTTGGAGAGCAGCAAACGTGCCATTAGAAGCACTTTTACAAGTGTATATTCATCCACCAATTAGCTTAATGTGGCCGCTTTCTGCATATTTTCTATCCAGGCTTGCACAAATCTTATTAATATTTCCCCCTAGCGCTTTGACAGATTACCTTGTCATTATGCATCCTGGAGCCTTTTAAACAATATGGGTAAACTACTGTTTGCGAGGTTAATGACAATTATCCCCTAATTACTGCATAAGTCACTCAGTCCACTTTATCTCATAGGCAGGGTTCTGCTCTGTGTATCTGCCATTGTGTCACTGTAAATGAATCTTGTATAGCTATGTTTATCTGTCGTTGCCTTGTAAATTACACTGACAGAAGAATGAACAAATTACTGTGTGTCATCACTTAAATACGGCTTCTGATAAAAAAAAAAAAAAGTCCCACAAGTACAGCACTTGAATTTTAGCCTGATCACAATTAGTATACACATATTTAACGTTTTAGAAGATATATTTAGAAGTGGATGGGACACTGTGGTGGTAGAAGGCTCTGAAGTGGTAAGCCTAAGGGCAGTAAAACAGAAGAAATATAAAAATCTACAGTACTAGTAATTCTATGATCACCTCCTGAGCACTCTTCTGCTAATTTAACAGCTAATAGATGAGCCAGCTATATTTTCCAAACAATCTCATATTCAGTGCTGTGATGAATTCCACAATTTGCATTGTTTCTGACCACATCCACAAAGGATTTTTTTTATTTATTTTTTTTTTAGCTGAGAAATCCAAACACAAGTTGGAAGAGGAACAGCATCCATAAAACCACAATCAATGCATTTCAGAACAACATTAAAGATTAATAATTTGGATTATGTCTGCCCTGACCAGTTCTAGTGACTCCAAGAGGATGGATCAGTGCAAAAGCTAAGGCAGAATCTGTCAGGCAGCACCTACATCAACATATTGATTTAATAAAATAAAATAAAATAATTATTTTTTTTTAAAAATAGCACCTTGCCTACTGTTTTCTACAACACCTGCTCATTGGTCACTGTCTTGGTGTAATTACAGTTCAACAGAGTTAGAGTTCAAAAAATTCTGAGTTCAAGTCACTCTCCATGCATCAAGGTAGTTCTACTTTAGAAGGGGAAGACAGAATTGGCAAATTCCAATTCCCAACATGTTCCATTTTCTGAAGCTATTGCAAGACACAGTTAAGAGAACTCCACTGACTGGACAATACTGAGACCAGGTATGCCCTGCTTTGAGAAAGAAAATTGACTTGCTATGGACCTTGATCCTTCTTTCACCAATGATAGCTCAATGACTTTATCAATAAGCACAAATAGAGTCAAATAGAGCGATATAGAAGCAAAATACATTTACATGAACAAACGCCCTGGCCGTGGTAAATAACAACACACATTATAATGTAAAAAAATATAAATAAAAATCCACCCATACCTTCTTTTTAAACAATGATTTTTTCCTGTATGGCTCTTGGAGACGTAACTGCTTAATAGCCCTAGGAACCCAAGTGCTATCTAAACTGTAAGAGAGATGATACAGTTCCAAAACTGGCCTCTTCTTGGGTCAGAGAAGGCCTTTTATTTTGGTTTTGGATTGCTAGCAGTCACATTAATTGCAGAGAGTTAGCTTTGAGTGCGCTCCTTATTGTGAATCAGGCTACAAATTTCATTTCCTCAGGCTTGGTGCAGTCATAGCACATGAACTTTCTCTCACCACTGACTAGAGAAGAAATTGAATCCTCTCACTCTCCCTCAGACCTGACTTTTAACTCTTAGAAAAAGAGTATCTTCCTGCTTGCCAGACAAGTGGATTATTCATGAAGTGAGATGCTCTTTTAGCTACACAGATGAAACTGTCTGCCATGCAGCTTGCAGGAAAACCAATGTGTAACAATGGGTACGTCATCCCTGCACGTTGCAATAAGGTTACACAGTAATGCATTTTAAAAGCTTTGGAGATATACTTTATATATGCATATATTCTACATTCAGAAATGATATAACTATTGATAGGATACACATTCAGGTATTTAAAATGTACTTGATTTTGATATTACACACACTCTCTGGTTTACCTTGCCATTTTATAAGCACCCTAAAATATGTCCAACACATACTTCGGACAAGAGCAATACAAAAAAAATGAAGTCAGGAGGATGACATGCAAACTGGAACAGAATTATGATTCCTGAAGGGGAACAATATTAGACTGCTTAAGCTGCCATACAAGAAAAAGGAAGTGTCAGAATTCTCCAAAAACTGGTGATTATTTACTGAACTTCAGCAGGTTATACCAACATTGAAAATCTTTTCAACATAGTAAAGTGTACATTTATTTTGTTGGATTATAATAGTGTCATATCCATAAAGAATGGGCAGACTGAGATAGAACAAAATTACTGACATTACTGAAAATAACAGTGGTTTGTATGGAACATAGATGAGGACAGCACTTCTGACCATGCTCTTAATATAGGCAGGAAGAAAAAGCTGTAGTGAAATGGTAAGAAAATGTAACAGCCATCACTGCCAGGGATAACTGAAAAGACTGATCGATTTTGAGTAAGCACTACCTCAAGGGTTTTGGTCCCACTAGGATTGATCTTTGTGTCTGTCCTGTGTTCAGTCAATGCAACTTTCAGCAGGATATCTACTGCAGAAATAAATGGAAGTGCTGCAGTAACCATCTACCCTCCCTCCAAGTATGTTATTTTCTCTCTAAGCTGAAGGAGAAGGAAACCCAGCGTGGCTGATGGCAAAGTGCTAGGCAACAGATGATTTTAAATGCTTAAGGACACAGAACACTGTTATTGTTGTGTGCAATACTATTTGAAAAAATACATTTCTAAACCATTCATATTTCTCCTTGAACCTGGAGTTCCTTTGGCCTCTGACCTTGGCATAGAAACTCTGCATAACAGAAATGTACTGACTAATGTCTAACAGGTACGTTGGTGTTGTAAGCATTAATACTTGTCGTCTAAGCAGGTAAAAGTGGGCCCTAAGTACAACATTAACCTTTACGTTCATTTCCTTAAGGAAACAAGGCTGGCTGCTTCTGGGGAAAACTGTGGGCTGGTTAAAATGATTTTTTTTAACAACAAACCCTGGAAAAATAACAGAATGAAATTGGGTGATAGCTAAGAAACTAGGTAGGAGAACTATAGCTATGCATTCTAGTTAGGATGAACAACAACAACAACAACAAAACATATCAAAAAATTTTACTTTTGAACGTTTTGAGTTTTTCAGCTTTCTTCAAACAATCTCTAGAGATAGTGAGTTACTTGCACAGAACTCTATTAATTAAGGAATATTATTTACATAGGTATTATTAATCTTTTCCAGAGATCTTTTACATTTGAATGGAAGTATGTACCTTTGATCTAAACCTGATTCAAAAAGCTAAGTAATACGTTGTATGGACATAGATCAGCAGGTGGTAAAGGTTGATGTAAGCAAGAAAATACTAAAAACTTGAAAATATATATCGTGTTAACAAGACAGCTCAGTCACAGCTTTACTTATAAGAGGAAATTCTGAAGAGGAACTTGAACATTTAGAATTATACTAAAAACATTAATTTTTGTGTATCTATTCTTTATCATTTTCAGAGAATTTCACATAGCATGGAGTTTTGTCTTTGATTCTCAAATCACAACAACAGAAGAGGACTAACAGAAACAAACTTTCCATTAGCAATTCATGTTGAGGAAGACACTGGAAGATACGATACATATCCACAATATGGACTGGACAGAAGAATGAGCAAGTGGAGATTAACAAGATTGTTCATTGGTCTGACACTTTACTTAGGAAAAAATCATTTTTTCCAAAAATAATTGAAATTCTGCTTTAGTAAATTCTTCAAAGTCTAGCTGTGTTGAGGCCTGTGCAACCCCTCTCATTCTTCCAACCAAATGGCCTGCTATGGTTTGATGGACATAAGCATTTAAGTGAACTTAATTTATGTGCAAAAAGTCTTCATTATTTTTGGTTTGCAGCTTCGGAGTTACTGGTGCAGAGTTACTGGTTCAGAACTACAGGTGCAAAATGATCTAAACGCTTGGAGATTCAAATTCAGCAGTTAAACTATATATATTCTCAGGATTGAAAGATGGACGCAAACATCAAACAGAAATTTCATAAACTACAAACATTTGCCAACTGAAGAGAAAACCAATCTTTTAGCATTTTATACTATTTTATCCTTTTCATATTGTGATCTCAGAGATAAGAGGTGGAGGTAGACAACCCAATGAATATGGCACTGCCTAAGGAAACTGAAGCTTTATTACTAGATTCCTAGTGGCTGTGGCTAGTGTGCCACTTCATATGTATTCTGGACAAATCACGATCCTTCCAGGTCTTGGATTATTGTATTTAAAATGGACATGGACAGTGTTTCCCCTTAATTCATGGTGATGTTATACTGAAAAGCCCACCACAGATTTTGAAAGGCTGAATTTGATGGAGCCCTAAATATCTGTACCTTTGAAAAATGGCTTACTGTGAACTTGACCTGGCTTTATGAATATTCAAAGAACTCTGTCCTGCAGTAAGGTTTTGTAGGAATTGAACTATGAAAGAACTGAAAAGACAGACTTTGAAAGCAGTTATCTGGAGAGTTTCAGCAAAATTCACACTCCTTTTTTCCATGGAGGACAGCAAGACATGTCTGGAAGGATTCACTTCTATGATATGTAGACAAGTAAGCCATGATCAGTCAGTGAATGTCTTTTCTAGTTCACACTCTTAGAGAGCAACCTTTATCACACTACATTGTGATTGTTTCATTCATGCTTATTATGTTCAGAACTTCCCAAGTGAAATAGTTCTCAAATAAAAATACCAATCCCACTTTCCCAAATGGACACCAATAAACACTAGATTATTAGTAACACAGCAAACTTTGAAGAAAATAGCAGTGCTCATACTTACAAATTTCTTATAACTTTACAAGACACCCTAGGGGTGTCAGGGGACAGACATAGGGCACAGACCACTTAACAGAGAAGAGACTCCCCTGAATACAACCATTTGTTGCAAAGCAAATAAAATGAATTATTTTAATAAAAAGAGAGCGGTAAGAATAGCTGGGCAAAATGCAAGCAAAAAGTAACTTTTAATGTTTGGGTACATCCTCAATGCTTAGAAATGGCATCCAAAGTTGGTTCAAGCGTAGGTGATAAAACAGATTTAGAGCTGCCTTTCAGCTTTCACTTTTTAATAATACAAAATCAGTTCATTGAGGATTACAAGCCTCTTGGTTTTGATTTTGTATACCAACAGCAAAAGACTGACAAACTTATGGTAGTTTTAGAAATTCCTCAGGCCACAGACATGATGATGCAAATAGTTTATACCCTATCTATTTACAGCAACCTACTGAGATGCTAAAATAAATTATTAAGATTTTTTTTTATTTATTTATTTTTTTCCCATGTATATGTCTTATATGGAAATGCAATTCTGAATATACATTCCTAACTCCAGAAATTTAACAGATTAACAGTTCAGACCCCAAATTAACCATAAATGCCTATTTCAAAATAAAACAAGGACTAGTCTGGACAGCAACACGCATACAAACAAAACAGTCATATGGGGCTAAATTCACTCTGAATTACACTATGGAGAAAAGGGAAAGTATCATGGTGTAGAAAATAAATGACCAAGCATATTTCAGCAATCACAGATTCTCTCAACTGTCCCTCAGTGATGGCAATGTCTGAAATGGAATTGTTTAAACAGTTTTGTGAAGGAAGTAAGACTGTTTCATTGTTCATAGACAGATCAACTGAGCCTGGGTCAATCTTGACAATAACACAGATGATCTTGTACAGATAGGCCATATTCCTTGTCTTGAAAAAGACAAGCGGGAACTGAAGCCAGAAAGCCAGTAACAATTTTGCCCACACAGGACAGTAAGGACAAACCTGTAGAGAGATCTATAAAACTCATAGTAAATGGAGTTATAATTTGTAGGTGTAAATAGACTTATAATCTATACGTTATTTAAAACATACCTGTATGTATTGCAGTTCTTTTAGCAAGTAGATTGCTGCCAAATCATTAAGAATGCAGCATTAGTGTTATGTGATCAACTCCTGGAAATGTCTCTTCTGCATTTTTTCTTACGTGAACTACAGAGTAATTCATTCAATTTGGTGGAGCTAAACAGGCAAGGTTACCTATAACGTGGTGGTCTAAATCCACATGAGCTTGAAGGAAGGGACCACACCTTCTAAAATCCATTAATCAAATCAAATTACTATGCTTCATTCACCATAGGAACATCACAGCAGTGTGAGCATGTTTAAACAATTATAATGTGGTACAAACATAGCAGCAAGGACACAGCAAACAGGAGCAGCAGTAGGTCAGAACATGCGGTATTGCAATGTCTTACACTTGCATTTTTACTGATTTGAAGGAGTGAAAAATTGAATTTACACTCACACAAAAAAGGTACTATAGTTTCTACATAACTTAAGAGCCACCTTTTAGAGGAGATGCAGTATTATTAGGTCAAAACAAAGTTTCCCTTTTCTTAAAGAGCAATTCTAGGGTGTGAAGTAACACAAGGAGAGAAAAAGTAAAGCTGCATTTTCACAGCAGGACGACAGGTTAAGTTTGGAAAGAAATGGTGAAAACTACATGTAAGAATTACGAGAGAGGATAAAGCAGTACTGTGGTCGTTCTGCCACTGCCCTGTTCACCCACCTCTTTTCCTATTTTTCAATGAGAGTGGTGAGAGCTGTGGCTATAGCACATCCACCCATACATAGTATAACCATCCATAAATGAACACTGACTGGGCCAGTGCCAGAAAGTAAAAGCTGCATTCAGTTAGTATTTTTAAGCACTTTGCTTGTACATAGTCCTCTAAGAAAGATTGATTTCCATAAAGCCCCATTTTCATCTGAAGGCACTGATGACGCCATAAACCACAAGAGTTTATCCCCTTGAACCCCTCAGTGGAACTCCAGGCTCACCACAATAAGACTAGCCAGTGCTCAAGGAATATAGGCATGTACTGCAAAGTATATTGTTAGGTCAGGCTCTGTATCAGAGATCAATAAACCCAGATGACAGTGGACAACTTCAAAATAGTTACAGGAGTGTGCATACACACACACACAAACATTTCACACCTTTTATCTACATTTTGCAGAGAATTTTACATATTATCTGAAGTTTGATCTTCACCCTACTATTTAGATACGAACTCTCTAGAGAATGATGCTGAGGCAGAATTCCCTAGCAGAATTGTAGAAAACTTTGTTGGACTTTTGCACTCCCTGATTACTTATTTGTTTGTTTTTGTGGGATACCCAAGGCATTGTTGTAGTGCTCTTCTATAATTTATCTGGGTTGGATTTTGTGTTGTGTGCGACTTGACTGCTATTATATTTGGACTGGAGTAAGAGAAACAGTTGTCTTTTGCTGCACAGGACTTCCAATCAAGAATGAACTAATTGACAAAAAAGGGAGAAAGAAAGGGGGTGGGATATGCCATGTTCAAGATAAACTTCAGAAAAAAATATAACAAGAGTCACATGGACTCCATACATTTTAAAATTATTTGCTATAATTTTAGCATAAGATGAAGCAATTTCGTTTTGTGTCTGAGCAGAATAATTATCACATTTAAAAAGACGCCTAAAACAGCTGAAGACCTTACACTCTAATGACTCGTTCCACTAGTCCTAATCAGCACACATAAACTGCTGTCTTAGTTTTGAAAATATACTTTTCAAAATCTGTGATAAAGCTTCAGTGACGCAGGACTAAGAAGTACACAAGTGTCCCCCAATCCCAGGTGCAAGAGCTTGTCAGAAATGCAGATGCTGGTGACATGTGCCTCGCTAGGGACTGAGCGCTCCACTGGTTCAATAAGGCTACAAAAGTGCAACAGGCCTTGATGTCAGTTACACGGTTTTACATACCTACCATGTCAGTTTTTCTCAACCTCCCTGGGAATTTATTCAGATATAAGTGTATTCAGCCCATAACAATGTCTTCTACCTGCCAGAAAGCTAGAAAAATCCCCACCTTTTATGTATCTGCCGTGCATGACTGCTGGTGTTTTACATGGTGTGAGGGGGAGAAAGAGAGAGAGAGAAGAGAGAGAAAGGGACTGCAAGAAAGAAGTAGGGGAGAGAAGGGGAGCAGAGAAAGAGTGAGAGAGGGAGGAAGAGTGAGAGTAAGTGAAAAAGGGAGAGAGAAGGAGAAGGAGAAGGAGAAGGAGAAGGAGAAGGAGGAGAAGGAGAAGGAGAAGGAGAAGGAGAAGGAGAAGGAGAAGGAGAAGCAGAAGGAGAAGGAGAAGCAGAAGGAGAAGGAGAAGGAGAAGGAGAAGGAGAAGGAGAAGGAGAAGGAGAAGGAGAAGGAGAAGGAGAAGGAGGAGACAGAGAGGGAATGAAGAGAAAGAGGACTCCCAGAGAATTTCTGTTTCACCTGCATTTTAAACATTTCTAGGAAGAAATCCACCTACATACATACACCACATGTCCAAAAGCTATTTCAAAGTGGCTGGAAGTATAGAACAATAACTTTCTCTGAGCCATGGTGCTACACATCACTTCCCTTTCTCTTTTATTTAAAAGGTCTCATATTTAAAATTAAAAGTTCAGCCTTGCATATATGCAATTATTTTAACTTGACTTAGATGAACAGCCAATGCGACTACCTGCTGATGCAAAACTGCTCACGTTTGTTATGCTTATGCAGCTAGGACAAAAATCAGTTAATTTCTAGAAGCAGTTATACACATACAGACAGCAGTCAGGAGTAGGCGTAAACTCTGTAAATATCGAGATTAGATATCTGTATACTTTGCATGCTGAGGCTGGGTATCAATACAGGAAAATCCTAATTGCACTGGTGACACTCTAAGCCTTCTTGCATTCTGTCACTCACTGATAAAACAATGCAGAGAGTTTTTACTATGCTGCAGTCTTTTTCTCCATGCGTTTCTAATTCTGATATTGTCAGAAACAGAGACTATCAAAGTGAATTCAAAATTCAAAATATCCAAAATTGTATCTTCCACCACTAACTCTTTGTCCAGATGCCCAGATGTTATCAGAAGATGAAACAATGAGACATTCAAACATATTGTTTCTGCTATTATTATTCACAACAGAAAGATAAATAAAAGATATTTTTTTCAAAATTTTCAAAATTCTTCAAATTTTAAGCAATAGCTGTAGAACACCGTCCTCATGCAGGCAATCACCTCAAATTGTGCAATAATTAAAAAGCAATGCATAATTTTGCAAACATTTCACAAAACTTCTCGGGAAACCACATAATACTTACCATATCTATACAGACAGCATACCAGTACTGTAGGAATCTGGACTGCTTAGCAATGCAACAGGAATTAAATCTCTGGTATTGACTTTCATGCATATGCTACAAGACCTAATATGGAAAGAGGGTAGCATCCATAAATGCCATCTGAAATTCTTACTATCCTTACCATTAGTAAGGTTATGTGCCAAATGAGACGGTAGATATATATCATTTTGAAAGAAGGGAATTAGCAATGTACTGTCAAAATGATGGAGTAGGAAGAAATTTACTCAGATTTTTGTCCACTTTTGTCAGGAGGAGCTGTCCTTTTTATCAGGTGTAAATGGAAGGAATATGGAAGGTCTGAGAGTGACACAAAGGCTACTCTTTTGTGTCTACTCCTGTTAGAAAGCTAATATGTTGGGCATGTGTTTTAGAAAACCTCTGAAGTTTGAATTCATAAAACCATAGAATTATACAATGATTTGGGGTGTGACCTTAAAAATCATCTAATTCCAACCCCTTGCCATGGGCAGGGACACCTCCCACCAGACCAGGTTGCCCAAAGCCCCTTCCAACCTGGCCTTTAACACCTCCAGGGATGGGGCATCCACAGCTTCTCTGGGCAACCTGTTTCAGTGCTTCATCACTCTCTGAGCAAAGTATTTCTTCCTTCATCCAAATCTACCCTCTTTTAGTTAAAAGCCACTTGCCCTTGTCATATCACTCCAGTCCCTGACAAAGTGTCCCTCCCTGGCTTTCCTGTAGGCCCCCTTTTGGTACTGGAAGGCTGCTCCAAGGTAACCCCAGAGCCTTCTCCAGGTTGAACAACCTCAACTCTCTCAGCCTGTCTTCATAGGAGACGTGCTTCAGCCCTCTGATCATCCTCATGGCCCTCCTCTGGACTTGCTCCAACATGTTGATGTCCTTCTTGTTGGGTTCCCCTAGAGCAAAACAAAGTTCTCCAGGTGGGGTCTTACAAGAGCGGAGTATACAGGGAAAATCATCTCCCTTGAGCAGCTGTTTTATTTAATTCAGCCCCAGACACAGTAGGCACAGGAATACATTTTTCCTGATGTATATTTGGTCATCAGTTATATACATGCATACAAAGCTAACTACCCCTTTTCTCTGCAGGCAAGGCTGAGATCCCCTTGAAAGAATAACCCTTGAGATCCAGTATTTCAGTGGTGCACATGATTCATAGGCATTACCTGCATGTTTTTGTAAACATGTTTTGTGTATATGTCAATAGAAAACAAGAACACAACTACACAAGTAACCTTTTGTGAGTTCCTTCAACATTTTTTCCTTTAATGATTTTTTTTTTCCTTTTGCAAGCTTTAGGACACATCTTGATCTTTCGAACCAAAAGTTTATTCAAAAATTTTGGCCCATAACCATAGTATAAGTGATACTAGTAAATCTTTCATGGGATTGGCATTTTTCTTCCTTACAGTGATGGTTCATGTCTGATAGAGAGAATAATGGCTTGTGATGGGCAGAATATAATTTTTCTTTCACCATTTCATTTAAATACTCTGAAGCAGGTTGACAATAAAAAAATCAAAATTATGAAGTGTGGTAATTTTAATAATTTTATAACTTACCATGTATTACTGTGCATTGATTTATACAGAGTTTTTTTTTAAATAAAAATCCAATTTAAAAAAAAAATAGTAAATACAAAAATTAAAAATAAATTATTGTGATGTGAATGAACTAGATAAAGTTTTCTCCCTTAATATTTAATTTTAAAAACTTATTTATTTAGTAAGTTGCTTGGTAACTTGCCATGCTTTAGTAAGCATGGCATTTGTATTAGTTTCAATCAGAAAAGCAATAGATTTCTGTGCAAGTACAAGAAGAAAAGTAATACTTCAAGTTACATATTAAACACTTCATAATTAATATAAAACAATAGATTTTGTCTTTAATTCTGGACCTCAATTAATTTTTAGAAAATATGTTAGAAAATTTTCAGATAGTTAAAATGTGTATGACTTAGGCCATATCTGAACTTTGTCCTGCCCACATTAATAACACATCAGAGGTAAATCAGTACAGCTGTATTCAACCGGGACCACGTAAGAACAGGTAAGAAATTCCCAGTTCCTTGGTATCCACTGTTTCTTCTACTATCTAGCTTGAAAAGAATTTCACCAAATATGGCTAAAGAAACCTGTTTCCTTTCTTCTATAAAGCAAGTTAATGAGGATGACTAAACATGATACTTGAAGATTGGTCTCCCTGCAGCAGTTGGTTTCTTGCTGTATCTAGGATATGTTTCAAATGTCTTATTTTTCTGATAATTTACTATTTGTGATGCAACAGAAATGAAATAAAATAAAAAAAACACAACAAATAAAACTAGTAAATGACACAAAAATTGGTATCAAACGGAATTCGTCATTTATGTGGCGAACGATTTATAGATATGTTAGGGGGATACGCAGGATATAGTTCTCTGTGAAGACATAAAATGCAGTTTTATTTAGTACAGCACCTTTCAAACAAGCTGTATCCTAAAATGCTGCACAGACTTATATCCTAGTGTTACACTGATGTTGTAAATAACAGCAGCGGGAGAAATTAAGAGGTACAGGTATAAAGAATGTTTTCAGCTGAGACCTGAAAAGAAATAGAGACACCAACAAAGCATGGACTGTATTTAAGAGCACAAGGTAGAGAGCAAAAAGATCATGTATGAGCTATGACAAGAAACCTGTGTTGGGAGATACAGGAAGTTAGCTGCTGATGAGCTGATCCAGTATAGAATGGGCTAGGGTTACAATAGCCAAATTTTGCCACCACATGTAAAAATCTGCAGTCTCTACTGAATTAAACAAGAAAGATGTGTGAGTATCAAAAGACAGAGTTTGGCTTTCTCATTTGATTCATGTTAGTATAAATTGTGAACAATTCTATCATTTTCAAAGGAGTTCAAATAATATTTTTCGTGTGTAACTGCATATAAAATCTGACTTTCGTGAATCAAGCTACTTGAGCAAAAATATGTTATGTTTTGGTTTTGCTTTTTTTTCTTTTCTTTAATAATATTTAGGAAAAGCAATCTATTTAACCTGCATCATATTCTGACAGGAATGCTAATGAACCACAGAAGAAGGTTGGTTAATTTGGTCGTAGTTTTTCTATGCACACAAAATAATATGAAAGCAATGCTACTTGCTGAAACAGGTTGGGATAAAAATCATTTAATAAATCTGACTGAGAAGTTCCCTGCCCTTAAGAGCAAATACTGTAAAAGCTAATTTTTCAGGTCCAGACAGTGTGAGAAACACACTGCTTCACAAAACTGTCACAGATTCTCAAAAAAATTGCTAGAATCTGGCAACAGGTAGAATTTCAAGTCCCAAATTAAGTGGATGCTAACAGGGGCTTAATTAAGAAGATACTGAGAAGGCTTTCCTAGGTTTAGGGGTTTTATTATGATGTTTAAAACCACACCCTTCTTAGCTCATGGACAGCAATGCTTTTCAAAGAAATTTCAAGTTATTTCAAGGCTCACAATATGTTGCTATGGTGCATGCTGCTGAGGAGAATAAGCTAATGGGCTCTCTATTTAATGTGATTAGAGCTATTATTGACATAATGCCAGGAAGACGCAAAACCATTAGCATTATACTACAGCTCACTTCAGTCACTACTCAGATTTAGCATTTGATCCACAATTTTAATTTTGCTCTGCTCTATTCAGGGCTGCATTACACAAAATGCATAATTAAAAGCTGCTGTGATTCTCTCTACTTCTCAAATTAAAAACATAGCAAACATTTGTAGTTCTAATCCACTAGAAATTAATAAATCAAACATTGTCTTTTATCCTCATTCCTCAGTGCAATTCAGGATGCATGTTGGGAATATTTTACCATGCAACAGAGAAAGCTACTCTAAGAGCCACTGCTCGAAAGGAAAGAACAGTCTCTAAAGCCTGTACTGTATTTCAGCAAGAACCTGGAGGACAGCAGAATACTGATAGCCTTGTGATTCCTCAAGTTATACTGGGAGCTGCTTCTCAATGCCATTATTCTGTAAATACTTTAAACTCATTTTCATTTATTAGCTTTTTTGGTCAACAGAGAAAAGTAGAGCTATGGGTGGTTTTTATTTTGCAAAATCATGACCCTTTTGGGTTTAGATTTTGCAAACAAAACACAGGAGTAGTGGTGATTCTAAACAAACATAATAATTGGCTCACACTGCAGATCAGCCCAGTGATCATAGTTCGTCATTTTCCCTTTTCATACAGATGGGCCTCCTAACTAGACATAAGGCACACTGTACCTGCTCTCTGAAGTCTACCAATGCTTCCCAGACTTGTAGTCAATTCATTTCACTATGTGCAGGCATAACTAACCAGTTAGGAAGTTAGAACCATTCATCTCAGCTTGCTAGAACTGCATTCACATTTTCTCTGTTCTTATTCCTTTCCCAGACCTTTCAACGAATAGTAGACATAGGTGAAGTTTTTGTTAAGATGCCTTTCATTTTTACTGTGAAGTTAAATGTTGACAGCGCACATGGCATCAGAAAAAGATCTAAAACTTTCATTCATCCAGTGAACAAATATGTAACACAGACAGTGCAAATTACATTTATGCATCTTTTTGTCAAAAAAAAAAAAAAAAAAAAGTGTAAGTAGAAATAGGATTCAGGCATACCATCATATTTTACAAGTCCTGATAATAATTTTTAGCAGTGGCTCAAAAGTTCTTGCATCATACAGTAGAACAGTGTTGAATCCTAAAGTTTTGGATTAAAATTACAGATTGCAAATGTGCACATGTATAAAGACAAGTACAAAAAGTATAAGAATATACTAGCATCTGGATTTTTGTGTAAACAGAAGAAAGCTAATTCAACGGCAACTAAATAAGAATTTAAGAGTATGCTTAAAACTACATTTTTAAGTGCTCTTCAGTGCTAAGAATTGTATTAATGTTTATCACTGCTTGATTACTCAAGCTACCCAACTGCTGCTGCTACAACTTTCATTCTAGACACCTTAAAACTTGTATACTAGATGACTGCACTACTTTGTTACAAACCAACATCTAAAGACTGAAGCAGGTCTTCAAATCTGAGATATCTTAAGCAACCATATGATTTAAGTTACAGATTATCCGTCATTTTTCAGCAATGGAAGCTTAGATTGACACTGACCTAATGCTACTAAACATACGCAGTGTGTTGATTGCCTTGCTATCTGGTAGAGCAGAAATATAGATCTTTCCACCTCACCCCTCAAAATCGTCACAGTTGTAGAGTATGTTATTTTTCTAAAATATTTTGTTTCTAAAATATTTTCTCAAATAAAAGCTTGGTTTAAACTTTGTTGCTGTTTTTCCCCGCAGTCTAATTGAACATTCTCATGAACTGAAAACTGCTTTACTGAAATATTTTTCCCTAGCACATGAATATATTTCATGCTCAGTGCTGATAGGATCCAAGCTGTCTTAGTGTTATTTCCCAGCATATTTTTAAAGATAGTTAGATCTCAGATTTTGCAGGTCTTCAGTAATCCTTCTGAAGCTCCACTGTACCAAATCACAATCACAAACAATTTTGTATTGTGAAGAAGTGATAATAAATAAAAAAAAATATAAACCTAAATACGTATACAGAGTTAATATTATGACAG
Source organism: Stictonetta naevosa (assembly GCA_011074415.1). Lineage (NCBI taxonomy): Eukaryota > Metazoa > Chordata > Aves > Anseriformes > Anatidae > Stictonetta > Stictonetta naevosa. The sequence continues at coordinate 29,595,931 of CM021729.1, forward strand.
GAAGAATTTTGTTCATGAAAAATACCTAACAGGATGTGCATAATTAATTCAAATATGTATTAGAAACCTAAGAGAAGCAATAATTTAAGACACACCTTATCAATATTTACATATTAAGCTATTAAGTTTACAGGAAGAGTTCTTAAGACATGGTCATGTGTTTTGCTAAAGATCTTAATGAGTAACGATGTGCTAAAAACACTAGGGTTCAAATCTGGCCTTAGTGAAGCCAATAAAAGCAAGGGAAAACCATTGGACCAGCCTTGGTTTAGCACTGAAGAGCGAGTTTGAACATCAGCCATTCCTGAGTCCAGGCCTAAACACATGCTTTTCTACTGTGTGCATGAACCATGCACACTCTTTTCTTCTGGGTGATAGGGATGGTGTTTGTTTGGCCTCAGCCAAATACTAGAGAACATATGTGGCAATGAACATATGTGGCAATTTTGCGTGGGCCAAAGTAGGGAGAAAAAGCCTGTCTGGGCCCCTGCCTAAAAGGGTTCAAATGAAATGTACTCATGCCTGAGCAAAGTCACCGTGCTTTCACCTGCTGTTGTGTGTCCAATTGAAAGAGACAATGCTTCAAAGCTTTTATTTTCATAATGTCAAGTACAAGCACAATCTATTAACACACGTTTTATAGAAATGTTTCCACATCAAAGGTGGAAACATACACTACTTTATTTTCACTGGATTTAAACACCACAACTTTCTGTACTTTAATCAATGAAAACCTAATCTGATTTAGTTTTCTGTCTTCCGTTATTCAAAAGTACTCAAATTGCTTTCAATTTTCAGTTCATATCCTGGAAAAATATTAGTATTTTCAAACTATCATGATTTATTTTTTCCAGACTTAAAAGGGACTGACATAGGTTTCATACTGCAATTTTGATTGCAATATTCCCTATGAAGAGACCGCTGGGCTTCATAAATATAAAAATCTTCTGATGTTTGAAGTCCCTATTGAAAATTCAAAAGGAAGTAATTTTCTCTATGAGGACACATGGTGACGTTTCCTTCAGTGCTCCTTGTCCAAGTCAAACCAATATTTGTTTGCAAATAATGAAGTACAAGGATGCATGCCAAATGTATTTACCCTTTCTCTGATAACAACCTTTACCATCATTACAGTCCATTTCCTTACCAGTATTGAATTAATGGGTTTGGATAACTGTTCTGCCAAATGTATCATACAAAACCAATTAGGAATTCTTAAAGGATCAAAAGCATCTTCTGGTCCCACTGAGTCTGTACCCACTGGCTGACAATATGGCTAATAAACATTTTAAAAGTAAAGCAATGAAAGCAAAAATGAGTGCGATCTCTGGAATGGAATACCACTGTCAGTGTGTCAGAAAAGAGAGATTAATTTCAAAATCATTTCATAAATCTCATATCCACAAAACACCTAATCTTCTTGTGCTCTCCCTCTTAGTGAACCAGATTAATTTAACCAAGGCCCAATCCAGAACACCCTTTGACAACAATAATTGTACAAGTAGTAGAGGTCTGTCTGGGGAAAGCTTCAGAACCTGAACTGTGGGCACAGCTGAGGCTCCTGCTATAGGAAAGGCAAAGACAAAATCAGTCAGCCTGCCCCTGACTGAGAAAAAAATAATGTCCAAATACCCTGAGTTTTCACACTAGCAAAAAAGAAAAGAAAAAAAAAAAAAAAAAAAAAAAAAAACACACACTAAAACCAAACCAAAACAACCAAAACAACACCTTTGTGCCTATCATATTGGCACAAAGTGAGTAGCAATGCAGCTCAATAATAGACTAATTAACAAAAAATAAGCACAATTCAATTGAGTAATAACCTAATAACCTTCCTTGGCTGCACCACAGCATCTTTCTCTGTCCTGCAGTAGACTAATTAATAGCACTACTACAATTTATAAACTCCTCATTTCTCTCTTTATTTTTGCTCCTGCCATTGTATTTTTGTTTCTTCACACTCCTCAGGTTGCATTCTGGCCACCTACTTTCTTCCACTAAGCAGGATTACTGATCACAATTTTCCACACAAAATGTTCTAGGCCTGAGAAACTCTTCCCAAAGCGGCTAGGACAACAACAGAAATGTGGCAAAACCAATAAAAATCATATCTTTATTGCTAAAAATGAGGTTAGTACAGCATCTGACTGCATTATGTGGGTGCTCTGTTAACACTGATTTCTTTAGAGAAATGTGTTTCATTAAAACACTGAAATTCTGCAAAATACAAGATCTATTGAGTCTGATATGCATCTCACTTGCAGACATGTAAATATGAATCTTTACAGATTTATATCAACACAAAGAAAAGGAGTCAAAATGAAAATATGTGGAAGATGAAAATACCAAAACTTAGAACACTCAAGCAGAAAGATTCTAAATTGCTGTCTTTTTCCTGAATAGTGTATTACTTAATCTCTGATTTTATCCTTCAGTGAACACAGAATGTTCTGCCTAAAAACATCTTTTAATGCAAATTATAAGATGAAAGGATGGTTAGATGTAATAAGTGTAGATCATCTCCAGTACAGGTGTTTTTTAGCTGAGGAAGCACAAGACCTAAATTAGCCACTTGGATGTTGGTGGACTGTACCAGAGCAAATCGTAAGGATTCAAGTGTGGTTTTGTACCATGAAAAGGATCATATTAAGTATTACAATAAATCTAATTTTGCAATAAGAAAAAAGAACTTGTCACTTAGTGTAAAGAAGAAGAAACACCAGTCCTGGAGTATCGACAGTTAAATGGCTGAGCTGAGCAGGACAAAACTGAGGGCACGGATGAAGGCAAAGAAGGTTAGCTTCATTCCATTATAAAAAAAAAATAAAAGCATGATACTAGTAATATTTATACATTTGTGCATGCCTGTGTGCGTGTTTGTATGTATGTCCTCATATACTAAAAGAAGAACTTGTTTTACTATAATGAATGAGGTGGTGACAGATTTTCAACGCTCCTTCAATGCTGTAATGGTACAACTATACAATGCTTTATTTTTGTTTGGAAAAAAATTAAAGGTGAAATTACTCATGGTGTTCAAAGATGACAAAAGGAAATAAGAATATAAAAAATAATAAGAATAACAACAACAAAACAACAACAACAACAACAATAATAATAATAAACACAACTTTCTCACATGGGCTAAGAACATTTTTTCATGTTTAAATTCAAGGTCTCCAGTCACAATAAGTAAGTGAATGTTTGGTACCTGTGCAAGTTAGCATTGAGGAAAAGATTTAACTAGAGGTAAAACTGGGTAAGATTCTGATATCATTTATACTCAGCAGTAACCAATGAAACTGCAAAAAACCTTTCTACCTTGTGTTGACACAAATCTGTAAAAAATCATATTTACTTGTCAGCAAGTGAGATGAATCTCAGACTTGATAGGTCTTGTGGCTTGCAGAATTTCAATGTTCTAAGGACAATGAAGAACACACATCTCTGTAAGGAAATCTGTGTTAACAGAAACTGTCTCCAACTGCATAAAGCAGTAACCTGATGAGAAGGAGACCCAAAGTGTGGACTGGTATCAAGCATAGCATACACAGCCTTTCTGAAAAAAAAATCTATAATGACCTGCAGTATCTGCTGCTGCAGCTGTGCCTCAGCTCTGAGGTTCTCCTTAAAAGATGTTGTCAGTCATATTATGTCAGAATTATGCGAGATTGCTGGATTATACTTGTGATGAGCACAAAATAAGGACCCGTCAGCTTTAAAAATCATCTCAGTAGGTTTACCACAAGGTCTTTAGAACAGAAACACAAACCAAGAGATTTCTTGTAAGGTGATCAAAAACCACAGTCAACATGCAAAGATTAGAAAGTCCAGTACTGAACTGTTATTAGCATATGCTTTTTACTTGCTACATTAATTTAAGCTCATAGCACACTGTCAGTGCTACACAAAATAGCAAGTCTGGATTCATCTTCACTTCTCTGGACAAAGCTGTCCTTCTTAGATAGTCCCCAAAAAGTTGGATAAAATTTTATATGAATTAAAAACCTATACAACGTGAAAAAAATAGGCAAAATCAAATCCATAAAAATAAATGAAGATGCCAACAGCCGTTTATTCTCTGAATTAATTTCTTGTACTTCCGTAAACATATTTGCAAAAGCATATGCGAATACAAACATCAAAGTACTTATTTTTGATATATGTTGCTAGCCCTGCACTGATCGTGTATTTTCATATTGGTGCAAAAGCACACCCAAATTCTCAGCTTGGGTCTCTGAATGTTACCAGAATTTAAACAATAAATAGTAAAACCACATATAGATATGGAAAAAAAAAAAAAAAAAAAAAAAGGAACTGCTAGTTTTACAATTAAAATCAGTTACCAATAGCTGTGTGATACACAAACAACAAAAAAAGCTACAGAAAAGGGACTTCAAAAATGTTTTATAAACCACACACACAGAAAAAGTTAATGCAATAATCAGGAAAAGGTAGATTTATTGCATTGGAATCAAAAGATCAGTCAATTGTAAGCTATTTATGGTAGTTCTGACATAGTATGAGTTTGCAGTGGGTTCTCAGTGCATCATATGCGGATCAAAGCAACATGCTCATCTATTTGCTCTTACCCTAGACATACTGTAAAGGTCAGAAATACTAACCTGAAAAAGTGAAAGTTTTGCACTGCTATCACAATGCAACAAAATTACTGCAGTAAAGGAAAAGCAAAACAAAACAACCCAGAAAATCAGTTATAGTTCTTCACTTTTGTACAGGTGACTGATGATGTGTCAGTGTACGTGTGTATCTACAGCTTTTGCAGTCTCTCCATCTTCATTCCTTCACTCAAACAACTAGGTGATGAAACATGAAATGTTAGTGGCTGTGAAACTATGTTCTGTGGTCAGACTATAGGATTTGCTACTTCTATTACAGTTTGGACATTAAAAAAAAAAAAAAAAAAAAAAACAACTAAAAAAACAGACAAAAACATGCTCAGAAGAACAAAGTAAAATATTTACTGCTGGCTGTTAAACTACATCCTTCAAGTTAAGGCTAATGTGCTTTCCAATATGGGAACATTACCAAGGGGTCAACATTACAGCATTAAAATTTTAGAAACCAGGACTCTCAGGAGCAGTACAAGCAAAGGAACACAAATAGAGTGATGGAGCCACTGAACCACAAACAGTAGTTTTTAAGTGAAAAGTCATGCAAAGGTACAAGGGCCTCAGCTCTCTGGTGTAACAGGTACATCTACATTTGCCTATCAGCTCACTCAAGTGCTATTAAAGGCCGACCAATCCATCTGAGAGGGACCATTTGCTCCTTGCAGGTACAAATGGCTATTTGCTGTACATATGCGATTACACACTCACTTCCTTTGCCCTATGCTAACAGCATGTAAAACAAAAAAGTGCCATTTTATGTACACAAAGGCACTTATCTGGGGCCCTTGGGCTCTGAATACAAAGCACTCTGAATAGATTGATGGTACTGCGGTGGGGACAAACAGGAAATGGCCAAATGTGTATTTCCCAGGTTAATAGCATAATGATTCTTTATTACTAAAAAACTTGTGCTCTTCACCACCTTTTGCTACTGATGCTTCCACAGTAGAAAAATATGCTGGCAGCTTTCCATTACAGCTTCTATTTAGGCAAAGAATACTGAGAAAAAAGTCAAAAGTGGCAGGGAGGGATTCTGGACTTTTTTCCTGATTGTTATCATCTTATTTCTTTGCAGTTTCTGTTGTTGATTTAAATCTATGAACGATCAACACATTACTTTGCTTAGCTTAGGATGCAATACATAAAAACGTTTCTAGCATAGCCTAGATTCTATCCATAGTTTCCAATTCTTTTAAAAATATGCTTAAATGTAATTAGCAAAAGCTTAGGTGACACATAGCCTGGACAGAGTATTTCATTCATGAACCTCCAGAGACTTGTGCCTGAATTGCATGCGCCATGCAAGGTGCAGCGAGTTTTACTGCTTGTATCAGCTAAGATCCCTGGTGAAAACTACAGCAAAACAATTCATTCATTCATTCAAAAATAAATAAATAAATAAAGCCACCAAAAAACTCTCAAGCAATAATCCCTACACTTTCTTCCCCACTTATTTCCTGCAAACAAACAGTATTCTTCTCTTCAGAAAATTAATCTGCACAGAAAAGCATCAGGCCTGTTAAGAGTGTCACTTCACATAAAGAGTATGATTTGTGCTAAGATTTGGGCTACATTTTTTAAAGAATGAGGCATTCATGGACCTTGCTGTATGGAGAGATTTTTTTTCTCATCCTCCCTCAAACACATTTGTTACTTAAATGAAATATCAGTGTGAAAGGTACTCTTAGAAATATTTGCGTATCCTTGCCATAAACACCAACACTGCCAGGCAGTACTAATAAGGCTAGCAATGTAATCTCATGATTTGTACTTTTTATTGCCCCTTGGTGACTCACACTCCAAACATTCAGGTAGTTCTCAGCATTTTGAAATTTGGCTTTGTGTTAAATTTTGAACAATATCTGCCATTTTACACCTCAGAGCTCAGAGAAGGCAGCACAGTAGTTGGTGTACAGATGTGACAGAATGTTTTTATTCCAGAAAAAAGCTCCCTGTTTTTGACACACTGGAAAATGTACAGCCAGAGAATGCTTGAGGCGAAGATGCCACACCAGCCTTACATCTGTCTGCTTTCATTTGTCTACAACTGTGCTTATAGATAAAACAAGCCTTCCAGATGTCATCACAAGCAGCGTTCATATGCTGACTTCACTGAGATGCTATTGTTTGCTGCCAGCATAACAGAGTTGTAAAACTAAAATATTTAAACTCTGTGCTACTCAACACAACTTTGAATGTCACACAGGATCTTATTTCAGGATTAATTAATGTATACCCCAATAAAATAATCATGTGTTAAAAAACAAAGCTAGCTGGCATATATAGTATGCTGCCCTTTTTCTTTTTTTTTTCCTTTCTTTTTATTTTTATTTTATTTTTTTTTTAAAGACACCACTCCAGTTCCAGAAAATACAGTGGAGCTGAAGCACTTGCTGGTAAGGGAACAAAACATATACCCCCGTGTGTTTGAGGAGAAGGGGTGAACATTTCTATCCAGCATGTGGTAACATTTTGCATATTCTACACATTGTAAAATGTCCCGACTTTGTGGAAGGAAAATTGTTGCTGAAAACTAGCAGATATATTTTAGAAGCATATCTTGGTCTACAGTGTTTTTCATTAAATCTTTATTATAGCTGGTGGCAAATAATTAACATTATTGCAAAATTTGTGAGTTTTCCTATACCATGTCTTCTGGACATTGCAGTATCATTAATTGCTTACAATCTCAAAACTGCAGAATATTTCTCCAAGTGACCATTCTGCTTTGGAACTTCTGGTCATCTGTGCTTAGTTAAGATAGGACAGCTTTGGTTTAAAAAATGGGTATTTATATTCCTCTAACTGTTTGTGTAGAAAACAAACAGACATTTTCCTCTCCAGGTATTTATGTCTGAACCTGAGTCTTCAAATTACTCATTTTAGTTCAGTGGTTGGAAGATAACCAGAGGAAGCAAACTTTTACCATGGAAAGTATCTTAGTTTGGACATTTCTTGCTGTGAATGTAATTATAATCTGGAGTTTTAAAACTTTTTATTGCAAGTCCTTTTGTGAAAATTATCCTACCGGACCATTGCATACAGTATTCCTATCATGCCATACGGAAAATGTTCAGTTATTTCTATGTAGATAGTTTTAATTTCTGAAAGTTCTGAGTTACTAACTCGTAGAGAAGCAGGGTAGGTTGTAGACAATCACAGGAGTTTGTAAACTCTCCAGAACAAATTGCATTGGAAGACGTCTAATTTCCAAAGAGTGACAAAGTGCTGACTATGCAAACTTTAAGACACAACTAACTGATGGTAAAGAAAATTCTAAATGTCTGATAAAGTCAGACGTTATATAGGCCTACCCTTACTTTTACCAGGTTTGTGGTACAACATATAAGGAGATCACAGTGGCAAATACATAAATTGCAGCAGAAAGAGGACTTTAAAGTTTGACTGAAGAAAAATTCTTATGATTTCTGTCAGCCTTTGCTCATATTGGGAGAGGCTGCATCTGCAACTTCGTAAAGTCCACAGAGAATATTTTCAGCTACTATATCATTTATCAGGCAAATAATTGGCATTCTAGGAATTTGTGTACTCTTCCAACACATGTTAAGAAACCTGTATGCACCAGGAGTCACATACATACCATAATCTGAAGTCGAGGAATACACATGTTCATTTGATAAAGCTATAGGGGTTTTAAATACTAAGGGAAACAACAGGGCATTACTTACCTGGTAAAGCTGTTTTGTATGACACCTGATCTGCTGAAGGGTGAACACAGCTACATGTCTCATGACTCATTGCAATTAGCATATTTCCTTCTCTAATTTTTTTTTTTTTAATGTTCCTTTCAAGAAAACCAAGTACTAGAACAGTAATTTGGTCAAACAATAGAAAGCAATTGAGAACTCACTTGTTTTATTAACAACAACAGCAAATTAAGAAATATATAGTTAAAATCCAATTTGTTATGACAAAATTAAGGGATGAAAAGTCTCTTATTTACACTAGAACTGTTAAAAGATTGTGGTCATAACACTGAAAATGTACACAAGTCAAAACTTCTAAATGGATCTAAATACAAATATTTGAGGGTGAAGACACTATGACTCATTGCTGGAAAACAGAACTCCATATGTATTGCAGAGCTTTGCACTCCAGTTCACTCATCCACTAACAGTGAGACACATGTTGAGACACTACTTGAGACACTACTTGTCATCCATGTGTACTTCAAAAGAACCTAGAGCATGCGGCCTTCATTCTTTCATGAACCCTAGAGCTGATTCAGTTTACTGTCTGGAATATCTTATGACTATTTTATTTAACTGCTGAAGAAAATGCATATTATGGGTTATACAGCAAGCCATCCAATTTCAATTATTTCAAACGCTAAAGTTTTCTGGATTGGTAATTGAAATTTTACACACAGACACACACACACACAAGAATTATATATAATTGTATATTTTATATATATATATTTATATTATACATATATACATTCACATACAAATATTTACATATAGGACTTGGAGGAAAGCTAATTGTAAACAAATTGTGAATGTCTTCACCTTTTAATTTAATAAGTAGGTCTTATCTGAAGACATTGTACATCACTTCCTTTACACTTCAGAATAAAATCTTATCAAGTCATGTATCCTGCTCATTCATGAACTACATGTTCTGTTTTTTCACCATTTGATCCAATGGACCAGAACCAGAACCACTGATCTCAGGTCATGTATAATTTCAACATTAAGCTCCACATTGTAACCTTAAGCAGCAGTAAATACACATATTTGATTAGGGAGAGTAGTAACAGAAGGACTTAAGGAGCTTTCAGGGGGATATACTTACATTAAGGTTTGTAGCACTTGCTAGCTGTTCTTACCAGCTAACAATTTTCAAATTATACTTTCAGGGAACAACAGTGATCTCAGGAGCAACGTGAGTGTAAGTCAGGAGCTTAGTAACTGGTCCTCCTTAAAACTGAATTTCAATTTCGTCGTTGTTGTTGTTGTTGTTTGGTTGGTTTTGTTGTTGTTTTTGTTTGTGTTTAAGAAGATAGTGTCTTCTTTAACAGGACTTACTATAGAGGCAAACAGCACTTGGTCCAAAGAACATGTTCTTCTCCACTTCTAATGACAGAGCAAAAAAGCTGGTTGACTTGGGAATGATTACATGATGAAAAGGGTAAAAACCAGAGAGTTAAGTTGCCTCTGTCGTAAGCAGCTGCAACTGAATGCAGAAGGTAAAGAATTAAGGTATATGCCTGTCAAGAACCAAGATGTCTGTCTCAAGATTATTATTTCATGGGTAGTAAAAGGTATGCAAGGAAACTGTCAAAGACCTGCCTGGGCCTTAGTTTGGGGGCCTAAACCTCACTAATAATTAAAAAGATTTAAACTCTTAAACGTCTAAGTCACTTGGAAATGAAACTCAAGCTCCAACTTGAGATTTTTTGAAAATATTATTAAAGGACTCATTTCCATAACCATTCACAAATACTGTCATCTAGAGTTTGCAGACTATATCCGTGAACTAAAAGTTTAAGTGCAATATATATATACATACGTACACATATATGTACTTCTTAGGCATAATTGACCTCTTTCATAAGAAAGAAAGGAATAAAAGAGGAAGAGAGACAGAATCCACCCCCTCTGGAAAGACATTCATACTTTTCCTTGCACACACAGCACAAATACTTATGTTTGCACAGTATTGACTGTGACCTACACACGTGCATTTGTCATTTACTCATTATCTATGCAATACAGGTATCTTCAGGTATCAGTCCTATTTGCAAACAGAATCTATTCAATTTCCCCTACTATTTCATCAGGACCCGTTGAGCTGCTGAAACAAGCTTGCAGCTGGGAGCTCTGATGCAGTACCACTCCCATTCATGTTTATTAGTGCTCCCTCTGGTCTGTGAAACTGAATACATTGTTACTCTAAAATTTCTGACCTAAAAGTACAAGTATCCGCAGGGTTACGCTTCTTATACCTGGTTCATCTAGTCAGTGGCCTAACGTATTCACAGTCTGTCTTGACTTACGATTTTTAATGCTTTATCTTATGACTTCTAATAAAATCTGTCACACCTTTGATAACCTGTGTTCTTCTGTGAATGAAAGCCAGTAAAAATACAAAGGTGTGTTCTGTGGTTTTAGTGAAATAATTTGTAGAAGGCAAAGTCCATGCTGGAGCCACAATGTCTTTTCCCGCCACCATGCCTGAAACATTTGTATCTTTCCTGGAGCTGATTTTCCTGAAGTCCTTTGAAAATAAATAATTCCCCAAAGCACTCAAGATTTCCCTGAAGACTTTGTCAGGCTTCCTGCTTCATAGGTTTCCACTCCTTTGCTGTAAGGCTAATGCATTTTAGGGATGTTTGTTCTGATGCAAAGCTAACTTAGGAGTAAAAATAAACTAACAGCATTTACAATACTGTTGGAAGGGAAAGAATGCCAAGTGCTAAACTTAAATTGCCAGACTTAGTAGTAGATCCTTAATAACCTTCTCTTTAGAAAATTTATTTAGAAAATAAAAATAAAAAATTTAGTAAGAGCATAATGATTGTTTTAAACAAAAAAAGATTTTAAAAATAAAGTTAAAAAAGTCCCCCAAAAATAGCTTAACATGAAGAAAAAAATAATGATTTTGTGGGAGAAGATGATGGTACTCCACTTTCAGTTTGATGCATGAAACCAATCATTGCCATTACTACTGCATGTTTGTTATTCACTAGACATCCTGTTTGCCGTTCTGTGAATACTAGGAGCTACATTTAGTTTCAGATGTGTCTGTCTGTGAAAATTTTTATTACTGTTCGCATACATCAGTTTGTATTTTTTAAATCTTACTATTTAGAAACAAATATATTTTTGCATAGATTATTTAACCTGCAAGATCAGCAACTTGTTGATTAAAGAACACACTATTATCTTAACACATATTCCAGCATGTAAAATAATTATTTATTTTGAAATTCTGCTCAGCAGACAGGGTATTCATGTTATTGAAGTGTGAGTACTTCACAATGCAAATGGAACTGCATAACAGAATTTTACTTTAGATCTGTGTTGGAACACAATTCCATTTAAAAAAAAATAAATAACCCAATTTAACAATTCAGAAGTTCTCATGTATGTTTTATAAAAATGTATGAGAGACCTAAAAACCATGGAGAGCCATAACTTTGAGATGGCTCATTTATTTCCATTTTATTACAGTACTATGTGGTGGGTATCAGGCTCTTCATAGAAAGTAGCACATTAAATCTTTATTCTAATCTGTTTTAGCAGAACTATATTAATAGTTTAATGCTATTTTGTCTGACTGATAAAATGCCATTCAAATAAGACCAAAGAGAGCACTGAATCCCAGCAGTTTTGTTTCTTTTTCTGAAACAAACAAACAAACAAACAAACCAAAAGTATTACTTCAAGCTACCATCAAAAATAACACTTCCTCTTATATTCTATTTTTTTCTCATTCTCCCAATGAACTCCTATTTCTTGCATTGTCTGAAGGCCACCACACAGATACGAAATGTATTGCTTATATTGATATCCTGTATTTTTGGCAGACCAGGTTTATATTTGGGGCCCTGTAATGAGGATATTGGCAGTTTCACAAAAACAAGCTAACAAACAAAAAACTTCTGCAGCTTCTTGAGTATGTCACAGCAGTAAGTCAAAAGAAGGGAAATGATTTGAGTAGATTATAGCTATGTACTATAGCCTAGATGTAATTGAAATTAACTTCAGTTCTCTGTACACTCTGCTGCAACATTATCTAATCCTAGCTGTGGGAAGGTGAGGTGGATGAGCAGTGAAGATCCAAAACTGTTCAGGCCTTGTCTCCTTTTCATTCAGAACTGAGACTTACACACATCTGCTCCCTCACTAACTGGCTAAACATGAATTTTATGTATTGAGGAACATGTCTGTTTCAACTGACATACAGAAAAAGGGACCTATTAAACCATCTACACAGTTCTGTAAACCAAACTGATGAAACAAAGAACATACTAACGTGTGCTCTCTATTGCCAGTGTCTCATTAACAGACCTGGTCCTCCAGCTCCTTCCCCAAACAAACTTGATACCTCTTTTTAAACTCTTCTGGCAAATGTGGACACAGAAAGAGTATTAAAGGAGAGGGAAATAAGGGCTAAGGCTAAGTTAACTTCTGCAGAACCAGATCTCTTTCTAACCATATGAGAAAGCCACAGCATCTGTTGTGAATCAGTTTTCTGTTCTTACATGTTGAAATAAATGCCTGATTCTGTGTAAGACTGTTTTCTGCCATCTTTTTTCTGTTTATTCATTTATTGTTCTTATTTACTTACTGGCACACAAGGTCTTCTTAGCTGTTTAGGCTAACACTTTACAGGCTAAGTTTCATTCACAAATTCTACTTTTAAGACTCATTTGCTTTGTCTCTCAGTATTCTCAAGACAACTCAGCTACATTCTAATTCTTTTTGTGTAACTGTGTATTTTTGTCTTCAGAGCCACCTGCAGATCTACACCTTTTGTGTGTAATAAGAAATCAACCAGCAACTATCCTCTCATGTGCTGTAATCATGTTCTGCTAGCTCAAAGAGCTTTTCTCTGGCCTAGATTCCAAAAAGAAAAAAATATTTAGTATCCTCTCAAAAGTCACAATTGTTGATCAAAAGCACACACACAGAAGAAATTCCAGATTCCTATTTTCTTATTTGCTGAAATACAACAATTTTAAAAATCAATAGGGAAGGGCATGGGCCTAAAAGGCATTTCTGTTATCCCAGGTTTGAAATAACAACATTGCTGCGCAGCATTGTCTGAAAAGTTTATATCACCACATAGATTTACCTCACAATAGCTTCAGAATTTTCCAGAAGAAATACCTTCATTCAAGTTGACTTTCATGAAGATGAATTTGGACAGACACTAAGTAACAATTACTACCAACAAAGGTCTAAGAATATTGCAGAGTTATTCAAATAATCCAAGGTGATCCATTGTACCAGCGAGTATGATAACCTTCTTATATTGGATCATTGGATAGATCTTTGGCTGTTGTTTAAAACCTCTAAATTGGTTGCAAAATGATGAAATAAAGTTAATTAATTAAATCCTTTCCATCTGTATCTTTTTTTTTCTTTCTTTCTTTTTTTTTCTTTTTTTTTTCCAAAGAGAGAGAGACAATCAAACAAAAAAATCACCAAACATATGGCACCTTGTCTAACCAAAGGCTTGTGGGAGCACAAAATTAGGTGGCAGAAACTTGGACAGAGTTATGGGTTTCAATCTTCTCCCCATTTCTCAGGGAAAAAAAAAGAAAAAAGAAAACAGAAAAAAAAAAAAAAAAAAAAGGAGTTAGAAGTCCTCACGAGTCTCCAGTTACATAGCCTAGGGACATATGTGGCTCTGGAAGGAATTTATTAGGACTACAAAAGAATATTATTATCATATAAACCAAAAAAGAAATCAAGCATCCACATTACTTAATTGAAGACAACTAACTTAGGTGATCTCCTTGCCTTTACCCCGTTTAGGCAGTCAAAGCTCCAAATGTAGGAGTCTGTGTTAGATACCTAAAGTAAGCAATTTGAATACCCTGGGACTCTTCAACACTGTTACTGAAATTCAGTAGAATTTGGTTATTTAATTCCTTCAAAATCCTTCAAAGATCCAATTTTAAGTTCTCTAATGAGCAAGACACCCATGATAATTCCCTATGTTTTATTAGAAAGCTGTGAAGTACATTATGGTAGTCCCTTCAGAAGACAGACAATTCTTGATGTCTCTTTCTAGATAAAGCACAACTTGTAATTTGGGGAGCAGTAGGCCTGGCATATAAGAGGAGTTCACATTGCAGCTAACAAAGAAGGAAATTTCCATTCTGCAATGTTTTCAGAGGTAATATATTTGAAAATCTAAGTACAAAAAAAAAAATCTAAAAAACAAAACAAACAAACAAAAATGTAGGTTTGCTGCTGTTTATCAAGCAAGAAGATGGGATAATCATTGCAGCATCAGTGTGGAAGGGGCAATTGTCTAGGAAGAGGTGGCAGAAACATCTTCCTGAAAGCATGTGTCTACCTCATTTATTTTTTTCCATTTTTCCTTAGTTCCATACTTAATTTTCCTGAAAGAAGGCATTTGCAAATAGAAAAAGGCTTCTTCACCTGTAAAAACTATATTGTTTCTCAAGAGAAAAAATGTTTAGTGTGGAATTACCCAATTGCTTGTGTAACCACTTCCCTCTTGTGGGTTGAGTGTGGTAACCCAAAAACAATAGGTTGTTTACAGAAACTGTCCAAAGTAAAGAAAAATATGACATATTAACTTTTTTTTTTTTTTCCTAATGATCCATTTTTTTATACCACTCTATCTGTAACTTCTGCCAATTTTATCATTTTATTGTTTATTCACAGAAAACCACAGTATCTCCCTAACCATTTTGCAAGATGGTTACTCTTCTGTTATAACAATCACTGCACACTTGTAGGGAAAAGTACATGATGGCTAGAAGGCCTCTCCACAGATATGTAATGGAAATGTAAGTCCCGCATAATGTTGACAAGGCTGCTCTCGCTAATTTTAAGGACTATGATGGTGAAGCCGAGGCAGAGGCTCAAGGATTGAGACATTCTGAGACCAGAAGAACCCACTGCAGTTTCCTAATCCGTCATCATTTCCATAACACAACTCATTTCTCTTGTGGTTCACCAAAGGAAGGAAGTAGTCTTCTCCAATCTCAAAGCAAACTGCACAGATTATTGTAAAATGGCAGCAACAAAATAAGAAATTTAGTAGAAAATGGTTTTGTTTCAGACAGACGGCTATAGTATGTATTATTTAACTTCATCCTCCTGCAGATAAAAAAATAAAATAAAATAAATCTGGATAGTGGACTAGCTAATGAAATATATATTCATAGCAACACAACCTTTCCCAGACGATTTTCAAACCAGAGTACAACATGCTATTCCAATGACTAAAGTGTACTTTCCCTTTATTGATGTTTGAATGATCCTGAGTCATTTTGATTTGATAATATTTTCAAGACATAGCAGGATTCTTTTACTAGTCAATAAACTAAATATGCACAAGTTTATAATTTTTATATAGGTAATATACTATAGATAAATTGTATAGGATATAGCCATAAATATACTAATTATTAATCTTTTATATTTATATTAATTATTAATTTAATTTAATTTAATTTAATTTAATTTATATATATATAATTTATATTAACATTAAGGTTTGGGAATGGGTGATTTATTGATGCTTTTTGCCCTTGCTATGGTGTATCTCTACATATATCAACTCAGTATTACCTTTATAAGTATTTTAACTGCCATTATTAATCAATTAAACTAATCAATTAAATTAATCAATTAAACTGGCCAATCTATGTGCCACCTATATAGTATATATTTTTAATGTGTTAATTATCCCCCAAAATACATTTAGAGGGAAGATCATTAATTTCCCAGGATTTTATCCAGAAAGGGATTTCAACAGTTTCAAGTGGAGCTCTCTAGAAAGGGAGATTAAAGAAAGTTCAAAGCAAAAAGGGGCTTTTCCAACAGTCTGTGAATAGAAAGGCCCTTTTTGTTTTTCTGTATATGCCCCTCATTAAAGGCAAAGGTAGTATGCAAGCCCAACCACATTTCTGATTAAACTTTCCTGTGCCCAGGTATATGAGTTTAGAAGAGGTATCTCTGAAAAACTACTCCTCATAGTCTGACTTATCAAACCTCTAAAATAATATAATATGTATATATAATTATGTATATGTATATATAATTATCATCCTTCTTGGCAAAGCTAGTAAAAAACAAAGTGGAATTTATGCCCTCTTTTGGTACATATGTCACATTTCAGAGAAACTCACTATTGAGTATCCCGTGAAGAGAATTGCCAGAAATGAACAGACAAATAGAGATTCTCATGCCTTGATCTACATCTTGAGCAGACATCCCCAAATATAAAATGTTATGCCAGCTATAGTTATGAATGCAAAACCATAAATGGTTTGGTTAATCTGGGATGTATGAACTCAGTAAGTGGTACTGGAATTAATTGCTGTCGTAACACACATCCACTTACTTTCAAGGATCTGAATGCTTTGGCTCTCCGGCTACAGTTTTTCTGAACAATTATTGATTTCCAGCAGAAAAGGGGACTGAAACACCATAAAAGGAATGTTATCTGTAATCTGTTATCAATTAATCTAAAACCAAATTATCCTAGAAATCTCATATGATATTCAGTATAAAGAATATTGGTAGAGTCATGGCTAATTCATCAAATGAAAATTCCCAGTGTTTTGCAGTTCACTTTTTATATATAAAACATACACTGTGTTTCACATTTGGTAAGTGACTTCGCATTTTTTTTTTTTAAGGTCATTTACTCATCATTCTTACCATGTGTGAAATACTCTGGTACTAAAAAACTAATATCCTACTTCCATTTGTGTTTCTGAAAAGCAGGCAACTTTGTATAACACACGACAGTGATTTTCCAGCAACAGTTTGACAGTGCATGGGCCCCGTAGTTGAAATTTTTGCTCTAATCTTTGTTTATAGTAGAAGTAAATAATCCAAACAAAGAACATTCCACTATGCAGGGCTGATGGCTAAGTGATAAGGCAGAGCCTGGCACCAATGACAGAACCAGCAGTCTATTGAGGTGAAAAACAGCACTATGATAAGTAAAACTGTCTTCTGATTTATAGACCTTAAGTTGGCTTTTTAACCCTTCAATCATGAAAACCTGTACCATACAAAAGCCTGGGAAGAGAGGCATGTTAAAGAAAAAAAGAAAGCCTCAAAGGAATTTTTTAAAGAAAAAATGTAGAGGCTAAGATGTTACTTTTATCTCCAGCAAAGCATCATAAACCTGAATTTTAGATATACTACTTTTAAGGACTCATACCAGTAATGAACTTCTGTTACGCATAAAATTGTTCAAAAAGCACATTTTACAATAAAGCCTTCTAAGATCAATCCTTTTTTGTTTTTATAAAAAGAAATGAGCTTAAAAAATAATGAACATTCATCTTGCAAAGTTTAACAGAGATGTGAAACACAATATGATAGAACCTTTGGTGTCACTCATATCTCCAGTATATAAGTCCTGAAATCCTGTCCAAGACACTGGTCCCTAGGCAGACTGAAATATTTTCAGTTTCTCTATACATCACATTCAATAGTTAATTCAATAGTTAATATTTAATAGCAAACTGCCCTGAGAACTGCTCCAACATTTTTCCAAAGAGTTCCTAAATGCAGAAGGTAATTATAAATTTGCATATATGAATAATTGCTTAATAAACAATGTTACTGGATTTTCAGTTCTTCCCCCAGCATTCCATATATGGATAACTAGGCTCTGGCTCACAGAATTGAGGTGACTTTTTGACCAATGTACCTTTACAGTTAAATCTGCTTTTTACAGTCCTGTTACAGCCACAGTCCCTGAAACCTCTTTTTGCTAATTCTCATGCCAGTCCATCTAACTGTCTCATTAGGTGATAGAGAGGAACCTGTACTTTGTAACAAGTGAAAGATAGCTAATACATTTGCTAACCAGGATTTATAGATGGTATTTGAAAGGAAAAAAGTCATGCAGAATTATGGTAAATAAACAGTGCTATAGCATCAGAGCTGTGGTCCAGAAATGTAGCTGCAAATTTTCAGACACGTAAAACATGCCCAATACAAAAATAATTGAGAATTTCTGTAGTTGATTTACAGCTTCTTAGATTCCAAACACAAGTATATACAGACTAAGTGTAATCTCAGTTTAAGTCCACCTTTATGTGTGTGAAAATTTCAAGGCATCTCCGAACACTTCCCATGCTATTCAATCCATGCACATTAACCATCTTTCCAGTGAGATAAGACAGTAAGACCAGAAATGGCTCCAGAAAATTATAGTTCCCACAGGAGCTATTGCACAGCTCACCTTCATGCTACACACCCACCTAACAGCTGCTTCTGTAACTTCTGTGCAAACTAGAGGTTTCTCAGGGCCTAAAAGAGGTTTGGCACCCCTTTCTGCAGACTGCACAGGATAGTCAAGAGTGTAACAGACTCCACTCTAGTCATCTTTGCTTCACAAATACAATTTTGCAGGAGGGGTGGTGAAAAGAAATCCTGAGACACACTTCCTTCTCATTTCCTACAAGCCTATGGTAGGCTGTCAAGTCTTTTCAACATTAAGCCACACCAGGCCAGGAATGGGAAGCTAGTGCACTGGCATCAGAGACAGTATAATTTTCAGTGATTTCTATAGTTCATTAATCATTTCTAAAGATTTTTATTCATAGAATTTTAAATACAAATCTTTCATATTTTATAATATTATTTTAATGACCATTGATATTTAAATTACTGAAATCTCCTTACCAATATGTTCGATCTGGAGAATATCCAAATTTTCCATTATAATACTTAACCACCTGAAAACACTACCTCCCTTTTAAAGGCAATTTTTGTCAGTGTTCTGAGTATCTGCATACAAAAGTTCTTCCTTGAAATTAAAAAAGCTATTCTTACCTATAAAACTCCTTTCTTTCATGTGAGTGGGGGAATTTTGATTACATTTTTTTTTTTTTATTTTTTTGGAAGAATAAGAAATTAATTAATTTTTTGTAAAATTATTTGACATCTTCAACATATGTAATTTTGATTATGTACTGCACATACAATGTATTTTTATTGTCTCCCATCAGTCAGAAAGACACAGTTAGGTATGATGACTTCTCAGTTTTTCATACAATCCGATTAAAAATACTGTCTTTAGTAAGGCAGTGTAGGCAAAGCCTGTGATTTCCTTTAAATCAACGAACCTAGCTGTTACAGTAAGATTTTACTAAGTAATTTAATTTTACATCACAATAAGAAAGTTATTCCACTAGAGTAGAATGATTAGGATGTATGACCGCACACTTAAAACACTGCAAGACAAGCTAATGTATCACTGAAAAGTTACATTCTCTGGACTTAAAATTCCATCTATTAAGTACAGAACCTCTAGATCCAAAGCCTCTAGGACAATAGTCTCTGATTTCTAACCTAGGGGAAAAACAAACAAACAAAACAAACAAATAAACAACAACAAAACAGAATTTCTTCACCACGCTGATATGCTGCTTCAAAAAAGTGCAAACATTTCATTTCTAATAATGAAAATTTGAAAAATTTCTTGTTTTCAAGCTCTGGTATCTCAGAAGTTCCACGTTCAAGTAGTACTAAACCCTACCAAAAATGCTGTTAGACAGCCCAGAACTCCATACAGTTTTTCTGACCCCTTCTAATTTTACTGACAGCATGAGTGAACAAAATATTTTAGTATCTAAAAAAATTGCTGCTATTTTAAGTAATGATTTTAATAACGTCTCATTTTTCTCTCAGATAACATAATTAAGGCATCATAGTACTTTTTAATAGCTCATACTTCCACTTGAACAGAAATATTGCTCTTCTATGCTTAAAATTGAAAGTCCTTCTGCCTTTCTTTAAGTGAAAAAATAATGGAAACCTGAAAGGAACCTCAATCTGTCAATTTTTGTAGTGTTTGTAATAAAATAGTCCAGCACCAATGACAACAAAAAGTAAAAGGGAGAAAAGGGAGGAAATGGAGGAAAGGGAGAAAGAGGGGCAAAGGGAAGGGAAGGGAAGATAATATAAAGAGAGAACATTGAAAAACAGTAGCCACCTGACATAAAGTAAGTGAAAGAACTGTTTGTGCCCAGTACTTTGGAAGAAATTGTTCAGGAACAGTTCATCCATGTGAAAGTCTGAATCATATAATGCTGTCAAGGTCAGTGAGACCTCTGGTGATCAAGTCAGCAAGTATCAGCCATCATGCAAGCTGTCTTGGTGCAAAACTAAGATCCTCCAAATCCTATTTATACATTACAAGCAACACCAAACTTTTTTAAAATTTATTTCTATTTTTATTTTTTTTAAAATACTACATCTACCACACTGCTTCTGTATTACTCTCCTAAACTCTCTAACAGCTCCCATGTCAATTTTTTCTCAAAGACTTATCATGACATTGTGAAATAAAGCATATCAGCTCTGACCCTCAGTTGATATAAACAGCAATAGCTATGACTTTGGAAGTGATCACAACATAAAGATCTTGAAATCTACCTGTCACAAACACCTGTTTCATTCTCTTGACTCGAATCTGCTGTGCTGAGCTTCTTGCCCATGCTGTTCCATGTGCCACCATAGAAGCCAGATCAAATATTATCAAGTCAGAATGTAAGCATGTTCACAGATGCTTTGCAAAGCACTCTAGAGTTCCAGAGATAAATTCCCCAAAGCTTCAATCTGAATTGAAGGTGCACCAGCTTAATGTGGCTGGGATTGAACAGGCAGTTCCTTGCAATTGCTCAATCTAATAGCCACAAAGAGGAACTCATGGACTTGCAAGAAAAAAGTGATTTTTTTCCTGGCAAATAAAGAGACCAACAGTCAGACTGACATCTTTGGCAGAGAGATAATGACTGGAAAAGGGAACTAGTGAAGGGCATGGTGAATTCGGTTGAAGATTTAGTGTGTTGTTTCCAAAATGAACAAGCTAGAGGTGAAGATGACAGAGAAAGGACAAGGCCAAGCTCTAATGGAAAAATAAAATCTGCATTGTGGCTCTGCAGATTCCTACTTTACAAATAAATTGTAAGCATAAGAATTCCCTGTGCCTCTTCCTTTAAAAAACGTAGTATCTCTCTTAAGGGGGTGTTAATCTTGCATAGTCAAGTACTCACGCCTGGCATTTTACCCCTTCTAAGGCTCTTAATGAACTTCAAGTTGTTCCTGCTGTGTCTGCTCCTTTCTGTGTCATTGAGGTAAATATTTCCATGTAACTGAGCACTTCCCAGGATCAAGGTAAGATATTTTACGTGGAATTCCTCTCTACTAATGTGTCCAACATAAATAACCTGGTGGGTTAGAGTCCTGCTAAAGTCAGTAGAGAGAATGTGGCATTTCCAGATCATGACTCTGACGCACCCTATATAATGGGATGGGAAGGAATATTAAATGTTCACTGACATCAAACAAACTTGGAACAGACCAAATCTTACACAGTTCCACAGAATGGCTGAAGCTGGAAGGGACCCCTGAAGATTATCTAGTCCAACCCCCCCCCTCTGCCAAGCAGGATCACCTAAATCACGTTGCACAGGATGGCATCCAGATAGGTTTTGAATATCTCCAGAGAAGGAGACTCCACAACCTCTCTGAGCAACCCATTCCAGTGCTCTGTCACCCTCACAGGAAAAAGTGCCCTCTCATATTCAGCTGGAACTTCCTGTACTTCAGTTTGTGTTTGTTGCCTCTCATCCTGTTTACTGAAAATCTGGCAAAAGGAATGCCAAAAGAAGTGGCAAAAAAAAATAATTATCTTTTATAAGATGTTTTGTAAGATTCTTTTCTTACAAACTAGAAATACAAATAGCTATTTTGTGAGGAGGTAGGGGAAAAAAATTCTTTGGTGTGTTGCAAAACTACTTCTACCTATTTCAGCAAGTGTCACAGAAAAGTACAAAAGTAAACCAGTATTTCTATTGCCAGAGTAGGGTTTATATTATGAACCAGAAGAATCCCTGGGATCATCCAGTAGACTGTAAGGACAAAATAAAATACGGAGTATCCCCTGCTGGGAAAAAGCAAACAAATAAACAAAAAACACCCCCTCATCACTTGCTCATGGAATCAAGAAATGTATAATGTATGTACATACCCAAGGTCAGTAAATTAAAGTCAACATGTGATCTCAGCTATGGCATCACCTGGCTATTGGGTGTTTTACCTTGCAAATTGAATATCTTTTAATTGTGTGTTGCACAATACTTACATGCTACACAAGTTGTATGCGTATATGGTTTATATAATATTCAAGGATAGGTTGGAGGTTTTATCTGAGATACGGAGATGAACAAAAAAATTCAAGAAATTGCCATTAGCAGCCCAAACAAATTTTGTTTCCAAGAAACTTCAAAGTATTGCCTGTGGTTCCTTCTCTGGTGTTATTTATGGCACCTCCAATCCTGTATACTATTGAATCAAAAGAACTGATAAGAACTGTAAGAAATGTTAACACAAGGGGATATTTGTATGGCATGTTTGTGATATTTAGGCCAGTGTTAAACATGCCCTTTTTCAGGAATCAACATCAGTAGCTTTCCAACTTCTTTGCCTATTCCTTTGACTTCTTGCACATTCAATTATTTCTGAAAATAATATAATGCAGACAAAAATCCTTTATCTTCTACTATTCACACTATTTCCTTTCCGTTTTTTTTTTTTTTTTTTTTTTTTTTTTTTTTTTTCCTAAGGAAAACTTCTCATCTTTTTATCTTCTTGTTTGTTGAATATGGTCACCTTAAATTATATTCAATTAGTGTGAAATATATTTTTCTGAAATTTTTGGTAGAGAAGGAACCTTAGTTATTCTTTTAAACTCCTGCTTTCTTAGACCATGTTTTGATAGATTTCTCTAATGCTTTAGCCACAAACATTAGTGGGGCTAAATGTTATTTATAAGGTGAAAGACTATTAATTAGAGATAAAATACAGTCCTGTGTTTTTAGACCTCAGAGTAGTATGTAGTGGAAACTTCCATACAGTCTCTTTATAGTCTACATTTTACCTCTTTAAACTTTTCCGGTGATGCTCACCATTGTGGTGTTAGGTTGTTCCACAAGCTGAATATTTTATTTGCCAAAAAAAACTTCTAGGATCTATTACATCCCTTTCACTCTCTTAGGCAAAGCCACCATCCAATACGTCCCTTTCCCTCCATCTCATCTTCCTCTTTTGCAAAAGAAAAAAGTCTTATTGTAATTAACATTGTTTATCCATAAAAACACACATTAATTTTATATTGCAAAAATAAACAATTAATTGAACAGGTTTTTTTGTTTGTTTGTTTGTTTGTTTTTCCTATGGAGGAGGAATTCACTGTTTCATAGGCTGCATGCTGGACTGGATGATTACACTGAGACAGCCAGTTGATATTCCAGGGCTGAACCACAAAAATAGTCAATAAAACCACTTCAGGTTTAATACGTGTGTCACTTTAACAGTTCAGCTCCTTACCAAATGTAGATCCGCACACTCCAATCAATGATCACCACCAGTGAAAACAGCTGCCTGCACCCCTAGGTTACTGTCTCTAGGCTGTCTAGAAAAGTGAATCAGAGAACCAAAGAGATATGATACCAAGTACAAAGGAGCTGTATTCATTTCATTTATTTTTTGCTGTTTCAGGGAAGATGACAGACCAGGAAAAACAGATCACTTCCGTTCAGTGTCCTCCACTCCAGTGTAGTTCTGTAGAAAATAAGATGATAGCAAAGCAGGAAAAAATGGATTACACAGGTTGATGATTACAGGTAACGGGAAAAATGAAGAGCTTAACCAGAGGTTGAAAAAGTTGACTTACTGACAAGGTAAGAGAGAATCAGAGGGCAAGGAAAAAAAAAAAAAAAAAGGCACTGTTAAGTGGTGGTGGGAAATCAGCTGAGAGATGGTGTCATGGCCCTTAGTAGTGATGAACAAATCTCAGAAATTTTGGGTTTGTATTCTGGGCTGAAAACCTTGCAGAGAACTGATTTACTCATTAGGTCCATACTTGGCTAGAATACAGAGGTCACCTCAAGGTATTTTTTAAATGGACCTTCAAGATTTTGAATTCTGAAAACAAATTCAATTTCATAATGAAAGGTAGAATATGTTTACATATGAATATGCTTAAAATACAATTGCTTTAAAGCTTTGTATTTCCAAGTTAAGTTTTCAATGTTCATTTCTGAAAAAAATATAAAATTAAAAAAAAAATGAAAACCTTCATTTCCAGACACTGCAGGAAAAAAATTGCCAAATCAAAGCATCCAACTTTTTGAGGCTCATTTACCACTATTAGGAGAGACTGAAACACAAACATGTTCTCAGAGCCTATCTTCCTCACCATGTGGCCAAATCCACTTGATTCTCAGCTTGCACTGATTTTACATTAATGGAACTTGATTTATGTCAGGAACTCTTCTCTCCACATAGGAACAACTACCATTGTTTATTCTGACTCAAAACGAAACCAAGAAATCCTTACACTGAGATGCTTGACTTGAGCAGTATTTACTGCTATATGCCACAGAGTAATTTAGTTCCTCTGGACCGATTTTGATCTCCATTGCTTCAGCACAAGCTCAGGAATGTCAAAAAACAGTGAAATGTAAAATCAGTGTATAGTTGGAAACAAGATCTTCAGTCACCAGGATGTTTGTAAACCTTTTTTAAGGATACTTCTAAAGATCTACTACAGTAGCATTGGAAAAGACCCAGCCTTTCAGCACAGTGTACTGTCTTGTTTTCTTAAAATGTGATGTTTAATTAATTTACATTCTCCTTTTGTGTTTTGCTCTAACTGGAACCTTTATTATGTGACCTTTATTCTGGATGGCCTCTGAGGTACCATATACAATCGCTACTTCCATGCCGTTACCTCATATACAAGCCAGTTGACATCTTTGCTGTATTTGAAATTCCCTGCCCTCTACAAAGTCCCAGTTAAAAGGAAAAAAATCTGTAATTCTGTGGGTACTCTGGATCTAATCACTGTCTCTAACTTTTATTCTGAGGAAGATGGTACAGCCATTCTGTTCCAGAAAACAATTTAGCATTGACACAGTTAAAACATTCTGCGAAAGTGGGCAGCAAGAAAAGCAGCAAAAACATAAATGCTTGCAATGGAGTATTGGTATCAGAATCACTAGCTATTTGCAGAATTCTTATGTCAACAGGACCAGTAAACAAGTACTAATATTTCTAGTGGAGGCAGCATCCATGGGGAATTCAATGTAGTTAGCTGCACAGAGCAGAGAATCAGATCGGATAGGGAATTGTGTCAGCTCCTGCAAGTTGGCAGTATGTGGCTGTCAGGAGTGTGAAATGGAGCTGCTTCAAAGCTGAGCAGGCTGTGACCTGAATGCTACACATCCGTGCACTCAGTGTGAGAGGATCAATGACATCATTTGCTGGGCTCTAGTCATCCCCTCTGCTAATGAAAGCAGTCCTGAAAGGCATAATGCAGGGCCTCTAGGCAGCCTAAAGCCTAGCATTAGCAGAGTTTGTTCTAAGCTTGGCTAGTGAGTGCATTGAGTACCAAAGACCCCCTCCTCTATTGCTCTACCCAGCGACTCCCCCCGGCTGTCTGTTTAGTGTCACTCAGCTGGGATGGATCCCGTTAAAGATCTGATGCTTAGCAAGGACTCAGAGGTGTCTGGAACGCCTGCCTCTAATCATAAACACCACAGCTGGCAATGATGTGGTCGAGGAAAAAAAATCACCTTGATCCAGCAGCACACATTCCCTTTGATGTTTCTGCAGTGAGTTCACTGCCCAGAGAAAAA
>CM021729.1:29624257-29642961 GCA_011074415.1 Stictonetta naevosa
AAATGTGACAAAAACATTATTGAAACATTACTTATCAGAAACATCCCTCCAATGAGAGGCATAAGGGAGTTCACTAATAGATTTCCTTCAGCTTCATTTTACAGATGAGTTTTTAAAGTGTTTTTTTTTGGTTACATATTCTCTCATAATGACTACAGAGGAGCACAGAAAAAAAAAGAAAAAAAAAAAAAAAAAAAAACCAAAAAGTTTTCCGGGTAAAAAATGGATGTACTTTGAGGAAGCCAAAAATTTATTCCATTATGACCTCAGTTTGACCAAGTAAAGAGCACTGCCAGGTAAGAGAAGAAAAAGGAAAAATATTTGGTTCTAGAAGGTACTACTCTTGCTCACACTGGAATGAAATATAACAGAGGAGATGACACATAAGATATGGCATGACTGGACCTAAAATGCATGTGGCCTCCAACTGTTGCATTGGGCTGCACTGAAATTCAGTTCATATTACATGTTCACCTAACACGTCTTACTTGCATGCTTTACTGCTGTGTGATTACATATGGCATGTTGCTTTACAACAGTGAGATACTATAATTCACATTCCCTCCCAATGTACATTACATTGACTGTTGCCTGACTTGACTTGCTGAGTGTCTTGGGTTCTTCAGAACTAGCAGGGCCAATATGCAACGCTTTGGAGCACTGTGAGGCTCCAGGACAAGCTAGCAGTTTAATGGGGAAGTACGCACTTTGTAACACTTCAGGGGCTGCAGTCTGAGAGTGCATTCAGCCTTCATTGCTAAACTGGCTCAAAGCTGCGTTCAGACAGCTCACTCACAACATGACAGAGGAAGTAACACCTCACACCAACTCCCTAGTGACCCCTCCAGATGAATCAGGAGAGAAATTGACAAGCTACAAAGGCATTCTCAGATGAAGGGAGGCTGGCTGGCTGGAGAGTTTAGGATGAGACATGCAGGTCAAACAGAAGTCTTCAGGGATCCAAAAACTCATCTTTCCTGCCCCGATCCCCGTTTAAAGACAGCAACCAATTCTGTCAAATTATAGTGCTTTAGCCCTTTTATTTATTTTACTTTCATATAATGTAAGGCTAAGGTTGATTTAAAATTAATTACACTCGTGATTATAAATCATTTAACTTGGGCACAGGCATACATTCCTGATGCTGAAGTCAGATTGATGCAGCTCCTTACTCACAACAAGCTCTCTGTTTACTAATCACACTGCTGTTCACGTGGATGAGTAACAGCTACAGAACTACAGCAGAAACCACACCACTGTGGCACGCCCTTCACAATTTTTTGCTTTTTTCTCTTACTTTTGAAATGAACTACCTCCAGTGCTTTGTTTCTCTGCTGATTTTGGCAACCTCTTTGGAACTTGCTGGATATTTTTCATGTGTAGGTAGTCTTGATATCAACTCCAAAGCTTCCTTGACTTTATTCATTCTAAGGCTTCTGCAGTACAAGATGTCTTCTTGCAGAATGGCCTCATCAAGAAGGAACTGAGGTAGTTTATGCTTTATGAAGCTTTCTCAAGGTTTTGCATTTTGTGTCTGTGTGTGTTTTCCCCAAGAGGTGACTGAAAACAGAAAGAAAAAGGCCATGTTTTTTGTTTGTTTGTTTGTTTTTATTTTCTTTGGAGTGGTGGTGAAGGGTGTTGTGTATGGGATTTTTTATTTTTACTTTTGTCTTTCAATAATCTTATTCTGAGACTATCTATGACAGTACATTTTGGAAAATTGTTCCTGTCCAATAATATGCTCAAAGTACTCTTTTGCCAGAGGCATCCACTCATTATATAAATCAAACAAGCATAGAAAAACAGACAAAAAGTGACTGGTAATGCCCGGTGAATTCCTATGCTCAGCTAAGACGATTTGGGTGCATTGCATGCAGATGTCAGGTATTTTAATAAAGAGCTCCATTGTGCAGGGCCCCACTACTCCTCCATCGCTCCCAGCACTCCCTCAAAAGGGGGGCGGTGGGGGGACAACCATTCCAGCTGGGCTTGGAACCTCGTCTGAGTCAGGAAAACCACAGCTCATAAGCAAAGAGGAAGCATAATGTTCTACAAGGACAAAACATTAGCAAAAATGTCACTCAGCCCCAGTTCCACATGTTGGCTGCCACGGCCTCTTCCTCCTAGCATGCCCAATTGATATAAATTCCATCTGCTCAGCAGCCAAGTGACAGAGAAGAAATACCGGCATCTGGTCTCTATTGCTGTCGGGTTTTTGTTCCATGTTAGACCTTAGCTAGAAACATATGAAGAGATGAAGGTGCTGGCAAGCGACTAAAAGGCTGCACTGGCACAAATGAGACTTTCTGATGCTTTTCACACTTCACTCTGAATTTTTACGGGGAAAAAGGCGGAGGAGACTTGATAAACTGAGTCTGGAGAGCCAACAGGCCTGGAGGTCATTTGGTTCTTCTAACGTTTTTTGAGTGTTTAAAACTGTAAAACAAAACTTTTTTTTTTTTTTTTTTTTTTTTTTTTAACACGACAGAAGGTAACGAAGTCACACAAGAATGTTGCTCTTCAGCTAACTTTTTTTCTCCTTCTCTTAAACATCCACTGGTTTGGACCTGATCCACAGGCACTTTATATTCTCCTGAGAAGCAGCTGGAAAGTGCCAAACCACTAACTTTTTTTAACCCTACTGTGTCCAGCATAAAGTCAGTTCTTCAAAATAAAGAGAGAACAGTAAAGCAAACCAGCAGCATGCATTGCTGCTTGAGTATTGTTATCCAAGTACTTTCTGATAACAACTGCTGGAAGAGGTAGGGGATAGTATGAGTCAAGGTGTGCATGCATGTGTATGCATGCAAAGATTTCCTTGAGAAACAACTATTCACACCAACATAGGGGCAAGAAAAAAGAAACGTGTGACAGAGAGGAAAGCAGAATGAAAATACATAACAAATTTGCAGACAAATAACTTTGTCCTTGCAGAAAACAGCTGAAACCATAAACTTAGGGCATGCTGTACCCAATCAGATCCATGAAATACACAGGATAGCTATTCCACAGCAAGGTAAAAGCATTCTAAAAGTTAAAGTGGAATCTAATTATCCCAAATCAATATAGAACTTGCTTTTATTAGAATTAAAAATAGAGTTGTCTTGCACAAATTCACAATTGCCTCCAACCTTTGTTGGTCTCTTGTGATCCCCTCTGCAATACGAAGTCCTCTTGTTTGGGTGAGAGGACTACAAACTGACAGAGAGCAATGAAGCGAGTGAACAGCTATCGGAATAACTATAATGCCAGAGAGAGAGAATGTAAGAGAAGAGCTCTCAAGAACATATAAATATATAATAGAGCCCTGGAACACTTAATTATTAATTGTGATGAAGAAGCTTTTATTTCAACACAAAGAAGAGCTTCCAACCAGCAACCCCATGAGAGTGGAACAGTCTGGTACACTGATGCCCAAAACGAAGACCCATGCCAGTTCCTTCACAGGGTGAAGCTCCCCTTCCGTAAAGGGCCAGCCTCACCTCAACACAGTCTGCATTGCACCCTCAAATAAAATCTGAAGTGGTGCTTAACACTTATGCTGATTCTCTGCCTGCAGTGGAATTTCTCCCAGTGACTTCAATGAGATTTGCACCCTACCCAATTAGGTCAGTAATATAGGTGGTTATCCGGGTAACTACTATCACATTATCACAGAATTAGGGGTCAAATATTCAACTGCTGGCTCAAGTCAGTGAAGTGTTACTTTGGGCAAGATACTTTTGCTAATTTAGCAAGCCTCACAGGAGAGTGCTACTTACCTTGTAGCCCAGATGAAAAGCTTTAAGTACACATGGTGTAACACTCTTGGTAGGAATCAGTAGAGCTCATTCATTTATGACATACTTCCATATGATCAGTGACTTAGAGTTTTGCAAAGTTTGGAGGGACTGTTTCATCTTTGCATCTTTTAGCATGGGATTTCTGCATCTTGGAGATGCTATTTACTCATCATCCAAACAAATTCAGCACAGGCATTTTCATTCAGTAGTGCCCTCCTCAGGCATGCCCTCCTCATGATACAGTCCTGCAGAAAGTTCTGATTTTCACTAACTTATGTTCTGATTTTAACTAATTCATTAGAAGTACCCTCTGAAAAACTTTACATTAGTGATTAATTCAAGCTCCATGTTCAAACCCAAGAGTACCATCTCAACTAACGTAAATACAGTTGTTCAATGGAACAAGTTATTTTGCCACAATTTCTGCTTATGAAAAAGGTAAAGCACAAACTGTCTTAACCTAGCAGCTACAAAGCTAATATAGCAACTACTCATGTATCATGTCACTTTAGAGTGCCTCTTCAAAGAGGCACTTTTTCATGGGACGTGCCTCTTTATTGCCTTGACCCTGAATGATTTCCTGTCCACACAATGCACTATGCTTACAGTAAGTTTCTACTGAGCAACAGGATCAGGTAGTAATAAATACCCCAATCAGCTTTCCTTAGGAAAGGAGACATATCCCTATAAAAGAGAAGGGACAACTATTCTGTTATGTGTAGTGCATTTAATTTTTATAACAAGGTGGCAACCAACGCCACTTTTATCTCCCTCCCCTTCCCAAACATGTGGTTTATACAGAGTTTCAATTGCCTTTTTGTTCTGATTTCTGGAGTATGTAGAGCAGTGAGGTGACTACCACAGTAAAAATAAACAGTAAGACAAACTATTTAGTATTAAATAAATGTGTGCACATAATTGTTATGTATGCTGACCCAAAAAAACTCCAGGGTTACACATCCAGTAAAATCAGTGTGGCCGGGTGAGAGTTGACTTAAAGCAAATTGTAACATCTCTCACTGTCTGGAGCAGACAACATTATACTTTCCAAAGACAAGACTCAGTGCACAGTCAGAGATGACAGGGGACAATTCTGGCACCTAACTGTGGAACCCATCAGCGCAATTTCCCGCAAGTCAGGAACATGAAACAACGCAGCTGCTGGGATGACTGAATAGCTAAAGGAGCTTGTGTGAGCTTCAATAGCAGGCCAGAGCAGCACTCCATTGTGAATGACAAGTGATGGGTCAAATCACTGGGGAGCTACCGATGAGTTATTAATCATGACAGGTACACTACCTGGGAGACAGGTTGAGAGGGGAAAAAGATTATTTATAAGCGAATAGTTAACAGCTGTACCCACTGCTAAGCATTACATGGATGCCACAAACTGTAGAATTCAAATCTTGGGTTATTCAAGCACGAACAACTGCCTGTCACCAAACTGCAACGCATCGCTACAAATTAAGGTGGGAGAGATGAGATGAAACTGGAACGATGCCTTGCTCAAGAAGGCAATGTCATCACAGAGTGCAGATAAGAGCTAGAGAAGGGCTGAGATAACCATGAGGTGAATTATGGTTCTTAATAATAATGAATTTGCAAGAACAGCTTTTTAATTTTTCCTGAGGGCTTTTGCAAGAGAACAGATGCTGAATGTGTCCTGTACTGACAAGAATAGATGGGAGAAAAATATAATAAGCAAAGGAAATGTTTTCGAAGAAGTTTTCTTTTGATATGAGAAATAATGCATTTCTATTGTTGAGATATTTTTTTTTCTATCTTCAGTTCCCTCCCATGTTTGAAAGCCACATTGTTAAACTTATAATATAATATTCTTACAATACCTACAATAATATAGCTACTCAGTTTTTTCCAAAGGAATGAAGCACTGTACTACTGAGTATAAAAAAGTGGCCTGAACAAAAATCTTTCACATCTATTTCTCACATACAGTCCTACTCTAAGGGAAGCAGGAAAATAAATAAATAAATCAGGATTTCAGAAACGTTTTCATAATGTAATAAACTGAAATAAACTGTTTCTGAGCCCTTTCCTATCCCATTAGAAAGATATATCTACACAGAAGCTTTTTACATAGTAGATTAAAAACTAGAAAATAATTTATATATATACATATGGTGGTCTTTTAACACAATAGAACAGTTAAATATCAGCAAGACCAGCCATGTGCCAAAACAATAATCAGGTGCTCCACTTACTTAGATGCTTCCATAAAGCACAGGCTGGGAATCCCTGCACTAGATGTCTGACCAGAAAGAGGTATTTCTGACCTCCAATGAAATGTGTCTAACAGCTAATGCTAGAAAAAGAAAGAGAAAGAGAAACTTTAGAAAGAGAAAGAGAAAGAGGAAAAAGAAAAAGAAAAAGAAAAAGAAAAAGAAAAAAGAAAAAGAAAGAAAAAGAAAAAGAAAAAGAAAAAGTTAAAGGAAAAGAAAAAGAAAAAGACCAGAGCAAAGAAGGTAACAAGCTAAATGCTTAAGATACACATTCATTTTTTCTTGAAATACAGTCTCAAATAGATTGCAAAATGGAGGGAAAAAAAAGTAGAGGGCTAGTCAGCAGCAGCTGGGTTCTTCCAAGATGAAGGGAAGAATCAGTTTATACCTATGGGTACTACCACTTCTCATTTCTTTGCCATAGAGGCATTGTGCTCTCACATGCTGTAGATGAGATGTGTAAGCCAGAAATGTTTCACACTTCAAAAAACTTCAGAGTCTTTAAAAAGGATATAAATTTTACCATAGCTGTTTGCAGGATTTGGTCCAAAGCTTTCAGTTTAGTAATTCCAAAGTGAACATCAGGAAAAGGCAAATAACTCAGTGTGCACGTGTGTTCATGTGTACTGGGGGAGGGTGGTGGTGGGGGTAATATTAGCCAAGCATGCTCATAACTTGCTTTCTGCTTTTCCTCAAGATTTCATTATTTTTCCTTGTCTGTTTCATTCTGGTTCTCATGGACAACTGGTATGATTCTTCAGTGTTTTATCTTCTCAAGCTGTGAACCCATACTTAAAAATACAGTCAAAGCTAAGTGGGGCTATTACATTTAATCTTCAAGTTGTCCATTAATGTATTTTTATTAAATGCTATGCATTATGGAAACTACTTTTCACCTAATTTAACTGTTAGGCATAAAATAACAAAGAAATCACTTTCAAAGGTACAGTGACAGAACTAGGAACTGAGTAAGTGGGATTAGCCTTCTGAAAATTCTGTATCTACACCGATACCCCAAATACAGTTGATAAAATAACTTGTTACTGTTTTTAATTTTGTTTGTTTGTTTGTTTAAATAGACACATGCCAGAGGAGCCAGCCTAGAGGCACAGAAGAAATAAGTCACTAGTAAAAAGTTAAGTCACTATGCTCAACTGTTAAAACACATGAAATTTGAACTGAACAAGGTGAGCCTGGTTTTGACATCTCCATTTCAGGTAAGCAGTGCCTTACTGCACGAGTGGTTCCACTGCTTCCTAAGAAAGGCACTACTAAGATAAATATCAGATTCTGTCTCTAAATGACAATTTCCTTTCCTGTACTAATAGATGAAAACTGAAATGCCAATTTCCAAAACCTTTCTTTAGGTATAGTTCTAAGCATTTGGATGTGTAGATTTGGATAGTCAAGTTTGCATGGAGACATCAGTGCCTGTTGCTATATGCACAAAAGGTAAAATTTAAATTTAATTTTATAAAATTGCGTGTACAAAAAGAATAACTTCAAAGATACATCAGTCAGCTACCTTTCAGCAAAAACAAACAGAAAAGGCATAAAGTTATTATAAAGCATGCGGTGCAAACCTTGAGTTTGTTTATTTTATAACGTCAACATTATTTGCCATGTAACCAGGTCAGAATTAATACTCCAAGGACAATATACATCATACATCCAACACTGTATTCTTTACACCACCCACACAGAGTCCACCCACTAAAGAAGACCCCCATTTTTCTCCAACCAAAATGAAGTACTATTAATGTTTTTATGGATTCATTATCAATTCTTCAGTGACACAAACAACAAGCTGCCGATAGCAATAAAAGGCCAGGACACTAGGAAGGAAGGTTAGTTTCTAAACATGCCAAAGTATGTTGAAAATACATCATTTAAGGACTCTTTCTTTCCCTGTATTTGATTCTTAGCTGTATTATGTTCTTCACGTTGTCTCAGACAGTTGTGTACTAACAAGTACTTGAACCACTTTTCCAAACCTTTTTCTCTTTTTTTCAAAGAGGGTATTTATTTGGTAAATTATGTCTACACATTTCAAAGGGAACAGAAACTCATCTCATAAT
Organism: Stictonetta naevosa; assembly: GCA_011074415.1. Lineage (NCBI taxonomy): Eukaryota > Metazoa > Chordata > Aves > Anseriformes > Anatidae > Stictonetta > Stictonetta naevosa. The sequence continues at coordinate 29,632,358 of CM021729.1, forward strand.
TTGTACCAATTATGCACCAGCTAATTCAATATGCCAGATGAAGTTTGGGCTCTCTGCACAGCCTGGATAGCAGAGCTGTACTCTAGGATGGCCTGCAGACTAGACGGGAAAGGCATCAGGGATGCTGTCGCTCACATCTACTTGGTCCACAGACACTGGGGATTGAGATGGGCACGAGTTCTCATTGATTATTCTTCCCAACAACCCCAAAAAACACCATCTTGAAGCAGGACAGAAGAAAAGAGCAGCAGCCTGGCACAAAGAACTTCCTTTAGTGAGTGTGTGGTCTTCACTGACATGACAAAACTAACTTGGGGATCTCATGATGAAAACTGGCTTCATTAGAGAATCCCAATGTACAAATGATCCCTGGCTTGTGGCCTGGCTTTGGGAGATGTAATAAACACTGCACGGAGTCTGCTCCATTGAAAACAAATAATAAAGAAAAGATCTTAAAAAAGATGCAATTTTAAAATGAAACATACTTTATCATGGAGTTCTCACAACCTACTATTCATTCTTTTTCAAGTAAAGGACAATGCTTACAGGAAGGGAACTGTTTTGTGACCTCGGCTGACATACATTCACTGAGGCCCCAATTCAGACAAATATACAAGCTTATGCTTAACATTAAATATGTGAGTAGATCCCTATCGATGTCACAGATATGAAATGTTTAAAGTTGGCTAGGTGCTTATACACCTTGCTGAATCAGGACCCATTTTCTGACAGTAACTGAATAGTTCTTGAAATAAAAAAAATAATCCTGGTTTCCTATTGCTTTATGCCTCTGGTGTCCATTAAGATTAGAACTCCTCTGATCTACATTTTTATGAACTGTCTCCCTCTGTCTCTCCAGTATAGTTTCTTTGGTGCCTCATAAGTGGAAAGTACTGTCTTTCCATCAGTGTAGGAGCTACCAGTGCTTCCGTATCCACTACTTGACCACATACACAAAACTTGTAGAGGCTTCATACTTTTGCAGAACCTTTCTTTCTGTCTCTTGAAAAAAAAAACAAAAAAAAACAAAAAAAAAAACTGAAAATGATTATATACATCTTTGGCATACTTTTGTATGGTGCAAAGGCTGCTGAGATTGCAATACAATGGTCTTGTATGAACTAAGTGTAAACACTCAGCGGAGGTGAATGTGAGCACCTTGGTGAGGGACTTATAGTCTGAGAGTAGTATGACGTAAAGCAGTGTTGCAACAGGGGGAAGCCTTACAGACACACATCCGACGTCTGGTGTGACTAATATTAGAAACTCATGTTATGTTAGTAAAGTTATTATTCAGGCATGGAAGTATATGTATACTTTCATCTTGGATTTGCAGTTTGAAGCACTTCTGAAGCACCTCTGAAGCACCTCAGACTGGTTTGACGTTTAAATTCTCACAAGTACTTCAAAGCCCATAAAACTTTCTATTGCATTGACATATTTATCTTGCTCCAAACAAATCTTTACATTGATATAACAAGAAGTTCCATGCTAACGTACTATATATTCATTGATCTTTTTGATACTGCAGTTTACTACTCTCCAAAAACATAAAACTTAAAAACAAATGTGTTGTTATTGTTGTTGTTGCTGTTGTTGTTTTTAATTTCTGTGACTCCCGTAAAAGCTTAAAGCTCAAGTGCCACATTGTTTCCACACCCAAGAAGAATTGTTGAGTTATCCCAAAGAAAGACCTAACTCTTCAATACAGCTGAACTATTCAAAATATCAGAATAAAAAACTCCCCATTTAAATATTACTATAGGACAGTATTAGTACTATCAGCACTACATACAATAATACTGCACTGTAACACAGCAATGAGATCAGCAAACTGAAAGACATGCAAGGCTACAGGGCTGTTCAATTCAAAACACTTCAAGTACCAGGCTCAGAGAATACATAAAAGTAGGCATTATGGGAAACGTACTCTTGCAAGAGACATCTTAAGTGTGTTATACAAAATGAAGTTGCTAGCTGTATTTGACTTGAGGATCATAGGCTACTCAAGCCTGCAAATGAAGGCTGGAAGTGACCAGTACAGAGACAATATGCACATCACAAGTAGGAACCACTGTATCTCTTGACCACACCACCTCTGCTGGTCCCAAAACAGATTCTCACATTCTTCAACACCCAGGTTCCCGGTACCCTTATGACAAGCACAATTGTGTTAACAACCTGCTACAAACGTTATTAATTCCTCATCATTTTTCATAGTTTATTCTACTCCACACTCCTTCTCTGACGAAACATCTCTCTGCTTGTAGCTGTGGCAGAAAATGGACATCATGGGTCTCTCATAAGTGATATATCCACTACCTCACATCTCTTTGAGAATAGAAATTGAGGAGAAGAGCTCTGTTTCCCATCCTGTGGCATTCTTTGAACCAGTCCTATCAAGAGGAAACCACGTTAAATATAAGAAGTGACTGAATTAGTACTAAAATTATTTAAAATATTATTTAGTATTCAGGAACATACTACCGCAGAATAGTGAATTCTTGCAGTATTGTCAAAAAACTCTTGATACACAACATTTCCTGTTTCCTAGAGTTCTTGTGTTGATTTTCCTTTCTATCAAAAGGAGTTTTACTTTCTCATTGTTTTTTATTGTAGGTTTCAAAATAGTGAAGAAGGAGCATGAAAACATGAAGCTAACATTCTCCAGTATAAAATAGAAAGCACAAATAAATTTTATTAAGTCTATTCTATTAAATCAATCCCACTGTTTTTAGAATCTTAATTTAAAAACTCTGGATGTTTGAGGTTAGTAATACTATACTGGTACTTATTGAAAATGTGTTTACCTTCTATGGTGACTATCGTTTTCTGAAACCATTATACACCAAGGATTCAGTATTTATTTAGCTAGCTGAACAGAGAAAGCAGAACAGGCATTGTCCTAGCTATTTCCAAATACTCTGAAAGCCATTTATTTATTTATTTATTTAGTGATGAGAAACCTGGTGCAACATAAACCAAGTTGCAAGCATCCTGATTAACAAGTTGATTTCCTTTATCCCAGCTTGTCAGCACCATATGTGAATTTAGACATGAGTTAAAGACATCCAGTATCCAGACTGCACAGATAAAAATGTAATGATGTTAACTCTATTACCAGATCCACATCACTGGGCACGCTATACAGTTACACCTAAAACTCGGCAAGCCGACATACACAGGGACAGCAGTCTTAAAAATTCTACCCATTCTGCAAGTGATCTCCTTCTTTGTAGGATGACAGACAGATTTCTACACACTTTCTAGAAGAAGGAATGTAAGACTTCAGGGTGCAACTCTGACCTTCTAAAGCCTATGCAAGATTCATTATGGATTTTAAGCACGACTGGATATAAACAGACATAATTTTTCCCCTACCATAAAAGGAAAAACAGGAAATAAATTCTTCTTACATTTGCTAAAAAGACTATTTAAAATACTATTTACCAAAACTACTGTTCCAGTGGTGGTGATATTTTAGAATTTGACTAAAGAACAATACTAATTACACATTCTATTTCATTAGAGGATCTCAAAGCACTTCATAAACATTAATTAACAACATCCAAGTATTAATTGGGATGATTAGAACATTTTGTAAAAGCCGTGGGGGAGGAGAGAAATCAAGCTGAAGCACAAAGGACTCATGCAGCAAGTTAATATATTAGAGCCAGTAGAATACTACATATTTCCTGCCTTCAAGTTAAGTATTCAGAATTCTAGGACATGGTACGAAATGACAACCAAATCATGGAATATTTTTCAGCACAGGAAAGAAAAGTAAATTTCTTAATTAAAATATAAGATTTCATCTTCATTAGATTCAAAATGTACATGGGTAAGTAAAAGGGGGTTATCTGTCTGTGCTCTTACTGCCTAGAAGGCAACAGTAAGTGCTAACGACATTTACCACTCCTAATAAGAGTCACTCACACGTTACTGTTATTCCATATTATTGCTCTGGACAGGCACTTGCACCTCATGGAAAGATCAGTGCTGCAAAGGAAAAAGTCCCCTCGAGATCTCTTGGACTTCAAGAAAAGCAGTAAATCAATTGATGCTGGACAGATGACAAGTTTGATTCTCTGAGGCCCTCCCTGATTCCTAAGTGTCTGTGGACCTAAATTTCATGACTGCCTGAAGCCAGTGCTGACACAAAGACAATCAAAACCACCCCTAAACTTCGACCAAGAGGTGTCTGAACTGGGAAAAGTCTTAAATCCATTAAAGTGTCATGGTCTGGACTCTGTACTTTCTAACTGAGTTAATCTCTGCTGATGAGCAGCTGAATGTGTAGTATCACGACCTTATCACCTCCAGAACCATGGTTTGAATTCAACCCAAGATCCTTGGTGGACAGGACAGACTAAAAAACCCAGAAGTTCTAATCTTTGAGCTGTATTTTGTAAGAATGATGTTGATTACTTGGATTCCTGGCCTAACTCCCTCCCTCCCTCCTCCTCTCCCTCCCCCCAACCTTTCAACTCACACACACATTTCCCTTCAATCAACAGCTTCATATCCTTTTGTATTATTTATTTTATAACATTTCACTGCATTGATTACAAGAAAATTGAGATGGACAGTAAACCCCAAATCCTGCCCTTAACTTTACAGTCATATTTCTTTGATATAGTGCAGGGTATGTTCTGAGGAAAGATTCAACATGGCATTGACTGCAAGAAAAGTGATTCTCCAGCCGGTGAGGAAAAACCCCTCACCTACAGTGAATCATTATGAAAAATAGAGACTTTTGTCACATACACACAAACACATACACATGTATATACATGATCTATTACTAACAAAAATAAACATACAGCGTTTAGGTAAGTGTATATATATAAACATGTATTTCACTGAAAACCTTCTGTGATCATAAATAGTTAACACAAATTCAAACACATTCTGAAGTAACAAAGCTGGAAATAGTTTCCTCCTTGGCTTACCTGCCAAGATCCAAGTTCAGAGCTCTGTTTCTCCTGTGATGCTTGATGGCATCAGTCACACCTAAAACAGCCTAGGGAGTGAACTATTCCTCCCACCTCCTCTATCCCCACTCTACTTTAGGTATTTTTTCATCAACTATGAGAAGAGAAATACAGGACCATGAACTCAAGCCTTGGCAGGTGAAGAGCTTTTCAGCCCCATTTTGAAAAGAAAGCACACATGGTCCTGGCATATGCCTGACAGACTTTCAGAAACAGCCATTCCCACATGCTGCATCCCAGTAGCTGTGCCCAGCTGTGTGAACTTCGTCAGAGGAGTGGGATCACTGCTTCTCAGCCCAGTACAGTAAACAATAAGCATTACAGGTAGGAGAAACACAGCTATACAAAAATCAATCTCTCCCATTCTCAATCTTTATCTCTCCCTCCCTCTCTGGTCTTCATAGCAAGAAACGCTTGCTATTAAAAAGACCATACATTTCTGAGCCATGTGAAGAACTGTGGTTATAAAGGCTTACTATTTCACAGTAGTCATTAAGAACTAGCATCCTGTACACTGCTGTTGATCACCAGGGGTTATAGAGCCCTCTGCTTCATTACCCATGCAAGATGCAAGACACAGAGCAGCAATAACACAGCTCTCCAGCCACACATATTATGGAAATCCAAATGATCTTTGCATGTTACTGAGACATCTGTTGTGATGTAACTTGTCCTGGTGGCATTCAAAACAGCCATTAAACTCTTTGGCCTTTACTTTTGTTCTTTCCCAGTTCAAGTGCTAACAGTCACAATAAATAGAGTCATGTAGCACTAGAGTGATCGGTAGTGTTACTATTAGAGGTAAGTCATCAAAAGCAGCAGGGAGATGTTAGGCAAGTTAGTGCATATACAGAGTAAATCTGAAAGCACTTCAAACTGTAGAAAAAGTGACACTGCTTTGCTTGTATACAACAATGCTTCCCTGTGGTGCAGCAGCTCCAGTGCTCTGGCTCCTATCTCCCTCTTCAGCCCTTAAAGGTTTATCTGAGCTTTTTTTCTTCCCCATTTAGAGTAGAGATAGGATAGTCACTCCTGGCTTAGTATAACTGAGATGAATACAAAAAAGCAAGGGGCACAGTAGAGAATCTCTTTCACAGAAGTGCAGGGGAGTCACGCTAAACTAACTCACATGGGAGAGGAGAAACTTTTCCAGATGATCACAGCCGCAAATCTTAGCATGCAGTGATGCTGTGGGAGGAAGGGAAAACTCAGGACACATCATCTAACAGATCCTTTTCATCTCTTTGTGAAACTGAGGTGAGGCTGAAGGAGTTGGAAGATAAGGAAAAGAAGAGGGTAAGGAGGGGGGAAATGGGAGGAAAATATAGCAGCAGTTGGAGTGGAAAGAGAGGGAGGATGAAACATATGGGCACAAAGAACAAGAAATGTACAGGACACATACTAAAGAGACACAGGTTTAAATCCTATCAATACTGAGAGATTAGAAGTCTAGATAAACGTCAACTAACTTTGAACCTTGGTTGCTCAGAAAAATTATGTTTGAACAAAAGAAAATACGTCAGCATTACTAATAATTACAATGGGAAAAAAAATATAAAAATGCATCTAACAAAGCTGAAAAAAATACCAAATAAAGCTGTAAAACAAGGGTAACTCTCTCTTTATTCTCTTTATTATCAAGTAATTAAATGTGGGTGGCAGTTATGGGAAATACATGCTTGCATGTGAACGACTTTGTTTCTCCTTTTAATTTTAATATAGACTTTAACAAATAAGCTTCTTAGCCTTTCTCCTTATTGGTTTGCTTTCCCCCCCCCAAAAAAAGGGGGGGGGGGGGGTGGGAGGGCATAATACTCACAAAAACATGGAAAGACAAAGTAAGTAACTGCTTCTTAAAATGCTTAAAAATTCTCCAGTGGTCACAGCTAAACAAATGCAAGGTATTAATTAAGAGATTGAAAAACAGACCAATAAGGAATGAAAAGTGATGTCAATTAAATAAATGCACAGCCTTCATAGAATCACAGAATCACAGAATCATCTAGGTTGGAAGAGACCTTCAAGATCACTGAGTCCAACCTCTGACCTATCATTAACAGGTCCTCCACTAAACCACATCCCTAAGCTCTACATCTAAACATTTTTTAAAGACCTCCAGGGATGGTGAGTCAACCACTTCCCTGGGCAGCCCATTCCAATGCCTAACAATCCTTTTGGTAAAGAAGTTCTTCCTAATATCCAACCTAAACCTCCCCTGGTGCAACTTTAGCCCATTCCCCCTCATCCTGTCACCAGGCACATGGGAGTATAGACCAACCTCCACCTTGCTACAACCTCTGTTAAGGTATCTATAGAGTGCGATAAGGTCACCCCTGAGCCTCCTCTATTCCAGACTGAACAATCCCATCTCCCTCAGCTGCTCCTCATAAGACTTGTTCTCCAGACACCTCACCAGCTTCATTGCCCTTCTATGGACTTGCTCGAGCACCTCGATGTCCTTCTTGTAGCGAGGGGCCCAAAACTGAACACAGTACTCGAGGTATGGCCTCACCAGAGACGAGTACAGGGGGACAATCACTCCCTAGGCCTGCTGGCCACACTGTTTCTTATACAAGCCAGGATGCTGTTGGCCTTCTTGGCCACCTGAGCACACTGCTGGCTCATATTCAGCCAACTATCAACCAATACTCCCAGGTCCTTCTCTGCCAGACAGCTTTCTTACCACTCATCTCCCAGCCTGCAGCTCTGCTTGGGGTTGTTGCACCCCTGGTTCAGGACCCGGCACTTGGCCTTATTGAACTTCATACAGTTGGCCTCAACCCATTGGTACAGCCTATCCAGATCCTCCTCCAGGGCCTTCCTACCCTTGATCAGATTGACACATGCACCTATCTTGGTGTTGTCTGCAAAGATACAAAAGCTATTTTTATTATATTAATGGTGCATAATTGTCATCAAACTTTTGCTGGGTGGCAAGGGTAAACATTATTTTTTCACCTATATCCTAGTTTGATTGTCATTTTTTCTTTATTTTTTTCTATCACATATATTGTAGTCTACAACCAATTTATAGGTGTTCTTGTTATGAAAGAAAAAAGCAGTAAATCAACTGATGGCTCCTGGGAAAAAAACGCCTGACAGTAGTCTACATTGAACTGAAAGTATGATATCATCTCCACAGCGACCTGACACCACCTTGGAAAAGCTGATACCTCAGATATGCCATTTGTTTTGTTTTCTTTTCTAATATTCTTTAAGTTTAAGCAACAGAGGATATTTGACAAGCTGTTTAATTAAATAGGGAGACCTTCACAGAATCACAGAATCATAGAATTGAAGGGGTTGGAAGGGACCTCGTGAGATCATCAGGTCCAACACCCCTGCCAAAGCAGGTTGCTTAGAGCAGGCTGCCCAGGTAGGCATCCAGATGGGCCTTGAATATATCCAGAGGGGACTCCACAACCTCCCTGGGCAGCCTGTTCACGTGCTCCATCACCCTCACTGTGAAGTTCTTTTGCATGTTGGTGTGGAACTTCCTGTGCTCTATCTTGTGGCCATTACTCCTTGTCCTCTCCCCACAAACCACTGAAAAGAGGTTGGCCAAATCCCTCTGTCTCCCACACCTCAAGTATTATACACATTGATGAGATCCCCTCTCAGTCTTCTTTTCTCCAGGCTGAACAGACCCAGGTCTCTCAGCCTTTCTTCATAGGGAAGATGCTCCAGGCCCCATATCATCTTCGTGGCCCTCCGCTGCACTCTTTCCAGGAGATCCCTGTCTTTTTTGTACCGGGGAGCCCAGAACTAGACACAGTACTCCAGGTGAGGCCTGACCAGGGCAGAGTAGAGGGGGAGGATCACCTCCCTTGACCTGCTGGACACGCTCCTTTTAATGCACGCCAGGATCCCACCGGCCTTCTTGGCCTCGAGGGCACACTGCTGGCTCATGGTCAACCTGTCGTCCACCAGGACCCCCAGGTTCTTACCCTCAGAGCTCCTCTCCAGCGGGTCATCCCCCAGCCTGTACTGATACGTCCGGATGTTCCTTCCTAGGTGCAGGACTCTACACTTGCTCTTGTTAAACCTCATTTGGTTTCTTCTTGCCCATCTTTCCAGCCTGTCCAGGTCTCACTGAATGGCAGCACAGCCTTCTGGCATGTCAGCCACTCCTCCCAGCTTTGTGTCATCGGTGTAACGAGGTTGGTCGAGCACGACTTCCCCTTGGTGAATCCATGCTGACTACTCCTCATAACCTTCTTCTCTTTCAATTTCTTGGAGATGGCATCCAGAACAAACTGTTCCAACACCTTATTGCTCTCTACAACTACCTGAAAAGAAGATAGGGGGAGCTGGGGGTCGGCCGCTTCTCACAGATAACTGGTGATAGGACTAGAGGGAATGGCCTCAAGTTGCACCAGGGGAGGCTTACTTTGGGAATTTGGAGAAATTTCTTCTCAGAAAGAGTAGTCAGACACTGGAACAGGTTGCCCTGTGAAATGGTGGAGTCACCGTCCCTGGGGTAGTTCAAGGTAAGGTTGGACTTGGTGCTTAGGGACATGTTTTAGTGGGTGACGCTGGTAGTAGGGTGATGGCTGGACCAGGTGATCTTGAAGGTCTTTCCAACCTTAATGATTCTGTGATTTTATCTTAAAGGCAGACAAATGAGTACAGACAAGAAGGCTAAGACAAAGTCTTAAAAAGAGGCCAGTTATCAACAGAACCCATACTTTTCTGAAATCTTCTGCAGACAAGACAATAGTAGGCAATATTTAATTTTAAGAACAGTAAAACAATTTTCACCTGTGCATGTGGTTAATGTCTCACTTGCTTAGAAGGATGATGTGCTAAGGGAATACTCAGGAAAAAAAAAAAATGAAACGGAGAATATTATTAAAGATGCATTCTTTGGTCTCTCCCCAAATCTCTTGATCTAATACGGGTGTTAGAAGGGGGTGTGTGAATTATTTACTCTGGATAAAATAGAAGAGTAAATGAAAACACTCCACTCCTCCAACAGAAACTACATTTTACAACAGTCAGAGAAATTGTAATTAAAATGTAACACCAATTTATGGGAGCATGTAATTTGACTATGCATATAATCAACGTTTCTTTAAAAACCTAAAAACTGAAGTATCTAAGCTGCACTATGTATTTCACAGTTTGCAAGAGTTTGTATTATTTAATGGGAAACTGTCCTTTGAAAAAAAATGGCTATTTTTTCCTTCTGAGAGTTTACTCTTGTCAGCTGACTTCAGTGACTTGTTCTTGCTCAGCAGTTGTTTTAGCCCGGCACAGCCAAATCACCAATGGGAGGATAAACCACACTCCATTTTGGCTGTCATCTGAAGAGTTAACTAAATTCTTAAAGTAGGGATTGTGCTGATGATGTGTGGGCAAGCCTAAGTCATCAGTGGCAGAGGATGTCATTAATTTCAGTGTTTTTTTTTTTTTTTTTTTTTTTTTTCCGTATTAGCAGACTTGGTGGTGAAGTCACAGAGGCAAGTAAAGCATCATATTCCCATTTCTAGTCTCCTTGAAGTAGAAAGTGATGTTTAATCACTTCAAAATTCATCAGTTTTCCTTCCTTCCTTCCTTCCTTCCTTCCTTCCTTCCTTCCTTCCTTCCTTCCTTCCTTCCTTCCTTCCT
>CM021729.1:29652961-29682569 GCA_011074415.1 Stictonetta naevosa
ACAAAAAAAAAAAAAAAAAAGAAAAGTTTGATGTGTAGAGAAATTAGAAGTTCTTATAATAAATGATTATTGAAACCCCTTGCAGCTGTTGGAAGAATGCAATTTTAAAGTTTAATTTGAATAATCTGTAATATAGAACTGTATATATATAATATATATATAATAAAAAATAAAATAATATAAATATATTAAGTAAATTGCTAAGAGTTGACAGACAGAGGTTACTTTCCACAGTACTCCTAATTAATTTCTTCTCTGGTATAATCTGAATCTGTAAACTAAAGACAGTGTTTTAGTTAGATTCAAGGGGCCTTTTCTGTTGTTAGACACATGTTCTTTCAGGTAAGAGATAAAAATTAAGGACCTAAATTTCATTATTTTTTCTGTTAGCCTTGTCTAATCTCAAACTAGACAGTTGCATTGTGTTGTCCTGAATTGCCCATCTAATTTCATTTCGATAAGGCATTCCTCATGACTTCCTGTCCTAAACTATTGGTTCAATTCCTTTATGCTAATAATCACTGCTGTGTTTCATAGGTGAGTACATTCAAAATTATCTGCAGCAGTGTATGATTTCATAAGTGCTTAGGAAACCTCAAGATGAAATATGCTATATATAAGAATGAGTTTTATTATACCTGAAAAAAATATATAAACAGATGTGTCCTTACTAAGAAGATATCACGGACTGAACATCATGAACTGTTCATTGTAAGTCCCTTCTGGGTGCAGCATGAGGTATTACTCATACTTAAGTTTTCAGTGGGCTCAAAACTTCTCCCAGAAAAGTCTTACCATGTTTGTGACTTTTTACTCATAACCTGTACAATTTTTGCAGAAAATTACTATGATGGGTTTAACTAGGTGCTTCAATTAAGGCAGCAACAGCCTGATTCAATTTTTAGCACTGCCCCAATAGTCTGATATTTTTTTTATTTTCATGTGAGCAGAAAGCTGTGCACTGATACAGGAAGGAAAGACCTGATGAAACTTAAAATCATATGGTTGCAGAACAATCTTTCAGCCAAAAAAGTTCCTTTTGTTTTACTATAACAGCTTACAGCAGAGCAGTATTCCCATAGTGATCCCTAAATTTCAAACATTTATTTCAGAAATTTTAACCAATAAAAAAAAGGGGGGCAAAAAGGGTCATAAAGTAGATACAGCAGATTGCCTTCAACACACAAAAAATTCTAATTGGGTAATTTGTGTAGGAATTAGGAACCTTTCTTTTCTGTTTTTCTACTCAACTCTCAAGTATTGAGCATGCACCATATTCCTTAAATGATCAGTATTAATCACTGATTTTAGAAGATATCTAGGATATTTAGGATTCTTTTCAGGACTCTTCCTAGCCTTTCACCATCACAAGGTGAAAACCTTTCTTTCTGCATTGAAGTGTTAAGCTCCTATTGTAATTTTGTTGCTGCAGATGGCAATTCTGAGAAGACAGAAGACCCAATCAGATGTTCCTTGGGGGTACATCCTTATGTACCAACACATTCACACGTTTCATGCAGTGCACACAGTGCTTAAGTTATCTAGCTGTTGCTGTAAAAATGGAAGCAGATCCCTCCTGTTTACACCTTGCTCTTGGTGCTCTGCTATCGACACTCAAATTTTTGCAAATTGTACACACCCAAATAACCCAAAAGAACTAGAAGGATTGAATATTCCTGTCCTAAGGGTTTCAATGCCTTTTAGTTTTGTAGTTATGGTTGTTGTTGGAGTTGGTGGTTTCTTTATAGTCTCTCTTGGCAGCTGAAAGGAGGGTATCTAGTTTTCTGAGTGCAGAGAAAATCCAGGTAGCAAAAGGCTAGCTCATCCAATTGCAAATTGAACTTGCCTGTGACCCATTGTTAGGAAGAAATAAGGATATATAGGACAGATGATACTTAGAACCACGCAAGACTTCATATGACTATTGTCCCAATTATTTTAAGCACCTGAGTTAGCTATTTAAAAATAATAATAATAAAAAATAAAATAGACAAATATACTTATCAGCTGTATGAACATACAAAATTGAAGAGAAAATTACATTAAGGGAGTTGCATGTCATGCACCTGCAAATGAATGCTAGGTTCTTTCTAATATTTGGATTATCCATTCTTTACTTTCTTGAACAGTACAGTAAGTTCCCAGATTTTACACAGACTCAGTATAATTTGAAATGTAAAGAGGACTTTGGAACTGATATAATGTCAATCTTCACATTACTGCCTATATTTTCCTTATTATACAAAATGCCAGCAAAAGTTTTGGGACTATTTGTAATAAATTGAGAAACAATTTTTGTTACTTTTTTTTTCTTTTTTTTTTTTTTATTTTTAACTGCAGTAAAGCAGGGAGGAGGAACCTACTTCACCATATTTTACTGGAGTTTTTGGACACTGTGCAATTCAAAGGAAATTAAGTGGAGAAGATAAAGTAAGGCTAAAGTACTCATTCAACATTTCAAAAGACAAAACATTAAGAAAAATGCTTTCATTCTATCTATACTGTGAGCAGTTCATAGGTTCAGCTATGCGAATTTACTCATTGACCTAGGACCCCATACTTCTCAATTTGTAGTGAAGAGGGTCATCCAAATTAAAAGTCATGCTTCTGAGTGGTTTCCATTTTTGTTAAGTAAAAGAAATACAAGCAGACACTGAAAAATTTTGTACTTTTTAGCACTCATACTGTTCTTTGAATAAGTAAAAGCATGATATTTTGCTTTTACTGAATAGAGGAGAATTTTAAATATCCTAGTTTAAAGTTAATTGGAGTTGTAAACCCATGCAGTTCTTTCTAATTTCCTGATCCTAGATGAATATTCAGGTTTTCTGGACAGTTGAAAAAGCCTAGTCCTAGCATTTTCAGTCCTAGGAGAAAATCCTTATTCTCAGCTGATTTGCCTGGCTGTGTACCTCAGAGCACCACATAAGAGATTCCAGTCAGTAGGTTACAATGCACTAATCATTATGAATCTCACTACATTTCAGCTCCAAACTTGTGCTCAGCAATATTCCCACTCTTGAATGTTCTCAAACCAGTTCTCTAATCTACCAAAGACAGACACAGTTGGATGGGCACAAATACACATGACAATAAATAGTTTTTAAAACATCATCATATTTCCAGATAACTAGATTTGTTCAAGGATCAATAAGAAAATGAAAAAGAAATTTTCTGTAGTTTGCGTCCAACCAATGACTGCGAGTATTTCAGACGTTTTTTATCTAAATAACTGGGCAAATTTCTGTGGCAAGAGAAACTGAAATTGATAAATCAAATATGCAATATCAGCATAAAAAGTTTCCAAAATACTGTTGCAACAACAGCATGCTGAGTAAAGGTAGAACAGATACAGTATTATTAATGGCAATGTAGAGCACTGTAGTTTGCTGTTGGTTTTACTGGTGAACATGAACACCTTTACATTTTTTATAAGATTTTCTTCTTATTTTCCTGCTACAGAGAAACAAGTAGCAAATTCTTTCAAGAACAGAAGGTAGCCTAGGACTGACTGAAATGCTGGAGGGACATGCAGACTACTGCAGTCATAAGAGGTGGTTTAAGCTAGCCTCCCTCAGGATGCAGATTTAATACCACCTGCCACATTGTGTACTGCAGTACATTTCCTAAGTCAAAAAAAAAAAAAAATGTTCCTCAGAAATGTCATGCTTAGAAGGTGATCCAGGACAAGAAAACTTGCCAGTGTCTACTGAGTGACTCAAATATTTTTATGGTGTAGGAAATTATCCCATTCACCCCTTGGCACAAGCACAGACAGGATGGAGTATTGACATTTATAAGGGTGGGTGAACTTTCTGATCAGTCTGGGCATAAATACAAGCATATTACAGCACAAATACAAGCATGGCATCCTTTGGTGATTTTCATTTTGCTCCTGTCTTCATTTCTTTCACAATTTTATCCATATTGAAGAGGAAAATTCACTAAGCCACTAGATTTCAAAAGATCATGGAAGGTGAGGAAGTAATTCATATTCTGATTCATAGGCAAAAATAACTTTTCCTTCTGTCTTTTACTGTATTTAAATGCTAATAGTGGAAACCACTTGCCAAATGCATTTAGTCTCTGACAGACCAACACATATGTGATCTCCTAATTTACAGCTTGCATGTACAGATGTTCACACTTAGTAAAAGGACACTTAATAGCATTTTAAAATTAAACGTGTGTTGATTATAGGTGTTTCAAACCCAAACAACACAGCAACTGAACTGATAAATGTCTTCACGCCTCACCGTGTCTCATGCTCTAACAACATTTTTGTAACAGATCAAAAAAATCCCCAGCACTTCAGTTACATGTACACAAAATAAATGTTATTAAAAAATTCTGAATGAAATCTTTCATTAATTTTTTTTCATCTATGATCTGATTCCACGTTGAAACACTTACATTGCTACTAGGTTTATGTAGCCGAAAGCAGAACCACAGTTTGTTCACAGACATTGCTTGCTGTCTGCAATTTTTTTATCCCTTTGCAAAACTTTGAACCCCATCCAGCTTTGACACACTGCCTCTTCAGTTAATAACTATCAAGTTTCCCCTTGTCTCCTGTCTACTTTTCTTTGAGGCAATTGCGCACTCAGCACCCCGAGATAATAACACACATCTATAAGATAAAAGCAATGGCATTAATGTAATTGTCTGCCTTTCTCTCTTTAGCCTAATCTTTTTTTTCCTTCAGTTTTGACTGCCTCTGTGACACCTGTTTTTGTCTCCTCTGATCCTACGACAGGTTTTCCGCTGACAAGGTTTTTGCCTGACAGAGATTCTGCCAGACAAGAGCATAATAAAATATGAAGAACTGCTTGTCAGAGTTTCTGCCAATGCTCACATGAAATAGGGAAAAAGAATGATTTTTTTTTTATTTTTATTTTTTTAAAGGGGCCCTGTGCTGGTCGTTTTTGGCCTGTCAGGAAAACAGACTCCTTGGTCAATTCCTGCAAGCCAAGCAGGTATTTGCTTTTATGTTTCCCTTCTATAAACACAGAAGAAAATATACATGAATAAATAAATAAATCTTCAATAGTAGAAAACATGATTGCAGGAAAAAAAAAAAATGACACTTTCTCCTAACTTCTACATTGCAAAACCATTTTTAAACACAGAATTGACTTTTAAATAAATAAATACAGTAGAAGGCTTTTTCCCACTTTTCCTTGTTGATAGCTAATGTGTTCAAAGCAATAAGCAATATAGGACCATGTCATTCCATGTTCTCAGAAAAACATCTCGGCTACCAAACACTACCTGCATGGTCATACTTCATAAATGAGACAGCTGACTCTAGGGACCATGATAAGGAAGATGAGACACATCTTCTTCTCTTCTGCAGGATTTGGATCTTGCTGTGCTTTCTTGTCACAGTATGCATTTGTGCTTGTGTAAAGGAAGATTTCAGAACTGATGATTGATAGATGAATGATGGGAAGCTCCCAGCATATAGTTGATTTTGTGTTTGCTGACATCATCTGTTGACAAAACTCTGCTAGAGACAGCAACTACTGACCAATGCATAGTGCATCAAGTGGCCTTCATTGGACTAGCCAGCCTTTCCAGACATTACCCTGCAACCTCAGTCCATTGATCCAGAACCACCACTTATACTCAGGCTCTTCACTGTCTACCTAAGCTCCACCACAGGTGTGCCTGCCTGACTTCTGGATGATCCTCTGACCCACTTTGCAGCATGGTCTCCAGCCCTGTCTGTGACATAATCTTTTTTGTTCCTGACTGAAGCCCCTGCAAGGACCCTTGGCCTGTCTCAAAAATCCTAAAAGCAGAGGATCAGGCAATTCCAAAATATCAGGAGCCAAGTAGGTGGAGCAGAAGGCCATCCTGGCTGACAAGGGATCTTCTATCTGGAGCTTAGGCAGAAAAAGAAAACGTACAGCTGCTGGAAGCAGGGTCAGCAACGTGGAAGGAATACAGGGACACTGTTCACATTTGTAGGGAGAAAATTCATGTGGCCAAAGCCCAACTAGAGTTGAAGCTGGCCAGGTCTGTGCGAGATGATAAAAATGTTTTTTTTTTTAGATACGTGAACAGAAAAAGGAGTACCAAAGAAAACAAAGGTCCACTACTTGATGGGGAAGGTCACCTCACAGACAAGGACATAGGCAAAGCAGAGATGTTTAATGCCTTCTTTGCCTCTGTCTTCAATACTGATGATGGGCTTCAGGACCCAGGGTGCCCTGAGCTGGAGGATCACGATGTTGGAAATGATATACTCCCAACTGACCCTGAACGTGTGCAGGATTTGCTGCTCCACCTGGATCCATACAAGTCCATGGGTCCAGGTGGGATTAACTCCAGGGTGCTTAGAGAGCTGGCTGACACCATCATGGGACCTCTCTCAGTTATTTTTCAATGGTCTTGGGAATCTGGAGAGGTCCCAGTAGACTGGAAGCTGGCAAATGTTGTATCAGTTTTCAAGAAGGGCAAGAAAGAAGACCCTGGCAATTACAGGCCTGTCAGTCTCACGTCAGTGCCTGGTAAAATTTTGGAGATTATCACTGAAGTTATTGAAGCACACTTGGGGGACAATGTAGTCCCAATGGTTGAAGAGGTCCAGGTCCTGTTTAACAAATTTGATTTTCTTTTATGATAAGATCAGCCATCTAGTCGATCAAGGGAAACCAGCTGGTGTGATCTTTTTGGATTTCAGTAAAGCTTTTGACACAGTTTCCCATAGGATCCTACTGGACAAAATGTCCAGCATACAGCTAAAAAAAATCATAATATTATGGATGAGCAATTGGCTGACGGGCAGGGCTCAAAGGGTTGTGGTAAATGGGTCTGCATCAGGCTGGTGGACAGCCACTAGTGGAGTCCCCCAAGGCTCCATTTTGGGGCCAGTCCTCATCAATGTTTTTATAAATGGTTTGGATGTAGGAATAGAAGGTTTTTGAGCAGATTTGATGATGACACTAAACATGGAGGTGTTGTGGACTCTGTTTAAGGTGGAAAGGCCTTGCAGAGAGATCTGGACAGATTGGAGAGCTGGGCAATCACCAACTGCATGAAGTTTAACAAGAGCAAGTGCCAGATCCTGCACCTGGGATGGGGCAACCCTGGCTATAAGCACAGACTGGGCAACGAGACGCTGGAGAGCAGCCTCACAGAGAGGGATCTGGGGGTTATGGTTGATAGCAAGTTGAATATGAGCCAGCAGTGTGCCCTGGCAGCCAGGAGGGCCAACCGTACCCTGGGGTGCATCAAGCACGGCATTGCTAGTTGGTCGAGGGAAGCGATTGTCCCGCTCTACTCAGTGCTGGTGCGGCCTCACCTTGAGTACTGTGTGCAGTTCTGGGCACCATAGTACAAAAAGGACATAAAGCTGTTGGAGAGTCTCCAGATAAGGGCTACAAAGATGGTGAAGGGCCTAGAGGAGAAGACGTATGAAGAGTGGCTGAGGTCACTTGGCCTGTTCAGCCTGGAAAAGAGGAGACTGAGGGGAAACCTCATGGCGGTCTACAGCTTCCTCACAAGGGGGAGTGGAGGGGAAGGTGCCGATCTATTCTCTTTAGTCACCAGTGATAGGACCCACGGTGTCACCAATGGTGTCAAGCTGTGGCAGGGGAGGTTTAGGCTAGACATCAGGAAGAGGTTCTTCACTGAGAGGGTGGTCGCACACTGGGACAGGCTCCCCAGGGAAATAGTCACTGCACCAAGCCTGTTGGAGTTAAAGAAGCATTTGGACTGTGCATTTAGTCACATGGTCTGAATTTTTGGGTAGACCTGTGTGGTGCAAGGAGTTGGACTCGATGATCCTTATGGGTCCCTTCCAACTTGGGATATTCTATGACTCAATGACTTGTTCCGTTCACCATGTCTGAGGCTGGTGATGTACCCTTTTCATGGTTCTGTCCTCCCGGATCAGACCCTGGGGGACTGTGTCCATTAGTGCAGACATGGCCTGTGCTGGAATTGTCCTTGGCTCCTGGTTCAGACTCCCTTGCTGGGCAGCCCCACTCTTGCCCCTTGACACATGGATTGACAGTGCCCTTCTATTACATTGGCTAGTCATTCACCTTCAATCTTTCCTATCTCCTAGACTTCAGAATCTAATAACTCCTTTCTATAAGCCATTAACGCGTTCATAAAGATATTATCTCCCCTTAAAAATGGTGAAATTGACACCAACATGTATTTTACTGGGACTAACACCATCTGACTGACTTACTGTATACAGTGAGACAGCAGCCTAGTTGGTAGTTATGGATTTGTGGGCCGAATTTGGAGGATTTCCATCTTAATCCAGCTGCACCTCAAATTACATTGTGTGAGTCATAAGTTCACAGAAAAGTATAGGTTGGAAGGGATTTCTGGAGATTTTCTGGTGCAGCCTTCTACTGAAAGCAAGGTCTTAAATCAGGTTATCTAGGGCCCTAGCTTTGTCAGTTTGAAGGTTCAATATTTATAGTAAGGGATATTCCACCACTTCTTCAGGACACTTATTCTATCTTTTATGCAGCCTTGAAAATTGTAATGAAAATGAAACAGGCACTGACTACCATTCTGTTAGGATACAGTACTGAAGCATCATTTCACAAAGGCAAGACAAGACCATGGTGATGTTTAAGCCTGTGGTGGCTCATGGATTCAAGACCATTAGATGCTTTCTCATGTGTGCTAGACCCCCTCAGTTTTCTGAGGAAAACTTCCTGTCCATAAGTTGATGACAGCTGAAGATGTTCAGATTCTTGGAAGACAGGTTCATATAGTTACCACTGATAACATCAATCTTTCCCATCACCACTACCCCTCAAACAAATAAGACACTTGCAAAGGACTGCCATAAAATTCCTGTGCTGCAAACATTTCAGAAAGCTCCTGTTAAATAACTTTCAGAAAATTTGTTTGCAAACAGAATATAATTAGAGAAGTCATTGACACTCATATCATAAATTCTTACATTATGTTTTCTATTTCTAAAATCCAGATGGAAATGAGATAGTAAAGTAACACTGTTAAATTAACCTGAGACAAGTTTCCTCATAATGGTGCTACAGCTAAAGCCAAAATTATTCCTGGGAAGTAATAAATAAATAAAATCCTTTTGAACTTCACATTTGCAAAACAGAAAGCTGAAGTAAAGTTACCCATGGTATCATCATTACTTTGTAACATCTGAAAGCAGTATGATTTTTTATTCTTCCAGTCAAATCCCATTTTAACCTTATGAAGCTATGTAGAATGGAGTGGTAGGATTTGTTTCATTTAGAGCTCTTTCAATTTGTGTTCTGCTTAACCTACTGAACTCTAGTTAATTAAGATGTTCCTATAAACAATTAAGCTTCTTGTAGGATCATTAAGAAGATATAAAAATTTATGATGTAATAAAATGTAATAAAATGATAAAGTGGTTAGTACATCACAGCAGTTCATGTGCAGCAGCATAGGTGTTAAAAGAGACAAGTATGCAGGTGCTATGACCTAAATATCCTGAAGACTTTTGGATGCATATCAAAGAATAAAAGCCACCATTGCTGCCCCAGAAGTCTGCTGGTGATTTGTACCCTCAGGTCTTACAGGATTTATCCTGCTCATATGGGAATCAGCCCTCTAGTTCCAGACATTTTTTTGTTCCTATGCTGATGTTACGCTATGTAGTGAACTTATCATAACATTTAGGGGGCAAGGTAAGGGTTTTACTGACTACCTTTTCAAAAAGCAGCCTCTACCATGTCTGGAAAGAGGGATTCCAAGTGCTGATAAAAATCATAATTTCTGTTGCCTTTTCTCTATTTTGCGTATAGCAAGTCTATTTTTTTCCTTACTGGGGTCTCTCCTTAGGGAGAGAGGGCAAGTTATCCAAGTTATCTCCTAGCATTTTAGCCTATGTTATTGGGTGCACTAAAGGAGAAGAAACCTACTCTGTAAAAAGTAATTTCAATAATGATGGGCACCAAATAAGAATATCTTGCTTTTTTGTAACATTCGCAGTCTAAACCTCTCGGCTTTGTATAGCTAGTCTAGGTAGATTATAACTATAAAAGTGGCCTTATGTGTATTTCAGAGACTGGGAAATTGACGTACAGGGAAGCAACTTGAGCAGGACTGCAAAACATAAGGCAACAATGGAGATGGATAATGAAGATCTGGATAATGAATATTATGTTTCCAGTTTATATTATCAGGAAGAGAATTGACAGGGGCAGAGAAAATTTGTATTTATGATGAACAGATTTCTGATTTTTTCCTAAAACACTGTTCTAGAAATAAGTTATTCTTGCCCTAAACTTTGTGTCTATCTGAGCCACTTAACACAAACATGAAATGTCTAGGAAAAAACAAACAAACAAACAAACAAAAAAAACATTATAAAACTCACCCACAAAAGAGAGAGCAAAAGCAGAAATGCTGACAACTCTTTTTTTTTAACCATTACAGAGAATTGCTTATTTTTGTAGCCACTTTCTTGTAAAGTATACCTGCAGCAAGGTGGTAGATGCAGTTATACAGAGCAAGAAGACATGATGCCCGCCATTCACACAGACAGAAGTTGAGATTCACAGCAGAAGAATTGTGTTTTTGTACAAGTCTTTCTACATTTACATAGATCTTGTATGCAGATATGTAGACACTGTAAACAACTTCACGGTATTCTTCCAAAATGGGGCTGAGACAAGTCACCTCCAAACCTGTTGCTAACACAAAACAATCTGACTGTCTGGTTGCAAACAAGAGTTGCCAATGAGCATCTGACGGTTTTAATCCCTGTTCCATGGAGTAGAGTATTATTAGACATTTAAAATTTTCATACAAAAAATACGATGAGAAAGGGCTTCACTTTGGGGTGTGAATATAGCCCAATTCAGAAGGAAAGGGCACCATGCTTCGGTATGGGTCGTAGTCTGTGTAAGGCTTACTAGGCTTTGGAGCAGTCCTTAGCTGACTGTTTAATGTCTGGTTGGGGTAATCTCGTCTGACCACATCCAAGAGAAATTAACATTTTCAAACCTGTGAGCCAGTAGAGTCATGAGAGGAAGACCTAACCTCTTCCTGATTGATTCAAGCATTATGATATCCAGACAGTGGAAAGGAAGGAGAGAAAAAAAAAAATAAATCTGAATGGGTCCCCCTGAGAAATCCGAAGTGTGTGTAAACATACAAGTTT
Source organism: Stictonetta naevosa (assembly GCA_011074415.1). NCBI lineage: Eukaryota > Metazoa > Chordata > Aves > Anseriformes > Anatidae > Stictonetta > Stictonetta naevosa. The sequence continues at coordinate 29,664,105 of CM021729.1, forward strand.
CATAAGCCTTCCTCAGCACCTGCGGATGGTGAATTTCCACGAGGACTAAACACTTGACCATGTAGTTATGTGTCAACTGAATACAAAGATAGAGAGGAAAGTATTTTTATTTGATCTTGGGGCAATTGTTTCCTTTCTGTCACTTGTATCTGTCACTTGTATCTCTTTTGCCCAGAAAAGCTGTGGATTCCCCATCCCTGAAGGTGTTCAAGACCAGGTTGGACAAGGCCCTGGGGAACCTGATCTAGTGGGTGGCATCCCTGCCCATGGCAGTGGGGTTGGAAAAAAATGACCTTGGAGGTCCCTTCCAACCCAAGCTGTTCTATGATTCTATGATTCCATGACAGACCTTTGAAACAATATTATTTGTCTTGGATACCGTAGTGCTTGGCTATTTTCTTTTGCTTTTACCTCAGCTCAACTTGCATTAAAGATGATCTCAGACTAACCCACGGCAAACCTTGCATCACATCATTCCTACCAATGTGGCAGGCTTTAAAACCAGATACTGGGTCAGAGTACCCACAAGATAATAGATTGCATCTTCTCTGTGCTTTACTGACCACTTTGGGAATTGCTGATGAAGGGAAGGAAAGGAAAAGACACAAGCAGGAGGAGGGACTTACAAAAAGAGTTTACCAGTAATGAATCAGGTAAAGTTCCTGTAAGCAACTGAGTAATGAAAAATATGTCTCATCCTTCAGGGTCAAAAGGAAGTTATAGCACGGTTTAAAAGGTTTTTGTCAGTAAAATACAGGAAAAGCCAGACTAGATCTAAAATAGTTTTACTTATAAAGTCATGAAGAGTTGGCCTTTGCTATCAATGAATTGAGATAATTTCTTTGTGAAAAATCTCTATGTAACTAAAAAAATAAAGCTATAATGCTCTCAGGTCTTTTTAAAGCATTTTAAAGAATTAACTTTGCTGAAAACAAAGAAACAAGCATGCTTGTTATGTGGAAGTTGTGACTCTTTTTTAAATATTATGAAACAACACAAAAATAACCCTTTATTTTACCACTGAATTATAATAATAGGATTATATTTCCACTTTCCCTTTCTAGTGTTTATTTTCTATTATCCCAATTTTAAAGTAAAGAATAACATGGCAGTTCTGCCAGCTTTTAGAGAGACTCTAAGATCTGTAACATGTTTTGATTTTGTTTGTTGTGTTTTGTTTTGTTTTGTTAGAGATGATCTTGGACTTTCCAAACCTGGATTTCTATCACTTGACAGTTTTGGACTGTGAGAAATATAGACACCCTGCTCATTCTTATTTCAACATGGCGTTCCTCTTCCACTGCCATGTAGCTCACATTTAAAATCTAAGCTTTCTTCCTAAATTAAGCCCATTTGGCAACTTCAGGGTAAGGGAAGGATGGAATTTCTAACATATCCACAGGGTTCTTCTTTCTCTCTATTTATTTACTCCTTTCCTTTCCTTCCTTTCCTTTTCTTTTACCTGACAAGTTCACAAATTAACATGTAGAAATCACCACTCAGTCATTTGGAAAGAAGAACTCACAGTCACATCATATATTTGGGTTTTACAACAGAGCATTCTCCATTTTTGGGTGGTCATAGTTTTTGTTAGTCTCATTTACAGCAAGCTAGTGCATGCATATACAAATAGTGAAAGCAGAAAACTTCCTCCACAAGACAAAAGACACATGGTGAGTCTCTGAGCATAAGCATTCATTGGGATTTGGTTTTAAGATGGAAAGGAGTGATGGATATGCCCTGTGTGATTAAATCTCCTAATGTATATTCTATCTGAACTTCAAGGAACTTAAGCTCAAGGGTATTTGAAAAAATGGCCTGGCCAAGTACCTGACTGGAGATGGAACCATATGTAGTTTAAACTCTGAGGTACTCAAAGAGGTACTATGGAGTACTTGAATACGTAGCCCTCCTTGAGCTGTGCTGATTGGCATGATGCAGAGGAAGACAGCAAAGATCACTAGAGAACTCTGGGACAAAGATCACTGGAGTGATCAACGGGAGAAGAAGGGAGGAGGACAATAAAAATGTTCATAGGATACTTCTTTGGTAGAACAGATTGAACGGGGTGAAATTCAGATAGTCCAAGAATGCATAATATATGAAAAAGATCTAAAAGACATATTGCTGCTGTCTGATGTCTGATTTGAGTTTTATCAGTGATCAGTTTGAGGGTATGATATAGAACTAGCATTTTTAATTTTCTAACTCTCTTTGAAACAATACACTAGTAATTTCAGACAAGTTTAATCAAATTATTGTATCTTTTTTTTAAGAAAAAAAGTTTCTGCAAAGTATGAGCTATTGAAACAAAAATAAACAGAATGAATGTCATAGTAGTTTTAGAGTGCTATGATGTATTTCACCTCTACACAGCTTATTAAGGTGCTTAAAAAAAGGGGGGGGAGGGAGGAGACACTATTTCAAACTGATATTGCATTGGGTTTTTTGATCCATGTACAAGAGTATTTGTGCTAGTAGCACAGTAGTCATGCTGACATAAACAACAAGCACACCAAGTTAATGAAATCAACATCTTTATACTGAAGACTTGCTAAATGTCTTTCCTCATAAGATACATCTGGAAAGTGATTGGCAAGTAAAGTGTTGGTTTTCTTCATTGATTCTAATAAAGTTTACGTGATTTTTGTGCCAGAGCCAGGGAATTTTCATTAGTATCTCCATATAATGTGTTACTTGTAATATAACAAAAATATCAGAAGAAGCCAGTCCAAATATTCAAGAAAGTCTCTTTTTTTTTTTTTTAGTCATCTTACTATCTTACTCCTACATTATTTAAAGACCACAAAACAGCAATTACTTGTGTTAAAATCAATTGTACTAAAAAAGAAAAACAAACAACTATTAATATTTTAATAGGATTTTTGTTTCACTGTAAGGACTGTACCAAGTACCTTAACCATTAAAAAAAAAAAAAAAGGAAGGAAATAAGCATAAAAATTGAGGTCTAGGAAATGGCTTCTCAAGTTTAAACCATTCAGCTTTTGTTTTAGAAAGTAAATCTCCATCCAAACTGAACATATGAAACCCAGGATTCATCTGCAAACAAATTAGAACAGTCTATTCATCCAAATCCCTCAAAACATCTATAGTTTCACACTAATAATAACCTATCCCCAATTATGTACAGCTGTTCTAGAGAATGTTATGATACTTTATGCAGTTTAAGTTTTAAGGCTTCAGCATTAAAAACGGTGGTGGTAGGATTACCACCATCATACAGCGGTGCTTGGTCAAAACTTGATAAGCTGAACGTTTGCCAACAAAATCACTTATTTGACACATAAAAAAAAAACCTTCTCTGATGAATCTGCTCAAATACAGACATCCTACTTTGGCACCTCCAAACAGATAAAAATTGAACTTGCAGGCAACTATTTCTTTCAAGATGTGTGCTGCTCATTTCAGGTGAGCAAAGAAAGACATGATAAAGATGAAGGAAGCAGGAAAATAACAGCAACAACAATAAAACAGGACAGCAGCTGTTAAGTGTAATAATACTGTGGTGGCTTTATGCCTTTTCTTGCCCACTCCAAAAATTTCAACATTTTAAATGGCAATTGTTAACATGCATTTACTCTGCACAGATTAGTCAAGTAATGCATGAGAAGACTGCAGTTCTAGGCCATTTTTGATCAACTGAGTTAATTATGATTCTAGGTTATTAGAACTGGTACTTCCTATTGGAAACACCTATTATTTGATGATTACATTCAATAAAGCACTACACCATATGCTAAGCATTTAAGTTGAAATTCATTAATAAAAATCAGAAGGAAACCCTTAATTAAAGCAGCAGAAAATAGTAATTTCATTCAAGAATCAACTTCTGAAAGTACTGTGCCAACAGTTTAAAGAAAATCACTTCTGAACAGCAACCTGATTCAGTCATTTTAAAATCCAGGTGATACAATCTTGTCCAATATTGTTCAGTCTACTGAATGTAGCTGTCAAAATTCTGGAAGAAAGTTAAGATCAAAAACTGAAGCAGATGCATCACAGTCTCCAGGAAGTAATTTATAAGCCTGTGCTTTGAGAATGTATATGAAACATACATCTGACTAGTCTTGTTCTGCCATAAAATGTAAATACTCCAGATGAATGTACACAAAGTGTACTAAAAAAAATAAAATAAAAAAAATCAGAGCATTCTTTGCTCACTGCAGTAGTAAAACAAAGACTCAGTAATAATATATAGCTGTATGAAGTTTTCTATACTTGGAATGTTAAGTACTCAGGTACAGGAGAAGGTGGTGCCTCCAAGGTACAGGAGAAGGTGATGCCTCCATGATTATAACATTCACCTTTCTAGTTTCTAGACTTGTAAAACAGAGCCTTGTGGTTATCTCAGATTACTTTTACATTCTGATTTTGAACTCAACAACCTCACAGAAAAGTATTTATCAGAAAAATTTGATCACACTTACAAGATAGATTGGTTAAAAACAAGAAGTGAGATACCCATATGTGAGATTCCAAGTGCTAGACTCCTTCTTTCTATTACTCAACAGGAAGACACCTTGGAAAATAGCTAGATGAGTCTTCCCTACTGTGGATCAGCAAAACCTCAGATGCTGATTCTACACAAAACCTGAAGTATGCCTGAACTTCAGAATTTTGTGAGGTTTAGTGACCCTTCCAAGAAATGTCAGTCTGGTTATATTGTGGCTGAAGATATTTTTCCAGGAATTAAGAGGAGTGAAAATAGGGATTGTCTCTAGACAATCGAGTACATAATACATCTGAAACCAACTACCATACCGGTGGCATTATGCTATTGTTAGCCAGGATGTACATACTATTATCAAGTGACACAGGACTGAATCATACTTACATTCCTTGTTTGTTTTTTTGTTTGTTTGTTTGGTTGTTTTTTTTCCAGGTATGTGAGTGATTTAAAAACTTCTCTGGCATTCTTTTCTGTTGAATTTGCTGAGCATTCACACTTGCAATAAGTCAGCAGTCTCAGGCAGAAATACACACAATCATGCACTAAGTAAGTAAAGATCAAGTGCGTGTTTGAGGTACTAAGCTTCCAACCCGTCTCACTAAAATAAAATAAAATAAACAATAAAATAAAATAAAATAAAATAAATTCATAATGCGTAACACACTGATTGTCTGCTGGAAGTGGAGAATGAAGATTGTGCTTGCTTAGATGTCAATAGACTGGACCATGAGAAGAAATCTTTAATTTCTTCTGTAAGCATAGTCTTTCTGTTGTTTTTTTTTGGTTTTGTTTTGTTTTTATTTATTTATTTATTTTTATTTTTTCCCCATCTTAGGTATTCTTCTTTGCCATGTAATTGTTTATTCAGCTCTGTCTTTTTTCTCTATATATATCTTAATCCAGACTGTCAAGAAAAATGAAATCAAATGTACAAAATAATTTTTTAAAAAATTTACTTTTTCTTCCCACAAAAAAAAAAGTAAAAAAAAAAAATAAGGAAGGCCTGCAAGTATAGTTTGATGCCTTATAAAATCTGTGGATTCTGATCCTTCTATTCTTTCTTCACCTACTTAAACATGGGGAAGAGATGTTCAGCACACTGATGATGTGTGCACACTGTTATTGAGCCAAATAGGATACACGATTTCACTCTGATATTCAAGTTCTGAAAGGTTGACATTGATATGTTTGAATTTCCATTAGTCTCAGCAACTTATTGGCTGATGCTTATTTGCAATATAAACTCTGCTGTGCAACCATATGATAAACCTTTTGTCTTTCTGCTAAGGCCTGCTAGAACCATGTTACTTCCTGGAGGCTAGAATATATTTTTGAGCTGTACATAAGCTGATGAACTCATGTGGCATCTATTGCCCGAGTAATCGACCCTCATGTTTCCATCCTAGAAATCATTATAAAAAAACCCACATACTTGCACAGACCCAGAGTGCACCTACATACCTGCACAGAAGAACAGGCATCACTACTGTCCATGCCACTCCAGCTCTTAGTATTTACAAAGACTGAGAAAGATGGACAGAATAGAAAAGACAAACCCAGAACAGACATTTCTTACCATGTGCCACCCAGCCATGTTTACACTGATCACAGGTTCTCAGGTTAATCTTCCCTGGCTGAAAACATTCACATGTGCAATTTACCAGTGTACAGCGGATGGCCTGGAAAAAGAAAGAGAAAGCACATATTAACATCTTTCTCGCCTCTTGTACAAATTTGTTGTGAGAGCTACAAGGGTATTGTACAGTAATAAACAGCCTTCTAACATTCAAAGTATTGCTCATTCTTTTAAGTAGGGATTAATTTTCTTTCAAAAACATCTATCAGTATCCCTGAGCAATGCTTATTCAATAATAACATATTCTGTTTTTCCACGAAGATGAATACTTAACTAAAGTGTTTGAAAGAATTGCATTATTTCCTCTAGGATAAAAAGTTAAAAAAAAAAAAAAAAAAAGTGCAAAGACAAGGATTCTCAAGGTGTTCCACAATTTTTCTGATTTTGAATCAGTGGCCTGAAGGAAAATGTTACTAGTGATGACTTCCCAAAACAGCACATCAGCTTAATTAAAACAAAGCATAAAACAAGGAAATGAAAACATAAAAAGGAATACTGCAGATCTCCCCCGGCCCCCCCCCCCCCCCCCCCCCATGGTATCCAAAGGTTATTCACAAGTTTCCCTGTTGGAGCTCTCATAATGTGCAACTCCATTACATCAGAAAGGAGTCATGGATTTGATGTTTTCCTAAAACAGGGTAAAATCATGGTAGAAGAATAGGTCTGTCTCATAATACATCTTGTAACTTTACTTTTTTTTTTTTCAGTTTTGCCAGTATCTGGGCCTAACACTTCACTTCTTAGCATTCTGTACTTGTCAAACATGTACACAGAACCACAGAATTTCCCAAGTAGGAAGGGACCCACAAGGATCATTGAGTCCACACAGGACTACCCCAAAATCAGACCATATGGCTAAGAGCACAGTCCAAACATTTCTTAAACTCCTACAGGCTCGGTGCTTTGATGACTTCCCTTGGGGAGCCTGTCCCAGTGCCCGACCACCCTCTGGGTGCAGAACCTTTCCCTAATCCCCAGCCTGACCCTCCCCTGTCCCAGCTCCATGCCGTTCCCTCGGGTCCTGTCGCTGTCCCCAGAGAGCAGAGCTCAGCGCCTGCCCCTCCGCTCCCCTCGTGAGGGAGCTGCAGGCCGCCATGAGGCCTCCCCTCAGCCTGGGCTGAACAAACCAAGGGACCTCAGCTGCTCCTCACATGTTTTGCCCTATAGACCTGTACTGGGTCTGGTTGGGATGTTAACTTTCCCTGCAGCAGCCCATACAGTGCTGCGCTCTGCACTTGTAGCTAGAACAGCAGTGGTATCACACCGGGGTTGTGTCTGCTGCTGAGCAGTGCTGGCACAGCATCAGGACTCTCTCTAACCCTCCTAGGGGGTGAGCAAAAAAGTGAGAAAGAAACATCACCAGGGCAGCTGACCTAAACCAACCAAAGGGATACTCCATACCATGTGATGTCACACTCAGCAATAAAAGGTGGAAAAAGGAAGAAGAGGGGAGCGGTGGGCTCTCGTTGAGAAAATATCTGTCCTCCTCCTGAACACCGGCTACGTGCGTTGAGGCCCCACTTCAGGGACGTGGTCAAGCATCGCTCATTTGTGGGAAGTAGAGAGTAATTTCTTTCCTCTGCACCTCCACACAGCCTTTACTTGTTTTGTTTTGTTACTCCCTTTCCCCCTCCCTTTTCCCCTTTCCCTTTTTTCCCTTTAGTTGAATTGTTTAATTAAAAATAATATTTCCTTAACCTTTTTTTCTCTTTAATTAAATTATCCTTATCTCAACCTGTGAGTTGTTCTTTCCTTTACTTCTTCCCCTCCTCATCTGAGGAGGGGGGAGAGAGAGAGCGGTTCTGGTGTTCAGCTGCCTAGCACGGTAAAACCACCACAAGATCCCTCACCATTTTTGTAGCCCTCCTTTGGATGCTCTCTAATAGTTTATGTCCTTCTTATACCATGGTGCTGAAAATTTACGTAATTCTCTCTTTTGCAAAAGAAGGAATTATTTCAAAGCAGCGAAGCTAAGATGCCAGTCCCGTGCAGAGATCTGAAATTTGCCTATACAATACACCTCATTAAAATCTCCCCTCCCTTTCAAAAATGATTTCAAAACCTACGCAGGTTTACTTGAGAGAGGCTAACTATAGTCGCAGAAAAGCAAATACAAATTGAATGGGACTTTTTAAATGTCTAACAGACTTACATTTTTAAATAGTGTAGAAGAAGACCTCTGCACTTCAAACTGCTACTAATAAATCTACAGCACACATTTAGATGTAATTTGCATGGAGATTTCTGAGACATAGAGGCTTATTCTGATCATTCACAGATTAACAATCTACTGTAACTACCAGAGCTGCCAGGAAAAGATACCTCTATAGATTTAGATGCAATCAATGATTACACAGGGGCTAAGGTGGGGGAAGGGTGCTTAGCTCCTATGGCCACAGACATACTGAAGCATTGTGAATTCTCTTGCATCTTCCAAACAATTAACACACCCCCAAACATGCTCCATCCATATCAAAAAAGAGTTACCTTAACTATATCATCTTAAAGAAAATTACATTCAACATTAACTTGCTGAAGCTAGATTCCTTGGTTACTGACAATAAAAAACATTCAAAGTTATTTTGTTTTCTGTCTTTACTTATCTATCTGTATCACACAGCATTTAAAGCCATTTGTAGTTCACCAATCCAATTAAAACCTGTATTTCTCTAATAAATTTCTGATACAGGTGTCTTTTTTTTCCTTGTCTTAACAGTTCTTTTACTACCTTTTACTCTCAAAAACCTTGCAAGGGAAAAAAATATCCTGCTCTATTATGCCTGACACTTCAGGGTCTCAGTCCCAATGTCACCTGTCCAATTACTCATTAGCTGGGTTATAAAACACTGCTGTATGTATGCGTGATTAAAAGAATTAGCAATATGAAATATAAGGGTACCAAAGTGATGACCATGCAAGAATAATATATGTGTTTGTGGGATATGAGGAAAAAATTCTCCAGAAAGGTCTTGTTTCGTGTTCAATAGTTTATTGACTCAGTAATATATCAGGTCTCCACCGGTCAGTAATGGTATTCTTTCTCTAATATGTTCATTAATTAATGAACTCTGTAATTAATTGTACTGCAAAAAGAAAGAAGGCCTTACAAAAAAAAAAAGGATTTTTATGTTACCATAAAAGGTTTTCTCCACCTTTTTGAATTTCTGCACCAATGTGACAGGTATTTGCTGTACAGTAAGTATAATGTGAGTAATATCCTTGTAGCAGATACACATACTAGATGAAATTGTGTAATTTGCTAGAGTTTCTTAAAGCTAATCCTCATCAGCATTTCTTTTATACCTCAACTTTTTTTTTTTTTTTTTTTTTTTTTTTTTTCCTTAGAGGTTAACAGGTTGCCTGTAAAAATTGGATTCAGCTTGAACCTGAAATACAATGTTTCAGGCTAAGGGTGAGTTTTATTACACACATTCAAAAATGATCTATTTAGCCATTATAAATTATGAGATGGGGAAAAAAAAAAGTCTAGAGGTTTCACGTCTCTTTTCCCTGAGTTAAAGAGCGTATTGACAGTGTAAAGTGTTGAGGGGCACTGAGAAACTAGTAAGCTTTCTATCTTTTATACATACCCTCCAAAAAATCATCTAAACTGTACAGAAGCATGAAAACATCTACTTGTTCCTCAAATAACTAAATCCAAGAAGTCTTCAGAAAGAGTTTCATATTTTTACTAAGTAATATGGTTTGGCATGAGAAACTCTGAAAACAAATAGTATGGCCCAAAATTCAGCTTGGCCTTACATGGCTGCTTTTTCTGCAAAACAGATGTTGATGTCAGGTTGTAAACTGGTATCAATACTTTCCCAGCCCATCATGGAAAATCCCATGCATACTTCTTAGTGATGAGGATAAACCTGCAAACTTCAAGATGCTCATTTGGGACTGGAAAAACACATATTATATTCCATATTCCTATATGGTTTTAGGCAAATTACTCTGTAAGCCTGATACCCACATTCCCTAAACAATAACATGATGCAATGACAGTAAATTGCTGCTGTCAGTATAAATGCAATATAAATGATGGAGGCTCTTGAAAATCTCAAGTAGAATTTAGTCCTTATTTCAAAGATTCATTTTTCCACTTTACTCAGTTAATCCAGATCACTACCTCAGATCACTACAATCCAACATGAAACCAGTGTAACCCTGTGGAGAGAAGATTCAAGTGTGTGACAAGTGTATGTTCCTACACACACAGAGCATTGGCATGAATGAACACATGGACCTTCACAAATACAACCAACATATGTACTGAGACTTGCAAGGATGTGTATCTGAATTATTAACAATATCTACTTTTTTTTTTTTTTTTTTTTTTCCCAACAGCATTTAATTAACACATATGAAGCGCTGAGAGCACGACAGGATCAGGAATGACCCAGAACAGAAAGGGAAGATGAAAGTGTTGTGGATTCATCTAAGAATTCAAGGCTTTAACGCTGTCCCTCCACTCCCCAGCAGTGGTATTTTAAAGAAGAGAGAGGATAAAAGTCCAGTAGCTGGTGCGCTCGTAGATAGCAGCATGGATTGGCATTAACTGTGATTGGACATCTGTTACTCTGTAATTTGAAAGGGGTGGGGTCTGAAGGATTGCAGAGATCTGGAGAAATTTTGCAGCAGCTAAGCATTGTAGCCATTACTCAACCCTGTTAGAAAGTAGGTATCAAAATACAAGGGTGTAGCAAAGCTGAACTTCTGCCAGAAAAGTGCCTCTGAAAGAGTACTGCTAGGCTTTCCAGAAGCCACCCAGCATTAATTCTACTTCTGCAATGTGTCACTAAAAAGTGCATGTAACAGGGCACTATGTGTACGACACTATGTTTTAGGGATGGAAGCAGAATTTTTTCCTGACTAAGCCTATTCTCAGAAACTCCTCCAAGAAAGACAGACAGAAGGAAAAGAAAAGAAAACAAAAACCTTGCATAGAGAAACAGCAGAATCATCACATGCAGGCTCCCCACATTCATGGGGATGGGAAACCATGTATTCAGATGATAGCTTGCACGTTAAAGCCCTTAACCAACCTCTAAAACATGGTTTCCTGTAGCAGCTTGAAAGGTGCCACAGTATTCTGCCACACCAACAAACTGCAGATAATAGAAGTTCTCAGATATCTTTATACATCCCTTCCATGGAGCTCCTGTAATAATACTTCTTGCATTTATACCAAAAATACAGTGGCCTTTGAGGATATTTTATAATAGCAGTGGAGGAAATATATTGGATTACAATCAAATTGCTTTAAATAATTTATACATTCCTTAAATCTTAAATTAATGCTATTAAGGTTTAAAAACAAAATACCATACACTAAAATAAATTAATGCTTTTATAATTGACAATGAAGCATTCAGAAATATCCTGCTGCTCTGTTTGAGATTTTATTCCTGAAGAATGCAATCCATAAAGAAAGGAACATTGAATACTATTAAATCATGTGGCCTGCTACACCTACACATAAATTAGTATGGTTAATATTAAGATATGTTATTCCTGACTTCTGTGGGTTTCCCTCAGACCAAGGATATTCATTAGTTTGGTTGATTTAATTATATAACAAGTAAATATTATTCACATATTAATAGAAACAGCCAATAGCAGTAATGGAAAAATCAATCTGTCTGGCTGTTTTGCAGAGTTTCCACAAGATAGGAAGCAGTAAGCTATCATGAAAGGGATCACAGTATGGGAGAAGGAGGGGCACATATAAAGAAGAGGCATGATTCCTCCTCTGGAGTTTTACAAGTTACTACAAAAGACGGAGAAAGTTAAAAACAATGCAATACTTTGGAGAGACTTACTTTTACAACTTAGTTAATTCTGAATTTTAATAGCTGGTCTAACAAATAATTATAATAAAACCTTATTTTATTTTGTGACAAGGCTCCTACAATGCTGTGAAGATAAATACCTTGCTGAAGTCTTATTTACATCCATATTGAAGTTTCATTCACATTCCCATACAGTGGGCAGGGTAACAGATTCTTGCTCTTGATGTCCTTTCCTTGTTTGCTGCTGTGCAAAAAAGTATCTAAGAAATGTCTCACATCAGTCCATGATACAAGGGACTGCTCCGCACCTGAACAGTGGAGTCAAGTCTACTAACTTTATTTGCATGGAAGTTCCATCTACCTGAATGCCTATCCTAAAGCAGATGCCTATCCAGATGCCTATCCTAAAGCATCTGCCATACATTTGTTTTATTGAGCCCACACAATCCAAGTCCACTGCCACCAATCACATGAGCACAAGAGTGAGGATGATTTGGTTCCATGTTGGTGAAAACTTTTTAATGAGAATCCAGCAAACTGATGCATAAGTGTAGTTTATTACTGCTCCATTAAAATCAGTAAGACTCTACATGAGCGTGCACTCTGCACAAATGTATTAGTTTAGTATTAGTGACAGGGTTTTGAAACAAACGTATACATACATAGATTTAAAATTTAGTTTTTGTGTAGTGTGGTAATTCATGAGGTCTATAACTTCTAGTAACAAGGCAAGAGCTTTACATACTTATATGACAGAATAAATTGTTTTATTTATTGTTTAAAAATTTAAAATGTCTAGTCATTTGTCAAAAACTGATTTTGGTGAAATGAGGGTAATTATTGGGAAAGTAAAGTGCATTGCTTGCAGCTTATCTCTCAACTTTAAGAAAAGAAATGTAGTAAATGCAATGTTTTATTTCTACACTGTTTACTTTTCAATTGTATATTGCAAATACCCCATATCTAATTTTGAACTAATATTTTATTGAAAGTAAATAACATTGTTATTGGGAGAATAATTTAAAGACACGTAGCAGTTGATCTTGAAACATCATGGCATACCAAAATAATCATGCAAACTTAATGAACAGGAGACTGATGAGAACAGAGATCCATTCTTTTGTTGCTGTATGTGACTACTAAGAAAAAAATATACGAAGCAGCAGACAACAGCTAAGTCTTGCAAGTAGTCTGACATTTTTACTATGGAGCATCTTCTTTGTCATGACATTTTTTCTTACCTTTTCTTGATTACAAATTGAAGAAGATAAAGTCTGTCTATATAGGTCTTTACTGTATCTCAGTACAGGAGTGTACCATACCACAATTTTAAGTTGATTTTTTAATAGTTTTTGATGACACTTATTATATGCTCTTAAACAGCATTTAGAGTATCTGTGACTTCCCTTCTTTACTCCTGTAGAAATCCCAAGAGAACAAACAAACAAACAAAAGCCTCTTCTTTAATCAATTAGGTATTATTTTTAAAAAGACCACAGCATATTTTTTTTTTGCTGTTAATAGCAAAGTTCCCAATGAATTCATAGTATATGTAATAGCTGGCAACTCTGAAGTACAACTGAGTTTGTTTTATATTAACACCAAAAGGAGGATTAGTTGCATACTGGCATTTTAGGAAATATTAGAAAAATTAGTTGCATACTGGCATTTTAGGACCCTCCCCTAGTAAGCTTGGCATCATAGGGAATTTGTTCTGCTTTATAGACAACCACAATACCTAAGTGAAAAGATAACCAAAGCTTGGGTGTGGGCAATAAAAAGTGTGCAGGGGTTCTACTTCAAGCTGGATGTTATGACTGTCTTTTATATTTGGGACCACAAACTTGTGTCCTTATTGCATTGCTGGCACATTGGACAGGGTTTGGAAAAATAACTGCAGATGTTGTGGGCTGCCAAATACTTTTATAATTCATTGTTGGCAGATAATTGCACCTACAAAGTTATGAGGCAATCACTATGTGTCAGACCTTGGGTAAATTTCACTAATCCTTTAAACCTGTAATCATTAAAAAAAAAAATTAAAAAAAAAAAAAAAAGTTTTCCAAGAACATGGATAAGTTTCACATGTCCCATCCCATCCATCCCCTCCCACTTGCTTACTGTTGTCTGTGACTTCTCTGGGCTTCAGAATGTTTAACTGGCGAAAAACTCTACTGGTTTGGAGACTACATAAATCAGTGTATTAGATTCTAAAGTTAATTTCACGAGAGAAAATTCCTTCCCAGGAAAACACTTATAAAAAGGAAAAAAAAAAATAAAACTCTTATAAAATGAGACAAACAGATAGACAGAAATTAGTACATCTTTCCTAATGTATTGGGGTGGAAATGTGTGCCATACATTTTCTATAGGGTATACGTGCAGTAGTATTTCTCTCTCTGTAGGAAGACCTAATGTCTTCATGATGAAATTCCAATACAATTGCACTTTTTAAAGTCATCTACAATTTTTACATCAATAATTTTGCAGCCAAAACACTGGGAAGAAAGAGGAACAACTCAACTCTGATCCTGTGCCTGCCACTCCCACAGAGGCACTGTATTGATTAAGTCACTTAACCACTCAATTTCAAACTGCCCAATCTGTAAAAAATGTGTAATGGCATTAGATACAATTTTCAGAGATAAGATTAAGAAACTGCTCACACAACACAATGAAGTATGAGGATAGATATTAAGGCAGAAGTGTGTAGCATATCATTTCATCTGTTGGCACACACACACACACAAAAAAAAAAAAAACACTTTTTTTTAAATTATACAACTTTAGAAAAATTTAAAATTCAAAAAGGAATAATTTTAAACAAAAGAATTACTTTGTAGGCCCTAGAGAAAATAATCTTCATTGACAGATGACCATTTTAACATGAATAATTATAAGCTAATAAGGTGTTGCTCAAAACAAAAAAGAGTACTTGGGAATATGCTCATAATTTGAGCATTTTTAAACATCCATACAATGAAGCTTCTCATTTCTCCCCCATTTGGAGATAGGCAAATAGCTTCTGAGTTGCTGACTGCAATGCAGTATTTTATTAGCAATTTTACATCACACTAGATTAGTATTGTTTCTTACCTGTATTTATTTTCACTAATACAATTTGAAAGGTACTAATATTGTTATATTTCTCTGTGGCATTCATGGAAACAGTTACTAATACAATATGAAGGGAAAGATGCTAACAAGATAGAAAGCTGTTAATAGGATAAAACAGCTTTTCATGGAATAAGAACAACCTAGCCTTCAAGCATTTTATAGAAACATTTTCAATTCTTCTTGAGAAAGTTGTAGGAAATGAATGGAGACTAAGAAAAGAAGGAAAAATCAATCAATCAAACAAACAACAACAACAAAACATGACATTTGTAATCATAGAATCATAGAATGATTTTGGTTGGAAAAGACTTCTAAGGTCATTTAGTCCAACCTGCCACTGCCAAGTCCACCATTAAATCATGTCACTAAGCACGACATCCTACATCTACATGATTTCTGAAGACCTCCAGGGACGGTGACTCAACTATTTCCCTGGGTAAATGGTTTCAGTTCCACACAACCCTTTCAGTGAAGAAATTTCTAGTATCTAACCTAAACCTGTGGTGCAACTTAATGGCATTTCCTCTTGTCTTATCAATTGGTGTTTGGGAGAAGAGACTGATTCCCATTTCACCATAGCCATTTTCAAGGTAATTGTAGAGTATGATGAAGTCTCCCCTGAGCATCCTTTTCTGCAGGCTAAACAGCCCCAGCTTCCTCAGCTGCTCTCATAAGGCTTGCTCTCCAGACCCCTCAACAGCTTTGTTGCCCTTCCTTGGACAAGCTTCAGCACCTCGATGTCCTTCTTATAGTGAGGGGCCCAAAACTGAACACAGTATTCTGGGAGCAGCCCTGTCAGAGCTGAGTACAAGGGGGGACAATCACTTCTGTAGTCCTGCTGACCATGCTATTTCTCATACAAGCCAGGATGCCGTTGGCCTTTTTGGCCACCTGAGACACTGCTGGCTCATATTCAGCTGGCTATCAACCAGCATCCCCTGGTCCCTTTCCACTGGGCAGCTTTCCACCCACTCTTACCCCAGCCTGTAGTGCTGCATAGGGTTGCTGTGCTCCAGATACAGGACCCGGCACTTTGCCTTGTTGAATTTCATGCAGTTGGCCTCAGCCCATCAGTTCAACTTATCCAGATCCCTTTGCAGAGCCCTCCTACACTCAAGCAGTTCAACACTCGTGCTTGACTTGGTGTTGTCTGCAAACTTACTGACAGTGTACTTTCTACCCTCATCCAGATCATTGATAAAAATATTGAAGAGAACTGGCCACAGTATGGAGCCTGTGAAACACCACTTGTAACTGGCTTCCAACTGGATATATCTGTATTCACAACTCTTTGGGCCTGGCCCATTGCATTTAAATTAAGAATCACTATTAAAATCTTCTTCTGGTACTTCCAAAACTGGAAACCTGTACCAATGAATGCTACATAGATTTTTATAGCGAAAACAAACATAACTCAGAATAGCTCTGTCCTTTTCCTGGAACTTTCTGTAAGCCACATTACTCCTGATCCTACATACTCAACTCAGAGTACTGCCAACAGGATATTCTACAAAGACTGCAGGTATAATATCACCCTAGGTTTCTATAGCATGTAATACAAGCCTAAGGTTTCCAGAAATCAAAAGCAAAGTTGTTTGCACTGAAAAATTTAAGAATGACAAGAGCTTCTTTGCTTAAAATTTGAAGAAAAACACACAGTTGACTTAAGAATGAGTTTCCCTGTGCCTGAGAGAATGTTAGCAAATGCAGGCATTTGTTCTTATAGATGAAAAACATGTTATGAAACCTACTCTGTCGATTGTTGGAGTTCAGTCATGCACTGTGTCAAGGCAGTGGTCAGTGCTGGATGGGTACCCAACAATGTGGATGGATGGACAGACCTATGAAAGGCCTCACAGAGCTTCCTCTACTATTAACTATTTTAGAGATTAACATTGCTAGCTCCACCCAGATACTCACCCCAGTGAGCACAACAACTAGGGTCTTTAGAGAGCGAGAAGAATGCACTTGTTTTACTCCTCTGCCAACCTCAGAGCAATCATTCTACATTACTGTTTCTGAACTGAACAGCTGAATGGTTTACAATTTCTACATCAGTTCTGCACACAAAATTATTGCTTTTATAAGGAAAGAGAAAAACATTCCACAAACTGAGGAGTATTATTAAGCCATTGATAGTCAAACTATAACTAGTTTCCTTTCTGTATACCTTATTGACACCTCTGCAGGAAAAATAAATGAATAAATATATTGATCTCTGTTGGCAACTACATGAGACAAAGTATCGTCTGAGATATAGAAATAGAAATGACATTCCCATAGTGTTGTATAAACCTTACTTTTCACAATAGAATTCCATTTCCTCACAACAAATGTAGATAAACAAAGAAGGTACGCAAATTAATAATACTTGAAAATTGTGATGTAAAATTCCCCAAAAAGGAAAAAAATCCTGTAACCTAAAAAAAAAAAAAAAAAGACTTTGAGCCTGTTGATATGTCACACGTGGAAGGAAATAATGGAAGGAAATAATTAAGTCTTTTGTCACATTACACAAACGATGGGGTCAGTAGGAATCTTCACAAGGAAGATTTAGTCAGTAGATCATAAATGGTTCAAAAAAATTATTAGAATCTATTTAATAAAACATCTATTCTTCAAATAGTTTCTATGCAATTTAACCAGAAGATGATGAGACCTTTTAAATTCTTAAAGGTCATCAGATAAACAGCTCATGTTATTGAGACTAGTTTCATTTGGTCTCAGTACAGTGTGCCCAGTAAAAAACACAAGTGAAAGCCTATAAATATAGAGAAATACCATCTTTAACAGATAAATAAGGATTTTTTTTTTTTTAATAAGAAATCTAAGAAAAACAGAAATGACAACACAAAATGATGTCAGCAACATCACAAGTTACGTTTTTTTGTTGTTGTTGTTTTCCAACCTTTCTTTCTATAAAACAGAAGAATAAGCATAATCTGATTTTAACAAAGTAAAATGCAGCATGGCTCCTGGAATAGCTATTGCTTTCTTTCCACATATTCGGGAAGACATTCTCCTTAAGAAATACCAAAACCAAATAATTTTTTGCTTAACCTGCTCTTTCAAGACAATTTCACTTTTCAGGCTTTTCTTTACCATCTCAGATATAAATGTTTTCTGGATTCTAAATGACGAGCTTTCACTTTGGCCAAGAAAAAAAAAAAAAAATTTTTTTAGATTGCATTTAATTCAGTGAAGAAGTGGTTGTAGAAGTTACAAGGTTTTATTTTTCAGAAAATAAGTTAATATTAGAAGATTTTGAATATTTTCTAAAATGAGAAGTATCTTTTCTATCTTATCCAGATCAAATTTTATGTTCTAAAGTTACACTGTATAACAATAAATTCTTATGTAAGTGAATCAGAGACTCAATCTTTCAGTATTTTTTCAGTGATCAATTCTGTCAACCACACACTGATTCTATAAGAACAAGGAGACCA
>CM021729.1:29683635-29695784 GCA_011074415.1 Stictonetta naevosa
TATACATAGCTTTATCCTATAATTTTGTCCCTGTTGGGCACACTGCCTAAATTTAAACACAAACAGTCAAGCAATGAAGAAACATTACCACATTTACTGTGAACAAAAACTCCCAGTTGTACAGTGAAATTTTAATACATTTCAACTTATCTCTTTTACTAATGGGGAGAGTACAAACCCTGTAGGAATTCGCTTTGCAAACTGGTAATTACAGTAGACTCACTTTTTTATAATGCATATGTATAGTTAGACACAAGAACCATAGCTGCCCTTTTGATGTAGGTTACAATAGGAATGTTTAAAAAAATTATGAAAATCTACAGCAATTCTAAAGGAATGCATTATTTCATGGGAAGCTGTCCTTTAGCTATACTCAAGAACACAAATACACAGAATACAATATAATACACATATATTTATTTGCTTTTATAAGCTAAATCACAAGCATTAAAAGCCAAAGACTTTATTATTATTATTATTATTATTTTTTCTTCTCCCAAAGTCCCAATGTACAGAATAAATCTGCCCCTACTGGTGCAGAGTCGGAGTTTCCATCCTACAGTATCACATATGAGCTCAGAACAATATTTTTGTTCTCTCAGACCTCTTCTTTTGCACAACCTTCGAATTTAAATAGTTTTGAACTTCAAATGTATGTCTCATTAAATCATTATAACACATATTTAAAAGCACTATTTCAACTGCTTAGATTTACAACATACAATGTCCATCTCAGCTAAGATAGGACATGCTGTGTCTGGCAGAACATGTTTGAAGTGTACACAAAGACAGGTTTAATTTATTCTGAGGGGGAGTGAAATCAAAGTAAGATCTACTGCCACTGCCATACATTGGGACAATATTTACCTATAACATAATTGTGAGAAGACACAGATATTTTTACTGAAAAAAAAAAAAAGAACAAAGTGCAAGATAAATAAGGGACTGCAGCAATATACATGTTTTCTGTTCTTTTAAGCTCTACTTTTTTTTTGCATTTCACATTTTTTTCTTTGCTTTTTGAATGCCTATCCCATACCTCCTGATTCTGTAAATACCCAAATGTCACTGTTTACATAAACCTACTTTTATACTTCAACAATTGAAAATGATTTTGTCACAAAATTCAACAAATAAATGTTTCTGTCTTCTAAGTACAACACAAGAAATGATATCAGAATTTCACTTTCTGAAGTTTCTGCATTCTAACATGTTTGCTGATGTGTATATCATCAAAATTACCAGAGGAGCCAGCCATATACTTAGCAATTAATTTTAAAACTGACTTGCGAGAGCAGTTTACTTTTATCTAGCATCTCTTTGAGCGTAACACTGCATATTCACCCAGTTTGTAACACCTAGCTTCTTAGAAACACAAACTGCCTGTCTCTGCCTCTCTGCTGTGTGTTTTGTTGATTAGACAGCAAAGGAAAGATTTGCAGTTCTTTTACTAAGGAATAGCAAGTTCACAGCTCGAAAGAGTCACAGTTAAAATCACTAGACTCCCAGGCTTCATTCTCCAAACAGAGAAAGCTGATATTATGAGGAAAGAATATAAATCAGTGTCAATGATTCCTAGCAGACAATCACCAATGGGGAAATCAGTGGCCTAATGAAAACTGTAAAAACTGTGATGCGGAAGATCTTTCTTGTATGAACTTGAAGCATGCTTTTAGTTGAGACAATATTAGAACCCTTGAAATTTTACATGGGTTTAAAATTTTCATTTCCCTCATTGCTGGGCTGTAGATCTTTCATGTATATAATCCTGTTCTCCAGAGATGGTTAGATGGTTGCTTTTAGCAATGAAATTATTCTTTCACCAAAAAAAAAAAAAAAAAAAAAAGTTCTTAATGAACTTCTTCCCATTATATTTCATAAAAGGAAATTTGTCATGACTAAATTTGAAAAGACTCCTCATTCAGAATTAAGGGGTTTGGTAAAATGTGAGCATCAGATGAAGGAAGGGTGCTGTACTAGGGTTACCATCAAAGGGTTTAAGGTATACATGTGTGGTAAGCATCTTACCCATTCCTATGACAAAATGAAATCCACAAAGTGCTGGAAGGGAAGAGAGTGAGAAATATGTATGCCAGCAGGTCTATAAGTGTAAACATTCTTCACTGTAACAAAATTCACTTCCACCGAACAGAAGATAAATGCTGTATCACTTATGGTTCTGGCTGATGCAATAAGTATGTGCTTAGTCAGCAAGTCTCTATTGAAAGCATATGGGAGGTAACACACTCATCCTCTGAAATTACCTTCACCACTGTGCATCATAATTAAGGTAACAACCTTGTCACAGTGGTTTCTGTCTCAGGCTGGGCATAGGTTGATATGACCTCAACAGCAGAGTCTGGATTTCCCTATGCATGTGCTACACTAAAACTTCACTAGAAGGGAAGATAAATATCTAAGACCTACTGAACCCATATGGGGAAAAACAACAGAAAATACATGCCAGACTAAGACTCTTTTTGGGTGCAAAGCAAAAGATTTAGTTACACTTCTAAATGACGGAATATATAGCAGTGAGGCTCCTCTTCCTGAGTTACCACTTTCGTTTAATTTCCAAGAATTGACAAAAGGATGACAGAAACTTTGACTTGAAATGCTACTGCTACAGTTTATACATTGTTACATGCCAAAATGAACAATGCATGTTTTTAACAATTTGAATGAATTAAGATACTAAAATCTATTGTACTAAATGGATTTAGAATTATTACACATGAAATAACTGAGTATAAAGGTTTTACCTTACAAATACATTCCAGATCATTCACAGTGACCCTCATTAGCTATATCTTAACACTTTCAAATTTCTTGTGCTGATTTTAATTTGTGACTCGGAAAGCATACAGGGACACATGTACTGTGGATCTTGACATTAGCTAACTTTCTTCTACCTTATTACTCATTTTCATAATGTTACGTGTAACATTTTATCATGCATGGGCAGAAAATATAGCAACCGAATCAGAACCCACATGGTTGTGGCTTAAGGGGCCACAATTGTGGCTTAAGGGGCCACAATTGAGACAAAGTAATGCAAATTGTTAACAGTGAAGCTAGAATAAGTTTTATGCTGGCTTCACACCTCCTTGTTAAATGCACGAGTTACTTTTTATAAACAATTAATGCTAACAGAAAAACTAAAAATAAAGGAATCCAGTGGCTTGTACTGTATGCATCAAACCCTATTCAAGCCACTGACTGTTTAAAACAAACCCTGCCTCAAGTGAGAATGGATACCCCTAGACAGAAGGGTATAGCAGTGCCTTAAAACTTGTTGGACCCGAGTACTGTGATTGTTGGGGTGAGGGTGATGTTCCCACTCCCAGGAATTTAGACATGAGCAGTAGAGTCTGTCACAGACCAGAACGACCCCAGGCACCTGCTGTTCAGTGAGCAGCAGCAGAAAGGTGGGAGGCAGGGAGCGGGCGGCACTGGAGGGAGAACAGAAACAAATTCTTTAGAAACAGCTTCTTTGCAGTTCACATGTTTATCTGATAGTGCTCTGCATATTCTTCATCTATTTAAAATGTAAGAAGCAGGACGCAAGAAGAAAAACATTTGAAGCACAAGACCAGGGATAAGACTAACAAAATGTAAAAAGCTTGCTACACAGTAGCATTGTTCATTCGTGTGTCACCAGTCCTATAAATATCATTGCCTCCCGTGTGTACCTGCATATTTATTGCTATGTTTGGAAAGATATCTTCTGTGCAGATATCATTTCTACAGCTTTACATAATGTGCATTCATTTGTACAATGTCCCAATATTTCCATGTAATCAAATTGTTCATATATTTGTAGTGGACTGTAGCCAACCAGTTACCACAGTCTGTCACAGTTACCTGCCCCTGAGCAACAGATCTAAAGCAGGTAGTCGAGAGCTGCTATATTTCTTGCTTCTGACTGTATCAATTTATAATTATTTTCTCTCATAGTTCATGGTAATTGTAGCTAGATTGGGCCAAATGACTACCAAGATGTTTTTTAGAGATCAATATGCCCTCTTCTGGTTTTGCATTTTAAGAGGGAGATGATAACAGGTGATTCATTAGGAAAGCATGTTCATATGGACAAACAGGAATTTTCATGTTTAAATAAAGAATCATTTTTTCTCCTAATCTATTTTCTTATAAAAGCTTATTTTCATCTACATGTATTTATTTAAAATCAGTCAAGAAGATCTCAAATGCTAGACTGTACCCAAGGGAAAAGCAGCATTCTAATAACACAGTTTTGTTTTGCTTGGATTTTCCATTGCTTTTGGTTTTATGCAGTGACAGGAGCTGTCACAGGTCTGACTTTGATACTATCCACTTCACTCACAGTACTAGGTGAATTAATACCTTAAAATGCATGCTAAAATATTAGCTCTGGACACTGAAATCTTGTTTATCCACAGATCTCAAACAGATTGGGCAGTGACTGTTACGGCTTTGCTGGGAAAAAAAATAAAATAAAATAAAATAAAAATGTTCCTGTATCTCAGAGCTGGAATAAGGAAAGTCATACTCCAAGCCTATTCAAAATTTCATAATTCTGCAGAAAGTGCAGAAAAAGCATACCTACAAATGATTTCAAATACTTTACTTATTTATTTATTAAGAAAATAAGCTATGTCAATACATAAAACTCATCCACTCAGACATACATATTCAGCACAGGACATGAGCTAAAACAGGTGTTCCAGGAACAACCAGGCTGTCCCATCTAGAAGAATGTATTCTAATATGATGCATTAAATAAAAACAACTTTTGCCATTTGGCTGCCTGCATTGTATTTGAACCCACTTCCCAATCATTTTGATAACTAAGGAATAAACATAGTGCTCATTTGTACTTCGTATTTATCTGATCCTGACTGTCCATTTTTATTTGCCAGTGTTCAGCACTTAATATCAAGCAACTTAAATATCCCTTAAATTTCAAGCAACCCTTAAATATCAAGCTACACATATGTTCATACAGAAATAAGTCAATTGAATCCATTTAGTACATTCCCAGTTTCTTTTTATAAGGTATCTCCCAACTTTATCCAGAAGAATACTTTATTCAGTGCCTGTTTAAAATTTAGTTCAGTTTGCCCTCTGCCAGACTGGTGTTAGATCACACTAGGTCTAGCATCAGTTACAGTAATCCTGCTGCTACTCAGTACATAAAGTGCTAAGAACGGGCTCTGTAAACAAGAATGCTCTCAGTTTCTATGCAAAGACCAGTCCGCAGGCTTTAATCCAGCATGTATACTTAGGCGCACATGCTGTGCTTGTGCTAAGCCCAGTATTTATTCCTGTCATAGCACCCAGAAGTCCATTAATGGGCAAAACTTGCTTTGGTCACCATTTAACATGTAAATGCTTTGCAGCAAGTGCATATACTGTGCACATTCATGGAAAAAGAAAACCAGGCAGATAGGAAGTGAAATGGCTCAGTATGCACAAAACCTAACACTGGCCCAGAGCCTCTTCCCATTGCAATCAATTGGAGTGTTGTCCTATTTCAGTAAAAGAAGAATGAACCTGTCGTGACTTTTTAAATAGTTTTACCAAGAAGAGCCTAATGTAGCAATCTGAAAGTCTGTCAGTAACAATCTCCTACCCCACAAGTTATAAAATTGAGGGTATTATTATATTGGGTTGCAGTTTCTAAGCTCCATCTGCTTTCTAGCATATTTTGAATGCCCAACAAAGTTAAGTGCAAAGCTATCAGCTTAACTGTCTAATAGACAGGGTTGTGTTCTGCTCTCAGTTTATGTTTTGATTCTCGTGCAGCTGTAGGATTGCACAGGATACTTAAACTTGTGTCAACCATAGCAGGTATCAGTGGTATTCCTAATTCAGACATTGCTATAGCAGATCCTCAATGCCCTTACTCCCTAGATACATACAGCAGCAGCTCTGACCAGAGCCCACAGGCAGACTCTTACCCTCATAGTCACAAATGCCATTTCCTGAAGCCCCCACTTTCACCCACCTCCACATATGCACATGCCATCAGCAGCTGCACAGTAACTGCCTGTCTGTGCACAGGAAGAGTTAAATCAGCACACTCAGCCCTAATTGCAACTTTCTTCTCCTGTGGGACAAAGGCACAGGCCAGATGGAATGGGTTCCTCAGTCTAGACCTCAGGGTCTACGTGATGGACGGCACTAGTATAAAACAAGCATGCACATACAGAGAGGACTAAACTCAGCTCCAAGAAACTCATGTGTCACCTCATTACAGCCAGCGGATTTCCATGATGAAAAGTTCAAGTCACAATGAGACAAATGGGAACCTTTTCTCTCATTTTCATGAGAGTTCTGCCAGGTCATAATTAAAAGCAACATTCAGCCTAGTACAAATTAGTGATTGGTAAAACCAAGATGCAACCACAAGCACAGATTCTTTCTCCACTCCGCTTACCACCTAATCCTCTTTGGTGTGAAAACTGGTCTGGAAATTGCATAAAAGCCGCCTTTCTGGTGAGATTTCCAGAGTTTTCTGGTAACAACTATGCCAGACACACCACAAAAACAGACTCTGTTACAGTATGTTGATAAGTCTGTTTCCATCAGGAAAAGCCAGATGGTGCAGAGGTGTGTGATAGTAATTTCTAAAACCAAAAAGAAAAAAAAAATAAAAAATTAAAACCCCAGAATAGTTGTGGTTGGTTTGAGTTTAAGGATCAAATTCAGGTCAGTTCCACTTTATCCAGACTGATTCACTTCTCTCTATTATTATTTGATTGCCGACTATGTGCTAGCTGCTATAAAATCCTGAAAATGAAGAGTACCTTTAACTTGAGGAGTTTGAATACAGGCATTGAGGAACAAGATGTACTAAATACCTGAGAAGGGAGTTAAACTCATGGAATTACTTTTTTCTTACTCTTTAAAAAAATAGTTAAAATTTTCACTAGGAAGCAAACACGTCCAAGCTCTTACAAAACAGAAAATGGAGATTCTTTATCAATTCATCTAAATTTAATTGAAGACTTCAAACTGCACATTGGCTTTTGGTATTTCAAAATGCACTATTTACGTGAAGAAAGTATCATGCCAGAAACCAGGAAGTGATGCTCCATTAATATTCATTACATGCCAACACTCAAAAAAAAAGGAAAGAAAATATAAGCTGCCAAGTTTATTTTGGCAAAGCTGCATGACATGATTTGTATTCAAAGCAAAATTTAGAAAAATGTCTTTAAATAAATGTAAATCCCTTTCAAAATGATAAAAAACAACATAAAACAGAAGGAAAAACCACTTATGAGTGTTAACCTTTTTTTCATTACTTTTTTCATGTACATAAGCAGTGATTAGTGAAGTACATTGTCATAAAGGACCCATCAGCTTAAGCTAGATTTACTTCTTCCTGTCTTTATAATAAAGAACCTGAATTGTTCAGTTATCAAGATGTTATAAATGAGTTATATTTAATATCTTTTTTCCCCTGGACTATTTTTTTTGTTTGTTTAATATATATATATATCAGCACCATTTTTAATCGTGTGTGAAAGCCAAGTATAGAGAATAATTCTAGTTTTCCTATGCAAAGACCAAACTACACAAGAAGACGGCAGCAGACTTCAGCATGGTGTTAGTATACTTCTCAGAAATAAAAACATTGATTCATTGTCTGGCCCAGAGAGCAGCAGGAAGGGGGCCAGCAATGTCTGTATTGCACAGTGGAATGCCATGCAGAAATTCCTAAAACACTTCTGCACAGCTTAGCAAAACAAATGAACCCAAACAGCGCTCCACACAAATTTGGCTATATTGCTTCTAGCACTTGAGCAAGTTTCTGTAAAAGCAGGCCAGGTATCTCCCAGCAGCTCATACCATGAGATCCCCACTAGTAGTCAAAGAACACTCTTCTTAGCTGTAGTGACCATCAAGAGATGCCCCACTGATGGACAGCACAAGAAGTCATTCTAGCAGGGAAGACCAGATTCCACCCTCAAAACAAACTGGAACCCTCAGTTTACTCAGGTCTAAAATTTAACTTACTGCCTGCAGAAGCTAAAAAAATTAAGACTTTTCTGAAGCCGAAGCTCAAGACTAAAAACAGGTCCTCACATGAAGAAGCTACCTCTAGTCCTGTTCCATTGATTTGAGTGACTGCTTTCAGCCACAATTAACAGCCCAGGCAGAAACCCTGAGAATTAGCTGTATAAAGCATTAATTCTAAAAGTAGGAGAAGGCAGGAGAGCAGCCATGTATGTGGGGAAAAGAAGTCCCAGAAAGATATATTTAGACTCTCAATTTCTCTCCTTCCACTCTTTCCCTTCCTTCCCTCCCAGGAATGTTCAGCTCTTCCCTGAAACCCTGAGGAAGCCTGAGATCTACCTAGTACCAGTAGGCAGGGGAATGTGCAGTGAGGAGGACCAGGGGTTACAGTTTACGCCAAAGTATCCTCTCTGGCTACACAAAGTGTGTCTCCTCTTCCTCAAATACCTCTCTCTCACCAAGTGGTGCTCCACACAACTCCTTGCAACCCACCCAAAGTTGTTCCCACCTTTCCTAGGAAAGCAGGGCATGCTGGTCAGGGTCAAGTGTCCTTGGTGCTAGTGCATTAAGCAGGGTGTGAGTTGGGGACGTCCCTGAGGAGGGAGCACAAGGACAAGATGAGTAGGCAGAGTGTGCGAGCAGTTTCCAGAATACAGGCTTTGGAGGGAAGATGGAGCTCATTAGACAGGGAAGGATTGCAGAGGCCTTGCTTGAATACTGTTTCCTCCTACATAGGAGAAATGACTTTGCTGGGATATGGGCTGACAAAAAAAAATTAAAAAAAAATGTGTGTGGTGGCAGGCAATAGTAACAACTAGGCTTGGAAAGAAGGCTAGCTGAGAACCAGGACTGAGGAACTGAAGAAACATCACAGAAATTGAGGGTATAAATGATGGAGATGGGAGAAACAAATACAGAACCTCTTTGGACGAAACAGCCGAATAGAGGTCTCATGTATATAAAAACTGTCTGAAGACTTTGAAGATCACTATTAGCAGGCATCCATACACCCACACATATTATATTAATTTTCCAAAGTCTCATTCAAGCATATTGGTAGAGGACCTTTAGGCTGTATGCATATATGGTAATATTCTTCATCTCATATTAAGATTTTCTGTCCTCTTCTGAAACAATGGCTCCATTCAATGAGGGCTACAAAGATGAAAAGCAGATGCTTCCTAAGAGACTGGCAAAGTTGTTAAGTCAGAAGGTATCTCACTCACCTAATTACACTCTATGACAGTATCTAATAGTTATCAGATAGTAATACTATTAAATGCTACTAAACGAAACATATAACTCGAGTACCTCTGTAAATTCTCCATTAGTGTCAACATCCAAATTCAATACTGTTGAAGGGAATCCCAGCAGATGAGAACTGGCCTGCATAATTCTCCCAATATAAAATTGCCAATTCTGTGATTTTTCTGATTCTTTCTGTTTTTTTGTGATTTTTCTGATGCTTTCTGTTTTTTGTGGTCAGGTACAGTTTTTGAATTCAAATGAGACTTTGGGTCTGTGATAGGTCCTTTTTTCTTTAGTATTTGACATGCTTTGGGAAATCATTGAGCCATCGAGGAGAGGTGCTGTGCTGGACCTCATTCTCTCCAATAACGAGGGACTGGTGGGGAATGTGAAACTCAAGGGCAGGGTTGGCTCCAGCAACCATAAAATGGTGCAGTTTAGGATCCTGAGGGCAGCAAGGAGGCAGCACAGCAAGCTCACTACCCTAGACTTTGGGAGAGCTGACTTTGCCCTCTTCAGAGATCTGTTTGGTAGAGGACCGTGGGACCACACCCTGGAGGGAAAAGGAGCCCAAGAAAGCTGGTTAATGTAAAGGATCACCTCCTCCAAAGACAGGAGTGATGCATCCCAACAAAGTGGATGTCGGGCAAAAATGCCAGGAGGCCTGCATGGATGAACAAGGAGATCCTACACAAACTCTAGCAGAAAAAGGAGGCCTACAGAGAATATAAGCAAGGAAAGACAGCCTATACAGAGGGATACACAGACATCGTCCAAGCAGCCAGGCATCAGGTTAGGAAAGTCAAGACCCTTTTAGAATTAAATTTGGCTAGGGAAGTCAAGGGCAAAAAGAAAGGGTTCTATAGGTAGGTACATCAGTGATTCATGGAAGACTAGGGAAATTGTGGGCAATTCCTCTCCAGAAGGAAATGGCTGAGTTTTGTTGCTGAGCCACCATCCATCATATTTCAGAAGCTGTGGCAGTCCAGTGAAGTTCCCACTTACTGGAAGAGGGGAAACATAACCTTCATTTGTGAAAAGGGAAAAAAGAAAATCCCGGGGAACTACGGGCCAGTTGGTCTCACTTCTGTGCCCGGCAAGATCATGGAGTAGATTCTCCTCGAAACTATGCTAAGGCAAATGGAAAATAAGGAGATAATTGGTGACAGCCAACATGGCTTCACTAAGGGCAGATAGTGCCTGACAAATCTGGTGGGGTTCTAAAACAGGATTACAGCACTGGTGGATAGGGAAAGAGCAAATGACATGATCAACCTGGACTTGTGTGAAGTATTTGACACTGTCTCCCATGACATCCTTGTCTCTGAACTTGAGAGACATGGATTTGATGGATGGACCACTTGGTGGGTAAGGAATTGGGTGGATGGTCACACTCAGAGAGTTGTGGTCAATGGCTCAATGTTTAAGTGGAGATCAGTGACAAGTGGTGTTCCTGAGGGGTCAGTATTGGGACAAACACTACTTAACATCTTTGTCAGCAAAAAGGACAGTGGGATCAAGTGCACCTCAGGAAGTTTGCATCCAACACCAACCAATGTGGTGCAGAGAGAAGGGATGCAATCCAGAAGAACCTGGACAAGCTTGAGAGGAGGTCCTGTGCGAATCTCATGAAGTTCAACAAGGCCAAATGCAAGGTCCTGCATCTAGGCCAGGGCAATCCCGAGCACAAATACAGGCTGGGTGGAGAATGGATTGAAAGCAGCCCCGAGGAGAAGGACCCGAGGGTGTTGGTTGATGAGAAGCTCAACATGAGATGGCAATGTGCGCTTGCAGCCCAGAAAGCCAACTGCATCCTGGGCTGCATTAAAAGTAGTGTGGCCAGCAAGGCAAGGGAGGTGATTGTCCCCCTCTACTCTGCTCTCATGAGACCCCACCTGGAGCCTTGCTTTCAGCTCTGGAACTGCCAGCACAAGCAGGACATGAACCTGTTAGAATAAGTCCAGAGGCAGAGGAGGGCAGAGGAGGCAGAGGAGTGGCAGAGGAGGGCCATAAAGATGATCATGTGGCTGGAGCACCTCTCCTATGAAGACAGGCTGAAGGAGTTGGGGTTGTTCAGGCTGAAGGAGGCTTTGGGGAGACTTTATTGCAGTCTTCCAGTACCTAAAGGGGGCCTACAGAAAAGCAGGAGAGGGACTCTCAATCAGGGATTGTAGTGATCAGACAAGGAGAAGTGGTTATACACTAAAAGAGAGTAGGTTTAGATTAGATACTAAAAAGAAAATCTTTCATATGAGGGTGGTGAGGCACTGGAAAAGGCTGCCCAGAGAAGTTGTGGATGCCTCATCCCTGGTCCCTTCCAATCCAAGCCATTCTATAATTCTGTGATTGCTTATAAGAAACTGATGACTTTTCAAGTATTTAATGAGTACAAGGGAAAGTTGAAAGCTATCCCTGTTCCTTGTAAAACTTCAAGGGAGTAAAAATGTGTGGAGTGAAGCAGAATATCTGATAGGTAGAAGTGAAGGAAGGAAAGGACGAAGGAAAGTACTTAGTGACATGTACAGAAAGAAGATAGGGGTGGTAGGATACAAAGGCAGAGTGAGAGACATAAAACAAAAGGATTAGGGCAGAAGATACAAACAAGAAAAAAAAAATAGAGATATGAAAGATACAGGTACAGAAAAGGATAGAACTGCACCTTTCATGTTGAGAAGAATTTAAAATTCTACATGTCAAGGTTGTAAGTACTATGTTTTTGAGACTAGTGGGCATACTATTAAACAGATTGGCTTGCTACAGCCCTGGAAAGCTCACTCATGAAAACATGCCACTATGCATCATGTGCATCCATTCTGTTGAAATATAGACACACATTCACACAAGCATGGAAAGAGGAAATACAAAGTTCTCTTTAATGATTAAATAGAGTAAAT
>CM021729.1:29695884-29712239 GCA_011074415.1 Stictonetta naevosa
CCCCCCCAGCCCTCTCTAGTGTTTCTTACTAGTATCCTCAATGCATGCATGTTACCTGGATGCTTAGCAGTTCTTATGAAATATCAGGAGTTGCATTTAATTCAGATTACTTAGTAAAACACCTGCAATGTTCTTCAGGCTAGTCTGTGCAGTTCTGAACTAGAAGATCTTAACTGCTCAGACTTTATTCTGATAACTGAAGGACAGCTTTAAAAATGACATATAAACTACAAGGACAACAAATATATATAATTTAAGGAAAAATGAGATATAAGATAGAATTACCTTGCATCTTAACTGATCTAACAGTACTGTTTATAACCATTAAAAGTCTCCCAGTTTTTGAAGGAACATGAAATGTGGATATGAAAAATGGAGCAACATGAGTGCAACTCCCAGTGGAATCATTCTCAGAAAACAGTACGTTCTCAACAAGCAAACAACTGGCAAAAAGCAATACTTATCAAAACTCCACATGCATGAAACCTGTCCACATGGGAGGCTGCTGGGGGCAAATACACTGCTTGATCCACTAGCTTAAGTGGAAAGATCCCTCGGCTCTAATGTTCTCACGGAAAAATATCAGAGAAAGCCATACACACACTCCCCTCTCTATCCAGGATATGATGAAAAGAGGGAAGTATTTTTTCTACTAAATCAAGTAATTTATCTGACTAATGAATATGATTAAAATAAACAAATAAGTCTTACCATTCTATCTGATTATGTCTCCAAAGGAAACAATAGTTACACAACTCCAGAGTCTATTTGTCTATCTGCTCTACCCTTTCACAACTTCTGATTCCACGCATCTACTTCAACTGACTTTGGCAGAAAGGCAGACTTTGCAAAGATATTTAATTTTTATAATGTTGTTGCACAAAACATGACCCAGAAGCTACATGCAATTCCAAAACCTTTTGTTTTGGCCTGCCAGGTCAGAGCATTCCATTACACTTACTTAATATTGAAAAGGTAGCAGCCAGCTGGTCAATCAGCAGCTCCTGCCTAGTCACAGCACACCTCTTATTAAGCCAAGCAAAGGTAGCTGTGAATTGCAAGAGTGCTGCAGAAGGTGGACTGGAGGGAAAGCTTCAGATATGTTACAGTTCTGCAATAATTTTCTATCCTAAAAACAAAGCTGTAGAAAATCTGGTTTCCCTAATGCTACTGTTTACTCAACTGTTTACCTGATTCAGATTCTGCAAATTAATATTTTCTATTTTATGAGAATACTAGAGGAAATACGAGTATACTAGAATACTAGTACATCTAAGAAATCAGAATCCCCAAAACATTGTCTAAGAAAAATAGTAAAATAAATTATATAAATATGTGACATTGTGTAGTTTCTTAACCAGATACTGTCAAGATGTGAGAATATTCAAACATATGCCTGAGTGATATACAAGAAAGGTATGTATAACTGAAGGATCAGATATGCTAAAATAAGATTAAAAATGCCATAGTATAAATTAGAGATTTATAGACTTTTATAGAACACTTTTATAAAAGTTTTAAACATTATTCTCCAAAAAATTTGTTTTAAAAAATATTTTACCAGGAGACTTCTTGGTACCACCACTTGGTTAGGCTTTTTCCCTGGTATTTTAGAGTTCACTAACACTACTGAGCCAATCAATATGACAGACTACCACCTAAAAAGTTCAGGTATCTACAAATCTGTAAGCAGATCCTGAGCTGTTATGCAAATAGATCTCTATAGGATATAACGCATACTTTTATACAGTCCTTTTTTGTGAAGTGAGTAAGTAAATACAATCACCACTGCTCAGTTCATTAAGTAGTGTAGTTACTTCTCATTTTTCCTGGTTCTCAGAAGCATTTAACATCTACAAAACATAAATGGAATGGCCTTTTATTTTTCATGATAAACTCAGTCTTTATTTGTAGCTATTTTATTAATCTCATAAAAACTTTTGGACGTCACACTACAGACAGTAAATAGAATGAAATTAAAAATCTTGACATTTGCCATAGTCTTCACAACATAAACTATATCCAAAATTTTGAAATCTGTAAAAATATTTTTTAAACCCCGCTTGTAGCTAAGTATTTTCACAAAAAAAAACAAAACTTTACATTTTGACTTCTTGTATAGTAAAGCTAACTTCACAAGCCACACAGCTCCAACCTGCATACACTTTATAAACCCACTGATACACATGTTAATCTTTTACTTATTGTAGTTTATATTGTCCAGGAGTTTAATGTTTACACCTAACAGAGTTTAGTGTCTGTGCATATGACTTAGGTGTAATGATCCCCTATTGAGTGTAAAATTTAATTCAAATCTGTTATCTTGTGGAATACTTGAAGAATACTTCTTTGCACCTCTGCTGATTTTAGGATTTGAAAAAGCAAAGGTTTGAATACAGAGCCCTAAAAAATACCAAGGATAGACAGTCCAGAGATTTAAAATATGCACATTTTTAAGGACAATGAGTCAACTGGGAATGTGTGAGCATTTCTCATATAAAAATATTTGTAACTTAAAACAAGTGAAAAGGACAGAAGCCTTAGAATTGGGTAAGTTAGTCCCTAATACGCATTCAAATCATATCAGTGTTAGTGACCAATTTCAATTGCTCTCTACAAAGGCAATGTATTTCTGAGAAAGCTGCACTTTAATAACCGTATAATTAAGAGGGAAAATATATATATATATATAAAGCAAGGAGCTTACTTTACATTACATACAGAACATGGTAAAAATCTTTCTGTTCACTGATTTTGGTGGTCTCTGGATCAAGGCTGTAGTGATTGCAGGGATTGTAGTTCAATGATTAAGACAGCAAATTTAGGTTTCATTCTTAGCTTGGTCATTGGTTTTGACTCTTGGTAAAGGTGATCATGTTTTGTCTCACTATTTCCATCCATGTAATGGCCATAATTCTAATTCTATCTATGCAAAGAACTGACATAATCAGACAAGGAGAGATATACAAGAGTTAAAGATTGAATTTAAGGGAGATACACAAGCTAGACAACCACACACACACACACACCAAAAAAAAAAAAAAAAAAAAAAAAAGGGAGGGGTTTAAGAAAAAAGCCAATAACTTGGTTTTAGTTTGAAAGAAAATTTCTTGGAGCAGTAGGAACTTCAGCTAGTAATTTATGATCCAACTTATGTGGTAATCTTGTATGATAAGTCTCAGCTCTAACATGCATGTGTGCATGAGAATGTGTGTGTGAAAAAGAGAGGGAAAGAGAGGCAGAAGACACTGTTGCTCACTAACTGGCACTCAATGAGATACTTAATTTGTTATAATAAAGCAAAGAAAAAGTAGCTGTCAGTTAAACTGCCATTTCTGTCACACTTTTTAATAATACTGCTCCTGTAATTACACTGTGGTTCTTTATACTTACTCAGTAAAAGCTTGCTTAGTTTTAGCATGGAAAACAATTTATGAAATTATAGAAACAGACTGAACACAGCAGTTCATTTGTTGAGGCAATTATCCAGATCCTTGTCAAAAAAGAGAGAGAGTAAAGACTGTGATGTGCAAAAAATGTTTCTAATTCTATGCTATAATACATACAATATGTCTGTGGTTGTGTTGGATTATGTTAATAAACTGCAGTCGAAATATATTTGTCACAACACAAAGGAAGGGTGCTATCAATTGTCTTGCCAGATATTTTAAATTAGTCACCAAAACGTCTAGCCAGGGTTTCCTCTATGACCCTCAGATGAAGGGAGAGGCTTATTGGACAGTTTTTCCTGTGGGACTAGACAGATTCTTCTAATGCTCAAGTATTTTGAATAATCTGGAAAATAACTGTAAAGTGAACTGCGGCAGTTGCTTTTTTTTTAAACAGACATGTACAATTCAACCCTGAACACAAATCCAGTGTTGTT
Organism: Stictonetta naevosa; assembly: GCA_011074415.1. Taxonomy (NCBI): domain Eukaryota; kingdom Metazoa; phylum Chordata; class Aves; order Anseriformes; family Anatidae; genus Stictonetta; species Stictonetta naevosa. Next base: position 29,699,771 of record CM021729.1, read on the forward strand.
TTTGGCTGGTTATCACTCAGAAATGAGCTTCCCTAATAGTTCTTAGTAAAAATGGATAGGGGCTCTATTCCTTCTTTTGGGAAGAGTAAAGGGTATAAGAACTGATTTGTTGCTCAGCTAAAAAAGCAAAGAAATACTGACAAAAATCTAAGCACACAGTCCAGAAAAATTCAACGTTAAAAAGGGAAAGACAGAACATTGAAAGTACTGAAAGCAAAACACAGACATGTTCGATACCCTATGCAAATTCAGGAAAAAATCTGCTGCTTGTTAGAATGCAGTCATTTGTATAACAAGTTGGAAAGAGAGCATCTTAAAGCAAGCACTCCAGAAACATGTTTACTACCAAGACTTTCACTTAAATTCATTATTTTTTGTAATTATCTCTACTTTGTTGTAAAACATACTTCATTTATCCTTCAACACAATGATTTATACCAAGTAAATGTTTTCTTTCAATGATTTCTAAAAGGAGAAAAATGTCAACTTTACATTATTTAAACTGAAAATGTATCAACTGGCTTCTTTTCTTCATCTTGGCACTTTGTATTTCATCAAAAGTTAGTGCTGTAGGTTCTTTGTTACAAACTTCATTTTTCTGGACAAAAAGTGGGAGAAAAGAAGATGTAGTAGACAGGAGACAAAGCAAAAATGGCATCCAAACACAGGCCATGAATCGTGAACATGCTACGAAAATTTCACATATTAAAATGTGGATGAAGTGTCTGCCTTCCCCACCTCCCCCAACATCTGGAGATAGTTTGGTGGAGCAATTTCCAGAAACCAAACAGTATCTCTGCTTGACTAGCTCTTTTCATTCACAAATAAACAATTAATGAAATGGGCAACTAATTTCCAAAGTGTTCATATTCATTAGACTGTTTCCTGAAATTAAGTAGCTGTTCCATGATGCAGTGCCCAAACAAAATGGTACTGCTATTCTTTCTCCAAACATAAAAGTATTTTAAGATTATATATTTGCATTTAATTTATTCTAGCAACAAAATTGGAAACAGAGGTGTTCTCCACTGAAAAAAGATAAATACATTTGCATAATAAAATAAGGGATATAACTTATCTTAAGATATATTCTAACTGAATCACTGAATGTCACTACGCGGACCACATTTCATCACGGGGAAAGAATTACATTGTTGTTTTTTTCTGAATTACAGAGATTGAATCATTTTATGATATGACAGGCTGTAATATATATTCCTTTGAGCATGGCAAGCAAGGTGGAAAAAAAACTCTGCTTTTCAGAACACTGATCTAAAACAATTACAAGATAGAATTAATTTCAATAATCAGCTGGGAGATGGAAGTGTCTGCTAGATACCAACTACATACCTACACTTACAAATTCTGGTTACCACTTCTGACCAGAGACTCATACCAGAAACTGCTCTTTCCACTCAGCTTGCTTTTTACATGCTGCCTAATGCCAGGAAAAGAAATCTTGTTGAATATTTTTTTTCATCTGGTGCTCTACTCTGCTATTTTTTTCCTATAGATCTCCTTATGGCACAGCTCTGCTTGAGCTGTATGCATATTTAAATCACAGCCATTTCCATTCTGTAAAGAGAAATACCAGGTTATAGAGCTTCATCTCACATGCACTAAGCAAAAAGATGTAGCACTAACAACATTACAGTGTTTTGACATCTTCACTCTTTCAGCCCTAATAACAAACTGAGGAAAGAGAAATGTGGCCCAGCTTACCACAGGGCATGAAAAGAAGTCACTGAGCAATGAGCCTAATTTCATTCTACCAACTCAGTTGTGGTGTCAGTGGCTTCTAGAGAAAGCTGTCAGAACAGCCAGCCAGTGGGAGAAACATCTTAACCTCTACAGCAGGATTCCTCAAGCTCCTGTTTACAGACCTCCATTCAGGGTTGTTTACAGGACACTTGAAGAGCAACATGAGTCAATTCATGGTAATAATAATGACAACTACAGAAAAATATTTATATAGCACAGTACATTTATTTAATGTTTTACAAACTGAATGCCTGATACTACAAACACTAACCTCCTGGTATAACACTATTCTGAAAAACTTCAGTCACTAATAATTTTCTTTTTCTTCACGTACACAAAAGTTCAAGACCAAGGCCACCTTTGGACAAGTCACTTAAGTACCTAGTCCAGGGAATGCAGCTTTTGTCTCAGATAGATTGGTGCAAACTCAGATTCTTCTATAAATAAACAATTCCATACACTTTAATTAAATAATACTTTTAAAAATGCATGAGTGATCTGAGGAACATGCTCAAACTGAATGGTGATCTGTGTGTCAAACTCTAAGACAACTAGACTAGCCAAAGTATGCATAGTGAAGAGAAAAGAAGACAGAGGAGAGAGAAGGGAGAGAAGAAGGGAGAGAGCAGAGAGAGCTGAGAGAGGGGAGAGAGAGCAATCTGGATCCATCAGCAGTCACTTTTAGTCATGTGAATGAATAATGCCAAGAGATAGGGGAATGAAACTCTGCACATGAAAGAGACCAGCAAAATACTTCAGGCCACTTCGTTTCTGAATAAGTTTCTGAATAACACTCACACACAGCTTTATCAAGGCTTAACTAAACCACTTGTAAAAATGGATTCAGAAGATCTTCTTTGATTGTCCATGCACCGACAATGTCCAGATCTGACTTTTACCTTCAAACAGCATCCAGAGAAGAATCTGAAAGTTGTCAGCCAGTTTAATTTACCCCGAGCCCAAGAAAAAGATAATGCTTGTCACAGTCTACCATTATTACACTGTGCAAGTCATTTTACTTCACTTTTGCCTCAGTTTCCCATCTGGAAGTGAGAATGACAAAAATCACCTCCTTTCTATAGTGCTTTGAAACTGAGAGATGTACAGTGTACAAGCTCTGTATTCTGTTTGCTCTTAAGGTTCACGACCAATCCATACAGTAGTTAAAATATTCTCTATTGAGACACAAACACAGAACTTAGCTGTTTCAGAGCAGAAAAGCCCTCTCCCTTAAAAACAGAGAAAATATCCAACAACTGCAGAAACAAAAATCACTGCCACCTACTAGCAGTATCCCACTGGGGCCAAGTTTAGCCTTTGAACATGCAAAGGAGTTAAGTAGTCAGCAATAGCAGTTAAATAGTTGGGAGGACTATGGCATGAACTTACTACTATGCTGAGTATCTCTATGCCTTCCAAACACATCTAAGATCCAAGTATATCTTGAAGCATATCCAAGCAACTGTTGACCTATGTTTTCTTTCTTTGGTCTTCAAAAATGGAAACCTGCAAGTTGGTTGGTTGGTTCCATAAAGATAAACTTTTTAAAATTAGTTCATATCTGATGGCCTGAAATAATTGTTGTCTCTTCCACAATAAATTCAGGTATCACAAAATTTGATTATACAATAATAACCTTTTAGTTCATGGATTCCTCTATGGGCAACATAATCAGAGAACATACAACTGAAAGACTAGATAGCAATGATGAGAGTATTCCTCAGTCTGAATACCTTGCTTGAGGTCAGCTATAATTCGTGGTCCTTTCAGGCAGAGGATAGATCACATTGCTTCATTCAGTCAGGACCAAGTTTCATAAGGTCATTGTTCATGACTGTCAGCAAACTGAATTTGCAGGCCAACACTGAAAAGTAGTGAAGACTGCAAAGTACACACACAGAATCTAAGTAAAAGAAGCAGAGTGTGAATGCATTTGGGGGAAAAATGCATTGATACATACTATTTATATGAACTTTTAGATTTTAACACAGTAGGGTAGTCTATTTTTCATATGTGAAACTACTTTTTCTATGCCCTCTGTTTTTCTGTTTCTGCATTGCAATCTTTATTTTTTTCAGTTGACCCTCAAACACCACAATACAAGTGTAACCACAGCATTCTCTATTATAGAACAAGTCTTTCACTAATCAGACTTTTATATCTGTTGTCAATTGCTAACAAAAACATAAACAGTAAGACTCATAGACTTGGTATCAAAAACGTATAAATGATTGCAAAAGGCTATTACAATAGAAGACTATACGTGTTTTTAAAATAAATTATTCAGAGATTCAAAACAAATATTTTACATATTTTAATATGCTAAATAGTAATTTAAAAAACTTTAAGGAAAATTACAAACATGATTTATATTCAGGTTTTCATTTTCTTAAGAGTTTTTTAAATTACTTCTGTAGTTCTGGATTTTAAATGACTAAATCTTCAGAATCATAAACTTAAAATTTAGTTGTTTGTAAGATATGAAAAAATTCCATGTAGACATAAGAAACCTGTGTCCACATATAAGGTAAACATTTTGAAACTTGCAATCTAAAATAAAAAGTGCTTTCTCAAATTTATAATGCAAAAGTCATTTTTCAAACTGATTACAGAAACAATTTCACAATAAGAGGCTTATTGAAATTTACAATATTCTGATGTGTTCACATTCTTAATATGAAACAAACTCTCTTCTGACAATGTGTCTAACTCAAAATATTCTAGACAGGAGGAAATGAGCCAGTGTATGTACTATCCTGACAGATAAAGAAAAGGGAATTTCACTGCTACATGGGTGATCATGGAAATCTTTTAACAAAAGATAAAACAACGTAAAACAGAACACATGGCCATTTTTCATATAAGACAAATAGGGAACACAAATTCTTCTGTTTATCCAATTTCCATGCTATTTTTATTGAGTCTGATCTGAGCATTCTAATTATGAAAAGTTATTTTCTGATTTAGGCATGCTGTCAAAAGAAGAGTGGCAGAATAGACGATGAAAAGTTCTGAAATATAAAACCGTTAAGGAGGTAAGCTTTAGCAACAGAATGGATAAAGTAATTACTTTAGGCTACACAACCTAAGACATATTTTAAATAAAATGAATAAGATATTCTAAATTCCCTCTTTGATTACAAACATCAAAAAACTCAGGAAGAAATATCTTTGTGCAAACATTAGTCACACTTCTGCAGGAAGAAAAGGTTACAAATAGAAAAATCTTTCAGATAGTGAGTTATTCTTAGCTGCATGGTGAACACTAGTAAACACTGAAATCCAGTTCAGAAACAGTACACATCAGGAAAGCAGCACAATATTCTGTTTCTTTGTACACTCAAATACTTCTGTCCAGGACCTAACACTAGTGACATCCTTAGATTTACCGTGTAGAGCTAGCAAAATTCTATACTTTATGACACAGTCATTTTAGTTTGAAGAACTCTTCCCCCATAATGTTTATAGCACCATGCCAGTTACTTCAGCTGAGCTGACACAATGAATTTAAAATGGTCTAATACATTTGACTTACCAACAGATTAGCACATGATTAGCTAGAGTAAAAGGATTATTATGAGTGCTGTTATAAGATATTAACACTTTTGGTAATGCATTCTAGGGATGCTATATATATTTTCCACATTGAGAAAGCAGAATAAGAAGTAAGGGTTCCTTAGTTTTGTTGATGATCTTGCCGTGAAGTAACAGAATGCTCTAATGATTAATTTTTTAAATATTTTAAATCTTTTATCTTAAATCTTTTTTTTTTTTTTTTTTTTTCCCCTTTTTTTTCCTCCGAGGTTCATATAGACTGATTACAAGCTGTAAATGGGCTACAGAAAGAGTCAACATTCAGTCTTCCTTAAAACACCAGGTTAACTGATGCATGCACACATGCTCACACAATCCCCCACACAGGCTTTATGACGAACTAGATTCATGTCTGAACTACAGTGCCACATTAATACACTTAGCAAGACAGAGTTATGTTCATTGAAGTTTGATACCAGTTCTGTGAAGGGCTGTACTTCGAGGAGCGTAGGGAGGGGAGGACAAAAAGAGAGAGTAAACACCAACCGGAGGGAAGATTCAGGGGACAGCTGAAGTGTGTAGTGATCCAGCAGCTTTTTGGTACGGTTTAGACTTCTCTTTGGGAACACAACAAAACAACAGCTACAAACTTAACCCCATGACACTGGCAAGTCTGTCAGCCTCAATGCTAATGCACTGAAATTCAAACTCTAATTTCCAACAGGTTAACAGATAGGAAACTTTTTCCTCTCCTGCCAAAGGTGGGTTGTTCTTGTGCATGTACTTCTGTTTCACTGACACTCTTCTAGATGCATTAATATGTCACTGTACTTTTTTATTCTCTTTTTAAATTCAAGCTGATTTTTGTTTTGCCTAAGTTTGTAAAAAGCATATATTGTATGTACAGAAATAATACAGGAAAACATGACTTGAACTAAAGGCTAGGATTTTCTGAGAGTTTCAGAGTTGTACTGTGTTTATAGTCAATTACATAAAGGTAATAACTGATGACCAATAGTGAGCTACAAGAAGTCATAAATAAGGATTAAAAATGTTTCTGTTATGGATGTACTAACAGAAGAACGTACTTGGAAGAAAACTGCATTCCTTAGTTTTAAAATTGTCATAATTTCAAGTTTTTTTGTAAACCAGCATGAAAGGAAAAAGAAAGACAGTGAAGGATCTCAAATTTTAAGACATTTGTTAATTTTGGGATGCAGATCACTATTAAGCACTGCTGGTTAGGATGGTCACAAAGGTAAAAAAGATATCGTGTTTTCTGCATGTAAAGAGCTGCTTATTTTTTCTGCACGACTATTTAAGTGCAAATACAGGTAACAAGAACTGGAGTTACAAGGTGAGATAAAAATTACAAGATGGGAAAATTCTGCTCTGCCTCCACAGCATTATCTGGTTCCCCCTGTTGTCATCCAGCCAGAGAAAAAAGCACTTCCAGAAAACTCACCAAAGATCAAACTGCGTCTGGTGACAGCAGTGTCCAAGCTATAAGTAATGTTCAAAGGATTCAACAATGCCTGTGACTGATCATTCTCTTTCCCTTGCCATCACCTGCTGATTTTGTCCAGGTGTTTTATGGCTATCTTGAGGCTCTGGAGAACAGACAGAAAGAAGACTTTGCCAATTTCTTTTGTCTGGTATTGTGAATTCCTTACACAGATGGTGGACAGCCACAGGCTGGCCAACTCCAGGCACAATTGCCTTCACCCTCAGAGGGAATGCATGAGAGCAATACTATCTTCTACCAAAGTACTGTCTGTAACATGTCTGTGGTTAGGGAATAGGACAAGACGCCTTTTCTCAAGGAAAAAAAAATCCTCTTGTCCTCGCCACAACAATATCAGGAGAAAATAAAATATAATATAACAAAATAAATAAATAAACTAAGACTTTGGCTTGTATTAGTAAATTAAGCATTCCTAAGCAATTCAAGAGGTTTGTCTAATAAGATAATCTTGTGTTAACATGGTTTTGTAGTCTGTTTACAGTCTCTCAAGTATTCCAAACAAATCCTGCTAAATCTTACTCACTAAGCAAACTGAGCCACTTCTGGCAGCAATTTTTTAAGATGGGCACCAGACATGAGCCACCTCACCCCTCTTCTCTTACCGTGTTTGCTTACAAGAAAACCCATTACCTATGCAAATGACTGCTAAATGTGCAGTTACCTAATTGTGCAAGTACCTATATAGTATCTATGTACTTTTTGCCCGCAGTGATGCCAGTGCAATTTTGAAACTGGGTATTCAAACGGCTACACTCCCACTTCTGACCTCTTAAAGTGTGACTACTATGTACCAGGGAATGGAGCATATGTAAAAATACATTTAAGCAACACTTAGACACTCTACAAAGCAAATTTTACAGAAAAAAAATATATGACTACTCATTGTTCTTAAAACTGGAAAAGCCTGGAAAAATGTTTATCTTACATGCCTTTCATTATGAAGACCTAGACACGATTCTTGTATGACAAACATTTTATGGACAATCTCTGTATTCTCACACTAATATCAAAAATATTGCTAGAAAACAAACAGTATCTAAGAATCTAATTACAGACAGACTGCAGGAATCATAGAGCTACACCTATCCCATACGCTGTTTCAGTTTTTCTTATAGGTGATGAGAATGAACTCTGAACTCGTCAATAAGATATAAGGCAATGTACTCCTCTTAGATCCTCAAGACACAGACTGCACCCCCACAAACACCTCCTGCCTAGATAGGGATCAATGTTAACATATACATACAGAGAGCAGAGCAATGGAGCTGATTTCTGCCATCTGAGAGCACAATTATGTCCTGCTCTAAATTATTTATTTTAATGATAGAGGGTGTAACATTTTCATCTTTTTTTTTTTTTTTGAAAAGTATACTCAGCAGTTATAAAATCTGGCATCATAAATGTTAGAGAAGGAAGGGACCATTACATCACCCTGCCTATCTCCTGCCAAACAGGGCTAGTTCCCTACTGTACATTTTCTAGCCTTATACAAAATGTTTCCAGTAATAACTCACTGATGTTTTAAATGTTCTGCAATACATTAACACTTTTTAAAAAGAGTTTGTGATTGTAAAACAAAAATGTAGTGTTCACAGGAAGGTGACAGGTAACCTTGGAACTACAAGTCCCCTTTTTTCTACCACCACAGGTAGCAGCAGTAAAGCTTCTATACACTGCTCAGTCTACCAGCATGTCATAACCCTGACCTAAGGAGGTCAGTTTCATGGTTGAAAAAGTAGCTTAGCTTCCATGGCTCATTTCATCCTTCAGCCACCTGCTGAGATTACTGACAATTTAGCCAATGTATTTATTTATTTTTATTTCTTTACTGTACCCAAATACAGAGATACTGCCACATCTATGTACTTACTGGTTATATCTGTAAAAAGTCTTCTGTGGCTGGCCTTGTGCAAACACCATCTAGAACTCTTGCTCATTATTTTTTTCCACAAAGACGCAGAAGGCATCTCTGTGGCTTCACAAGAAGCTTCCAAACTGAAGTATCCACATCTCCCATACAAAACCCTGTTAAAGTTAACTTTATCCTCGTACACCTTCTCATCTGCTTAGTACTTGTCCTAAACTGAAACATGAGAAATAAGAGTGACTAGCAGGGCAGGCAGGGCAGGGTCTGGCAGCCTAATGAAATTAAGTGAGTTCCATGGATGAGGCCGTCTCACTATAAACTGAAATCCCCTGAACTCCAGCACCTCTGCCAAGCATTTAATCCGTAAAACCCTACATAACACAGCTGTGTTCAGGGGAGGGGGTGGTGGGACTGTTTGTTTATTTTAGAAGGTTTTATTTGTTTCCTTTTCAGTTTTCTGAGACATATATATCTACTGCACAGTGTCTTGAAACATTAAAAGGGCACATCCGCTGACGGTGGTGATGGTAATGTCACGCCCTAGTAAGTAACGTAAAAGAAGTGACTGTGGACGAATTGTTCCTAGGTGAGGGAAAACTGGATCCAAGTGTGTGTGATGGAACTCACTTAAACTTGGCAGTATTGCCCAACACAAGGAGCTCAGCCCAGGAGAGAAAGACTGAAAAACGGAATAAGAGAAAAAATGTGCCCACTGAGAATTGGACAGAAAATGCCATGCTGCCCTCAGATGTTAACAGCAGTCTGTTGATGGCCTGGACTGAATTCAAACTGGTGACCTAAAGCAGAAAGACTCTGTATCTAACTAGTAATCCTCTGATCCAGGGTAGTTCAGTACTTTTAATCAGAAAAGAAAAATTACAGTCCCAGGGGAGACTTCATTGGAGAGCAACATGCTAGATACTTTAAAATAAAATAAAATAAAATAAATAAACTTATGAAAGAATATGTAATTTCTTCCACCAAATGCCAATCTTCCTATGTTAAATTAACTACCCCCCCCCACACACCGGCGCGGGGGCCCGCGCGGGCAGGCACAGAGACAGCATACACAACAGCACAACATTTCTTATAATTCTTGAATATTTCCCTCACTCATCTTGGATAGCCACTAATGGATGAAATTTCTTTAGTTACATTTTGTGATTCAGATTTTCATTACATTATTAGACTTTCTGAATTAAAATTTCACACAGAAAAAAAAGGGAGAAAGACAAGGGAGAGGGTAGGCAAGCATAAACCATGGGATGAAATTACATTCATTTAAAACATAATAAGAGTTTAGATCAACAACCTTCCTGTTAATGGAGGCTTCGCAACACAGCCTCAACACCTGAAGTTAATTAGAGAGGATGTATAATGTAAATAGTGAAATTGTCTACTTCTCTGAAATGACAAAAATGCATTAATATGGATTTTTTTTTAAAAAAAAAGGAAGAAATAACATGGCATGCACTTTTTTCTTGAGACAATGTTAACTTCCTAATTGATTAGTAAATGATTAAAGAGAACGTTATGATTTTACAGTAGATATTATTTAAAAACTATGACTACATAATCTTATTGAGTAGTATATTGTCATACTGTCAGTACAGTTTTTGAGCACTCAAAAACCTTAATAAATGACATGTCCAAGGTGAAATATTATTCAGAGCAGAAAAACATGTTTTTTTAAAGTCTGATTTTTATTCTAAATTCAGCATATTTTCCATGCAGTTCCTCTTCTCCAGAGACTATATCTATTGATCATATCTACTTTTTTCTATCGATTGCAGGTTTTCTTAATATAAGGTGAGTTTTTTTTTAAAAAAAAATATTTTACATGAGTAACAAACATTGCTTTTTAATGTCAGAAACACACAGACTATGCTATGGACTGATAATATGCCAACATTTTTGGTTTTAATTTAAGTTCATTTTGAGTTTCATCAGCAAGGAGGAATAAAGCCTTGAATGGTAACATTTGTTTTATTTTTCCTCTGTTTATTGACTCAAAATAAGAAAAGATAAAAGGATATGATAAAAGATTGAGCCAAAAAAAAAAACAACAAAAAAAACTGCTTCAAGGCAGATATTTCTTTATGTCATGTTACAGTCTGGAACAGAGTTTTACACACTACTTATAACCCTGAAAAATGGTATTTTTATTTCAAGTGTTACCAATACATCCTTAATGTGCTACTGACACTCTAACTACAGCATTGCAAATGGTGCTGCTGCTATAAACAATCTAATTCTTTCTTTTTACTGGGAGAATGTTGCAATCATTGAAGTATTCTTGCCCTCTGTATGCTTGGGAGTGGTCTGTCCGTAAGTTATTAATAAACCATGGAAAGGTGCAGCAGCAGACCAACTATTCATATTAATGAATGCCTCATGAATATTCAGCTGTGTGTTGACTCTTACCTCAGAGGACCAAGGGAACCAAAATCCAGCCCCTTATTCTACCAACCAACACTCCTAATACTGTAATCCTTTATTTGCAATAATAGCAACTAAATCTCTAATACTGTCTCTGTTGCAAAACCAAGTATCTGTTGCTCCTGCAAGAGTGAGAGTGGGGGGATTGTTACCAACTTCACTATTAAATAAATAAATACATATATAAATAAATAAATACACACAATTGTCTTTAATCTTTGTTTTAGCTTGAACTACATTATCTGTAACTTAACATACACACAAATTTAGTGCTAAAATAATAGTCACTGCTGCTTGCTGCATCACACATTGAAACTAAATCTACCTATTTGGTATTAATCTTCCCCTTCCAGTCAAACACAATGCAATATGCACGGGCAAACGCATGCATTAGAAGCACACACACAATTCAAAACAGCCTGACTGCTATTTTTCCTCTTCCTCAACATTTTTCACAGACTCTTGTAGACTTTTATTTCTGACTTTTTATATTCTGAATTGAAATCACTTCACCATAATCTGTTCCAGCAACACCAGACACGGAATGTAATAGATGTACAAAAATTCCAAATGGGACTTATCAAGGGCTTGTTTGCCTCAGTTATTTGTCATTTCACTATTCTTTCACAAAAACATTTTTCTTTAAAGAACAAGTCGCCTGTAGCTGAGATGTGAATGCACACTAGATATCCTTTCAGGGCCAGCATACACTTCCTTAACCAAATCCACCACTTCCTTTTCACACTGAACAGAACTCATTCAATTCAGTACATCCTCTAAAAGTTAAAAGGGAGTGCCTTTACATGTAATAACAAGCATCTGGGAAGCCAATTGGAGCAGTCAGAACACGTATTTTAATAAGTAGCTCTTAAACATTCAATAACATCAGTGGTAATTGGGCACACAAATTGTTAGGGAAAAATTACCAAAAAAACAAAAAACAACAAAACAAAACAAAACAAAACAAAAAAAACTTTTCAGTCTGTTAAACTCAAAATTTTCTGTAAGGTTACACTAAACATACATTTGAACAAGCATGAATTCTTATGCATTTATTCAAATTATCTCAGAATATATAGAGAATTAACTGTGCCTTTCTCTTCGTTAAAATTAATTTCAGCTTTCTGTCCTTAAACCAGATTCAATGGGGAAACAAAATATGTTTAGCCCTGAAATATTTGTGGTAATTCAATCCCCACACTCTTCTTATTTTCTTGATGACAAAGAGAAACTCCCAACTGGCAAGGCCACCTGCACTGATTACTCCTCCATCCACACCCACGGAATATGAAAATGAGCCAATGATCATTAACCTTAATTTCTTCTAACATAAACATCACATA